>JBBGZY010000014.1:5720000-6315000 GCA_037952925.1 Lithobates clamitans
ATTGATTTACTCTGTATTGGTAAATATGATCACGTGGAGCCCACAACCAATGGATGGAGGATGCAGTCTGCAAAATACTATGATTGTTCTCAGGGAGGGTATTACATACAGTTAAGAGTGTAACCTTTTATATGAGTGAGAGGGGAGCCTAAAATGTCGTCAAGTGGCACCATAAGTAACTATTATGTGGATTCTATCATAGGACATGACAACGAGGAGGTGTACGGCGCTAGATTCTCCCAGGGTGGTCACAGCACGACCTCTAGGCCACCAGGTGTTGGGGAGCCTTCAGATTTCTCTTCTTGCAGCTTCGCCTCCAAATCGGGCGTCTTCCCCACCTCCTGGTCCACGGTGCACCCCCAGCCTTCCTCTGGAATGACTGGCCTCTACCACCCTTACATGTCGCAGTCCCACCTAGGCTCAGACAGCAGCAGATACACGGTGAGATCCTGGCTGGAACCCATCTCCAGCTCCACGTCCTCCTTCCCTGGATTCCACCCCAACGGGCGCAACTACGGGATCAAACCTGAGAGCACCCCGAAAAGGACCGAGTGCTCCTCCTTTGAACCCCAAGGGATCGGCCTGGCCGAGTACACGTGCGATTCCTTTCCTGCAGAAACCCCAGAGAAGCCTCCACCTAAAGAGCAGGCGGCCAGCGAAGAACCTGAGCCCGACACTGAATGCAAAGAGGAGAAGCAGCAGCAAAAACAGCAACCACAACAGCAGCAGCAACAAATTGACCCAAGTAAGTACAAAAAAAAAAAAAAAGAGCAGAGAGGGAGCGAGAAAAGAAATTGCTGTTTGATTTATAGCCCGAACCTGCAAGGCTCTAAATGTGCAAAACTGATAGTTTTACTAACCTATAAAACCGTCTAGACGCCTAGCATATAGCCCAAGCAAGCAACAAGAGGCTATAAAATTATTCTATTACTCACATAACCACCTAAGATCAAGACATCATTGGTACTGTAAACACTCCGGGTGCATTAAGACTTCCTTTTATGATAATTCTTTATAAAAAGCTGGGCGGCTGGGTTATCCTCATTGCAAACGAATTTTGTGATGGAATTTCGTTCTGCTTGGACCTTAAAGAAGGGAGGACACCCTGAAAGCTTGGCCTGCAAAATTGTATGTTAATGCAAATCAAATAAGTATCATGGGCAGGACTTAGCTTAATAATTGTAAGTTAGTGCAAATCAAATATGTAATATGGACAGAACTCAGCTGATAAATTGTATGTTAGTGCAAATCATATAAGTATCATGGACGGTACTCAGCTGAAAAATTGTATGTTAGTGTAAATAATATAAGTATCGTGGACAGTACTGAGCTGAAAAATGGTATGTTAGTGCAAATCAAATAAGTATCATAAACAGGACTGAGCTGATAAATTGTATGTTAGTGCAAATCATATAAGTATCATGAAGAGAACTCAGCTGATACATTGTATGTTAGTGCAAATCAAATAAGTATCATGGACAGCACACAATTGTTCCTGGATTTTCAAAGGATAGCCTATGATCCTCTATCTCTCTTTTGTTTTGTTTTTTTCTTTCCTAGGCAATCCTGCAGCAAACTGGATCCATGCTCGTTCCACCAGGAAGAAGCGATGCCCATACACCAAATACCAGACCCTGGAACTGGAGAAGGAATTCCTCTTCAATATGTACCTCACCCGGGATCGCCGCTATGAAGTGGCCCGAATTTTAAACCTCACTGAAAGACAGGTCAAAATCTGGTTTCAGAACAGAAGGATGAAAATGAAGAAAATGAACAAAGAAAAAGGAAATAAAGAGCAATAACAGCCTCGAATACGCACTGAGTAATCTCTGTACTATTTGGAACATTGAAATATATATATATAGGTCCTTTTTTTTCTTTTTTTTTTTTTGGAGATAGATGTAAATGTGTTGTGTATTTTGCAAAAAAAAAACTCCTTTGATGTCAGTGCGCTTCATGATGCTACTTTTTTTAAAAAAAAACTGTTTCCGTTCGGTTCATTTTGTGATTGCACGCTAGAAATTCCAGGTAGGTGTTGCTAGATTAAAAAAAAAAGAGACTTTTATTAGGGATTGACCTGCGAGTAGTGTAGCTCAGTTTATTAAGATAGCAGAAGTGACTGTGGATTGTGCTACATTGGTTAAAGTCAGCAGAAGGGAAGTGTTCGTTGCTTACATTCAAACCAGTATAACACCATTTTTATTTTCCATATCCTTGCTAAATGATACAAAATGCAGTCTGCATGTAATGTAACACTAATATCAATTATTAGTGTCAACAGATAAAGGTATACACACTAGATTGTTCTAATAGCAATTCAGAACAATTCTTCCTTTGGCTACCATTTTAATTTTATTATGGGCACATTGTTTTGCAAGGCTGGTCAATTTACATTGTAATAATATAAAAGAAAACTACAAAATGAAAAATCTGGTAGACTAATCCCTACTCAGACAGTGTTGATGCATTTGGCCCCAAAAAGTGATACAATTGTACAATTTCGTTGAGAAAGGAGAACATTTTGGTCAGTTCGCATTTATCTCCATGAGACAAAATGTTTAGACTTAAAGATAAGAAATATAAAGGAATAATAGTTTGACATTTGGAATTGGAATGGTATAGAAATAATAATTTGAAATTTGGAATGGTAAAGGAATAATAATTTGAAATCAAGAATCGGAATGGTATCGGAATAGTAGTTTGACTTTTGGAATTGGAATGGTATAGGAATAATAATGTAAAATTAGGAATTGGAAAGGTATATGAATAGATAGTTTAAAATCTGGAATTGAAATGGCATAGGAATAGCAGTTTGAAATTTGGAAATTGATGAATAATGTTTGAGAGCACCGAATGAAGGAATATTCAGGGATACCGCACTGTTTATTAAGTGACTTGAAACTGCCAACAAAAAATTCTCACGCTTCATCATAGAATGTGTAAAAAGTGAAATTTTACAACTAGTTTTCTACAATCAGAACGTTCAATGCCAGGGACTGTTACATCTCCCATCCACACATCTTTTATTGGTGTATTTAAGGACTGATGGGGGCTCCCACTGTTTTTTTGTTTGTCTGTTTTTGACTTTCCACCTCCACAAATCCAAAGAGGAGGTTATTAGGAGAGAGCTATTATTTTATTTTATTTTTTTCCTTCGGAAATAAGCAGGAAGCACTAAGTTATTTTTTTATGTTTACATTTGTTTGTTACCGTTCATGACTTGTGTTTGGACAATCTGATATTATAAAAGGAAAAAAAAATAAAGCATTTGCCCTTGTAGAAAAAGAGGTGTTGTATTTGAAGCAACTTCACAGACAACAACATACACTTAGCATTCTTTTAAAACAGGAAGGGCTAGGGTGTAATAAAGTCATTTGAACGGCTAGACGTCTGGACTTAATGGTTTTATGGTGGACCATGGTGCTTTTTTCCTTTTTTTAAAAAGACTTATTTTGGGGTTTGTGTCTCTTGAAAACGAAATGCTGAGAAACTCGGATTTTTCTGGACCATAAAAGCACATATGTCCATGTGCATCACATCCAAGCACCACAAATGCCATTCAATGCTGGATAGGCCTTCTCATTTAAACATCATGTACTAATATATTGTTACTATAATTTCCTTGGTTTAGAGAAAAACATAAATTATATATATATATATATATATATATATATATATATATATATATATATATATATATATATATATATATATATATATATATATATATATATATATATATACACATATTGGAATGTGACGTGGGCTGTTGCGTACTAGTTAAGCAATAATAGTCCGCAAATAATTTTGAGATTTAAAAATATGTATATATACACATATTCCCAGCCCAAACTGTTTAACCTATGTTCAAAAATCAAGAGCACAAGAGGAAAAATAATGAACCAATTGCTATATATATATATATATATATATATATAAATAAAAGTAAAAAGCATAAAAATGAAGAAAAAAGTATATAAATGAACGAAAATCAACTTTACATCATGTGTATTTTATTAGAGTTGTACCACTGTTTATTAATGATGTTGTGCATTGTAAAATGGGTGTGTGATAGGCAGGCATCTCCCATTCATTCATTAATAAGATGTTGAACAATGATGACCGGGTTCATTGAGCGTTCATTTTTTATTCCCCGATTTTATATTCTGAAGAGAAAAGGGAAGACAAATGGAAACTTGTTACATAAGCCCAAGCATATGGGTTAAAGCCTCGACATTTAAATGTTCTGTAAATGACAAGGTTTTGCAGCATTATTCCTACAATCCTGATAACAGCAATAACTTCAATTGCTGTGAAATAAACATTTATGGTAAGATAAACAAATTTATAGCCCGACCGATCTGCTTGTGACCACTAGGTAGCGCTCTTACTCCATTTGTCTTATAATGTAACTGTCATGTTTCTGTATGTCACTCTCCTTTTATATATTGAGTCCACATTAATCTTTTCTGCTCACATATTTAATATTATAAAATGATATGTATAACAGAAAGAATGCCATAATACTCAAAACATAAGACAAAATTACATTTCTGTAAAGAATATATAAGGAAACCACTGAGAGGAATCGCCTCCTTTCCTGTGTAAATGCATTATGCGCTTTACTGTAAACAAGGGAATGCTATTAGCAGTAGGGATCAATAGCAGGAATACTCAGTCAGATCAATAAGCTCTCCTCTCCATGCTTAGTGTACCCATGCAAATACTTCGTATTAGATATTATTAGATATTCAAAATAATCATAGATTTGTATTTGTAATAATGTATTAGATATTCAAAGCTTGTGCTGGAAGAGTCTATTTGAGCTTCTTGCAGGCCAGACTTATAGTTAAAGTTCCATCAGTTTTGACAGCTACATTCTCTGGTATACTCTATAAAATAGTCAATTAACTGTACCCTTACTTAGTATTTCCAATATATACAAAAGGAAATAATAACATGTTACTATTCTGTTAGAAATGAAATATGCTATTCTGCATTTGTCCATTTTTCTAACTGCTGACTGCCGGCTCTTCGACATCTTTAAGGATGCTTTAGTCACACTTAGGGGTTGAATTAATAAAGGCAAATAGACTGTGTATTTTGCAAAGTGCAGTTTCTCCAGAGCTTAGTAAATGAAGTAAAGCACCACTTTGCAAAAAAATACCCAATCACATGCAAGGAAAATTAAAAAAAAACAGCATTTTTGCTTGCACATAATGGGATGATGAAAGTCAGCAGAGCTTCCCCTCATTTACTAAGATCTGGAGCAACTGCACTTTGCAGAGTGCACAGTGTATTTGCTTATAGTAAATCAACCATTTAGCGCAATTTGGTCGATCATATCAAAAGTCACACATGATACTCTCAACAAATTCTGTTACAATTTCATACATCTCGGTTGTGTGGAATTTGTATTGTGTGGAATTTTTATTGTGTGGAAAGGTAGATGGACAGAACTAGACAGAAAGGGGTTGCAAAATAGACTGTGCACTGAGCAAAGTGCATTTGCACTCTGCAAGAGCAGTTGCTCTAGAGGTTAGGAAATAAGCACAAGCTCTGATGACTAACATCATCCAATCATGTGCAAGCACTCAATCACGTGCAATTAAAAATTGCACGTGATTGGGTATTCTTTGCAAAGTGAAGGTTTACCTCTTTTACTAAGCTCTGGAGTAACTGCACTTGCAGAGTGCACAGTCTATTTGTCTTTAGTAAATCATCCCCACAGGCTCAGATTATTGAAAAAGTTAATTAGGCCTGAACCTATGAAAGCACAGTCTTTATACATCTAAAAAGGGTATTAAAGTTGCCCATAATCAATAGATGACAAACTTTCAATTTGGCCTTTTTTCTGGTTCAAGAATGACACAATGTCAATATAGCAGAACACAATGGCCAAGAAAGAGCATTTTTGGGGAACAAATGTAATAAGACAGGTTAGAAATCCTTGCCCGATTGCTATTGGTTTCTTTGAAGTCAGAGCTGTCTGCATGCAGATATACCTTTACTGCATGAAACAGGAACACTATGGGGTTGATTTACTAAAACTGGATAGTGCAAGATCTGGAGCAGCTGTGCATGGTAGCCAATCAGCTTCTAACTTTGTGTCATTAGAGAGCTACTGTTTGGTCCAGAGCTACTGAAGTGCCTTTTGATTACCTGACTGTGCAACTAAATTCACTAGACATCTAACACCTGTTTTAGAGTATAGTAGGATTAATATACAATGTACCTTCTAGGATTTTTTTTTAAATTATTATTTTTATTTATTTTTTGCATAGTTACATTGGTCCAGATTGGACGAATTAGAGTATTTCTATTCCATACACGGCCGATCCCTGAGGAAGTGGAGAATGATTGTAGTAGCCACCGCTGCTCCAGTAATATCTTCATTGTCCTGTGCCAAGTGGCTTCCCTGCTGCATAGTAACCACAGGTTAGTTTGCTTGTTACAGGTGCCATTAAGAGAATGCCTTGCATTTCTTGCAATGAATAAAAAGTGTTTTCTAATTGGATGAAACTGAGAGGCAGAACGATGACAATCTCCTCCTTGTCCAATAAAAAAACACCTTGGTGGAAATGACTAAAACTAGAGCACTCAGAAACTGGTGCAGCTGTGCATGGTAGTCAGTTTCTAACTTCAGCTTGTTCATTTAAGCTTTCGCAGTAAAACCTAGAAGCTGATTGGTTTATATGCAGAACTGTACCAGATTTTGAATACTCTAGTTTTAGCTACATAGCCCCCCCCCCCCCCCCCATTCATGAAGAAAAATACAAGACACCTCCTGAATGCCGCCTGAGCCAGGTTACTCCCTGTGGATACTGTGCAGCAGGGCAGCCAGACAGGACAGGACCCAGAAGATAGCGGTGACCTCTGTAGTAGCGGAAGTTACTACAGTGGTTCTCTGCTTCCACAGAGATCGACCAGGTATGGAATATATACAGTATATTGTCAAAAGTATTGGGACACCTGCCTTTACACCCACATGAACTTTAATGGCATCCCAATTTTAGTCCATAGGGTTCAATATTGAGTTGGCCCACCCTTTGCAGCTATAACAGCTTCAACTCTTCTGGGAAGACTGTCCGCAAGGTTTATGAGTGTGTCTATGGGAATGTTTAACCATTCTTCCAGAAGTGCATTTGTGAGGTCAGGCACTGATTTTGGTTGAGAAGGCCTGGCTTGCAGTCTCCATTCTAATTCATTTTAAAGGTGTTATATAAGGTTGAGGTCAGGACTTTTGTGCAGGCCAGTCACGTTCCTCCACCCCAAACTGGCTTATCCATGTCTTTATGGACCTTGCGAGGGGCACAGTCATGTTGGAACAGGAAGGGGCCATCCCCAAACTGTTCCCCCAAAGTTGGGAGCATGAAATTGTCTAAAATGTCTTAGTATGGGGAAGCCTTAAGAGTTCCCTTCTCTGGAACTAAGGAGCCAAGCCCAACCCCTGAAAAACAACTCCACACCATAATTCCCTCTCCACTAAATAATTTGGACCAGTGCACAAAGCAAAGGTCCATAAAGACATGGATGAGCACGTTTGGGGTGGAGGAACTTGACTGGCCTGCACAGAGTCCTGACCTCAACCCGATATCCATTTGACATAAATTAGAGCAGAAACTGCAAGCCAGGCCTTTTCATCCAACATCAGTGCCTGACCTCACAAATGCGCTTTTGGAAGAATGGTCAAATATTGCGATAGACACACTCCTAAACCTTGTGGACAACCTTCCCAGAAGAGTTAAAGCTGTTATAGCTGCAAAGGGTGGGCCCACTCAATATTGAACCATACAGACTAAGACTGGGATGCCCTTAAAGTTCATGTGCGTATACCAGCAGGTGTCCCAATACTTTTGACAACAAAGTGTATATTTACATTGGTCCAAGCTGAACCAATATGACTATAAAAAAATATCTGGAATTCAGCTTTAATTATGGTAAACCTAATTCCCCATCCCCTTTTTTTATCATTGCATAGAAGGAAAAGCTAGATATAATTTTTAAACAAGTTAAAAGCAAATAAAAAGGTAAGCAGCAATGTTTGGATATTTGTTTAAATTATGCCATGTGAACAATTATGTGTAACAAATAAAAGAGGTGTTATCCCAATTTAGCACCAAGAAGTTGATATACATTTGAAGTAAATCAATCTCAATTGTTTGCAATAGCAAAAGCTCCAGCGGTAATTTTCACTGTGTAATTTTAGTAGTAGTTGCAGATAGTAGCTCAGTGTTCCACGTAATTCCCATCACAGATCGAAAAAGAAAGTTGCTCCTTATCATTTGAGTGCAAACGAATAATCTTGCATAGCCACTTCTACAGGCAATTACACGAGCTTTAAATTACACGAAAATCTTTAGAACTCTACATTTCCCATTACCTAAAAGATTGGTCGCTGGAACAAAAACTGTGTATAAATGGGCATGGTTGCATGACTGGTTGCATGGTCAAAAGTCCCCCCTGTAGTTCTAGCCTCACAGGAGAAACCAGACCTGGAGAAATCATAAGATGTTTGGACTGTGCATCAATGTTTGATTGTTCTCTCAATTACTCTTATGTCTATGGCCAGCTTTAGACCATGATATAACTGCCAGAGTATTAAAAAGAATACAAAGGTTCTGACATAATATGCACGCTAGGATCAACTGAGCATACATTTTGTTTTGTCAGTGGAGAAGGAGCACAAACATATACCTTCAAGGCTGACTTAATTCCTGGAGAAAGTATCACAATAGCCAAAATGATCTAACATGGCCATTCACTCTTTTACTCAAGACTGGTCACCCAGGAATGTCTACATCTGTCTGCTGATGCCCATAAACATTAAGGGCCCTTTGACATTTGTCTGTTTTCCTGCAGTAAAATGGCTTTTACAACTTTGCATTTCAAGTAGAAATCCCATTCTGTCCTATATAGTTAGTTCACATCTCTAAACTGAAGCTTAGTATGTTTATAAAAAAATTGAATATGTAGCATTTTTTGAGCATTTACTTGTTTTATGTAGACCCGCTGAAATGAGTGGTGAATGCACAGAATGCTTGGCATATTTTTATTTTTATTCAAATAACTATTGTATTGACATTGTGGGGTTGATTTACTAAAACCGGAGAGTGCAAAATCTGGTGCAGTTCTGCATAGAAACCAATCAGCTTCCAGTTTTTGTTTTTTTTTTTGTCAAAAATGTCCGACGTTGTAAATCCATCATCAATCACAATGACCACCACCTATCGACTTGCCAGGAAAAAAAACTGATGACCCATGACCAGTTCCAGCGGTATATTTAGCCACATGACAGCCCCCAAAATGTCATCAGCTACAAAAAGAAGAAAGGGGTGGTGATAATGGTGACCATGACCATATTTGGGCAGTGATGTCACTCCTATCCCACCCTTTGCTTAACCACACTTAACTGAACAAACTGAAGTTAGATTGTCTACCTTGCACACTCCAATTTTATTAAATCAATACCTGTGTGAAAAACAGGCACACCACATGTAAATTTGGAGTACTGTTCTGTACCATATTAGCCATTGGTACATTTTAGATATCTAGTTTATGTGGAGTGATATACCTGAACATATTCAAACAACTCCATGCAGCAGTTTGAATGACTTTATTTGCAATGCAGTGGAAGATGTCCTCCAAGGACACCTTATCACCAGAGGAAAGATGTACTTTGAAAACTGTGTTTCTTTTGGTGCGTCCATAAAGGTCGCAGGAGCGCCAACCTCCCCTCTCCTGTCACCTCTCTCTCACCATAGATAGATTCATGCATTGCATAAATCTATTTATGGTCGCCGCTGCTGCCCCCTATTCAGGTGTCCGGCCCCTTGTCTGAATTACAGCGGCAGGTTTTTTTTTGAAGCGCCTGATTAGAGCCGTAGGCCGTAGACTCTCATAGGCTTCCAAAATGGTAAACAGTGGGCACATTGCTGTGCATTCGCTATTTACTCAGTGTTGTGTTAGGAAAGCGAATAAATCGCTTTCCTAACACTGACCCGCCTCTCATCCAATCAGGTGCTCGGGTCTGGTTACCTGTCACCTGATTGGCTGAAACAACAGGCACTGTGATTGGATGCCTGATAGAGAGGACTGGAGACATCGAGGAGCGTGGACGTGGAAGACGCCACTGTGACCCGCTGCGAGACAGGTAAGTCCCGACTCCCAGGCAATGCACACTTGCAGCATTTGATGGGGTACAGTAGCAGCAATTGATGGGCACACTGGTAGCAATTGATTGGGCACAGTGGCGGCAATTGATGGGCACACTGGCAACAATTGAAGGGTCATGACCAAAAAAGTTCTGCTGACCGGCTCCCGCTAATGGCTGAGAGTGCTGACCGGAGTGTTCTGGCGGGGGGTGGGGTGAGGGGGTTGTCACCTTGTCAGAACACAATAGCACTGTACGGGAGATTGCTGTACTAACATTGGATTGTTAGTACAGTGGCTCCAACCTGAGCTGTCAGTTTGTTTTGTTTTTTAAAAAGAACTAGTAGTGTGTACAAGGCTTTAGTATCATATAATACCTGTGGACACCTTTGGGATCATCATCCAATCTACCCTTTATTTATATTATTTGAAGTGTGTGGACAAAGATATCTCTACAGTAAGGGCACCAAATTAAAATCCACAAGCATATATAGCAATGGCTAAAGACATACATATATAATTATAATATAAAAGAGACATTGGAATGCATTTAGCCACAAGAGCCATATTTTAATTCATGTCCCAAGACTACTTTATGTTCAAGGGTGAGTAGGAATGAGGTGCTGGACACAAATATTCAGCATAATAGCTTGAGTTCGGCAGCTCTCTAATAATGAAGACTCCATTTTTACATACATTGTCCTAAGCCCCGATGAAGGGGGATTTGTGGTCCCCAAAACATGTTGGTTGCATTTTGTTTTCTAGTTGTCACTTGCAGAAATAATAAAAGTCTTTGAACTTCTATAACATTTGTTTTGTGCTTATTTTGGTTGACTATACTTTTCTTATCTTATTTGTTATGGCCATTAAAGTGGTTCTAAAGGCTGAAGATCTTTTACCTTAATACATTCTCTGCAGCTGAGTGCATCTCGTTACCCCCTAGCCCCCCCCCCCTTTTATACTTACCTGAGCTTGATCTTAATCCAGTAATGTGCACAAGAGCAGCAGCTTTCTCAGCTCTCTCCCTCCTCATAGGCTCTGAGACAGTAGTGGTAGCCTTTGGCTCCAACTGCTGTCACCCACAGCCTGTGAAGAGAGAGTGTGTGTGTGTGTGGGGGGGCAGGGCTGAGCTGGGCCCTATGGACACACAAAGCCAGCTCAGGAGCGAGCTGGTATGAGTGCCCCCATAGCACTTGGGCACTTGGCAGGGGGGAGGAGCCAGAAGCTCCTGGGGTGGGGAAGAGGAGGATCAGGGCTGCTCTGTGCAGAACCATTACATAGAGCAGGTAAGTATAACATGTTTGTTAGTTTTAAAAAAAAAGGGTTTAACCACAACTTTTGTACTTTTTGAAACCTGATTACATACTGTAAATTAAAATTCCTTCTTCCATGAAAATTTTTAAACAAAAAGCTTGAAAACAAAAAAAAAAGGGTTACGATCACTTTAAGAAAACCTTTTCATACAGGCACCACATAGGACCTTATTGGAATGGTGCTACCACAAACTGCTGGATGTCACCACCCGGTCACATCCAAGAAGATCCGCTATTACCAGGACACCTTTATCCTTCACCAAACATTGCCTACAGAGAAATCACCATAAAAATGCAACAATTTGATATCAAAGAAGACCCTTCATCAAGGTATGTGTGAATACAGAACTTTGTGGCTAGCAGATCTGTATGCCCAAACTAATGTGAGTATTCTTCCTGTATTGCAATGTGATGAAATGTTGATTTCCAATATTATTTCCCTTAAAAAAATTACAAATGATAGAATGCATGGTTTTACAAGTAGGGCCTTCCCAACACTCTTGTCTTGAATTGTATAAGAATAAGAATAATAATAATAATAATTCTAGACATAAAAAATGAACGATCTTTTCCCCCAATGAATTCACATCACACTGGGCCCTGATCTATTTTGTCTTTTTACTTATCCAGACCTTAATACTTTATACCAGGAATGATATTTCAATATGAATATGTTTATTGTTACATCTTTCTCTCTTAGACCCCTTTCACACTGGGGCGGTGGGTCCGTTAGCGGTAAAGCGCCTCTAGTTATAGCGACGCTTTTCTGCCGCTTTAACCCCCGCTAGTGGCCGAAGAAAGGTTTAAAACCGCCCGTGTTGCGGCGCTTCAGAAGCGCTGCCTATTCATTCCAATGGGCAGGGGCGGTGTAGGAGCACTGTATACAGCGTTCCTATACCGCCCCAAAGATGCTGCTTGCAGGACTTTTTCCCTTCCCGCAAGCACACCACCCCAGTGTGAAAGCATTTGGGCTTTCACACTGGGGAGGCATGAGAAGCAGTTTTCAGGCGCTTTACAGGTGCTATTTTTAGCACAAAAACGCCTGAAAGGGGTGTAAAAGTGAACGTAAACCCTTGTCACCCCACCGTGCAAGCTCCTTCAGTTGTCGTTTGGGCTGCTTATCTGATAGACCTGATAGGCACCCCAATGTCTAATTAACAGAATGCAAATGGCAGGCTGACTACACTGCAGCTTATTGCAAGTTACTTAGCATTACCAACTTGCAACAGGAAGTGTTAATACCGGCAGGATCTTCAGATCAGAAACTTTGCAACAAATTTAAAAACAATCATTTACAGAAAACTGTACCCAGTGAGGCATAATGGCAAACATATTACAAAATAGATGTTGGGCTTACATACACATTAAGATCTCATTCACACAGCATCTTAACTCCAGCTTCGTAAAAAGTCCAGGGGATTCCTGTTGCTGGATTCACAGGTCCTTTCAGAAAAGAGCAGCCACTCTGAGTATACAAACTAATGACAGGCTGATAGCAGGCTGCAGCTGTCCACAGATGTTCGGATGTAACCACACAAGGAGCAATTGCCTGCGATTAGCGACAGATGATCACCCCTGGACACCAACAGTTGGCATTCAGAGGAAATTATCTGTCCGCTGTCACCCTGTTATTGCTTTGTATGCATTGAGGTTCTGCAAATCTGTGCAAGCACCTGTGATTCCAGTTGCAGGAATCCTTTGGATTCTCATGTCTGCTGGAGGTAAAATGCCATGTGAATGAGTCCTAAGTCTAGAAGCGGCTTTTGCTCAATATTTCAGGGGGCAGCAAACCAACGCCAAACCCATTGGAATCCATGCATCTGGCATCCTGCATGTAGATTAGGGGGCTGGAAGCATGGATAGGGGGGCGGCATTACGGGCTGTCACTGTATGTGTCCATGCATGTTAGAACGATTACAGGCATATTTTAAGCCTAGTGTGCAAGATTGCAAGATTCAGCACATGCACAGATGTGGCACCCATCTTGGCATATTTTCGTAGGTGCGGGGGATTCCGGCACATACACGCAGAATCTCCAGCACACGTAGACATGCTGCAGATCTCAAATACCTGACAGTGACCTGCAGCACACTTGTGTACATGTAGGATTTTTAAAGATGGTGGCATGGAAGAGGGGCAGAGGGGGAGGGGAATGATAGTCTTTAAAGAGTAACTCCACTTTTTTTGAGAAAAAACAATCTCCTCTGCATGGATAATGTACTTTGCAGGGACTTTAGCAAACTTTGTACCAGATTCCTAACTTTAGTTGCTCTGAAGAAACCGCTGTTTGTTTGACTATGTCCTTTGCAGACTGATTCTGAATGGGAAATACTGGTTCATTATAATCACTAGGTGCACACTCATGTTCTAATGAGGAACGTTGCAGTGTCTGCATCCCATTAGGCTACATGCACATGGGTGCATTTGACCATGCAGCATAAAGACACATGTCTATTTTTGTTTTCCTGGATGTTCCGTATACAGCCCCCATAGACATGCATGAGTGAAGACAGCTGTAAGTAGCTATATGTATAAGTCATTCATGCGCACTGATATAATGCACCAAACACACCTTGTGTGCATTCAGTGCACTACCTCTGTGCTTGTGTGCTACTACATACCTCCCAACTTTTTGAGATGGGAATGAGGGACACCTATCAGAAAAAGTATGCAGGCATAGGACACACCCCCTGCCATGCCCCCTTTAAAGGAGAATTTTACAAAAAAAAACAAGATTGGTTAAACCCACAAGTGCTTTTTTTACCACTACTATTCGTTTTTATTGGCTGTTAGAATTTACAAATTCATCAATTTAGAAATCAGATTTTTGATAGATAAAAAGTGCATTTTATATACATTTATATAGATCAGACCAAAATGAGTGACAAATGAAGGATAGAGGGACTTTGCTCCAAATCAAGGACAGTCCCTCCAAATCAGGGACAGTTGGGAGCTATGCCATTGTAGACAAATAGCAGTACACAGCTGTGTACAGCTGCCTTCACCCATCCTAGGGGTGGCTATATACAGCTCTAGGGCATCAAGCACACCAGAAAAATGCAGTGTCTTTACCCTGCATAGGCAAATGCACCAATCTGCATGCAGCCTTAAAATATTTAACCATTGGGTAGTATCTTACCAAAACTGAACCTATTGCAGATGGTGTCAAAAATGTGACTATATACCTAGAGACCCAGATTTCTGGGGAAATCAGTGAGCCATGCACACATGCAGGAAATCGGGGGGGGGGGGGGGGGTGTCCTTTACATCAGCAGAATACAGAACACTTACAGGTTGCCATATTGCATTGAATTTGACAGAAAATTACAGCGGCCGCAGACTAAAAAAGAAAGGTAATAATCGATAACATTAAATGGAACTAAACTCACTTTAGCAACTTTGTTAACTTTATTCCTTCCCTCTCCTTCTTAGGCTTCATGCAGACGTGCAGTTGGGGGGGGGTGACAAAAATGCATATTTGAGACACTTTTTTGCTACCAGCCAACCACCCCCCTTAAGCTGTAATAGGCAGTGGACAGGGGTGTTAACATGTGGCGGTCATGATGCTTCATACCTGCTGAAAGTTTACCTGACATGTAGAGATCTGCATGTGGCAACGCTACAAATTCAACCAAATGGGGAAGCACTGCAACCACATGCATTGCACACAGTTGCGGCAGATTTGTCTGCAAAAATGGGGTTAAAGCGGGGGTCCACCTAAACCGCCAAAAAAAAAAAATATTAAAAGCCAGCAGCTACAAATACTGCAGCTGCTGACTTTTAATAAATGGCCACTTACCTGTCCCAGGGTCCAGCGATGTCGGCAGGCGACGCCGGGAACCCGCTCGGTTCTCGGCAGCTGCCGCCGCCATCCTGGGTGAGGGAATCAGGAAGTGAAGCTTCCGACTTCACCTCCCGGTTCCCTACTGTGCATGCGCGAGTCGCGCTGCGCATCGTAACTGGTCCCCGCTATCTCCTGGGAGCTGTGTGTTTCCCAGGAGACAGCGCGGAGGGACAGGAAGAGGCATAGACTCCCATGGGAGTCTATGCCGGAAGTGGGTGCAAATACCTGTCTTAGACAGGTATCTGCACCCCCCTCCCCCCTGAAAGGTGCCAAATGTGACACCGGAGGGGGGGAGGGTTCCGAAAAGCGGAAGACGGAAGTTCCATTTTTGTGTGGAACTCTGCTTTAAAACAGGTGGTGAGGAAGCAACACAGTCCTCACTGCCTATCAGTAGCCTCTGAAGCATGATCCAAATGTAGATCAATTTTTCACAGAAAAGAGAGATGTAGATGCAAGTCTCAATCTACTTTTACAGAAAAGCTCATCATTTTTGTTCTAGTTTTTAGTAGTTTTATTTATTTTCATGCTGCAAAGCAGCACTTTTGGGTTTCCGGCCTAGGCTGGTCCCCACTGCCTCCTGAGACACCTATGTCACAGATATCCCAGGAGGCTGTGTGTTAGAAAGCTGCTCTGTGCACGATGTGAGGTGGATATGTGCTTCTACGCATGGTGGTATAGTGGCAATCTGCCAGAAGCTGCACCTGTTCAGAAATCCACCCGTGCATGTGTATATTCCCTGCCAGCTCCTGGATACCTGGTGGACACTGGCGGCAAATATGCACGCAGTTTTAAATATGGAGGCACCGAAGAGGAGCAGGGGAGCCAAAGCATTCAATACATTAGTTCTGCTTTAAGTTACAGTGGGGGAGATTTACTAAAACTGGTGCACACAGAATCTGGTGCAGCAGTGCATAATAACCAATCAGCATCCAGGTTTTATTGTCAAAGCTTAAAGCGGAGTTCCACACAAAAATGGAACTTCCGCTTTTCGGAACCCTCCCCCCCTCCGGTGTCACATTTGGCACCTTTCAGGGGGGAGGGGGGTGCAGATACCTGTCTAAGACAGGTATTTGCACCCACTTCCGGCATACACTCCCATGGGAGTCTATGCCTCTTCCTGTCCCTCCGCGCTGTCTCCTGGGAAACACACAGCTCCCAAGAGATAGCGGGGACCAGTTACGATGCGCAGCGCGACTCGCGCATGCGCAGTAGGGAACCGGGAAGTGAAGCCGCAACGCTTCACTTCCTGATTCCCTCACCTGTGATGGCGGCGGCAGCTGCCGAGAACCGAGCGGGTTCTCGGCGTCCCCTGCCGACATCGCTGGACCCTGGGACAGGTAAGTGGCCATTTATTAAAAGTCAGCAGCTGCACTATTTGTAGCTGCTGGCTTTTAATATTTTTTTCTTTGGCGGTTTAGGTGGACCCCCCGCTTTAAAGCATTTGTTAACCCAAAACTTCATATCCCTGATATGTGCCTGCTGTACCATGCACTTGTATGAGAAAGTATCCAGTTATCTTTGTATTGCCTCCTTTATATGTAATCCCTTGGTGCTCCTGCTAGTTTCCTTGCCTTCCTATTAAAAACTGACCACACTAAGCAGGAGAGCACAGCGTGGTCAGTTCTCTAGCCATGCTGGGAGCTGAGCCTGCTTTCCTCTAATGGTCAAACTTGTCCTGACATGCCCCTGCTGCACATCCATTTACTGGGAAGCTCAGTGAGCTGCTGTTGCTTCTCCTCCTCCAGCTCTAATGCAGCTGAAAACAGAGGGAATGTGATCACTTATAAAAAAAAGGAAAACAGGTATTTATAATGCTTTTTTTTTTATATCTATACACAAATGTTTTGTCTTTCATTTCTATTTTAAACTGAATGGGTTACAAAAGAGGTTATTTACTAAAGGCAAATTCACTTTGCACTACAAGTGCAAATTACAAGTGCAAAGTGCACTTGAAATTGCACTGAAAGTGCACTTGGAAGTGAAGTCGCTGTGGATCCAAGGGAGACCTGCAAGGAAAATAAAAAACAGCATTTTAGCTTGCACATGATTGGATAATAAAATCAGCAGAGCTTCCCCTCATTTCAGATCTACCCCTCAGATTTACAGCGACTGCACTTCCAAGTGCACTTTCAGTGCAATTTCAAGTGCACTTTGCACTTGTAGTGCAAAGTGGATTTGCCTTTCGTAAATAACCCCCCGGAGTTCATTTACAACCACTTTAATTGAACAAGCTCAACCTAGAAGCTGATTGGTTACTATGTATAGCTGCACCAGATTCCGTGTGCTCCAGTTTTTGTAAATCATCCCCAGTATGCCTTGTGCAGCAATTGTATACGCTATATTATTTTTCCTTTTTTTTTTTTTTTTTTCTTTTTTTCCCAGAAAAGTGGAGTTGCCCTTTAAACTCAGTGAACTCTCCCTTTGCTAGTGAATAGTGGGTTTGATTTACTGTACTTAAAGCAAATAGACTGTACACTTTACAAAGTGCAGTTGCAGCAGAACTTAGTAAATGAGGTAAAGCTTCACTTTGCAAAGAATACCCAATCACCT
The DNA here is from genome assembly GCA_037952925.1 of Lithobates clamitans. Lineage (NCBI taxonomy): Eukaryota > Metazoa > Chordata > Amphibia > Anura > Ranidae > Lithobates > Lithobates clamitans. The sequence goes on from JBBGZY010000014.1 coordinate 5,737,860, forward strand.
GCAAGGAAATCAAAAAAGAGCATTTTTGCTTGCACATGATTGGACGACGGAAGTCAGCAGAGCTTCTGCTCATTTACTAAGCTCTGGAACAAATGCTCTTGCAGAGTGCACAGTCTATTTGCCTTTAGTAAATCAACCACAGTGTCTCTCCCCTTAGTAAATCCAAAATTTCATTTTTTCCGTATTTGTAATGCGCAAAGGACCACATTGAGCGTTTCTATTTTTTTTCCCCCCCAAATAAATAATTGGCTGTAGTAAATCATTTCCTGGGTGACTTCTCCAGCATAATTCCTCCCTTAACACGGGGATTTAGGCCCTCCTGGTTTTCTGTCAGGGGGTAATGATGGGAAATATATTCATAGGCATGCATTTCATTTAGTACCAATTAACCTGCAAGTTCCAGCCATCCGTTGTACGAGTCAAGGGTAAATGCTCATTGGACTTGCAAATGACCTGCTTGTGTAGAGTTGCTTGTGTAGGTAAAAGGACTAAAGTGAAAGCAGAAAAGACCTGATATATTGATATATATATAGAGAGAGAGGGAGATCAGTTCTGTGAATAAACCTACATGCAATGTTTATAAAACAGAGACCGAGCTGTATACAGCAAACACAGGGGCACTATGATAATCCTGCAGAAAGAAGTGCGCAGCTCTCCGCAGCCCCAGGGCGTCAAGGCGCAGGGATCTCTCCCAGTGTAATGCGGTTCATGCATGCAACTCAGCTTGTAAGAAAGTTTTCGGTATCCCTCCGCTCGCTATCTCGCTAATCACACTGCCTACCGCTTTCTCCAATATATCAACGTCCCTGATGGGGGTTGTTTGATGCCTCAGGAATGGTAAATGTAAACTAGAGCCAAAGATCCACTCAAGTATATGAAGATTTTTTTTTCTGTGTTGTGTGCCTAGTAGGAAATGGCAAAAGCAGTGAGGCAAGTCATTATTCCATAGTGATCAGCTCAGTGCAGTGCTATTGCTACTATGAGTAGTGGTTAGTGCAGGATTGTAGGGAAAGGGCAGTTCACTTTTCAGCTCTGGTTTTCTTCTTTTTTTTTTTTTTTTTTTTCCTGAGCTGTCTTCTGATCTAACCCAGATGAATTCCTATTTTGTAAATCCGCTCTACTCCAAATACAAAGCAGGAGAAGCCATAAATCCGGTTTACTACGACTGTCACTTTGGCCAAGATGTCAGCAGCAGCAGCAGCAGCAGTAGGCACCCTCTGGTGTTCAGTGGCAGTTCAGCTCTGCAGCACCCCAACCAGGACCTCTACCATCGGGGGACCCCCGCAGCCATCCCGAGCCCCTCAGGCTATCAGCAGGCTCCTTGTGGGATTACGTGTCATGGTGACCCCACTAAATTTTACGGATACGATCACTTACAGAGACAGCAGATTTTTACGACACATCAAGAGGCCGAGCTGGTCCAATATCCTGACTGTAAATCGTCCACTGCTAATATTGGAGACGATCCAGAGCACTTAAATCAGAACTCTTCTGCTTCTCAAATGTTCCCCTGGATGAGACCACAAGGTTGGGTGCAGTAAAAAGATTTCAACTTTCCATGTAGCTGGGATAGCGCTAATAAAACGCACTAAAGGTCACCCAGATTCTCCTTCTAGCTGTGTACACAAGCTGGGGACACATGGATTTTTTTAAAATCCCAGGAGATTCAACTACTACCTGTTATTAACTACTCTAATCCCCATTGTAAAGCTCCCGTAAATATATATATATATATATATATATATATATATATATATATATATATATATATATATCATGCCCTTTCTATCTAGAAAGTCTCTTTAGTTGTATATTATTCATCCTATCTTATTGATTGAATTATTCCATTGCAAAATTGTAATTTAAATTCATAGCACGTCCCTTCTATCTGGGAAGATAGCTGCATGCTTTTATTTATTTACTTAATTATTTAATTCTAAAGAAAAAAAATAAAGTACAAATCTATGGCATGCTCTTTCTATCTGGGAAGTTAACTGTAGGCGTTTATTTATTTGCTTAATTAATTAATTGTATAAAAAAAAACAATCTATGGCATGCCCTTTCTATCTGGGAAGTTAGATGTATCCTTTTATTTACTTACGTATTTAAATGCAAATTGAAGAGAAGTCTCTTTAGCTGTATCCTTTATTTATTTACTTAATTATTTAATTGTTAGAAATACTTACAAATATATATATATTTAAATCTATCTGAGAAGTCTCTAGTTGTATCCTATTTTTAATTTATTAATTTATAATTACAAATAATATACAGTATGCCCTTTCTATCTGAGAAGTCTCTAGCTGTATCCTATTTATTTGTATTAATTAATAATTACACATAAATATATAGAATGCCCTTTCTATCTGAGAAGTCTCTAGCTGTATCCTATTTATTTGTATTAATTAATAATTACACGTAAAGATATAGTATGTCCTTTCTATCTGAGAAGGCTCTAGCTGTGTCCTATTTTTTATTTTATTATATAATAATTACAAAATATATATTTATAGTATGCCCTTTCTATCTGAGAAGTATGTAGCTGTATCCCATTTAGTATTTTATTAAATAATAATTACAAAATATATATATAGTATGCCCTTTCTATCTGAGCAGTATCTAGCTGTATCCTATTTTTAATTAATTCATTCATTGTAATTGTAAACAAACAAAAAAAAAAAAACTATAGCATGCCCCTTCTATTAGGAAAGTCTCTTTAGTTGTATCCTTTTTTATACAATCATTTGTGTTGAAGGACAGCATGAAATGGAAGTTACATTATATATATATTTTATTGTGCCATTTTGGGCTTTTACTAATTATTGGATCTCCTTTTTGTCTGTTGCCTTGACATTGTTAGCTCATAAATTACAGTCTATAAATTCTATAGCATGCCCTTTCTATCTGGAAAGTCTCGTTGGGTGTATTTTTTTATTTAAATTAACGTATCAAAATAATTAGCGTCACTCACGATTAATGTTTGCAGGGAATAACATTAACCCTCTGATATAGATTTTATTATACTAGTTTGTGATTTTATTAATGATTAGATCTACTTTTCTGTGCTGCCTTGACATTGGAGGAGCTCATAAATGGCATTTGTTTATCTGTGTGGTGGAATGTCGGCTTTTTATGGGCTGTGTGTGTTTTTGCTTAGCACTGGAGTCAGAGGGGCTGTTTTACCAAAGGCAAACAGACTGTTCACTTTCCAAGGGAAGTTGCACTTTGTTATGGAATTTCCCCAGAGCTTAGTAAATAAGGTGAAACTCTGCTGACTACCATCATCCAATCCTGTATTAGCAAAATGATTTCATTTTCTCCACTGTGTAGGTTTATTTATCAGTTGGGCTCACATGCTCCCTATAAAAAGCTTTTATGACTGTTTAGGAGTAGGAGGTTCTCCTGCGACTTTCAATTTGGGTGGGGGGCAATAATGAACATCTTCAGAAATAGCATTTAATGCTGATTGCTGCTGTGGGTGGAAAAAAAACTCCTAAAGTTGTATTTCTTGTGTTTTGGTTAGTAGCCCCTGGGAGAAAGAGAGGAAGACAGACCTACAGTAGATTCCAAACGCTGGAACTGGAGAAAGAATTCCTGTTTAACCCTTACTTGACCAGGAAGAGAAGGGTGGAGGTGTCTGATGCCCTTGGACTCACTGAAAGACAGGTGAAAATCTGGTTCCAGAACCGAAGGATGAAATGGAAAAAAGAAAACAACAAGGAAAAATTTCCAATCTCCCCAAAGGAGGGGAAGGAAGATGCCAAAGAAAGTATGGTGGAGGAGGACAGAGGAGGAGACACCAACTGACTTCCTCTGTGGTGACGAGTTATGTCATAGACTACTTCCATGGTAGGGATACGAGTAGTTGAGTCCACCATTTACTTACTAACCCCCACAAAGCACCAGGATCTACAACTACCTAAACCTTGAGAGCAGGAGAACTGTGCCTTCCCTGCTGTGCTGAGAACTTAAGTCCCACCATGCTCCTCCAGCCTTGCTGGGACTTGTGGTGCCATCAGAGCCCCTGAGATGCTGGTTTCCAGTCTCTCCTGTACACATGTGACCTTATATAAGTAGATTGCTCTAAGATTGACCATACACTTTACAATCTGATTGTACAATCTCAATGAGATATATCAGTATATATAGTACAACAGCCTGCCTGATACTAATTGAAAAGATTGCTTAGGTTTTATCCTCATATTACACCGTTTAGGAAATTGTACAGATTGTATAGCCTATAGGCTCAGCACACACTTTAGAATTTGATTGTACAATCTCTGTAAAATCAATTTAGATCTACCAAAATTATGACATATGAGGATCTACCTAAATTATCTCACAATCTGTATCCAATCAGACAGGTCCTTGCACTGCATAGTTGTTAGGCCCCTTTCACACTGAGGCGTTTTTCAGGCATTTTAGCGCTAAAACTACCGCCTAAATACCGCATGAAAAATGCACTCCATGTATCTCAGTGTAACCTTTCACACTGAGGCGTTGTGCTGGCTGTGAGTTGGAAAAAATCCTGCAAACAGCTTTTTTGGAGCATCTTTGGGTCGCATAAAACAGCGCTGTAAAAACGTCTATCCCAATTGAAATGAATGGGAAACGCTGTAAAACCGCCATGAAACCGCGGTAATACCTCTTTAAAACCGCCCAGAAACTGTGGGGAAGGTCACATGACTGCATGGTCACATGGTCAGGTTTGCTGACGCTAACGCTTAAAAAAGCTATAAAAATGCAATTAAAATGCATGGGCGTTAGTGCTATGTTTACCGCTAACGCTGTAAAAACGCAGTAATAATGCTCATCGTTTTTTACGCGGTTTTTCAACGCCTCAGTGTTAAAGTAGCCTTAAAGCACTCGGGCTTTCACATTGGGATTGCAGATAAGGCTTCTTTCAGGCGCTTTACAAGCGCTTTTTTTTTAACACTTAGCACCTGAAAAACGCCCCAGCATGAAAGGGGTCTAAAGCGCTGCTTAAACTAGCGGCGCTTCACCAGCATTTTTCAAGCTCTAGCGGGGCGCTTTTAACCCCGCTAATGGCCGAATAAAGGGTTAAAAGCACCCACAAAGCACAGCTGCCAAAAGTGCTTTGCAGGCGTTTTGCAGGCGCTTCCCATTGATTTTGTATGCACCGCTCCTAAAGCACTGCAAAGAAGCTGCTTGCAGGACTTTTTTTGATGCCTTGCCAGCGCAGCGCCTCAGTGTGAGGTTTCTTTCAGGCACTTTACAGGTGCTTTTTTAACTCTAAAGCGCCTGAAAAATGCCCCAGTGTGAAAGGGGTCTCAGTGTGAAAGCACACAGACTTTCACAATGGGATTGCAGATGAGGCTTCCTTCAGGTGCTTTACGGGCGCTTTTTTTTTAACGCTAAAGCGCCTGAAAAACGCCCCAGTGTGAAAGGGGTCTTAAATCTTAAGGCGATTGTACAATCAGATTGGGACATGTGTGGCAAGGCTTGGGCTTATCATACACTGTGAAATCTCTTTGGCTACACATTATACAATTGTTTTGTACAATTTTCCTTTAGATTTACAAAAATCATATAATTTGAAGTCAAATCTAAACACTTTTAAATTGTATGCAACCAGGCAGGCCCTTGAACATGGTTGAGTAAATCTAAAGGAAATTAAACAAAAAAAATTGTATAAAAAATGTATAATGTGTAGCCAGCTTTACCATCCACCGTGCAATGCAAGAGCCTGTCTGACATCATGCTATACATTGTTTGGGGGAGATTTACTAAAGCTGGTGCACTCATTGCAGCTGCTCATAGTAACCAATCAGCTTCTAACTTCAGCTTGTTCAATTAAGCTTTGACAGTAAAAACCTAGAAGCTGATTGGCTACCATGCACAGCTTTACTTGATTTCATGTGTGCCAGTTTTTAGTAAATCTTCCCCTTTATGTGTATCATCACATTCACTCCAAAGAAGATTGTACAATCAGATTATATCGTTTATGGCCAGCCTTATGTGGATGTCAAACATGCATCTTTCTATCACAATGCAGGAAATACTCCATGCCCTTTTTCTATAGCACAATGCAAAATTGTTTTTAACGATAACTATGTTGTTAACGACCTTCTATATTTATGCAAAAAAATGCAAATGCCTTATCAATCAACGTGATGTGCACTCAATCGTCTTAGAATTATTTTTACCAATTTAATAAAATTATCGAGATCTTTTAAATTTATTCTACAGTTAATATGATTTCAGATTGTTTGTATTTTTATATTTTTGTAAGAGTGGTTTGAAAATAATATTAAATTACTAAAATTGGAGACGGAGTATATCTTCCTATGATATGTTATAAATAAAATGTTATTTTAAATTGAAATCCCCGATGTTTTTCTTCACGTGTACATTGCAGCAATGTCATCCAAGGTGAAAGCCTGTAGCAGTCACATGTGTGTCTGGGTGTGTAAAAAATATACATAGATCCCGTGAAGACAATGTGACCCGGTGGAATCCTTTTATCAGTACTACACATTTATAGAAATAAAAAATAAAAAATCACATACGAATAAACATTTCTACAATATTATTATGTGTAAGATAAGTATGTTAAACCTTGGCCCATCAGACTGTTGTTAAGATGCTGCAGTGGAACTATATATACAATAATGTCTTTATCAATAATTTATTTTGACCTAAAGTAGCCAATCACTGGCAAGAGATAATATACAAATTCATGTGCACATAATAGGCCAGAAAAAAAATACTCCAATAGTAAAAATGACAATTTTTTTGTTGCTGTTATTTATTATTTTTACTTTATTGTATTTATTTATTTTTTGCTTTTTTTTTAAGTTTACAGAGAAACAAAGTAATAATGATGTAGGATAGCCCATCATAGTTCGACTCTTTTATAATTTGTGCGATGAAGAAAATAAAATAATTTTGCATATGCAATCAAAGCATACAATAGGGTTTTCTGCTTGATTTTAGAGGCTATACACAGAAATCCTCGATGGATACAACACATGAATGTTATGTAGGACTCTGGTGTGAATGGGCCTCTTTTATTACTCGATGTTCTCTGGGGCCTTGTGAAGAAGCGACAAAGAGGCTGAAAATCCCCTTTCATCCTGATTTATTCTAGCTAGAATTTTACAAGACTTTCACTAGAACAAACATAGGAACATCCTGGTATATTACACAGCAAAGCAGCTGTATGATACGTGAGGATGGATGAACAAAAGTCTGAGTACAGAGCACAGTATATGCAGTGTACGAGTACAGCCAGTGTATACATACTATCAGTGTATGAGTGCAGCCAATACAACCAGTGTATGACTACAAAGAGTGTATGAGTACAAGCAGTGTATGAGTACAACCAATGTATAAATACAAGCAGTGTATGACTACAAACCGTGTATGAGTACAACCAGTGTATGAGTACAACCAGTGTATGACTACAAACAGTGTATGAGTACAAGCAGTGTATGAGGACAACCAATGTATAAATACAACCAGTATTGACTAAAAACAGTGTATAAGTACAACCAGTGTATGACTACAACCAGTGTATGACTACAAACAGTGTATGAGTACAACCAGTGTATGAGTACAAGCAGTGTATGAGGACAACCAATGTATAAATACAACCAGTGTATGAGTACAAGCAGTGTATAAATACAACCAGGGTATGAGCATATTCAGTGTATAAGTACAACCAGTGTATGAGTATAATCAGTGTATAAATACAACCAGTGTATGAGTACAATCAGTGTATAAATACAACCAGTGTATGAGTATAATCAGTGTATAAATACAACCAGTGTATGATTACAATCAGTGTATAAATACAACCAGTGTATGAGTACAATCAGTGTATAAATACAACCAGTGTATGAGTACAATCAGTGTATAAATACAACCAGTGTATGATTACAACCAGTGTATATAAGTACAGCCAGCCAGAGTATATTCAGTGTATGAGTACAACCGGCCTGTGTACAACCAGGGTATGAGTACAACCAGTGCATGGTGTATGAGTACAACCTGTCTGAGTACAACCAATGTAACTAAAATTAAAATAATTCTATACTTGTATTTTCTGGCTGCTCATACTGTCCTACCACCACAACCATGAGAAATACATACAGACTACACATTCCTCAAATGCAAATACGTGTTATACCAGACCTGTAAACCTTGGCAGAGTCACTGTGCTAATCATATATTGCTTTATTTTATATGTTTTTTATTTTCCTGTGGCAAAGATTGTTCATACTTACACAAAACTTGATATATGCATTCCTATGGTATATTGCAAGCATTCCCACTCAGTGCACATGGTGTCTGTGCATAGCTGGGTGTGTGCTTTTTATATGCCCACATACCATCGAATAAACAATACGTAAATATGAGTAGTAATACATGTCCTATGCAAATGTCATGAGCAAGGACAGAATATAGTTTAGGTCTGCAGCCTGTAAAAAAAATAAATTATATATATATATATATATATATATATATATATATATATATATATATATATATATATATATATCTGGGGTACACCTACCTGATATATATAGCATGTGGGTGTAACCCTGAAAAAATATATATATATATATATATATATATATATATATATATATATATATATATATATATATATATATATATATGTGTGTGTATATACGCGCGCATAAGTGCATGTTGATGTATCCTTTTGGTCAGAAGTTGTACTATTATTATTATAGCGCACACTATAAGCTACTAGGCTACTTTTTACATATGGGTGCTACCATGCATCTTAACATCAAGATACAGAAAGCCCCCATTGATGTTCTGGAAGTGAAAGCACCTCAGCTGTTTTGATTATTTTTTTATATACACGTTGCCAGTAAAAAAAATAAAAATAACAAAATAAAAATAAATATGTATTAATAAACAAGTATATGTTAGAAAAGGTGCATAATTCTTGCAGTTGGATGTGCTTCTAATGAGAAGGATTGTATTTCACACAAATAAACAGAAGTGAATTGTATCACCTGTTACTCGGTGTAATAATATGTAAAGCTCTTTTTTTCGATCCAGACACAGTTCTTAATTATTTTGTAGAACAGAGAAGAAAGAAAGCATTAGAAAAATCATTAAATATAGTACGCGTTTATATCTATGTGAAATCATTTAATCCCCCTGTGCAAGTGTTCTGGTTTAGCCACAAAATGCTCCCACTTTTATTTCTATTAATCTGGAAAAGCCCCATAACGCTGGCTTAAAAGAGCCAAGAAAGATGGCGCTTGTTGGTAATATGTAGAAAAATCCGCAAGGAATTGCAGTAAATTCCTTTTTTGTTTGAAGAAAATTTACAACTTGGTAATAGACCTTTTTATGACCTCCCTGGGTTCTCCATTGGCTGATGCTGGTCACATGGAGCCTGTGATATCCTTCATGGCCTTTTGCCTGAGTTCCCTGGTGATTTTTTGCTTGCATTCTGCCTTTAGAGAGTCTCAAACCTTCTTTTTGTAACCTTTGTCTCCAATGAGGTGTAGTTAGGATTATGATCTTGTGCAGAATTCCCCCCCTTTTTTTTTGTATTTCCAGGTTGCTGTTGATGATTTTTTTTTTCCTCTTCCCACTGATTCCTTCCCTAGTCACAAGCTGCACTAAACGATCAGTCTGTCTCTCCTTCCCACTGAGGAAGTTCTCTACTGGAGAGAGAGAGAGAGAGAGAGAGAGAGAAAGAGAGAGAGAAAGAAAGAGGTAGAAATAGAGAGATCTGGAAAAGGCTTCACAACATCTCTCACTAGATTTTCTACATATTTCTTTCTGGTTACCAACATGCCAAATGGATTACAGCCTCAGACCCTTCTGTGCCTTTCTACATGTGGTCGTCAAGGGTAAGTGGCATATGGTATTTTTCTAGAATTCCAAAACCATCTGTACCAGTTTAAAAAAAGACTACTACTGGTTTCTATCCAGTAACAGTATACTTCTCATCTGTTTTACTAACGGAACATGCAGAGAGCTCTTCTGTACTGAGCATTGCATGCAGCTAAGTCAGAGCAGCTCGTATATTATGTAAGACTTTATATACACAGCACAACTGCTTTTGAGTGTACACGATATATAGTGTGCGTGTGTGTGTATATATATATATATATATATATATATATATATATATATATATATATATATATATATAATTTTTTGTATACGTGTATACATATGCACATGTATGTGTATATGAATATGTCGTTTTTTTCTGCTTGAGACGTAATGATTTAATGCTATTTAATTTTAGTTTTTTTATTTTAGTTTTTTTTTTTGTTTGTTATTTAATTTAACTTTACTTGGTTACATAAATGCTACATTGTTTAATAAAGGTTTATCTATGAAGGTATAACATTATAGGAGGCAGAGGTGTGTCAGCTCTTTAAATAATTCTTGACTGTATTTATATGTAGATTGCAAATGACAGGAGAGGTGTAAAAAAAAGAAGCTCCTCTTTATGATTTCTTGCATTGTGAATTGGGCATCTATTGCAGTCCTATTTGTTGCTGATTAAAAAAAAATACAACGTGATAAAAAAAAAAGTTATTTTACTGAAATCACTATAGAGAACTGCGTTGTGTTTTTATTTAATACTATGTTAAACCAGGTAGCGGATTGTAACATTAGGTATGTGGTATTATTAATAGTATTCTGTCTTTTTGCTAGCAAAGAGGAGCTATGAAGCTTCGTCTATAAACAGTTCTGTGTTATGGCTACGTGTGTTGTATGCAGTATATGTCCAGACTCCATGTCCATTCTGCAGAGCCAATGTCTAGACGTGCCTAACACTGGGACAACAGATCAATAAGGATTAATCCTAGTGATAAGGCATGATTGTGTCATTTCATTCACCTTTAGTACAGTTTTATACTTTTCAGATTTGCTGACAGATATTTTTGATGCTTTTGTAATGGTCTTACCATTTTGAATCGCCCTACCCCCTGTTCATGCTTACCTGTTTGTCGATCAATCTATCTATCTATCCATCTGCTTTTTTATCGTCCATCCATCCAAATTATTTTTCTGTGATCAGTTTATATTATTATTTTGTAAACATAAACATCTATCTATTTTTTGCTATCTGTCTATCCATCCATTGTTACATCTATCTATCTATCTATCTATCTATCTATCTATCTATCTATCTATCTATCTATCTATCTATCTATCTATCTATCTATCTATCTATCTATCTATCTATCTATCTATCTATCTCTCTATCTATCTATCTATCTATCTATCTATCTATCTATCTATCTATCTATCTATCTATCTATCTATCTATCTATCTATCTATCTATCTATCTATCTATCAGTTTTGTATTGTACTGTCCACATCCATCTATTCATCCATCCATCTTTTTTATAATCAGTTTTAATACACTTTTGTAAACATCCATCCATATATTACTATCTGTCTGGCTCTCTTTATTGTCTATCTATCCATTCATTATTACATCTGTCTGTCTGTCTATCTATCTAACTATCTAGGTCATCTTTTAATCCAGCTATTACCTGTCTATGGCTGTCTATCTATCTATCTATCTATCTATCTATCTATCTATCTATCTATCTATCTATCTATCTATCTATCTCTCTCTCTCTCTCTCTCTCTCTCTCTCTCTCTCTCTCTCTCTCTCTCTCTCTCTCTCTCTCTCTCTCTCTATCTATCTATCTATCTATCTATCTATCTATCTATCTATCTATCTATCTATCTATCCATCCATCCATCCATGGTTTACTATCAGTCTGTCTCTTTATCATCCGTCCAACCAACATTCCATCCATTCGTTATCCATCCATCCATCCATCAGTTTACTGTTACCTGTCTATTACTCCATAAGCATGTGAACATACCATAAGCTTTTTTTATTCTTGCAAATAATTATTCAAGCTACATTATCACAAGATTGTGTTCAATATTATATACCTATGAAGCATTTATAGTGGCTATTTAGACTTAGATGCAATATGTAGCCACATCTTCTAATGTTGTTTAAAATACTTTGTTCCACCTAGGATGTATGTTTGTTGCATGCTGTGTTCTCCTAATGAAATGTAACCTTGATTTAGAGCATGGCTGTGTATACTGTGTAATAATGTGCTGTTATTAGCTGGTTGAGGTTCTGCAGCAGGAGAGAAAGCAGAACAAAGAAAGTATTTCAGGCAGCTTTGGCAGACAGCTGTGAAAGGTATTTACTGCCCTCTGCACTGCGACAGAACACGCAGCTGGCAGCATCACAGGAAACAGAGGAAGTCGGAGAGCGAAGGAAGCGTCTATTCATACATGGAAGAGGTGGATGAGGTGCAATCAGCAATAAAACACCACAGAATGGAGACAAAGGAATTAACAAGCTGCCTAGATTGCATGTTGGAGGAAAGGGGCAATATAAGCAATGAAAGATGCTATTACATCCTTTTCCTACAGACTCCTTTATACAATGAGCGACAATGAATGGCTTCCTTTTTTCTAGCAGTTATATACCTGTATCCAATTTGACATAGACAGATTCTTTTGGATTCTTTGGCCTGATACGATGTAAAGGAGTCATAATATTCTCAAATGGGGGAAATAGTTTCCATTTTCACACGACTTTACTGTAAAAGCCAAGCATATATAAAGATTCGAGATATTCTGATCTGGCAGATTTAAATGGTTAAATATTTCATGTTAAGAAGTATGTTTCCCTGTATTTGGGTCTATAGACTAGAATCAATATGTTGTGCACAGTCAATGAAGAAATAACGTAATCAATAATATCATTTTCTAAATAATGTTTTACAATCATACCAGTGAGGTCCTTATGGCATACACCACTGAAAGAGAAAAGACTATCAACAATATAGCAAATTAAGATACAAGATAAGTTGGATTGAAAAAATTGGGTTAATATATATATATATATATATATATATATATATATATATATATATATATATATATATATATATATATATATATATATATAATTTATTTATTTTTGGGGCGATGCAGTGGAGTTAAAATAAATCAAAAGCTTTCAGATATATGGACATTATAGGTTTAAGGTTAATTATAATGTACTAATTTACCATAGTAGATAGGGTAAGTGTCCGGAGAAGGCTGAATAGGTAAAACCATGCATAGGGGGATAGAAGAATGTTTAAATTGGTGTTTGATAGAGTTAGGTTATTCATTTTTGACTATAGCAATTCTTTAGTAGTTCTATACTATGGATATTTGAATAAATAGTAAGGTATTGCCCAGAAGAGCACATTGGCTGCATACTCTGCACTCTGAACAGATCAAATATGGAGCATGCCAGATGAAGTGTCTGCATTGCAGTGGGTGCACAATAGGCAAGCAGATGAACCACCAAAAAGTGAAATCCTAAACACCACTGTAAACAAGATATTTACAAGTTCTTGACAAGAAGTGGTTTAATACTATACTCTGCTGTGTTTAAAAACTAACTAAGCTAGAGTTCAGAATTGTAATGAGCTCTGTGTAGTATTCTTTGAGTCTTCTGTTCTGCAGATAGAAAACTGCATGATGACATCATAGAGTCTTCAATATGCATCTCTGATCTCTGGTTGAGAAGAGTAACCGAAATTGTCTCTTCAGAATGCAGCATCACTTATCAAGGATCATGTAATAGCTTACATACAATCCACAGTGGGGGGTATGGATTGCTTTACTGACATAGTAAAACATAAACAGATTCCTATTCTGTACACCAGGTGTTTGAAATTCTGCCAGAAAATCCTTGCTCCCCTAGATCAAAGCTAATGCTAAAACCCTAGCTCTCACACTATATATATATATATATATATATATATATATATATATATATATACACTTTTCATTATCATCTTATTTTCCCTCTCTCTTCTCTTCCACTATTGCAGCATATTAACTCTAATATCTCAGAACCCAGTGCTGGGTTTATTTGCAGTATTTCTCTCTTGTTTCTATCACTCCTTCACTCAGCTAACGATTACCCAGCCATAACCCTGACCATCACCCTTACACTTACTTTGTTTTTCTTAGCACTTCAGCACTTTAATTACCTCCTTAAAAAAAAAAAAAAACGTTTTCTATCTGTGAATCTTTAACGTTTCCTAGCCCATTACCCCATTCACCTGGGCTATTGAGTTAAAACTTACCATATCAGACTGATACTTATCCTAATGGCTTAATACATTGGTAGTGGACTGCTTCATATCAGTCTTGGTTAGGAATGGCAATAACAATACATAAATATATACATCCCCAGTATTGCTCTGTCTGTCTCTTTTTCATAGTTCCTTCCCCCTGCTCATAATTTAAATTCACAATATGGGATTGATTTATTAAAGGGAAGTCGACTGTGCACTTTGCAAAGTGCAGTGGCACGCTGCAAGTGTAGTTGCTCCACCACTTAGTAAATGAGGTAAAGCTTCACTTTGCAAAGACTACCCAATCACAGGTAATGTGAAGATTTTTTTTTTATTATTTGTATTTTTGCTTGCACATGATTGGATGATGGAAGTCAACAGAGCTTCTGTTCTTTACTAATCTCTAGAGCAACTGCTCTTCCAGAGTGCAACTGCACTTTACAAAGTGCACAGTCTATTCGTCTTCAGTGAATCAACCCCTATGTATCTTTGTTTACTTTATTAGCACATGGGTGCATTTGCCAATGCAACCTAAATATTCTATGGGGTTGATTTACTAAAAGGCAGATAGACTGTGCACTTTGCAAGTGCAGTTGCACTCATTTCCCCAGAGCTTAGTGAAATGTGGTTCAATCATGTGCAAGGGAAAATGCTGTTTTTATTTTTTATTTTCCTTGCACCTGATTGGGTATTCTTTACGAAGTGAAGCTTCACCACATTCACTAAGCTCTAGAGAAAATGAGTGCAACTGCACTTGCAAAGTGCACAGTCTATTTGACCTTAGTAAATCAACCCCTATATATTTTTGTTTTCCTGGATGTGCTAAAGCTGAGTAGAGCTGCTCATAGACATAAATGGCCATTTGCGTACAGGTAGGGCACGCACCCAGACGTAATGCACCGTATGCATGAGTTTGGTGCATTATGTCTGTGCGTCTAAGCTACTTGACACAAATAGTGGTGTAAAGCTGCATACAGCCATCAGTGTCTATGAGCGGCTGTATGCAGCTCTTGGACATCTGGGAAAACAAAAATATACAACGTTTTTACTCTGCATGGGCAAATGTACCCATGTACTTACAGCCAAAACCTGAACAACCAAATGGTGTTCTGTGTCAAAATATGTTATAGCTATAGCAACAAATCCAGTGTGACATTTCCCAGTGGTGCTTTGAAATAAATGAATGGAATGGTGTACTTGGTTTGGGTGCATTTGTAGATAGAACCTCATTTTTTAGGTAAGCCTAAAGTTCATTCAGGCTGAAGCTTTGTTTTACCTTACAACAACATAACAGAGGTTATTTTGTTAAGGTTTTCACCTATTGCTTACAGTGCTATTTAGTTCTTTCACATGTAGATCTATATGTTCAGTAAATGTAAGCAATAGGAAATGAATGAAACAAAGGAATGGTTCCACTGACAATATATTAGGCAAGATATAACTATATATATACATATATATTTATATATTTTATATATATACATATATTATATATATTTCATATATATATATATATATATATATATATATATATATATATATATATATATATATATATATATATATATATATATATATATATGCATAGAAGGAGATCTTTGATTTATGCCATGAATTATATATAGAGATTTACTTTACTTCCATCTGTGGAGCTAAGGCCTGCAAAGTGTCCTTTTATTAATTATGGGGTCTGATTTGTAGACCAGAGTCATTGTACCAATGCTTAACACATGAAAAGTAATTACAACATACAAAGCTTTATTTTTTTAACAACACAAAAAGTATCACAATAATACACACAATTGGCAGAAAATGTATTTTGTGATATTAAATCACATCACAGGGTGACCATATACACAGATTTTTTTTTTTAAATTGGTGTAGGAGATCATTTTCACAGCTGGAGATAATCAGATATTATTTACTGCGATTTGCTTGATAAATATTATTTTTCAACCTTGACTATGCATCGTTCAATCTGCAATATAATTGTAAGTAAGTGATCTGTTTGTATCTTCTTTATGATGAATCACACAGTAGGATACATATAAGCTGTTGTTCACAGGTGTCCTCTGTCATGTAGACTCCGTACCTGATAGAAATATAAATATGTTTAAGAAACAATCATAATACAGTTTTTGTGGATTTTCATTCTTTAAACATCAGGGATTCTCAAAAGCTATTACATATCAAAATTACTACACAGAAAAATATATCATTTTAATGTATCATTTTCTTAAAGAGTAGTATAAACCATTTACTACTGACAGGGATGCTCACAATTATCAGCTTTTGTTTATTTCTGTAAAACCTCTATCCCTAAAGGAAAAAAAAAACTGCTAGAACTGCTTATGAAGTGTTAGCTGGAGTTCAGCTTCAATTTGTTAGTTTATACAAATCTACTAGTACATCTAACACTCCCCTCCCCCTAGGCTGATGGTTTTGATATTCCAAGGTCCTCCCTGTCTCCTTCATCCACAGTGGGGGGCACTCTAATACCTCTTTTCTTTCTGTTAACTTATTGTCAGCACTTATAAAATATGGTATGTATTTTTTGTTTAAATGACCAAATCTTGACCTGTGTAGCATGCTAGACAATTACAAGGAGGTACAAAGAAAATCCTATACCTGTGTACAAAGAAAATTCCTTAAATTGGATTTCCATATCACATACACCGTGTTTAGTTTCCACAGACAAAGGTTAAAGCAGTGCATTCCCAAAACTGGTGAGATTAGATTATGGATCTGTTAGGTGGGTTAACATTGTACTGCTTCAAAACACCAATGTGTCAATGTAGCTAGTAAGGTTCTGATTTATGTATTACTGTCTGTACCAAGAACTGAACTTTTTCCGCCCACCAAAACTTATAGGACATTTTTTAAATTGATTGGTGACTGTGGGGAAGCTTTTCCACCCTAATACAAAGGTTTATTAACGATTACACTTCTATCATCATATATAGTCATGAATAAAACTAAGGGGGAGATTTACTAAAACTGATGCACACAGAATATGGTGCATCTGTACATAGTAACCAATCAGCTTCTAGATTTTATTGTCAAAGCTTAATTGAACAAGCTGAAGGGCCGATTGGTTGCAATGCACAGTTGCACCATATTCTGTGTGCACCAGATTTAATAAACCTCCCCTAAATCTCATGAACCAAGTGGTCTCTACTCTTCAGGCTTGCTGGCCATACATACAGGTAATATTGTAGCAGTTCCAAATATTCTCAACTAGCTTTTAACAAAAAAACAGATAAAATATATCAAGTCTACCAACAGACTCAATAGATCTGTGAAATGATCCAAACAGTTGGCAAGGCTGGTTGAAAGTAGTTGAAAATATTACAAAATTTGCTAAGTGTATAGCCAGCATTATGTGGTACCAGGATGCCATTAAGGCTCTAAAGTCTAAATCAAGAGACTCTATTTTGCTCTCCTCACTATATTAGTGGCCACAGTTTTCTAAATCAAGAGGTATGTCTTACCAGTCCTGTGTCTAGATCTCTACCCTGTTTCCCCGAAAATAAGACCTAGCATGATTGTCGGCGATGGCTGCAATATAAGCCCTACCCCCAAATAAGCCATACCCTGTTTCCCTGAAAATAAGCCGTACCATGAAAAGAAGACCTACAAGAACTTTAACTAGAGCTTATTTGGGCAGTAGGGCTTATATTGCAGCCATCACCGACAATCACGCTAGGTCTTATTTTCGGGGAAACAGGGTAGGTGCTGAAATCTTATGATTTAGCATGTGATGCACAATGTCTTCTCTTTGATTTCCTAAATTAAGGTGAACCTGTCAGCCATTATAACTGTCTAAAAAAGTAAAAATTCTAGACAAGATACCACAAAATATTGGCTATTTCCTTCATTTAACAGAAAGTGTTATTTTTGCCCATTTCATAATGGTTTAATGTTATCACTAATGGCCTGGCTTCAGTATTAACCTCCACCAACTGACGTATTCACGTCCAATGAGAATGCCTCAGTGGCCAGTAAGGACACTCTCAATAGACAAGGGAAGAGCAGTGGGTGGGAGAAGAGAAGTAAGACCTCCAGTAACAAGTAAAACTAATTTCAGAGAGGCACACAAAGGAGGGACCTGGCAAGGCACCAAATGAGCTGGTAAAACACCAAACATCCAAAAGATGGACATGTACCATTAAGGAAACACAGTGCACCACAATTCACTGTTGTATGTTGCAGTGCATGGTGGTGCACTGATGCCTTAGTGCATCAGGGTGCCATTGAAAATAAATGGAAACGTGTGATCCGGTCCTAATAAGAGGATCAGCCACATACCTCCTACTTGGCTGCTGTTGTTTTTTAAACTCAAGTACACCAGAGATGTCTGATGTTGTCAAGTGCATTACTTAGGCTGCATAGTTATCATTGGATCCTGCAAATCATCACAGTTTTTGGGACACATGGGTCAGTTCCAGAATCTGGTGATGAAAAAAATAAAAGATCAGAAGCTATGCTTTTCTGATGTCACACAATTCTGTACATTTAGTTTTGGCGTAAAGATTATTATAGGACATTGTTTATTGGGTTTTAGGTGACTTATAGGCATTTATGACAGTCAGAGAACCTTGTTGCTTGGCTTAGATAAAAGACTCATGTCTACGACTTGATGCCACTGGCTGCAACTCTTCAGGGAAATAACTAGTCAGGTTACCTAACTTTGCTCAATTTATAATGATTCCCCTGATATAAGCCAGTGTCTGGCTTATTCCCTTTAGATGTCACCTTAGAGGAGTAGGAGAACTTTGCCACTTAACCCCTTCTGTTGTTTGGACTAGTTTGGAATCTATGTCCTTGCAGGATCATTCACTTTGCATTCCTTCATGGCGTTCAACCTGTATCAGAGCAGCTCGCAATTTGCCACACAGGCAAACTAAATTGCCAGATTTGCCAGTTCACCCATCCGAACCTCCTGATGCTATGGCTGGAAGTCATTCATTTAATAGCGGCATTACTACTGCCACTCAATGAAGCTTTCTGCCAGCTTGATTTAAATAATAAACAAGCAGCCAGCACCTTGGGTGATGTCACTGACCAAATTTGACCATGACCATACTTGATCAATTATGACAGACGGCCAGTTTGATAGCATTCAACAGCCAGCCAGCAATCTGTCATTTGCAGCAAGTTTCTTTCAGGAGAGGATCTTCATGTTTGTGCCAGTGGGTGGGCTGGTTATTGTTCATCATAATGTGTTTTTGTGAATGAGTAACAAGGGGTACTATGTGTTCGTAATAATTTATGTGTGGGGGTTGGATATCTGGAGGCAGTTATGTAGGATATGTTCCCCCCTCAGATCCAAATATCCACCAGGCCAGGGATGTGGGGATGAGGCCCTTTGTCCTTATCAACCTGAGGACAAGGTGCCTTGCCAGTGGGTACCCCTCATAGGTGTGCGCAGCCTATTGCATTAGTGTGTATGTGTGTGTGCATGTGTATATATATATGGGCGATGTAATTAGACCAGTGGGTGGTGTCATAAGGGCAGAGATTGGTGTCAGTAGGGTATTTTTTACAATTTTATTATTTTTTTATTTTTATTTTTTTGCAGAAAAAGATAAAAGGAGATTTTTTTTCATTTGATGAAATATCAGGGGTCTAAACAGGGGGAATATGCACCACACAGGGTGATTAGGGTGTGGTACACCATGTGTGCATGCCCATGTTACCCCTTGAAAGGCACCCTTCCCATTCTGAGGACATGTGGTCTGGTATAGTTCAGAAGGAGACAGTACACTTCCTGTACTTCTGTTCACAGGGTGATTAGGGTGTGGTACACCATGTGTGCATGCCCATGTTACCCCTTGAAAGGCACCCTTCCCATTCTGAGGACATGTGTTCTGGTATAGTTCAGAAGGAGACAGTACACTTCCTGTACTTCTGTTTACTGGACAGACAGGGTGTATGTCTGGATGAAGGTCTGGTATGTATTTTGGCCAAGACCACAAATGGGGGGGGGGGGGGGCTGTGCCATTTTTTTCTGTTTGTGCGGTGTCCTCCTTAAAAATCCACACCAGACTGCTATGGGGTCTGGTATAGATTTTTAAGAGGGACACCGCACAAACAAAGAAAAAAATAGCATTGGGTCCCCCAAAATTCATAACAGACCCACCTGGCAAGTCACCCTGTCCAAATGTTGATGGGGACAAGGGTCTCATTTGCACATCTTTTGCCCAATAGATGTGAGGATCTGTGGAGGGGACTTATCGGAAATTCAGAGTCACCTTTAAGATTAGGGGGACCCCAGATATCGTGTTGCCACACATGAATGAGTAAGGGATACATAGTACCCCTTGGTACATATTAAAAAAATACAAAGTAAACAAACACAAACACACTTTAGAAAAATAAAATATTAAAAATGTCCTACAGTGTCGAGCCATTGTCATTTACAATGACCAATGCCCTGCTGACCCACCGATTACCCACAGTGATGATTATCTCCCAACGGACTCTCGCCACAAATGAAAGTACCCCAGATGGCTGCTAAATGTTAACAAACCAGTTGACTGACTTCAATGACCAAATATGGTCATGACCAACTTTGTTCAGTGATTTATTTCGGGATCCCCGGTCACTTTGTTTACAAACAGAAGCCTGGTTCATTTAACTGAAATATATGTAAAAGCCAAAAAAATACAGGATTGAGCTCCCATAGACTTCAATGAGGTTTGGGCAATTTTTTTTCAAGTTCATTGAACATATAGTGAAGCTAACTTTTCTTGGTACATTAATTACTAGGGTTACC
The DNA here is from genome assembly GCA_037952925.1 of Lithobates clamitans. Classification (NCBI taxonomy): domain Eukaryota; kingdom Metazoa; phylum Chordata; class Amphibia; order Anura; family Ranidae; genus Lithobates; species Lithobates clamitans. The sequence continues at coordinate 5,758,792 of JBBGZY010000014.1, forward strand.
TAGGTAATGGAGATGCATTGCAGCCCTTGATGGGAAAGCAGGATCCGCCATAGCCCCATTGATGCAACATTTTGCCCCAGTGGTGGTTCCAGTGGATTTAAACGTTCTGCACAGCAAAATGTTTTTAAAAGGGAAAATGGGAGGATATTCTTCCCTCTATCTCCCATGTGGGGAGGACCTTTGTGCTCCCAAACATCTCCTGCCACTGCTTTCACAAGTAAATAGCACCCTGCTTGAGCTTCTGGAAAATGTTCTTCCTGGGGGACCTGTGTGGTCCTTTTTCTGTTGCCCTTTTCTGTACAAGATCTAAAGTTGGAAATTTTCTGTGACAATTGGATGAAATGTTGATATTTTGGCTGGAAGAGACCTTGCAAAAATAAAGTATTCACTAAAGGATATGTAAACGTTCTTTTTTTATTTTAAACAAACATGTCATACTTACCACCTCTGTGCAGTTGGTTTTGCACAGAGTGGCCCCCATCCTCCTCTTCTGGACGATCCTCAGCTCATCCTCCTCTTCTGAGGTCCCTCCGCGGTGCTTATGGCTCCTCCTCTTCTTGAGTGCCCCGTCGGAGAAGCGCTCTCCCTCGGAGCACCTGTGCGGGCGCGCTCCTGTGTCCTGCTGCTGCGCATTGAAACAGACTGCAGGACTCAGCTCCGCCCCCAGCTCCGGCATCATTGGAATTGATTGACAGCAGCGGGAGTCAATGGTTGCGCTGCTATCAATCTATCCAATCAGGACCCCAGACACCGACTGGAGCGGGTGTGCTCGTCCTCGACGCAGGAACAATTGGGCTCAGGTAGGTAGGGGGGTGGCTCGGGGGGGGGAAGTGAAAAATCGCAAGGGTTTACAACCCCTTTAATACAGTCCAATTAGACTTTTATTTGGTTAATATATCTTTTTAATATTTGTGAAGCTAATAAAAATGGAAATACTTTTTACATCCATTTATGTTGGAAATCTTAAAAGGTTAATATATAGTCTTTTTCTGTAATGTAATTGATGTAGTACGTAGATTCTCTTTTTTGATTGTAGCTTGATCATTATTATTTTTATCCATTCCTCCAACTAGTATACTTCCCTTACAGAATTATATTTTAGAATACCAAATTACCATGCACACATAACAAAAAGTATTTTCTTTAGACATGCTTTTTATTAAAAGTAACTTATCACTTAAATGATATAGTTAGCCACCAGCAAAGTTTTTACCAGCTACCTGGTAGCCCAAAGTGTCACTACATATAGCAGCGGATATGCTGAGAAATCCTTTAGCCCCAACTGATTTGAGTATTTTAATTGAACCCTCCTTCAGTACATCGCTCCACATATTGAGCATATCATTTTAGGTCTGGTTACACTTTTAGATGTGACCTATATACCATAATCTGATTTAGTGAGGTTCTTTTTATTAGCCTCTAGGAATACAAGGAATGATTTAGAATTTGTTAACATATCCAATACTTGTGTGATCATGCAATATAAAGATGTGATAATTCAATATAAAGCTGCCCAAAAATAACAGTAGACTCTTACAGCCACATGATGATGAAGGTGCATTGCTATTATTACATAGTTATGTATGTCTGAAAATAATTAGCAATATAATAATGGCTCTAACACTTGTTTTTCAACTATATTCTTTCTTTGCATTTTTGGAGCTGAGCAATTTGCAAACAATGACCCTTGTTCAGAATCATTCTACAGTTAATGTTGTCAATTATATTTACTGCCAGATAGAGCAAGACCATCTGCAACCTGTTATAGCTTAGCATTGAAATATGTTCTGACCATGTTAGATTATGGGGTTGTTTTACTAAAGGCAAATATACTGTGCACTCTGCAAGTACAGTTGCTCCAAAGCCTAGTACATGGTAAGCCTTACTACAGGTAAGGCTTCACTTTGCAAACAGCACCCAATCACGTGAAAAGAAAAAAAAAAACAGAATTGTTTCTTGCACATGATTGGGTGATGAAAGTCAGCAGAGTTTCTGCTCATTTACTATGCTCTCGAGCAACTGCACTTTGCAAAGTGCGCAGTCTTTTTCCCTTTAATAAATCAACCCCTATATTTTTTGAGGTGACTCATTAAGGATTGTATTAATAATTATTAATTCATTATTTATTAATTGTTAACTGTATCTCTAAACTCTGTTCATTTAGAAATGCTTAATCAGTTTTTATAGATGAAAGAAATATTCATATTTTCAGTATAATAAATGAATGCAAATTTGTTGATCAGTTGAAAATGTCAGCCCACACAAAGCTAATATTTCAGATTTTGGAGCTGCTAGAGAGCTTACTAAATGTTTTTTCCCCTCTACCATAGACTCCAGCAGTGCTATCTCTGTGCTCAGTTCCGATGGCCTGCACATCTGTTATGGCCATTCCAGAGACATTCCATATTCTCTCCTGGATCTGTTACATTTATTTTATAGCATGGGGAATGCAACAGGACTGGAAGTGTGTGTGTGTGTGTGTGTGTGTGTGTGTGTGCAAAGGGGGTTGGGGGGGGGGGGTGGAACACCACAAATATTACATACAAATAAGCCTTACTCTTTTAGCTAACCATACCCTAACCATGGAGCTGAACCAGTAAGAACATGGGGTTGATTTACCAAAGGAGTATAGGCCATTCACAAAGCAAAGTAAATGTTAATATGTAAGGTAAACTTGTGTTCTCTTTGATTACCAACATTACCAATAAAAAGATTTTTGCTAACAGATATCTAGCATATGTGGGTATTCAAAGTGAACACAATTTCAACTAATTTATTAAAATTCACATTCCACAGTGAACATACTTTTTGTTACTGGAACATCCTCTACTCAACCCCTATATATTGCTTTGGTTTGTTGATATCCTCAGGATTAACTCAACATATGTGCCCCTATATGTTTAACAACATTTAATGCATTTAAGAAAATACACACATATAGGGGACAAATTACTAACTTGTGTTTAGGTTTCATAACTTCTGGAACCCGACTGGGCATTTGAAGTATCTATGAGCTAGGTTGAGATGTAGAGCTAGTAACTCGAGAGAAATTGTTTTAGCCTATATAGCAAAAACGACATCAAGGTGATATGTGGCAGATCTTTTATAAAAAGGTGTTGGCAAAAGACCAGAACCTGAACATATGCACCCAGGAATCACATTCAAGACCAAACTTACAGATAAAAAAGCAATAGCAACATGTGTGCAAGGAATGTCTTTAGACATGAAGTAATTGGTTAAACTCATACACTGCATCTGGCTTTGGTCAGATATGAAAAATCAGCATGTCGAGTGTGACCTCAGTTGTAAAATCATTAAAAAGAAGATGAGAGCGGCTAAGCTTTGGTTGGTGTGTGCCTGGCTTCCAAAAGGTTCTATACAGCTTTGCAGATGTTAATATTAGTCTCAGGTGGTAGAAATATGATGTGCAGATGTGCACTTAAAAGTTTAAAGGTTGTGTAAACCTCAAATAAATGTTATCATATAATAGAAAAGGCTTAAAAAAAATACACACACACACACACACACACACACACACACACACACACACACACACACACACACACACACACACACTATATTGCCAAAAGTATTGGGACACCTGCCTTTACACGCACATGAACTTTAATGGTATGCCAGTCTTAGTCCGTAGGGTTCAATGTTGAGTTGGCCCACCCTTTGCAGCTATAACAGCTTCAACTCTTCTGGGAAGACTGTCCACAAGGTTTAGGAGTGTGTCTATGGGAATGTTTGACCATTCTTCCAGAAGCCCATTTGTGAGGTCAGGCACTGATGTTGGACAAGAAGGCCTGGCTCACAGTCTCCAGTCTAATTCATCCCAGAGGTGTTTTGACAGGTTGAGGTCAGGACTCTGTACAGGCCAGTCAAGTTTCCCAACCCCAAACTCGCTCATCCATGTCTTTATAGACCTTGCTTTGTGCACTGGTGCGCAGTCATGTGGGAACAGGAAGGGGCCATCCCCAAACTGTTCCCAGAAAGTTGGGAGCATGAAATTGTCAAAAATGTCTTGGTAAGCTGATGTCTTAAGAGATGCCTGGAACAAAGGGGCCAACCCAACCCCTGAAAAACAACCCCACACCATAATGCCCCCTCCACCAAATGATTTGGACCAGTGCAGAAAGCAAGGTCCATAAAGACATGGATGAGCGAGTTTGGGGTGGAGGAACTTGACTGGCCTGTACAGAGTCCTGACCTCAACCCGATAGAACACCTTTGGGATGAATTAGAGCGGAGAATGCGAGCCAGGCCTTCTCGTCCAACATCAGTGCCTGACCTCACAAATGTGCTTCCCTACAGGTAAGCTTATAAAAAATTTTACCTGTAGGTACCATGAATAACTACTAAACTTGCATTGTTTAGTAGATATTCATATCAGCTTCAGCCAATAATATTACTGGTGCATGCACAATATGCTCTACATTCATGGCAGACATAGTATGCTGTGAATGCAGAGCTAGCCATGCCACAGTGGTGACTCTGGTGTCCATGCATGGAAGTGACCTCATTTCAGCCCGGCCAGAGACTGGGAAACTGTAAGGAAGACCAGGAGCTGGAAGTGATAGCTCAGCACTGGAGGGCTCCATTTGGAAGGTAAGTAAGTCATAATGTGTTACTATGCGGTGCATACTAGCACATTATGGCACAAACCTGCAGGGGGCACATCAAATTTTGTTTATATAGTTTACTACCATTTTAAATAGGTCAGCAGTGACAGACCACATTTTTTTTTATATATTCAATAATTTTATAGGTTTCAAAAAAAACATCATTACAAACATTATCAACTTTCTGCGAAAAGTACCAACTACAGTCTTAAAATCTTAGCCCCCCCTCCCAAAAAAAAAAAAAAAACACCCCTATGCCCACCCCCTCTGCCCTCCCTTCTAAACTCCCTTCTCTTCTTAATTTTCCCCAACTAGTTGATTCTCTGTATGCTCAGGATATTAATGTTCCCTTATATTCTCATTCTCCTATATCACATATTTCCAAATACTTCCCTGATTTCTCAAAATCCAGCCATTTTCCCCAGGTATCATTGTATCTCTCTGTTGCGTCTTCCCCTGCATGGATTATCTTGTCACCTTTTTGTGTTATGACTGATTCCCTTTGATTATTGCATAATTGATAATAAGAATGATTCTTGCCTTTAGTATGTTGCATCTTGAGGATTAGACTAGGCCATGGCATTAGGTACAATAAAAAAAAAAAAAAATAGAGATCGTTGTGTTTCCAAAAGGGACAAAGAGTAAAGGAAATTAGAATGTGCAGAATAATCGCTGTCATGATCTACTGTCAATGGGCTTACTTCTGGGTCATAGACGCAGAGATGTTTAACCAAGAACAATGGAGAAACATTTGCCCATTCCGGAATACTTTTTACAAAACTGAAGGTATAGTGCTGCGTGTGTTTTACGAGCTTTGCTCTCTTTTCTCCGCAGGGAGGGACACAATAGGCAGTCAACACAATGACAATGACATTTTCCAACACGTTAGAACGTTTTTTTACATATTAATGTTCACTTTTGATGATCATAAACATTTACTAAGGCATCTCAGATTAATGTTAGCACTAATGCTCACAATATTCACATCATTTGATTTTAGATGGTCATGTATGGCCAATCTTAAAGAAAATCTGTCAATTGTAATTGCTGTCCTCTCCATTTGGCTGGTTGTCATGCTGATCCACTGATTTTAAAGTTTATGGAAACTCTTAATGAACTCCTATTATTTGGCCACCAATCTTGTAAGATAACTTCCTCTACTTTCTGCCTATAGACTGTTATCAGTTAGCATTGTTCTCTGCTAGCTTCATTGGCTACAAAACATGCAGTCCTGACACAATTGTAGCCCTGGTTCACATTGATGCGTAATTGAAATTGTCGAAGCTGAACTTGCACGATTTCATTCCCGCATGTCAGTTCGACGATTTCAGAGACATCTGTGCAGGTTTCCTGCACAGATGTCTATTGAAATCGCACGGCAAAATTAGTACAGAAATTACTTTTGGGAATCGGTGTGGTGCTGCAAAGTCGGCATCGCACCAATTTGGACGGTTCCATTGCGGGCAATAGCATGCGGCATGACATGTCAAATCACATCAATGTGAACCAGGGCTTAAGCAGTGGTGACCACTCCATTAGGGGCACAGGGGCACCGCCCCCCTAATCCATGCGCCTGGACCCTAATCTACATGCAGGGTGCCGGATACATGGATTTAATTTTTTGGGGGTTTTTTTAAGCACGTGATTGGAGCCTGAGGCTATAATTGGCTTCAAAAAAGGGTGTGCTCGGGCGGCAGAGGGGTGGGGGGGGGTTGGCAGGTGTGCAAGTGAGTGGGGCAGGTTTGTTTGCCGCCCCCCTCCCCAAAATATTGAGTCCCACCCACCACTGGTTTTAAGTAGTCCGGAAAAGCTCTCTGTCCTAAGGTGACAACGCTGCTCAGTACAATTGTTACTCCAGGACAGGAAGTGAGGTAATGTCAGGTTTACCAGGTTAAAATAAAGGAAAAAAGGTGTGAAAAACCACTTGAGGACCAGTAAGCTCCAATACTATGAATTTTTGTTCTTTAACCCCTTGGAGCCGGCGCCTGCCGGACCCTTAAGGGGTTTTACATACCGTGAGGCGAGGTGGGGCTTAAGGGCATGTGACTGTCATGATTGGCTGTCACATGATTGGAAAGCTCCCGATCGCAAGTAGAGATCCAGAGTTCTCCGTTAGCCGCTGGTAGCTGTGCCTGGAGCGCTTACTCTCGGCAAAGTGCTATTTGCACTAATGCACGCAAATATGCAGCGGCTTGGCTCCAGGGCATGGCCACATGTTTGCATGCAGAAGGCACCAAGGAGTTAAAAAGGAGCTCCAGTCTCCCCCCCACAAAATTTAAAAATCAGCAGCTACAAAAAAAAGACTTTTAATTTAAGGGCACTTACCTGTCCAGTTATCCAAGGATGTCCCCACCCGAACCACTTACCTGTCCAGTTATCCAAGGATGTCCCCACCGAGCCAATTCTTCAATCGGCTTCAGGTGCATGCGCCAGCATCTCAAGTAAGGAAAATGGTAAGTGAAGCCAGTTTCCTACTTTGCATGCACGAGTCGCACTGCGCATTGTGAATGGTCCCGTAGTCTTCTGGGACCTGTGATGTGTCCCAGAAAACTGTGGGGGGAAGAAAGGGGGGTGATCTGAGCTGGAATTGGGAGCGGGTACCTGTCAAAACCAGGTACCCACTCTCCCCCAAAAAGTGCCAAATGTAGCAGTGGAGGAGGGAAGGGTGCAAACAAGTGTAACTTCCCCTTCCCCTGAGCAGGAACAAGTGTGTAGATCGGGAGCTCTGACTTTGCTTGATACTTGATACATACTTCTTTTCTGTCTGTGACTCTAAAGCTACTGAAGCCACAGACAGAACGGAAGGAAGACAGGAATGGCAGTCTAAATATTTCTCCCAGTGCAGATTTATTATGAGTTGCCCATGGACATGATTTGTCCACCAGGCAGTTGTGACATAAAGGTGTGGCCACTGTAGTGAAGACATTAATACTCTGCTAGACATTCCTGTTGGTCACTTTTTGGGGGAAATCATAATTGGAGATTTAAATGCATTTCAAACTTTGATTTCTCACCCTGGGGTTGAGTGACAAAGGGGTACCTTCAGGGGTCACTATTTTTACAGACATACAATCTTCACTCAATCTAACAATAATCAGACAGAGCTAAAAGCTTCTAAAGACCTCTTTCTGACATTTATAGATTACTTGTTCTTATAACAACAATTGAAAGATCTATAGAGAAAAGAAATGTCTGCAGAAATCACGTGGTCTTTCCAGGATTAGGCAGCGTGCATCTGCAGGTCTTGATGGTGTAGTTTCCTTGTGTTCCCATAGGAAGGCGCTGTTGGACAAGTCACTTGTACTCCGAATAATAGCCTTGCCCTTTAGATAACCTGAGCAGAAATCTGGAGCACGTGATCCCAGCTAATGTTCTGTAGTCGGTGTCTTTAGGTCCAATGTGGCTTCAACTAAATATTTTAATTTCCTTAAAGAGCAGATTCATTCCACGATGAAAAAAAAAAAACACTTCAAGAAGTAGACTTGTATTGACTTTAGTGTTGTATTAAGGCAGAGGTACATATAATTATATATGACAGATTGCTGAAAATACAGCTCTGACAGTAATAAATGCACTTGTTAAATAATGCACCTGCTTTGCCTATTTGCAGAGTTGTCCTTAAACATTAAGGCATACATTAATACACATACCTTTCAAAGGAAGCAAATATGCTTTACCTATTAAATTAATTACTTTCTGCAAAGCAAAGACAGCATTTTATTAAGATAGTAGATAGCAGGTTGGAAGCAGGAATGCTGGAATATACGTTGTATGTGTTAAGCTATAATAGAAATAACTTTATGATTAATGATATCGATGCCCTTCAATCACAAATTCAACATTCACTCTGAATTATGTATTTATGCAAACGTATGCAGACTCTTCTTCCTATCACTAGAGTAACAAGCAATTAACTTATTTTACTGATATATAATGATCAAGAGCAAACTTACTGCAATGATTGTATTTTGCTGGTCTGATCGAAATAAGTTCCAGTTCATCCCTACATCAGGTAATTAAAAATGCCCTAAAATAAAAGCTGAATTAAAAAATGCTTCCTTTAAAAAAAAATCAAATACATAATTTTAGAGTGTTATAATATTTAATATACATGTACAACATATTAAAGTGCCATAACTTTCTGATAAAATTACCGAACACAAAAGTAATTCGTGTTGGTTGTATCAAAATGTGCAATTACTAACTTGAAACCGTTTGCATGAAACTCATCTGTATTACTTTAATAATAATAATAACAACTTCCAGTCAAGCATTTGCATTGCATACAATATAACACCCAGAGCCCCCCCCCCCCTCCTAATATTTCTCTCTCTCTCTCTCTCTCTCTCTCTCTCTCTCTCTCTCCCTCTCTCTCTCTCTCTCTCTCTCTCTCTCTCTCTCTATATATATATAAAATGTAGGAGGTATTTTTTGCATGCAAATATATATATATATATATATATATATATATATATATATATATATATATATATATATATATATATATATATATATATATATATATATATATATGTTTATATATACATTTATTTGTATTCTCTTCTTTGTGCTATTGCACACATGGTGAACTTGGACAGAGCCTTATGATAATATTTTTTTATTTCCATCATCCTGCCAATAATGAGTGCCACCTCCTTCACATGTAACCTCCACATTGCCTGAAATCTTAAAAAAATAAATACATAAGAAAAAGAATTCACACCATTTTCTTTTATGACTTCACAACTTTAACTATCACATAGTACACCTCCTTTTTTTCCCAAGCCTCCAAAGTTCAAAGATCTTCTCACTATAAGGCTGGAGGTTGTAAACAGGTTGTTACCATGTAAATTAGATGTGATCAAAAGCAAATAAATAGTAAAGTATTTTGGTTGTGGCACTGTGCTTGTAACACACTAGTGTAGATGTTTTTTTATACTTTACTGCAGTGCTGACAAATATACTATTTATGAAAATAAAATAAAATACTCAAAATAAATAATAGAAGGAACAAAGGTTACAGGGAAAAAGAGGTAGAAAGTAAAAACAAAAAAACCCCCCAAAAAACATTATTTCATATTTCTAGAGGATTAAAGAATTGTGCTATATCAAAGTGATACCAAATGTTAACAATTGCATTTACAGTTAACCATTTAGATACTTTTCTATCCATAGCACATGTTTAAAATACAGAGAAATACAATCATTGCAGTTAAATAAGTTCCTAGTTTCATGCTTCTGACTGCAATAAAGTAGAAGTTTCACTTTTTAAAAAAGAGAGATTTCTTCCTTTTATTTTGTGTTACTATTAGAGGCTTCTGGGAATCTCAATCTAGTGAATAGAAGTTTAAAGCTGATGGTTATTTATGGTTCCACAGAGATGAGTCCTGAGTGGCTGGATGAGAGCACGTGATTCCAATAAACTTTGTTTTATGGCTTGAGAGTTGACAAGCTAAAATATAATTCCCACCATAAATTAGTTTAAGAGCATACAAGTGCAGATGCGTTTTGTTCCTGGATGTAGTAATAAGGATAGTGTTTAGAAAGGACCATTCTGCTTGGATCTCTTAGCACCGAGGCTTTTCCATCTCCTGGATCCAGTTTGCAAGAAGCATAGAAAGTAAGTGATTTTATATGCCATTTATACTTAGAGGAGAGATCTGAGACAGGGAATGTGGTGTGTGTTTTTTCTTTTTCTTCTTTTGCTTGTACAATAGTTGCAGTGATGAAAAAATCCCCAGAGGTAATTGTAGGTCCCACCTAGAGCACAAATAGTCCAATATTCCCAGGTACCTTTCAGCTGTGAACTTGGAGCCAGGCTTCTAAAACAATGCAGTTCACGTTGCTTTCGTCATTAGATTGTAATACAAAGGGGGTTATTTTTACAGTTGCATTCATATATGTCCATTTGTGTTTATTTGATTTTTTTAAACCCCTAACCTACAAGAAAAAATATAAACTATTGCGCTGATATCAATAGAATAATGCAGTGCGTGTATTAACAATATACTTTTCTGTTACAACAGGTTACACACAATGGAAAGCCATATGGGGTAAGTATAATTCTTCATAATTATACTTGATAAACGCAGTGTATCAATGTGCAGACATTTGGACACATGTTTTAACTGTAAAAAAATAAAATAAAAGTTTTGTTATTGCTTGAAGAAAATCAGTTTCCATTTTTTAACTCTTACATTTCTGGATTACAACTGAGCATATTAGTTAAATTGAATGATTAGCATTTGGTATGACATTTGTTTATGCTGGTATAAAGTATTGACTTGATGGGGATGATGATGATGATGATGAAGATGATGATTATGATGTTGAGGGTGTTAATGCAGAGCCTAACTAGTCTAGTTGGAGAATTTTATTGGTTCTGGACATTTTCCAGATGTCTTGTTTGTTGGGTTATGGTTAATTATAAGTCTCTTTGCCTCTTGGTTTGTTGTACTGTATGGCGCCTCCCACAGTAAGGATTGGTGTACAGTAGCTTACAGATGCAGGGCAGTACATAAGTGAATGGATGATGCCTTGTGTTGTTTAATTTTATTGTCTACGTGTGACTACCAGCTTACATGTTGACAACTAGTAAATTGGTTGAAATTTAATAAGATTAATGGTTTCTGGATGTAGCTGGTATAGTATACGGATTTTAAACAATATTATAAACATTCCTTTTGTGTATTCAAATATTTTATTACATCAATTAGCTCAAAGGCCATCAAACGTATTCCTGCCTTTTACATTGCTATTTTATACTTTTTTCCCCTTATGTTTGTGTTGCATTTAAATAAATTATATCAATCTGTGCCTGCAAGAGCATAGATGGAAATAACTCTTCAAATAGGACTTTCCACGAACTAATTTTCTTATTAAAGGGATAATTTTGCTACTAAATAAATGATCTTCAGATGCATTATCATGCTAATTGTAATCAGTCATTTTTTTTTTTGCAGTCCTGCATTAATCTTTCGTCTATCTTTATAAAGCCTCTGATAAGATTTTAGATCTAATGGCTTTTATCTCACCAGTATTAATTTCTTCGTATTATAATACAACAGTGAATATAGTTTTTGTATGAATCAGGCCACAGAAAAAGAAGAGAAGATCAAACACAGTTGTATGGGCAGTTGAGCAGGAGGTGAATATTTAACGCTTTTGTTCATCAATAACACTGTGGCTTTGACCTGTCTGAGCAAGCCTTGAGATAAGGTGAAATCCAGGTCACAACGTCTAACCAATATGAAAATGTGAACGAAAACCTAACTCCATTTCGACAAATACTCATTTTATTACATATTTTAGGGTCACGTATAGAATTTAGTACAAATTAACCATTATTTTAACATTAAAAGGTGTATTTTTATACCTTTTTATACATATTTTTTTGAATAAGCTAATGAAAGCTTATACTTTTTTTTTAATCATAATTTTAAAAGACATATACCAATAGTCAATTCCATCGACCTATTCATGTATTTAATTTGAAAAGTTATTGATGCATTATGAATACATAACTACTTTGTTTTGATAAATAAAGATATGGAAATAAAATGTGGTTGTTACAATATACAAACTTGCAGTAGGTGATAATAAGATGACTTACCTTACAGAGGACAGAGAAAGTTGAGTATTGGTGAGATCAGTTTCTTTGGGTTTGGAGCTTTTTTTAGTGCAAGTAGCAGAGAGGAGCTCAGCAAGTTTGCTCATGGGTCAGGAACAAACCATGAACTTTTGTACTCCTCTGTGTGACTGTCGTCCACGTAAAAATAATGAAACCTTGTGATATGTTTGCAAATGATTTCAAATGCCCTTTTGACCTGGACTTCACCATAAACGCTGCCACACAAATTTCTGTATATAGTCCAAAGGTTGGTTTCTCAGAAGAAACTTGACTGGTATGTAATACTTGACCCTTCCTGAGTTCTGAATGGTTTTATTGTCAACTAATTTTTTTTCCTCCTAGTACTATGTGTGTGTGTGTGTGTATATATATATATATATATATATATATATATATATATATATATATATATATATATACATATAGATGGATAGATAGATTTCTATCTATCTATCTATCTATCTATCTATCTATCTATCTATCTATCTATCTATCTATCTAGCTATCTATCTATCTATATAAATATATAGATAAATATATAGATATAGATATAATTATATCTATCTATCTATCTATCTATCTATCTATCTATCTATCTATCTATCTAAACAACCACTTCCGTTTCCAATTCTTAATATTGGGGTGTAGAACAATGTACATATTTTTTTTAAAGTATAATTTTTAAATGCTTTATCTTTGTAAAAAGATTGATTTGTGTATTATGTAGTGTTTGCACGTTGTGTCTGCATTTGAACCTTGCAGCTCCTAAGAATTTTGGTTCTGTGACCTGTGAAGCCATTACATGTTAGGGATTATTATGTCTTAAAGTTTATGTACAATAACAGAAGAAAAATTGCATACAAGCATACAAGCAATTATTTATTTTTTTTGTTTTGTTTACTTGTCCTTGTACAAGTTGAACCTTCTTCTTGGACCTGTCTATGCAGAGTAGGTGCGGTGTGATGACAGAGCTGTTGTTATCTGGTCATCTAACCTGCAATCAGTATACATTTGACACTTTTACAACCTAACTGCTGTGTTAATGGTTTGCATTCTTTAAAAAAAAGCTGCAGCTGTATTCAAATATATATAAAATCACAATTTATAGAACTTGTAACACATTATGTACAAATATGCATACCTTAATGCTTGCATACATCATATAGATGCATGCTTGTTACAGTTCCATATATATATATATATATATGTGTGTGTGTGTGTCTTATTTTTATGACGTCATATATTTTGATATTTGATTTTTTTTATTATTTATTTTTTAATAATCCCATTTCATCTGACATGAGACTAATCTGCAGACACTAGGTGATATGTAGACCACATACACTAACCCTAGGTAGAAAGACTGTTATTACGTTGTCTATATGTACCCTGTAGAACCGAATTTGTGTGGTGTTTACATAGTCACAGATTCGATTCTAGGGGAATATATGGTCGATGCAAAAACTTCGATTTGATTCACCTAGAGTATTTGATATGAGCATAGCACAGGGCAGGTGGGATTTTACTATAGATATTGACCATCCCGTCATTCATTTTCATAGGGTAACATCAATGTTCCATCTATTGCTGGAAGAATTATAGTTAAAATAAAAATGTATCAAAAATGTAGTACTTCAGAAAATCATTCTGCATGCTTATCCATCTGTGTGTTCTATCATTCCATGTTATAATGTTATTTTCTTTTTACCACACACACACACACACACCAGAATCAGAATAATTTATTATCACTTTACAATAAAAATCATAAAATGAATACAAATTATATATATATATATATATATATATATATATATATATATATATATATATATATATATATATATATATATCCTCAAGCCAATCTTATAATGGAATTGTTATTTTCTACACATCTGGCAAAAAGCTAAGGGCTTGCATGAATTTTAATTTTATATCTATACCTGTATAAATACATATTCTCTCAAGCCAATCTTATATGATATAATAGTTATCTTCTACATATCTAACAAAAAGCTGTAGGCTTGCATTCATGCAAATTTAATTCCACACACTTATTATTAAATAATAATAAAATATTTATTCACTCTTAAATATTAAATATTTCAGAGGTGTAAAAACTTTTTTTTAAATAAATGGTCAAATTTTCAGATATCCTCCTTATATTTAATCGCCTCTTGCATTATTTTCCCATTTGAGCTTGCAAACAGTCAACCACGAGTTACTGATTGCCTAATTTTTTCAACCTGACTAGATTCTGGTAACTTTTGGATGACCCCTTTGCAAGACAAAGCCAAGACAGGTCTATTGTACATGTTATGGTCTCCCTGATGTTCTCTTGACAATTTAAGATCTCTTTCTCTTTCCATGGGACTCTAGCAGGAATGAAATAAGCTTTCTGAACGCCAACCTATACACGAGATTTTGGATCAATGCAAAAAAATCTGAATATTTTTTTTTCTAGAAATTATATAAAGTGTGTTTTTTTAACCTAAATGTAACAATTTCACTAAAAATCACGTTATCTTTTTTTTTTATTATTGTAGCTTGAAAATCTGTGATTAAGAATTGGGTGGGGGTGTGTGTTGCTCATAATGATCCAATTAAATCAATATTATTTTGTTATTTTCTGAAAATTATGAGGTACAATTAAATCCAGTGATAAAGTTTCTGCCCTGCCATTGGCTGGCGAGGTCACGTGGCCACCTAACTTTATTCAGTTGACAGCAAGTAGGAGGGCTTTATGGAGGCAGAAAAAAGACAACACCAGAAAAATTAGTATTTTCTATCCTCAGAAATTAATGGCCATGAGTTCGTATATGGTAAACTCTAAGTATGTGGATCCTAAATTTCCTCCTTGCGAGGAATATTTACAGAACAGCTACTTAGCAGAGCAAGGCTCTGATTTCTACAGCTCCCCGCAGGGCTCTGATTATCAGCACCCAGCCATCTTCTCCCGGCCAAACTATAGCGAAGAGTCCTTCAGCTGTAACCATGCACAGGGCTCTGCATTGCAGCCTCGGGGTCAGGAGCCAAGCGGACCCCAGAACCACTTCCCTGCAGCAGAGGAGCCCTGCCCACCTCCAGCACCGGTCTCCAGACCCTGCAACCAACTGCAGCACCCCAAAAATGGGAGCCTCTCTAAGCAGCCTGCCATAGTGTACCCCTGGATGAAGAAAGTCCACGTGAACTCAGGTAAGCTCCATCCCATTGCTCAAACATTGCTTACTGGGGGGGAAGCTGCTGAAAATATTATTTATGGACTTTTAAAACCTGGGAAAGCCATTACACTCATCATAAATTTTTATGGTTGAAGGAATAGGCCGTTGGCCATGTGGCTTTGTTTTTTCAGCTCCATCTTTAAATGTGTGTGCATGAGATATCCATCAGATATTGTAAGGACTGTAGTGCATGCCTCTATTTAATATTTACTGGTGGACTGCAGATTTTTACTCAATTTTTATAATTATTTTGTAATTATTATTTTTATATTTTTCTGTATTTTTCTAGTCAATCCAAATTATACCGGAGGAGAACCCAAGCGATCCAGGACAGCCTACACCAGGCAGCAAGTTCTGGAACTGGAAAAGGAGTTCCATTTTAACAGGTACCTGACCAGACGTCGCAGGATAGAGATCGCCCACAGTCTGGTCCTTTCTGAGCGACAGATAAAAATCTGGTTCCAGAACAGAAGGATGAAATGGAAGAAAGACCACAAACTGCCCAATACAAAAGGAAGATCTTCATCCGCTCCTTCTCAGAACCTACACACTGTTACCAAGGACCATCAGACTGATCTCACCTCTTTATAGGATTTTTTAAAAACTTTTTATTCTTGCCCTTGCCTAAAATATTGACAATACTTCCTAAATCCAACAGTTTTAAGCTTAGGGCTGTCATGCCATTTCACAGGACTCTCCAAATCGCTCATGGGCACCAAGCTGACAATAATTCCTTTAAGGACATTTCCACAATTCGATTGTCTCCTTTGTATATTGCTCTGGACACTGTTTGATGATCATATTTTTTATATTATTTTACATCAGGAGGACATCACAAAGAAAGCAGTGGAATTGTATCTTAGGTAAACTCCAATTCTGTATGTATGTTGTCTTTACTATACAGGGCAGTATTGGGTTAACATGGAAATGAGAGAGGGAGAGAACAAGTTAGTGGTTTCTTAAAACATAAATGTGGAGACCATATGGGCATCCTGTGCCATGATTTCGTTATTATTCTTTGTTACTGCCAGTATGGAACACTCTCTACCAAAAGACAAAAAAGGGTTATGAAATAAACGGGTTATTTTATTTGTAAAGTTCATTCACGTATTTATTTAATATCAAATTATCTAACATGTAAAAAAAACAAAAAAAAAACAAACAAAAAAAACGAAATAAAAAGAAATAATATACCAATACCAAATATTCAGGAAGGACAGGAAGATAGATGTTTCTGAATTAATTTTTATGGAGGGAAAATACTGGCTTCCACATTTTAAGAATACAAAAATGATGACTGTTTTTAGAATTAGGGTTATCTGACAATGGCTATTACATAGTTTTATGTGTTTGATCACATTTTGTAGCTACTGTCCTTTTGGGTTTTGAGTAAACAAGATGAATGTGTAAAAAAAATGTTATTTTTTATGGGAAAAATTCCCCACCTTCCCCCCAAAAAACCTCAGAGACACAAGATGTACATTTACATGTAGCATATATTTTTTGTATTATTATTTTTGTCTTGGTTATGTATGTTCACACTTAAAAAACAAAACAAAAAAAAACTGTTATTGGAATGTATTTCATTTCGTAGATTCAGTCTTCCAAAGGGTGCGGTAGGAGAAAAAAATAATACGATAAAACCTGACCATTGTAAAAAAAAAATATTTATCCTTCAAATAAGAAAGAAAAATGTATTTTATGCTATACTTTTTTCAGGTGACGGTTTTATGTGAAAATGTTATACATATTTTATTGGAATGTAAAACGAAGGTCACACTATTCCCAGGTCAAAACAATAGAAAGGTGATGGCAGATACATTTTTACTCTTCGTTTTTTTCTTTAATAAAATTACACTTTTAAATTCGACCAGTGAATTTGGTTTGATGATTTTTTTTATTGTTTTTGTTTGAGATTTATGATGTGAAGGGGAAAAATTTGACGGTGTTAATGATCATCTTAAAATGGGATAAAAATGCTTGATGTTAGCAGCCATTTAAATGAAATATATGTCAGGGAAATAAAGACAGAAGGCAGGAAGCTGATTTCTTTGGGTATTTTAGGAATTTTTATCTGGAAATGCTAGAATTCGAGGTCTAACAACTGATAACATAACCAGAAGCAAAGTGGATTCTTTGTTCTGTCTTGGGCTGAGGTCTTCTTCTCATAGTTGACTAGACCATCGCCCAGATAAAGATGTTTTTTTTTTCATGTATAGGACCATTATGTCTATGACAATAAAATCCCACAGTTCATAAAGGGAATATATAGCTTCATGTTGTGAGGGGAAAAAAAGGTATTTTTTAGACCGAAGTTCGGTTCTCAGGTTCATCTGGAGGACAAATTTTCTATGCGATTAGCTGTATTTCAGCCGGGAGAGCTGACCTCTAAACCCTTGACCTCTCGGACCTTAACTCCCTATTTTAGACCTAGGAGCCTTTTACATTTAGTATTTGTGTAAGACCTCTTTGTACAACTTTTTCACAGTCATATGAATGGGCTCATTGGATGCTCCAGGTATCAATTCGCAAAGCCAAATGATCTTGTATCTATGTATTTTACAATCTTCTGCTAAAAGGTTATGGTTGACAATACATAAATACAAGACCCAAATACAGAATCCTACCAAAAACTGAAGCAGAGGAACAATGTTTTTCCATAAATCTTTCCTTAGTGATTTTATAAATACCTGGTCTATTTGCTGGGATCTCACCCAGTAATATATGTGCAAAATGGAAATGTCAGCTTTAGACTCATGGAGAAAAGAGCATAAACCTGCTCTAACTCCATCCAATTTCACGTCAATGCCTCTCTACATATTTCAAATGTAATTTCACTATGTGCATACTGGCTTCTGACTGCAAATATGAAATGTAAGAAGGGGGGAGGGGCTGTCTTATCAGAGAACACATGTATGTATGCAGCTTTGTGTGTGGAGGATGTATGTACCTATGCATGTGTGCTTTCTGGTACATGGATAAGGTAAGTGCATACAATAGCAAGGATGTGTGTACCCTCTGTATGTTTGTTTATATGTGGAATAGTAGCAAACACATAGAGAAAATCCCTATTAATATGGTGCATATTTTGAACTGCAATATTACTGTAATTGGTAGAATTAGCACCTTCCACTTATATACTGTAATTCCTTTGTGTGACATTCAAATAGTACAAACTGTTTGTTATGAGCATAGATTTATTGTTTAGAAGCATAATTGTAAAATATTTACACCCCCTCTTCACCAACATGCATCCCCCCCCCCCCCCCATACATAGTATGGCCAATGACTAGCATGGAGTACCCACATAAGACTGGAATGTCTTTGTTGGTGGGTAAAGCCAGCTTGGACTATATCTGCCCTGCTTCTTTATCTATCTATCTATCTATCTATCTATCTATCTATCTATCTATCTATCTATCTATCTATCTATCTATCTATCTATCTATCTATCTATCTATCTATCTATCTCGCTTCTTATAGCTATGAACAAAATATGGCAGCATTTGTGGTGAAGCAAACAATGTACAAACTCCATTGTATACAGTCCACCTTTAATAATAAATATAAAGTAAAAAGAAAAAAAAATGAAGAAAAATAGGCAAACTCATCTCATAGATGTCTTTATGTTGGTATATGTTTACTCCTGCAACTACATGATCAATTGTCTAAAAATATTATATATACATAACATATAGTGTTGGGGTGCAAGTAATACACATTCATTTGTGTCAGTAAGGTGTAGGGAATATTTAAACACCTAAAGGATGGATAGATAGATAGATAGATAGATAGATAGATAGATAGATAGATAGATAGATAGATAGATAGATAGATAGATAGATAGATAGATAGATAGATAGGGCCATTTAGGTATCCTATAAAACTCTCAGTAATCTGTGTATGCACAAGTAATTATATATATATGGGTTTTATAAGCTGTCAGCGCCATATAATATGATAATATCACATAACCCATGTATATTTGTACATATACAAATTATTACATTTTATTAAGTTTTATATATATATATATATTATATAGTGTTGGATATATAGTGTTGGGGTGCAAGTAATACACATTCATTTTAGTCAGTAAGGTGTAGCGAATGTTTAAATATTTAAAGTGTGTATATATTATATTATATTTATATATATACTTTAGGTGTTTAAATATTCTCTACACCTTACTACTGACTAAAATGAATGTGTATTACTTTCACCCCAACACAATATATATATATATATATATATATATATATATATATATATATATATATATATATATATATATATATATATATAAATGAATATTGGGCCATTTAGGTATCCTGTAAAACTCAGTAATTTGTATATGCACAAATAATTATATACATGGGTTATATAAGCTGTCAGCTCTATATAATATGGGACAGCATATGCTAACCTGCAGTTTTCATTCACCCTGGGCATGACTTGATATAATAATGGGGTGCCAGAGTAGAAGTGATAGGGCACATTTGAAGGAAAAAAAATGAAATGAATGGCACTTTCAGTATGTATGTAGTGTGTGTAGCAGATATGGCTGTGTGCTGTCTAATGGCTCCTCCTCTGCTACTAACAATACATCAATAAAATTCTGTGTATTATATCACCACTAGTCGTTATGAAAAGAATGAAGGGAAGGCTGAGTCAATAGCAAACAGCTCCCACTGTACAGTACAGTAAATCAGGATTTTTCAATGCAGAGCCTCAGAGCTTTCCAGCCATCTTGCAAGGCTTTCCATTGATTTTGTAAACACAGAGGCAGCACAGGGTGCTCCAGAAATGTTCCTAACATGTTCAATATCAAAGTGGATGGAAGATGCCAAGAATAGGTTTCTTCAACTCCTGACCCACGTGATCCACGAAATAATTAATTCAGCACGTCCCTTAAGAAACACAGCGTCGTCATTAATTTGCCAAGCAAAGGACTCTATCAGACTTGAAAACTGAAGAGATCCCAAGAATATTATATACAAAGAGAGCAGTCTGTATACTCTGCACTCCTACTATCTCTTTGATAGCTGAAGAAAAGAGATCTTTGGTGGGTATGTCTTGATTATTTTATTTCTCTCAGATATGTTCTAATAGAACTTGGCTGTCATATCTTTTGATAAATAGGAACCTTTGCCGCTTGGTTGCTGCAGTCACAAGTAGACATAGGCTGATTTAGTGACCTTTGTTTCAGAATGCTTAGGGTTTATAAGAAAATTAGGATGATGTATGCAACTGCTCCCTGAGTTCTGCTTGGGGATAGCTTGGGCAGTAAAGGGAATTGAAAGGATTTACTTAGATTTGTATGAGGGCTGAAATGGCTCAGATTTAGTGGATGCCTTGGGTTTTCCTGGGAACAATACTGACTGTCAGGGCATCTGCTGCCTATTCTTAAAACAGTGAGAAAGGGCCCTGAACTTCTTTTCAGGCTTAGGTCGTAAATTTTATCTTGCGTCATAATAGAATGGGTACAGCATGGAGCTGAAATTTTACCCAAGGCAAGCGTTAGCACATAATGATTTCCGAGTGTGCCTTTAAACTCCACCATAGTCATTACTATTACACTTAAAATGGATAATTTTCGGCTGGACAAGACCATTTATCCCAGGCATTTGGAGCAATCCATAACAGCAAATGGATATTTACTGATCTGCCTGTGTCTTGACTGTAGAATGTGGAAATACATCAACACTTTGATTATTTACTAACTAGCAGCAAACACTATCTGCCTATTTGTATATAGGCCATTGTCGTAAATAGTGTCGCTTGGCTCATTTGAAATGTATATAGAATACTTGTGTTTTTCTTCTGTTGGGTTGTGTGCAGCTGGATATGTGTATTTAATATTGTATTAATATTTTGCTTTACTGTCTCTATATTTCACTACTGTACAGAATAGAATGCTCATTTTAACATCTTTTTATTTAAATGTAAAAAATCAATGTAGTGGTTAAATGCAAAATAAAGGAAAGCCAGGATTTAGGAAAAATGGTCGAGCCTATACTAATAGCATTTATTTCCTAGATGTAGCAACGGACGTTTTATCAGTTGACAATTGCCCAAGTTGTTGTTATAAATCACAGTAAGTAATTCCTGAAAGGGTGCTAGTCTGCTGGGGGCCGGCCGAGAGCCGTAAATCTCCCACTTTTATTGCCCTATGAACATATGCTGCGGTTGACTTGCTGTGGATCCACTGCTTGAATTAGATTACACTAAAGATACATTCTCACGACCGGGCAAGAAAAATAACATATATTTTTTTTCCTTTCCACATTCACTGAGCCGGACGCTTTTCTTGTATACAGTCTATCGTGGTCCCTTGTAATCATATTGTAATTTCACTTTTTTTTTCTTATATGCTTGCATTTGACTGTTTTGCTTAAAAACATGTTGAATTTTACCAAAACGAAAATGCAAATATATGTTACCTAATTGTTAATGTTTTGATCCCAGGTTTTATTTTTTTTACCTTTATGTCTGTATTTATGTTTATTCACTGGCTTCAATATTATTATTTTTTTAGGATACAAAACATGCACATTACATAGTTGATATATATATTTTATTAAGCATAAAAAAGCAAAGAAAGATCAGTCAACAAATGTTTTTTTTATTGGGTAGATATATTGATGATGTCACTCAAATATTTCTCTACATAGCAAGGAAGAAACACTTAAAAGGCACGTCTGTAATGTCATTGTATTTCTTCTGCGTGGTCTCTTTTGATAATTACCTGTAAGTGCTGTAGTTATTAGACTCTAGTTCAGTAATGAATAAATATTGTCAGTATATTGGAACTAATCAGAATATTGGATATACACTCTTGTAATGAAGCATGCGCATTTCTTAGAAAAAGGACAGATTTGGGTTGCTTTAGGCAAATAATGCTGGGATATCCATGAGAAAAATCTACATAATGTCCTATGCGATATATTGGCATCAAATGAAAACCAGGACAGCTGGGAAATGTAACAAGATTTGGGTCTGGTTGAAATGATATAGGTTAAAAAACACAGCCTGGGGGCTGTAGCACGGTATAGAGATCACGTGAACAAATAGGTTTAAATTTTAAGGCAGTGCCTATACTTCTGATTATAAAGGCACTTTACTTACATCACCAACCCAAACTTGGTGCCTCGTTCAAATAATAAAAAAAAATGCAATTGACCCACTCTTAATTTGGCAACGTTGGTGGATTTAAAACATTTTCAGAAGTTCATTGCCCTCACTTTAATTGGTAGGTGAGTGCTAGCCTGCACCCCACTCTATCGGGAATACTGTGCTCTGCTACTGTAGGTGGAAATGTCTGCAAAACCGCAAGATCAGGGTTAGGACAGACTGGTCCACACAGACAAAGGGTGAAGGATATATCTTAGCTCCTCCACATACAGCCACAGAGGCTGAAGAAGCCAGGTTTATGATAAATTGATACACAGGTAAGATCTTGCATGACAAACGGAAGCCTTTGAACACATCGTTGTATGGAGCCTTTATCAAGCTATGCTATAAAGATTTATTGTGTTTTCAGCATTTGTAAGCATGTGGGACTTTGCTTGAGGAAAACATATGGGCTCCAATAAACATTTTACCTTTATTAGACCAGGTGTACATTCATGAAGGGTGCATTTAATGCACTATAGTTCTTTAATATTGCCCATATCAATTTTTTTTTGCATAGAAGGGTTACCATTTTAAATATATGCATAGTATGTATAGGTACACATTATATTAAACTAGGTATGGATCTCATTGAAATAAATTTTCCTTTTGCCTCTGTCAAAGTAAGATTGAACACCACATTAACAGAGTGTCTTGGGCTATTGGGCTTGGAACAGACAGGCTGATTTATGTATATTTACAGTCAATTTAATGGTAATTCCACTTCTATAGGCACAGTTTTCCAAAACCATGTATACACTTATATAGGTGATATATGCTTATTTATTCATATTTTCCTACTTCTATTTGGCATTTATTTTCAATAATATCTTAGCATTGTTTTTTTCTTTTCTCAAGAACTGTTCTGAATGAAGATAAAGATCCGTATGAACTGGACTTCTATTCTAAATTCTGACATGATTTTCTATAATTTCTTCAATTTTTACCATGTAGCTTGCTGTCTGTATGTGCGTTGTAGCCTAGGTCTAGGAAGCTTGACCTACCTGCAAATAGCTTTCATCTTCCATCCAGATACATGTGTCCACCTACCTTATGTTTTTATGTATTAAACCAACATAGATATTCTTTAATATTTTGTTCTATTGAATAGTTTGTGCTGTTGTGCTTTCCATGGTGATAATTTGCCACCCAGCCGTTAAAGATATAGCACCATTTTGGCTATTTGGGAAAACGCTTAAATTTAGGAAACTATAGTTTATAGAACAAATAAAATAATAATAATAATAATAATACAAAAAAACAACGCTTTATAAGGCCTCCAACCCGAATAAGCCAAGTCTAGCAGCCAGTACTTACCTTTAAAGCCCTGCACATAAATATGGAACAGAGAGGGAGGTTACATGTACCATTTTTATTCAAGTCAGTGGCCATTTCTGCTCCTTTGTTTGCCCTCCAGCTCATGCCAGGCCAGGTAAATCACATTAGAGAGGAAACGTTTCATTTCATCTCACCACAACCCCAAAATGTTATTAATATTCAGAGTAATGAACACACTGCTTCTTTCAAACCTTATATCGCCCTCCTATTTTGGCATTAGTAACCCCCTCTAAAAGGGCCCTTTATTTTTCAATACTTTAATTATTCTGATGCACAGTTTCAGATGCCTATAACTCGGTCCCCTCATAGGCGCAGTTCTTGCGACCAATCCTTCAGCCTGAAGTAAGATGGAGATACCTACCTTGAAGCAAATCATGCAGCGGCTCTTGCTGTAGAGTGATCAAGAACGCTTCTTCGCGCTGCATTAACGCAACTTTTTTTTTTTTTTTTTGCATCTGATTACAATGAAAATATATGGATAATGCGAGAGTCACGTGAAAAGCCAATACATGACATAAGATGTTATTGGACCTGCCTTGTCCCAGGTACAACCGCTAAGCTCTGCTCTTCAAACCATCTCATAAACCTTGAAAATCGTTGCTTCATGGCGGGATTGGGCTGAGATAATGAGGATTTGGAGGAAAGTTGTTAGTGTTCTTCTGCTCAGAGCTACTGCGGGCTGTTCAGTTGGTTGTTCATTAAGCGGTGAGTTATTACTATACAAGCCAAAGGTCATTGGAATGGCTTATGGTAGCTAGATTTGTCTCTTATGTGGCCTAGCTTGTCTTTGTGTGGGATCCATAGAAGGACTTTATTCAACACATTTCAAATTGTTATGGCAGGATACATAACATAGATTAGCCATGATATTTGTAATAGCCTTATTGGCTATTTTGACTGTTTTACATTGCTATCAGGATGATAATGTATGTGGAGTTTTTTCTGTTTCTCACCTGCTTTTCTATTGCTCTGGATCCATATGAATAATCATGGAGAAATACATAATCAGTGGGCAGCGTTGTCATTAAATGAATTTATATTATTTAGGGCAGTCCCTATAATATAGGGCTATTGGCAGCGAGATTGTACTCATATCTGTGTATATCAACTGAAATATCATTCTTACATAAACAAGGATGTGGAACATTTTATACAGGAGGAATAAAGCATTGTGTACATCCAAACTGGTTATACTCCACATCTGGCTGTTGAAAAATGCATCTATAATATATATACATATATATGTTTTATATTTTGCAGCTCGTTTAGGATTGGGAGGAATAAGACAGGCCGTTATCTCAAGAAGGTCAGATACAAAACCTGAGCAAGGTGGGCACTACGGTAAGTAGCTTTCAGAATATACCAATCACAGTGCCAAATGAGTTATATGGATCATTCAGGGCTTTTTAGGACTTTTTGGGCACCTATACACCCATCTTTCTGTGGGGCACCTAAATGTTCAATCGTGCCACCCCCATCTGTGGAGGAACCACTTGACCCATCATTCCCTTTCATATGTTTTCTGTGCAAGAACTTCATCATTCCTTCTGATATATTTTCTGTGCAAGAACTTCATCATTCCCTCTCATATTTTTTATGTGCAAGAACTGCATCATGCCCTCCTGCTAGCCATGGAACGAACTACAAATTCCATGATTGCCTCCTATCTATGGAGGAACTACTGTTCAATCCCGCCCTTATCTGTAAGGAAATCACATCATGCCATCTTTTCTATGGAGGAACTTTTGTCCCATTATCCCCTAATATTTATAAGTAAGTCGCATCATTCCCTCATATCTATGGAGGGACAATTGTCCTATCACCCTATAATATTAACAAATAAGTAGCATCATGCCCCTATCTATGTCCCTTAACAATTGTCCCATTATCCCCTTATATCTATAAGAAAGTTGCAACATTACTTTCTATCAATGGAAGAACTATTGTCCCATTACCCCCTAATATCTTTAAGTAAATCGTATTATGCTCCCCTGTCTGTGGAGAAACAATGGTTCCACCACCCCCATATATCTGTAAGAAAGTGGCATCATGTTTATCTAATCATGGAGTAACTATTGTCCTATTATAAATATGGGGAAGTCGCATCATGACCCCTATCTATGGAGGAACAATTGTCCTATCACCCCTTATATCTGTAAGAAAGTTGCATCATGCCTTCCTATCTCTGGAGGAACTATTTTTCAATCACCCCCTTATATCTATAAGGAAGTCGCATCATCTATGGAGGAACCATAGCCCTATTACTTCTTCTATCTATAAGGAAGTCGCACCATGCTCCGCTATCTATGGAGGAACTATAGTACCATCACCCTCTTAAATCTATAAGGAAGTATCTACATGCCCCCTATCTATGGAGGGACTATTGTCCCATTACCCCCCCCCCCTCCTTTAAATCTATGAGGAAGTCGCATCATGGCCCACAGTCTATGGAGGAAGTACTGTCCCATCATCCCTTTATACCTGTAATGAAGTCGCATCACCCCCCCCCCCCAAATCCGTGGAAGAATGATTGTTTTTATCACCCCCTTATATCTGTAAGGAACTACAAGTCGCATAATTCCCTACTTCTATCTGTGCAAGAACTGCTAGGTTCATCTAGCCTTTTCAGATATCTAAGGAGCTAAAAAAAAGAAAAAACACTCCTGATATTTATGGAGGAACTACAAGTTACACCAAGTCCCACACTGCTCTGCTTGGTCTGGTTTGTAAATCCTGCCTCAGATATGGGGGTCATACATTGGTCTTAGATAACAATGGACACGCATTTTCACTGACAAATGATTGCCGATTGCACATTCACATAGCTAGAAATCAAAAAACATTATTTATAGCACTATAATAATAAACATCCACCAGACACTTAGTATAATAAAGATGTTAACAGCAAATAAGATACATTTCTGCAGCTACAGTGTGCAATGTCCACCGAGGGCGCTTTGATGGTTCGGAGTTTACAAATATGTGCAGATACAATCTCCAGACAGACCAATCTCATATATATTCACATAATTCACATGTGTGAGAGCGAGCTCCTGATAAAGGAGATATCCCAAGGAAAAAAAATCCAAATAGCCCAGCGACAAAGTATCAACATCCTCCATCAATGATGCAACCATTCCCAAGATGTGTGCTCCAGAAAAGAATTATTCCTTTATAGAGAATTTTTACCAGAATTTCTTCCAAATTTTCCCATTTTATAAATCCTTATTTTTTTTAATCCATAAGTAGGTGGCAGAAGTTTGTCCGTGTCCTGCTAAAGGCAAGTTCTCCGAACAAACTGGCCAGGCCACCTTTTATAATTCTGCTCAACAGGCTTGTAAAAGGGAAAAATTTGCGGAGTAGGGGATTCTTTTCTGGTCTTCCTCCTACGCTCGGCCTGTTTTACATTTGTGAAAGTTCTTGGGGATGTTTCCCCCTCCTCGCTGAAGCCTACCCTAAGACCAGCAA
Source organism: Lithobates clamitans (assembly GCA_037952925.1). NCBI lineage: Eukaryota > Metazoa > Chordata > Amphibia > Anura > Ranidae > Lithobates > Lithobates clamitans. Next base: position 5,786,247 of record JBBGZY010000014.1, read on the forward strand.
GTCATAAATTTCTCTCCAAACCCCAATGACAGGTGCATTGATATGCGCTGTGTGGACACTGCCTGCTTAATAATCAAAAGCCTGCTTACTCATGCAACTTCTATTACAAGGACCATGCAATGTGCGCTTGGAGCAGAGAACAAACTTAGGGCAGGAGACCTAGAAAAAAAAATAGAATTTTAGCATAGTGCCTTTGTGCAACTTTAAAACTAAGTTGTAAGTTGCGGCAGTGGAGTAGATGGAACTTCCTAGATCTAAAATAAAACATTGTTTTATATTGTCCCCTATGGTGCTCCAAGGCATTGTATTCAGAGGCGACAGAAAGGGTCCTGAAAGAGCTCCCTGTGTGAAATAATAAGCATTGATCAGATCATTTCTCTTTTCTGCACCACATTTTTATTTCCTAGTTATATTTCTGTTGTATGTTTAGCAATGTGCATTTCATTAACACACACCAGCTCTGGAATATCTTTTCTTGTGCCGTTAAGAGATGAACCTCAATACGTTTGCCCTTTGTCCAAGTGATTTATTGCACGTTGCTTCTTATTTAGGTTCAAGCAGAGTTCAGAAACAGTTGGATCTTTCTAAAAAAAAAGAAAAAAAAAAGAATTAGGCTCTTGCAGGCCCTTACCAAACATAATTCTATGTATAAGGCATGCTAAAATCTCTATAGGTTGTTTGTGGTGTGTGTTCTGCTGTGAACAATGTGCTAGAAAGCAATCTATGGCTGATAGTGAGTGATCAATTCATACCATTCACTACAGAAGTCCAGCTTAATTTATTCCACGGTGGATAGATGATGTCACCCTGATCGTTTATAATATCCCTCTGTATTATTTTGAACATCAGACCACACTGTTTACATTGTCCTCTTCCTACTGTAAACAAAATTGTATCTAATGACCTGAAACACCACAATGCTAACAATCAGTTTAATATTGTAAGATCAGGGGCTTACTATTTTCAACAATATACACAAATGGTGGACTTATTTGCAGATTTTAGTCATTAATCCAAGTGGGAGGGAATAGCTGGTTGAAACAGACACTAAATAAAAGCTGAATTGCACTTCTGATCATTTACATGAAATATACTAATGATGCAAAGTGCAACTTGCATTATATTTTATAGTTTATTTGATTAAACTATACTGTTTGTGTAATTGCTTTCCATTTTTCTTCAGTCGTTATGCTAATATGGACAAGATAATAAATCCTGTGGTATTGGCAACGGTGCCCCTATTTAAACAATTACTGTCACAACATGCACGCTATACCTTGCAGTGAAAATACACAACACATGCAGTTGAGCTGCTATTTCTTATAAAAGGCATCAAATAATTACATTTCACAAAAGCTGACATAGCGTTTTTTTCTCCCTCAAATGGATCAAACACAAGGATGTTGAATAGAAGTAGTTATATTTTAACTGAAGGAGTTACAAGGCCCAGCTTACAAAGGAGAGCCTTCTTTTTTGCCTGCAAGTTTTTCAAGTTCTGAATGTAGTTCAATCCATCAAGCTATATACAGCTCACACAGGCTGCAGGGTGGAGGGGCAAGTTAATCTTTATCCAAATTTTTAGGCATGTTAGATCTGGGTGTTTTAAAAATATTACAAAACATATCTTTAGCCAAAGAATGATGCGTTGATGCTTACCCTTGAGAAAAGGGATTTAATAGCTGTTGAAAGAAAGAAGGAAACATATTAATACCCCAAGCAAATCAATTTAGGCCAGAGCAATGTGTATACACATAACACTTAACATAACACTTCCAGTTTGCCACTGCAGGATTTCTAGACAGAAAATTAAACTTTGCATGGAGATTGAAAACTGGAAAGCTATTTAGAATGAAAAGGCCTAACTGCATTGATGGGATATGCCATTACACAGTCCTAGACCTATATGGCATATATATATGTTTGTGTGTGAGTATATATATATATATATATATATATATATATATATATATATATATATATATATTAACCTTGGTACTGCTGGATGTATAACAGCCAATTGCAAGCACTGGATATTGCTTAGTTGCACTTAGTTGCATATTTATGCATTTCCTCTCACTGTATCAATAATAATGTAGCTAGAGTTAAAACTATCCTTACTATTACAAAGTTGTATGAATTTGCATGCCATGTATGTGAAAAAATGTTCATATTGTGTTAAAAAACCTTTCTCTCTAATATGTTGCTTTAAGACAATTGCATGCAATACAATGAGAGTGATTATCTAAAGAAGTGGAGACTGTTCACTTAGCAAAATCAATGTTCCCCTGGCTTAGTAAAAAGGATAAACCTGTGTTCACTTCAATCAACCAATTGGGTGCAAGCATGAATCCTGTTTTAATTTCCCTTGCACAGAGTTGGGTATTCAAACTTCAAAGTGTCACCTTATTTACTAATCTTGTGAGCAGCCTCTACTTAGTAAATTAACCCCAGTACATATAAAGCTACACTAAGAACCTATAGGGGGGATTTACTAAAACTGGATTACTCAGAATCTGGTGCAGCTGTGCACAATAGCCAATCAGCTTCTAACTTCAGCCTGTACCATTAAACTTTGACAATAAAACCTGGAAGCTGATTGGTTTTTATGCAGAGCTGCACCAGATTTTGCACTCTCCAGGTTTTAGTAAATCAACCCCATTGTGTGCACACAGCGCACTGCATGCAAATATCTTTTAAGGGATGCTGAGCTAATAAGATATATTCTCCATACTTTGCACATTTTCTTTTCACTCCATTGCTTTCTGTGTTCATGTGTTTGTAAAATTGTTTCATTGATTTTACATATTTCACTAGTAACATAAATGTACTTTTGTATCCTTAGGGGTGGACTAAAAAGTGACAGAAGAGGTCAATGCTCATTGATAAGGGCGTGAGTTCCCTATCACTGAGAGAAAGCAGGATGCAGAAAACAGCTTACTATGAGAACTCTGGACTTTTTGGTGGTTACACATATGCCAAGCCTGAATCATACAGTTACAGCTCCAGTCACCAGCCTTACTCCCAGTCCAGTCTAGAGAATGATTATCCAAGCTCAGCTTGTTCAATCCAACCATCTGCTATCAGGCCCCCAAACCATAAGACTAGTGATATTAGTGGCAGCTGCATGAGGACATCTTCTAATCAGAATGCCAGCCAGACCACCAATATGAATGACCAGCCTCACCAAGCTTCATCTCTACCCCCATCCTCACCCAGCCATGGCAATACCTCAACACAGAAAAAAAGCAAGTCCTCCAATGCATCCAACTCCTCCCAGCCTACCATGAGTAAGCAGATCTTCCCTTGGATGAAGGAATCCAGACAAAATACAAAACAGAAAAATTCCAGCACCCCTCCAGGTATATTACTCAATTTTATAGCCTGTGTGTTTTGTGAAGTGGCCAAGAAGGGAACCTCTAGGCCCAGTGCAGGGGAGACTCAGATGTTTGTTGTGATAGATTGTGATCAATATGAGTTGGTTTCAAACCACTCTATACCTGATCCCCTACTATTACTGGTGTCTAAACTGCACTACAACTTGTTAAGGATAATGTTAAAGTTCACTGCTATATATTGTACTAGATGCATGGTGAATGGATTTTTTGGGGGTTGTGTTTAATTGAAAGCATGTGGAATGTATAGACCCTATGTCTACATGGACCAAAGTTCATTCCAAGAGTATAGAATGTGAATATCACATGGGATACCTCAACAGAGTGGTTGGGGTAGGTATTCAGTTCTTGAGCAGGCCCTTGACCACTAGTCCAAGGCTGGCCATACATTACACTATTTTCTTGTACAATTTTCCTTTAGATTTACCAAAACAATATAATACAAGGTCAAACCTAAATACTTTCAATTTTTATGCAATCAGGTAGGCTCTTTCCCTACGTAGTTGAAGGTAAATATAAAGGAAATTTAATTAGAAGACTGTATAATGTATGACCAACATTTGAAACATCATTTGATCTTCTAAGCAGTCTAAAAAGTGGCAGAATGTGTAAGATGTGGGAGGGTGTCTAATGGGGCAGTATGGAAACCAATTTGATTTTGAAGACAAATGGTTTAGACTTCTGTATTCCACTATGGGGTTGATTTACTAAAACTGGAGAGTGCAAAATATGGGGCAGAGGTGCCTGGTAGCCAATCAGTTTCTAACTTCAAGCTTGTTTAATTAACTTTTGACAAAAAACCTGGAAGCTGATTGGTTTCTAGGCAGTGCTGTCCAGATTTTGCGCGATCAAGTTTTAGTAAATCAACCCCAATGTGTCTTCCAATCTTTAGGCCCAGGCTACCTAATAGGGTTACTTTACTAAAACTAGAGAGTGCAAAATCTGGTGCAGCTGTGCATGGTAGCCAATCAGCTTCTAACTTCAGCTTGTTCAAGTAAGCTTTGACAAAAAAAAACCCTGGAAGCTGATTGCTTTCTATGCAGAGCTGCGCCAGATTTTGCACGCTCTAGATTTAGTAAATCAACCCCAATGTATCTTCAAATCTTTAGGCCTAGGCTACAGTGTGTGTGTAAAGGGGGGGCACAGAATGATGAGAAGGCAGGAAAAATGTAATATAAAATACTGAAAAAAATGAATAAATATTCTACATTGTGTGCTGTATGTATTGGTAAATTAATGCCTCAATCAAGGCTGTGTAGCTAATAATGAATCAGAAATTTACTTTAGGCCTAGGTTACAGTGTGTGTGTGTGTGTGTGTGTGTGGGGGGGGGGGTTATACTAGAGTAGGAAAAAATGAAATAATAAATACCATAAAATGGAATAAATATTCTACATTGTGTGCTGTATGTGTTGGTAGCTTATTGCCACAACCAAAGATGTATAACCAATTATTCATCATAATTTTACTTTAAATATATTTGTATTACACTATATAATATGAACATAAATAAACCAAAAAAATAATAAGCAGACCTATAGGTCTCACAATTGCTGTTTTTGTTCTACAATCATTCACTCTGAGTTCAGTCTTTGGAACTTCAGAGGCAGGAAAAAAAACCCTTCTGGTTTGCATTTTTGATTGGAGCTTTCTGGCAGAAAAAAATGCTAAACTCTCCTAGACTCCTCTAAACTATATACAAAAAAACTCTATATGAGCATTTTTTTATGCCAAGGGAACATCATTTAAAAAAAAAAAAACATTCTGCTGTGTACAAAAACGCTGGCTCCATGCACACTGGGCTTAAAAAAACAAACTTCTGTTCTCTTTGGAGTAAAAAACGCTCATGTAGAGCATTTTTTGTACAACGTTTAGATAAGTTATTAGGAGAGTTTTACATTTTTTCTGCCAGTGAGCTCCAATCAGAAACGCAAATCAGATTTTTTTTTCTCTGCCTCTATTGAGCTCAAAATAAGCCTGAAATTGTCCTAATGTGCATGGACACATAGGAAAACATTGAGCTGCTTCTACAGGCAGATCACAAAACTCCTGTTTTTATGCCAGTGTGCATGGAGCAGGGTGCACACTGGGCTTAAAAAAACGTCTGTTCTCTCGGAAGTAAAAAACGCTCTATAGAGCATTTTTTTTTACTAGAGGCGTTTAGAAGAGCTTTACTTTTTCTGCCAGTGAGCTCCAATCAGAAATGCGATCCAGAAGGTTTTTTTCCCCTGCCTCTATTGAGCTCAAAATATGCCTGTAATGGTAATGTGTATGGACACATAGAAGAACATCGAGCTGCTTCTACAGGCAGAACACAAAAACTCCTGTAGAAGCAACGTTTTTTAAGCCAGTGTTTTTAAGCCCAGTGTGTATTGGGATTTCAGTTATGGTCATAGGGATTTCAGTTATGGTCATTAAAATGTGGAACTTTTTACAGCTGAGAACTTCCCTGGTCCACCTGAACATAAAATGATCCATAAACTCCACATTCTACACCCCATCCTCAATTTTGTGCTGAGTTTGTGTTTCTATTCTGGAGATGGTTGAAGATGGTGCATGATAGATGATTCCATAGGGTTAAGCATTAACTTCTTTCTTAGACAATGTACTGGGACACAGATAGTTCAAGGGACCCTACAGCTGAATCCCAAAGCCAGCAGCTAAATGTGTTTGGAACGTTGAGCACCGAATTTCTGTATTTTATTATCATTTTTTTAACGTTCAATAACCATTGTGCCCTCATCTCCACGTCATATCATTATTTTTACCGTTAAATAATTAACTATGCCTTACTTTCCACTTCAGGGGACAACTGTGAGGAGAAGAGCCCCACTGGCCCCGCTTCCAAGAGAGTGCGGACCGCGTACACCAGCGCCCAACTGGTGGAACTGGAGAAGGAATTCCACTTCAACCGCTACCTGTGTCGCCCCCGCCGGGTGGAGATGGCCAACCTGCTGAACCTAACCGAGCGCCAGATCAAGATCTGGTTCCAGAACCGAAGAATGAAGTACAAGAAGGACCAGAAAGCCAAGGGGATCATGCACAGTCCAGGAGGCCAATCTCCAGACCGCAGTCCGCCATTGAGTGGCTCCAGCCATATAGGATATTCAAGTCAACTGCCCACAGTCAATAGCCTCAGCTACGATGCCCCATCGCCAACATCGTTTGCCAAATCCCAGCAGAACATGTACGGGCTGGCTGCCTACACGGCCCCATTGAGCAGCTGTTTGCCCCAGCAGAAGAGATACCCCGGTGCAGAGTATGACCATCACACCATGCAGAGCAACAGTGGCTTTGCCAACCCCAATTTGCAGGGCAGCCCTGTTTATGTTGGAGGGAACTTTGTTGATTCCATGCCAGCTTCTGGTCCTATGTTCAATGTGGGTCATCTTTCTCACCCGTCATCTGCCAGTGTGGACTACAGCTGCGCTGCACAGATTCCAGGCAACCATCACCATGGACCTTGTGACCCCCATCCCACCTACACAGACCTAACTTCTCATCATACGACTCAGGGAAGGATGCAAGAAGCCCCCAAATTGACGCATTTGTAACTTACAAGAAGGGAGAGAGAAAGAAAGAAGCTAACTGTAACTCCGTTTAAATTACCTCAATTTTTTTCTGAAAGAAAAGTTGTAAATGTATCTTATTATTCTGAGTGCCAACAGCTTAAAGGGATGTTCTACCTTTCAGCGACTCGTATAGTTCTAGGAAAAAAAGGGACCCTAGTCTTTTAAGCATGACAGTGCAATAACTGCGAAGCAAGGCACAAAAAAAACATTTTAATGATGTACTTGAAGGTAAGTCTGCTAGAATTTAGTATTAGCCAGTGTCATGCAAAAAAAGTGTTTTTTTTTTTTGTTTGTTTGTTTGTTTGTTTTTGACCAAATGGATATGAAGGGGACATAAATTGCAAATGAACTTTTTTTTTTTTGCTTTTTATTTATGAATATTTTAGTGATGTTGGAATTGCATTCAAATAAGGAACATGTATTTATTTTATTATATCTTGAGCAAACATTTTTTGTTCTTATTTTTAGCCTTTATTTATCCTCGTCTTAATGTATTTATGTGAATAAGTGAATTTTACCGATAATAACTTGGAAGAATGATTTAAGTCCATTGTGGTCACCTTGACACCTCTTTGCATTAGATGGAAATGTATTCCTGAACAATAGTGACTGGTGTTTGTAGTGACACAAAAAATGGTAGTGTATCACAATGGGCATTTGGCATTTTGAAAAGTTATTTTTTTTAAATTGTCTAGTACCATTCCAGCAGTATTTAGAATAAAAATTATATCTGAACTGTAGTGTATCTGTTTCAATAGTCTGGTCAACTAGAAAGTGACATTTTTTTTACCCAAATGCAAGCTGCATAATAGGACCATGCTTTTTTCATCAAAGCCACATACAGATGTCTTGATAGTTAACAATATTTTATTTTTGGAAAAAAAAACAACAACTGTGAGGAGTATTTTTAATGTGTACGTGTCTGCAGTACCACCTCTTCACACGTCTGCTTGGTTCATAGTTTGTGTGGCTTTCATTGTTATTCTTAAATGAAAATTTGTATATTAAATGTACATTTGGAATTCAAAGTGTAACAATTTTAGAGAAAAATCAGAAAAAAGGAAGAAAAAAAGGAAAAAAAACAAAAAACGACAATCACCATGTAAAAAAGAAAAGAAAAAAAAACATCAGTAGCCCAGTGTTTTCAAGTTTATCAAAACATTCTTGGGAAGGGCTTTTTTTAAACAATGAAATTTCGTTTACAGGGTATGATCTACAATATTATGTAGGGTTAATATAATAATTAAAAAAATAGTTATAAAAATGATTTATTTTATTTATGACATTGGCTGATCTCTGGTGACAGTTGACTCGCAATGTATTGCTTATAAGGGAGGTTGAGATAATTGAACAGCCCACTAAGATTCATTATTTTGTACTCAAAGCAATCCTCTTCCTACGCATTCCTGTTTGTTTGGCAAACTAACATAAACTCCTACTCCTATCCGTGAAAGGAGATCAGATTCCCGGCCAGCGAATCTCTGACCCCTCGTGTTCTACAGACAAGAATACACGGTCAGCGACCACTCCAAAAACCACGCCAAATAATGAGCCCCCCATAAGAGCTGTTTAATGTTTTCTTATTAAGTTCAAGCTGCAGGGAGAGAGCCAACAAAACACACTGTACATTTGAAACGCATAAATTGTCCCAATAAAGTGGAATTTACAATTATATCTGAACGATCTGTTTCTTTATTTGCATTTTACATTGGGTCTATATTTTGTTTATATGTTATATTTATATGTTATATAAAATATATATATGTATATCCAATATAATAAGATATTACATATATTATATCAATATATATATATATATTATATATATCAAAATCAATATATATATATATATATATATATATATATATATATATATATATATACATATATATATATATATATATATATATATATATATAAATAAAAGCTATTATATACATAGATATTTATATGCTATATAATATATATATATATAATACGATTATATATATATATATATATATATATATATATATATATATATATATATATATATATATATATATATAAATTATATATATATTAATTATTATCATTATTATTATGCTGGTGTGAGTGTAAATGAATAATATATATATATATATATATATATATATATATATATATATATATATATATATATATATATATATATACACACACACACACTTATTTCTAAATGGAAAAGCCTATACAATGTATTATATTGTAATAGATCTAACAAAAATTGCATATATACATATATATTTACAGACTAAAAAAATATATACATACAAACATACTTATAAAGGTAATATAATAATATAATAATAATAATAATATGTGTGTGCACGTGTCTTTATGTCTTTATGTCTATCTATCTATCTATCTATCTATCTATCTATCTATCTATCTATCTATCTATCTATCTATCTATCTATCTATCTATCTATCTATCTATCTATCTATCTATCCAAACACACACAAATTGTTTTGCTCGACCATCTTTAAAGGACATTTATAAAAGCTGGGCCATAGAAGAAAAAAAAAAGAAAGAAAAAAACCCACACAAATGAAACTGGACTAGAAAGTGTGTAATTGGGTTAAATATATGCAGGCAGCCTATGTGCCAGGTAGAATGCAGCATCGTGTCCTGATTTTGAAGCTAATTAAAACACCCTACCCTGCTAGAGGGACGCGCCTGCCTGGCAGCCCTCGTTGGAGTGGCAGGGACATGGTTAAATCCGCTGGTTCCAGCACTGTGAAAAGCTTGGGTTAGCTCATCTCAGCATCTGAGCCATGTACTGAACAACAACATCCTACACACTACAAGGGCAAAGAATGCAGTGTGTGGGAGAGCAGCCCTCCCTCCCAACCAATTGATTAACTATACTATCCCAACCACAAATGTGGTTTGCAATCCATACTTGCAAAAAAATATGACAATAAACAAACATTTTTAAATACCTGCTTTGTTAGAATACCAATTAATCACCCTTTGTAGGGCGGCAGTGTGGTGTTGTACAGTGATGTGGCCCAAAGCTTGCTTTCTTTCTACCTCCATTTTGTGGTTTGCAGCAGTGAGCCCCTGTTACATTACTTACAGGGAGCTCTACTATTTAAGCAGAGTGTATTCACTTAAAAGATACCGTAATATATATTGCACTAGTATTTAATGGCCCTACACTAGGCTGCAGTGCAAGTGCTTAGGACATAAAGTGCCTCTCAACCAGAAGCAAATCAATTCAAACTGTGTTAAGAAAAGAAAAAGAAAACATTGATTTACTTTATTGGATTGCTCAGGAAAACCTCGGGATTCACATCCTCAGGTTAACCCTTTTAGGACCGCCATTGTTATTCATTTATATCTGTGAGAATAAGGAGCTGAAATCTTGGGTATACTGAGCAGAGAGATGTAGAATTTTCACCATCACTGCAGTGCATGACTAAAGAAACCACTATGGCCTTCCCCCCAGTCATGGATAGCTTGCATGGCACAGATGGCTTGAAAATTCCAGGCTCTTTCTTCAATAGACACCCATCTCTGGCAATAGAGAGAAAGCACAGCTCTTGCCGCCATTTTGAGAAATGCTTGTGTCAGGGGTTCCTTTATCCTCTAACATACAGAGACCCTTCTTCCATCCTCAGTCCCTCCTTTCCCAGAAAATGGCTACTATTTAAGACCAGAGGCTAACTAATCGCTAATCCTTCTCCGAAACACACCACAGCTCCTAGTATTGTGTGATCACGGCAGAAGATGAATGACATTTTAACCTCACAAGCTAGATATTTTGCCTTACAACATTTAAGCAAAAAAAAAATAAAAAAATTTAAAGGCCTTTTCAGAACACACACTCTTTAAATTAAAATGATACATGAAGCATTTTAATAATCATATTATTTTCTGTACATAAAATGTAAATGTTATTATGACACCTAATTGCTGTCTGTCTTCACACAGAATTATATTACATTTATTACATGTTTGTCCGATTTGCAGATATAAGTAAGAAACATGCATTTTTTCTTACAACAGTCAGATAAGGCCGCACGTACCAAATAAACACAACACATCACATAGACTTGGATATTCATGTCAATATTTTTGTTATTGCAAGGTCCGAAATGTCACATGTAGATGGGAATTTTAGGCCCCATTCACATAGCCTTAAAAAAATCTGAACGCAGCTGCATTGTTTTCAATAGAGACATTCACACAGGTGCATAAAAAACATGCATTGTGTTCAGATCCGTAACACAAAATCCAAAAATCTGTGAGGACATGCATATAAACATATACCATTAAAAAAAAAAAAATAAAAAAAAATAACAGGACAATTTTTGAAAAATTGAAAAACTGATCTATTTACTGATGATTTACATAGGAACTATTCTTCCTTGACTAATGATCAGTAAAATTGTTATGGTCATGTGAATGAGGATCACAATTAAGATCACACAAATAATATAAAATTATTAAAAAAAGATTATATTTATATAGGTGAAAATATTTGTATACATGAAAAACAATAGCTACAGCACATGTAAAGAATACATTTGTGATATAATCTTACATATGTCCTAATATACAGGTTGGTCCGATTGCTAAGTAATCAGATCCTATAGAAATTCAGTAAATATACCATTCTATCCATTAGACATATTATACAGTTGGAAAAGGAACGCCCCTTTGACAAGTCAAATTTTGGGATGTGGTGCTTCAATGTTTAGTGTTAGCCTCAATTTCATTCGTTTTCTCTATTGTTATCACAATATAAAAAAGCCCAGAGTGTCATTTTGGCATCTGTGGCAGATGCCGAAAGTGTCGATGCTGTCGATTTACTAAGAGCAGAGGCTGTTCAGTTAGGAAGTTGCATATTCACTTTTCAAAGCGTATACTTACATAGTTACTAATAATAGTAAATAAAGGTGAGGCTGTGTTCATGCCGAAGGCCCAATCATGCGCAATGGAAATTAAAATAAACTTTTTGCTTGTATATGGTTGGATGATTGAAGTGAACACAACTTCATCTATTTCACTAAATGAACATTCACTTTGCAATGTACACATTTACTTTATATAGTCAAAAGTCTTTATCCTTTTACTAAATCACCCCATTTGGATATTTGAGTACCTGTGGGCTGATATTGCAGACAGTACATATTTTTTCTATATGGACCTCAATGCAGTGTTATCATTGGTGCCAGTTTATACACAATACAACTCTATCAGAACGAAAGTGTATTCTTACATTAGTGATAAAAAAATAAATAATAATAATGATATGCTCGACAGCAGCCATTCTCAACCAGGGTTCCTCTAGGGCAGTGGTTTCCAACCCCTCTAGTACCGTGACCCCTTGACAAAATTTCCCAAGTTGTGGGGACCCCTAACAGTAATATTATTTTTGTTGCATGGGTTGTCAGCGCCCAAGGCAAGACAAGTAATTTGCGCCCCTAATCAGCAGACTATTAGCGCTCCCTGAGTCCCTATCACTCGTACAGTATTAAAACCCCTTATGGTACATTTTAGGATGTACCACTCTTTCTCTTTGTTCTCCTTTCTTTCTCTTTTATCTCTCTCTATCCTAATTTCTTGTTTTTTTCCCCCATTCCTCTCTCTAGCCAACTTTCTTGTTCTTTCTCTTATTCTTTCTCTCCCTTATTCTTTGTTCCTCACCCTCTTTTCCTCTCCCTTCCATGTATTCTCTATTTTTATTCCTTCTCTTACTCCTTGGTGGGGGGTAATGGGATGAGTGGCAGTGCTGGGGGAGTTCTGATCAGCCAACTTAGGTGCTCTTGATCAGGGTCATCTGCTGATCTGAGAACTGTAGTGGGGACTTTTAATGGCAACTATAATCACAGGTAGTGTTACTCACTGTGTCTCCGACTTTGTGGTGTCTTGTAGCAGGGACACCTATGCCCAAATCAAGAGATAGGGTCTCCTCCAGCCCCTCCCACTTCACATTCCTCACCAGTCAACTAACCTCTAGTCTCTGCCCCCCAGACATGCCGTGAACTGAATGGGCGGCTGCGAAGAGGCTGAGTGGGCGACCGCAGGCTCCAGGGACAGCCCTGCTGGGCGGCCGCAAAAAGGCTGGGAGAGTGGTGCCGGATTCAGGAACAGCCCAGGATTCAGTGACCCCTGGTAAATCATCATTCGACCCCCGAGGGGGTCCCGACCCCCAGGTTGAGAACCGCTGCTCTAGAGGTTGTAAGGGGTTTCTTAAGCTGTGTCTGATTCACCTCCCATCTGCTGGTTCCTGCATAGCTCCAGGACTAATGGCATTTGCCAAAGCTGCCAGCATGACACCAAATATGTTTTGAGGTGTCTGTATAGGTGGCGTTCTTCCTATTAACCACTAATGTTAGAGACATGTGGGCCACTAAATCCTGATATACTGGTTTTAGTAAGGTAGGGTTTCCTGAGAACTGAAATTTATGTTAGGTGTTCCTCCGGGGTAAAAAAAAGAGAAAGGTTACTGTACAGTATCAACCTTAACAGTCATGTAACAACTTATTTTTCAAAAATGCCATATGAAAAAGTGGTTTTGCTGTTTACATCTAGTCAGCCCCACAGAGCATCAGTGCCACCAAGGAAAACCCTACCTGGCAAAGTTATTAAGAGTTTGTTTCCTTTTCATTTCTCAGTGTAATCTAACTGCACCTAGCATAGCAATCAATGAACAAAATAAACGAGGAAGCAAAGGAAGGCTGAAGAAAAACTCTACATTTTAGCCTGGGTCCACGCTAGCAGGAGGGAGAGAGGTCTAAGTAATAAGAGATAATTTACACAGCAGTAGTTAGGCATTAGGAATGATTTAGATAATCTTTTCCAAACACCCAATAAGCTGAGCAATGGAATGGCTGCACAGCTCGGCAGATAAGCTTTAGTGATTTACAGCTCATGACTGGGAAGTATTGGAGGAAATTATAGACATGAGACTGATATTCAGACTATTCAGAATGCCCAGCGAGCCTCTGGAATGAGTGCAATGAGAATTCTTAAGATGCTTTGGATCATCACAGGAGCTGGATCATAAATACAGGTTCACCTACATGGTTTAGAGTGATTAAATAACTATTAATTAGAATGCAAATGACCAAAGTAGGGCTAATTCAAATGAGCAAAGTGCAGTAACCCAAAGCAACCTAATTAAAATCTTCTATTTTTGCTTTGATTGCTCGGAACCAATCCCAATAAATGTTTTTTGGTTGCTAAAGGTTATTGCCCATTGTATTTTCATCTTAGCTGAGCCTTTTCTTATGGAATAAGCCTGATTGTTGGGTCACAGCCGAAATATGGAGACCCTGCGTAATTGTGAATTCTACCTAAAAATGTCCTGCTCTAATGTGTTTAGGTTTGGCTTTGCCAGGTAAGTTAAACACTCATGAGAATTATCTAATTGTTTTAATTGTTCAGCCATACATTAAAAGAGTAACTAAATCCAAGAACATGCAGTGTTTTCTTTATTTTTTACCTGGTGATCCTGCCATCAACAAACTTCCTGTCCATGATTGACAACGCTCATTCACCATACTGCATCTATAGAGGAGCAACATTGTCACCCTAGACTGATCTCCTGCTTCCCCTTCCTACTATTTTCTATTTTTTTCACTGTATTTTAATAATACAAGGGAAAGATATTTTGTGGTTCACAGAAAATAACTGGGGTGGCTGATATTGTTGTCTGTGATTTCTGGCCAAGGGACAGGAAGTTACAAGGACACAATGTTTCTGGCAGGGTCAGGGATCAGAATTTTTATGTACTCGCAGAAAAAGTACCTAGCCTAAAAATATCTAAGGACATCTAAGGACTGGTAAGCTGCAATATATTGCATTTATGTTCTTGGATTTAGATATCCTTTAAGAAAATTACATTATGAAGAAAACTTGTTTGGTGTTGAAATGTAAAAAGTAAATTGACTCAGCTGTGCTTTTACTGAATGGCTTCATTATAATTTACTAGCCTGTACTGTCTGTCTAGATACATTTCCTGTTTATGAATAACGGAACCATTATGGAGCTGGCTGGGCAATCCTTGAATGATTAGAGAGCACGTCTTAAAGAAGGCTCTTTTTGATAGCATAGCAAAACCCCATAGCAACCTATCAGTAATCATTTTTTAGAAATTTAGTGTAGTCAGATACAGGGCCAACCTACAACTAAAATATATGAACCACGCTGACCAAAGACTGTGTACATAGACAGAACTTGGCAAGCTTGGTAAAGGAGTCATGTTCACCTAAAGCCCACCTGGATTTTGGTACCATTGTTGTCGGATGGATGTCCATAGATTGCAGTGGGTTTGATTTACTAAATCTGGTGCAGCTGTGCACAGTAGCCAGACAGCTTCCAGGGTTTTTCGTCAAAGCTTAAGTGAACAAGCTGTAGTTACAAGATGATTGGCTACCATGCACGGCTGCAACAGATTTTGCACTCTCCAGTTTTGGTAAATCAACTCCAGTGAGTTTTGTACAACACATGTAAGTTCCTACAGGTCCATAAATTATAACAGACAAGCCACAATGCCTGTTTGCTAGTCCAGGCCTTGCCGTTACATGGGCATATCTCTGATAATGACAATATAGGAGAGATCCTGCCATCACTGTTGATTTGACTTTTTTTTACCCTGTCTTGGTTGGCAGCCTCAGAGATGGACTATGGACAAGGGGTATCAGTTACCCAATAGTTTCAAAGATTTCCCAACATGTTGTAAAATCTCTACAAAAGGCAACAAATTCTTTATTGTACAATTATCTACACTTTATTGTATGTTAAAGTGATACTAAAGTCTTGTTTTTCATTTTAAAAAATGTCATACTTACCTGTTCTGTGCATCAGTTTTGCACAGAGCAGCCCAGATCCTCCTCTTCTTAGGTCACACGCTGGTGCTCCTGGCCCCTCCCTCTTGCTGGGTGCCCCCCACAGCAAGCAGCTTGCTATGGGGGCACCCGAGCTGAAACACTGCTCTGTGTGTCCATTCACACATGGAACCACGTCTCAGCCCCGTATCTTCTGTCTCCTGTTTGGCTCACTGGCTGTGGCCAATGGCTCCCACTACTGCCAAAAGCCATTCAGAAGGATGAGTCTAGAGGCAAGGCTCTCTTGGACATCGCTGGATAGAGAGGGGGCTCAGGTAAGTTTTAGGGGGGGGGGGGGCTGCTGCATGCATACATGAAGATAAAAAAACCTTGTGCCTTTACAGCTACATTAAAGTAGCAGTCTGGGCAACATTTTTTTTTCATTATATCTGGTTAAAGTGTACCTAAAAAAACTGAACTTTTTTTATGTTTTAGAGGGATTACAACCTTTGTCACGTTTTAACTGTTATTTGTGTCCCCAGTGGTGAAATTTCTATTCTCGTGACACCAGACAAGGGTGTAACTAGCACAGAACACACAGAGAAAGAGGTTGTCACACTTCAGTATTCTACAAAAAAAAAAAAAGTTTTTGTTGCTGTTTCTGTATCCTCCTTTCCCATGGGCGCACAGGCAGCTATAAAACCTGAGAGAGGTTCAATCTCTGCCGCCTTTTTTTCCAAAATTAATTATTTTTTAAAGTTTTACTTTAGTCATAGCCCTTGCCTAAACAATGATATTACTTTAAACAATCCTATGTGCAGGTGACCTGAAAATTATTTGCCTTATCTATTATTTTACTTGGCCTTACTGTAGAAGCATATTCTGAATTTCTTTTTTTCTGTGACTAAAATATGTATTTTAGAATATCAGAATGATGTACAATTGATGTTCATATATGCTTCTAAAGAGAACCCCAATTTTCCTCTCTTTGAGTCTTATGCCCCGTACACACGGTCGGATTTTCCGATGGAAAATGTCTGATCGGAGCGTGTTGATGGAAATTCCGACCGTGTGTGGGCTCCATCGGACATTTTCCATTGGATTTTCCGACACACAAAGTTTGAGAGCAGGATATAAAATTTTCCGACAACAAAATCCGTTGTCGGAAATTCCGATCGTGTGTACACAAATCCGACGGACAAAGTGCCACGCATGCTCAGAATAAATAAAGAGATGAAAGCTGTTGGCCACTGCCCCGTTTATAGTCCCAACGTATGTGTTTTACGTCACTGCGTTTAGAACGATCGGATTCTCCAACAACTTTGTGTGACCGTGTGTATGCAAGACAAGTTTGAGCCAACATCCGTCGGAAAAAATCCTAGGATTTTGTTGTCGGAATGTCCGAACAAAGTCCGACCGTAGCAACAAAAAGTAGCAACAAAAGAGAAAGTTACTAAGATCACCTGACCCTGTACAAGTGGCAGTTAATAAAATAAAATTATACAGTCTTGCTCAAAAGTTTGCATACCCTGGCAGAAATTGTAAAATTTTGGCATTAATATTGAAAATATGACTGATCATGGTAAAAAACTGCCTTTTATTTAAGGATAGCAATCACATGAAGCCATTTACGATCACATCGTTTTTTTGGATCCTTTTTAACTCATAATGATAACAGAAATCACCCAAATGGCCCTGAATAAAAAGTTTACATACAATGGAATTTTTGGCCTTATTACAGACACAGAAGGTGGCACACACAGGTTAAATGGCAATTAAAGGTTAATTTCCCACATTTGTGGCTTTTTAAATCACAATTAGTGTCTGTGTATAAATAGTCAATGAGTTTGTTAGCTCTCCCATGGATGCACTAAGCAGGCTAGACACTAAGCCATGAGGAGGTAGAAAAGTAACAAGGTAATGAAACTTTACAAAGATGGAATATTATATAAAAAGATGTCTAAAGCCTTGAATATACCAGTCAGTACTGTTTAATCACTTATTAAGAAGTGGAAAATTAGGGGCTCTTTTGATAACAAGCCAAGGTCAGGTAGACCAAGAAAGATTGCAGCCACAACTGGAGGAAGAATTGCTCAGACCACAAATAAAAACCCCACAGGTAACCGCAGGAGAAATACAGGCTGCTCTCCAAAAAGACGATGTGGTTATTTTTAAGGCGCACAATTCAACGATACTTGAGCAAAAAAAAGCTGCATGGTTGAGCTGCCAGAGGGAAGGCTTTACTGCGCCAATGCCACAAAAAAGCCAATGAGACATGTCAAGGTGTCGTTGGGCATATTGTAACCAGGCTTTTTTGTGGAACTTGTACAGTAAAGGCTTCTTTCTGGCAACTTGACCATGCAGCTCTTTTTGTTCAAATATCATCGTATTGTGCTCTTTAAAAACAACCACACCATCTTTTTCCAGAGCAGCCTGTATTTCTCCTGAGGTTACCTGTGGGTTTTTCTTTGTATCCGAACAGTTCCTGTGGCAGTTGTGGCTGAAATCTTTCTTGATCTACCTGACCTTGGATTGGTATCAAGAGATCCCCAAATGTTCTACTTCTTATTAAGTGATTGAACAGTACTGATTGGCATATTCAAGGCTTTGGAGATCTTTTTTATATTCTTTTCCATCTTTGTAAAGTTTCATTATCTTGTTACGCAGGTCTTTTGACTGTTCTTTTCTACCTCGTCATGACTCAGTGTCTAGCCTGCTTAGTGCATCCATGTGAGAGCTAACAAACTCATTGACTATTTATACACAGACACTAGTTGTGATTTAAAAAGCCACAAATGTGGGAAATTAACCTTTAATTTCCATTTTAACCTGTGTGTGCCACCTTCAGTGTCTGTACCAAGGCCAAACATTCCAGGGTATGTAAACGTTTTATCAGGGCCATTTGGGTGATTTCTGTTATCATTATGATTTAAAAAGGATCCAAAAACTATATTATAATAAATGGCTTCATTAAATAAAAGACAGTTTTTTGGCATGATCAGTCATATTTTCAATATTAATGCCAAAATTTCACAATTTCTGCCAGGGTATGCAAACTTTTGAGCACAACTGTAAATATACACTAACCACATCCATCCATTCATACATTGGACAGTTGCAGTTGATAGTGAGGGCAGAGGATGTTAGAACATATGATATGGCGGTAAGCTGGAAGCCTATTTTTATGTAATATACATCAAAATTATGGATCAATATCTGAGCACCCACTTTTAGCTCAGAAAATAATTTAAAGTAGAAGTATAATCAGGGAAAATATCAATAAATAACATAATATATAATATCAGGTTAAATGCACTTTTTCCCTCAATGTAAGGCTTTACCTGCACTGAAAGGTAAAACAATTTTTTCAGATTTCCAAAAATTGCAGGTAGAAGCACAGACAATTGGGCAGTTTACATTATTATTATTGGTATAATTATTATTATTTAAGTTACTTATATAGCACCGTCAATTTACGCAATGCTTTACATATACATTGTACATTCACATCAGCCCCTACCCTCAAGGAGCTTACAATCTAAGGTCCCTAGCTCACACTCATATACTAGCGCCAATTTAGACAGAAGCCAATTAACCTACCACATGCTTTGATGCAGTGCTTTTTATTCACTTGCAATATGCCTACACAGGGGCACAATCAAATACTGATACCTGGGACCATAATATTCATTACTGCTGCATTCACCTCTATGAAAAACTATATGTTGTATGAATCTGAATGCAGCATTATTTATACCCAAGTGCATGAGCCCCATATTTAAAATATTAAACTAGTCAATTCCCCGGCTCAGTCTCCTCCCTCCATGCACATCATAGCCTTCTCATGTTTCTCTTTCTAATTACTTTCTGTGCTGGCCCAGCTCCTCTGCCCCTCCCCTCATCTCCCTACATAATCTTTTATGTAGCTGCCAAGGGTGGAGGGAAAGGAATAATATAGAGGTTCACTTGAGTAACAGCTCTGAGTCTGCTGAGGTTGTTGACATCACATCAAAGATGGTGGCATCCAACAGTCTCAGGGCTTTTGGATGTCTACACAAAGGAGGCTTTTACAGGTAAGTACCATGTATTAAATACAGTATCAGCGTAATGTTATGGGGGTGCTTTTCTTCAGCAGGGACAGGGAAGCTGGTCAGAATTGATGGGAAGATGGATGAAGCCAAATACAGGGCAATCTTATGAAGAAAACTTGTTAGCGTCTGCAAAAGACTTGACACAAGGGCAGAGGTTCACTTTCCAGCAGGACAACGACCCTAAACATACAGTCAGAGCTACAATGGAATGGTTTGGATCAAAGCATTTTCATGTGTTAGAATGGCCCAGTCAAAGTCCAGACCTAAATCCAATTGAGAACCTGTGGCAAGACTTGAAAATTGCTGTTTACAGACGCTCTCCATCCAATCTGACAGAGCTTGAGCTATTTTGCAAAGAAGAATAGGCAGAATGTCACTCTCTAGATGTGCAAAGCTGGTAGAGACATACCCAAAAAGACTTGCAGCTGTAATTGCCGTGAAAGGTGGTTCTACAAAGTATTGACTCGGGGGGGCTGAATAGAAAGGCATGCCACACTTTTCACATATTTTTTTGTAAAAAATGTTAAAAAACATTTATCATTTTCCTTCCACTTCACAATTATGTGCCACTTTTTTAAAGTAGTAAACCGCTCAGGATAGCGATTCCAAATTCTCACCTCCCCCGCACAGATAGGGTGCTGGCTCAATATGCAGGATGTATATGAGAAGAAAAAGTCTGAATGGCCTCACTCCAAGTTAATATCTTTATTGAAGAAATAGTCCATACAACAATCAGAATAAAAAGCACGATAGCTTTAGTGCTTTTTATTCTGATTGATGTATGGACTATTGTTGGTCTATCACATAAAATCCCAATAAAATACATTTACGTTTTTGGTTGTAATATGACAAAATATGGAAAATTGCAAGGGGTATGAATACTTTTTCAAGGCAATGTACATTAAATGCACACCTAGTCTTAGAGATTATGGTTGAAATAATTGGTGGCAACCTTTAGGTTGGGGTTGGTTGAGAGATTGATATTCATTTCTCTATCTTCTGTTTCTTTCCAGTTGTTCTTTTTGGATTTTTAAGATTAAATCTTAAAGCTAAAACTCAGGCACAAATAGCCACAAAGGATATAAATCCTCTTTGTGTGCATCAAATGAATTTGCCAACCCAGATATTAACCTGAAAAATTAGCAGTGACATCATTACTTTATTGTACATAGCCTGTGCAGAGAGCAGAGCTTTGGGAGGGATCAACCACTATAGGTTGCCTACATCAGTGGTCATCAACCCTGTCCTCAGGGCCCACTAACAGGCCAGGTTTAGGTATTACCTTGGGGAGATGCAGACAAGAATACTGCAATCACTGAGCAGCAAATGATATCACCTGTGATGTATTTCAGTTATCTTACAAACCTGGCCGGTTGGTGGGCCCTAAGGACAGGGTAGATGACCACTGGCCTACAGAAAACTACAGGAGAGGGCGATGACTAGACCAGTCACTTCACAGAAGGAGATGTTTCACACTGGATTACTGCACAGATCTGGAAGAAATACACAAAGCACACCAAGATTACAGTAAGAATACACACGCCACGTTCAGCTTTAAACACTGGTCAGTAATATAAAAGTGACACTAATAGGCTACAGATGTAAGCCGCAGGAATCCATGCAAAGTAACAACATTTAAGACAATGCTTCATTAATGGGGTTATAACATTGCAGAAGTTCTCTCCTCAACCTTATCCTATCCTGGATTGGCTGGTATTAAAAAAACAAAAAAAACAAAACAAAAAAAAACAAGATTTGCACCCAACTACATAGAGAATGTTTTCCAGTTGAAATATGCCTATGTGTATTTTAGGTTTACTGGACCATGGAAGCATATCGGGTAAAAAGTTTTTGTACATTGGAACCAAAATTCTGTTTTATGGACTACTACGGACTTATTCACAAATATTTATTCAATATGTAATCTAAGAAAAAATAGATAGAGCTCTATCCTATAAAAATCTGTTTATTCATACATAAAAACATAAAATCCTAAAATAATATAATTTTGTTTTTTAGTAAGAATAAACTATTTACATATACAGTAAATATTATTATTATACAGGATTTCTATTTATATAACGTCTAGAGTTTGCGTAGCACTTTACAACATGAGGGCAAACAGTACAGTTATGGGGCGTACACACGGTCGGACTTTTCGACCGGACTGGTCTGACGGACGCCGACGGACCAAATCCGGCAGACAATCCGATCGTGTGTGGGCTTCACCAGACCTTCAGCGGACTTTTCCAGCCGCAAATCTGAGAGACTTTAGATTTGGAACAGGCTTCAAATCTTTACGTCGTAACTCTGCCGGACCCAGAAATCCGCTCGTCTGTGTGCTAGTCCGACGGACAAAAACCGATGCTAGGGCAGCTATTGGCTACTGGCTATCAACTTCCTTATTTTAGTCTTATTGGTGTGATCGTGTGTAGGCAAGTCCGTTCGTTAGAAAGTCAGTCAAAAGTACGTCGAAAGTCTGCTGGAAAGTTGGTCGGACCAGTCTGGTCGAAAAGTCCGCCCGTGTATACGTGGCATTAGAATACAATTCAATACAAGAGAAATCAGAAGGCCCTGCTCGTTAGAGCTTACAATCTAGGAATATATATATATATTCCTAGATTGTAAGCTCTAAGGAGCAGGGCCCTCTGATTTTTCCCATATTGAACTGTATTGTAACTACTGTTTGCTCTCATGTTGTAAAGTGCTGCGCAAACTGTTGGCGTTATATAAATATAAACAGAAATCCTGTATAATAATAATAATAATATTTAGTGCTGCATATATACAGTATCGCACAAAAGTGAGTACACCCCTCACATTTTTGTAATTATTTTATTATATATTTTCATGTGACAACGCTGAAGAAATTACACTTTGCTACAATGTAAAGTAGTGAGTGTACAGCTTGTATAACAGTGTAAATTTGCTGTCCCCTCAAAATAACTCAACACATAGCCATGAATGTCTAAACTACTGGCAACAAAAGTGAGTACACCCCTAAGTGAAAATGTCCATATTGGGTCCAATTAGCCATTTTCCCTCCCCGGTGTCATGTGACTCGTTAGTCTTACAAGGGCTCACGTGTAAATGGGGAGCAGGGGTGTTAAATTTGGTGTTATCGCTCTCACTTTCTCATATTAGTCACTGGAAGTTCAACATGGCACCTCAAGGCAAATAACTCTCTGAGGATCTGAAAAAAAGAATTGTTTCTTTACATAAAGATGGCCTAGGCTATAAGAAGATTGCTAAGACCCTGAAACTGAGCTGCAGCATGGTGGCCAAGACCATACTGCAGTTTAACAGGACAGGTTTCACTCAGAACAGGCCTCGCCATGATGGACCAAAGAAGTTGAGTGCACATGCTCAGCGTTATATACAGAGGTTGTCTTTGGGAAATAGACGTATGAGTGCTGCCAGCATTGCTGCAGAGGTTGAAGGGGTGGGGTGTCAGCCTGTCAGTGCTCAGACCATACGCCGTACGCTGCATCAAATTTATAAAGATGATGCACAAGAGAGTCCGCAAACAGTTTGCTGAAGACAAGCAGACTAAGGACATGGATTACTGGAACCATGTCCTGTGGTCTGATGAGACCAAGATAAACTTATTTGGTTCAGATGGTGTCAAGCGTGTGTGGCGGCAACCAGGTGAGGAGTACAAAGACAAGTGTGTCTTGCCTACAGTCAAGCATGGTGGTGGGAGTGTCATGGTCTGGGGCTGCATGAGTGCTGCTGGCATTGGGGAGCTACAGTTTATTGGGAGAACCATGAATGCCAACATTTACTGTGACATACTGAAGCAGAGCATGATCCCCTCTCTTCCGAGACTGGGCTGCAGGGCAGTATTCCAACATGATAACGACTCCAAACACATCTCCAAGACAACCACTGCCTTGCTAACGAAGCTGAGGGTAAAGGCGATGGACTGGCCAAGCATGTCTCCAGACTTCAACCCTATTGAGCATCTGTGGGGCATCCTCAAATTGAAGGTGGAGGAGTGCAAGGTCTCTAACATCCACCAGCTCAGTGATGTCGTCATGGAGGAGTGGAAGAGGACTCCAGTGGCAACCTGTGAAGCTCTGGTGAACTCCATACCCAAGGGGGTTAAGGCAGTGCTGGAAAATAATGGTGGCCTCACAAAATATTGACACTTTGGGCCCAATTTGGACATTTTCACTTAGGGGTGTACTCACTTTTTTTGCCAGCGGTTTAGACATTAATGGCTGTGTGTTGAGTTATTTTGAGGAGAGAGCAAATTTACACTGTTAATCAGAATCATGAACACTGATCTTACCTGAGGCAAGTGAGGCCTGCAGTTCTTTAGATGATGTTCTGGGTTCTTTTATAACCTCCTGGATGAGTCGTCATCATGCTCTTGGAGTGATTTTTGTAGGCCGGCCACTCCTGGGAAGGTTCACCACTATTCCAAGTTATCTCCATTTGTGGATAATGGCTCTCCTGTGCTTCACTGGAGTTCCAAAGCCTTAGAAGTGACTTTGAAACCCTTCCTAAAACAATACATGTACATTACTTTGTTTCTAATCTGCTCTTGAATTTTTTTAGATTGTGGCATGATGTGTGGTTTTTTGTGATCTGTTAGCGTGCTTCACATTGTCAGACAGCTACTATTTATGTGATTTCTTGATTCAACAGGTCTGGTAGTAATCAGGCCTGGGTGTGGCAAGTGAATCACAGTTCATTCATGATTCAGCATTGGAGGGGGCAATTACTTTTTCACATGGGGCCAGGCAAGTTTGAACAGCTTTTTCCCTTAATAAATGAAATAATAATTTAAAAACTGCATCTTGGATTTACTTGGGTTATCTTTGTGTAATATTAAAATTTGTTTGATGATCTGAATTATTTAAGTGTGGGAAATATGAAAAAAAATAAAAAATCAGGGAGAGGGCAAATACTTTTTCACACAACTGTATATCTATCTATCTATCTATCTATCTATCTATCTATCTATCTATCTATCTATCTATCTATCTATCTATCTATCTATCTATCTATCTATCTATCTATCTATAATATATATATATATATATATAGATATATATATATATAGATATAATATCTATCTATATCTATAGATATAGATAGCTATATATCTATATATCTATATATATATATAGATATATATATTGTCTTTTCTTACATTTTTGGGGCAGAAATACAATTTTATGGGTAAGAAAAAAAGGGTGGACACAAGAGGTGTGTTAATACATGTGTTGCCATACATTGATCTACATTGGGGAAGATTTACCAAAACTGGTGCACAAATGATTTGGTGCAGCTTTGCATAGTAACCAATCTGAACCAAGCTGAACAAGGGGGGGGGGGGGGGGGGGATGGATGGACCAGTGGGTGTGCTGGGGGTGGAATCTTGCAATTAAAGCATACTGTTTTTTTTAGATAAATTAAGGATGCAGATATCCCTAGTGAAAAAGTAAGGGATCATTCACACTAGCAGGTGGGGGATGAACTGCACTTTTACCAACCCCCAACTGCTACCCCTCTTTACCTGCAGTGACAGTGGCTTGGAGATGTACACATACCATGGCCAAAGCAGGAATATAACCCCTTGTTGCCTTTAGCTGGCACAGTGTGCTTAGCACTTCCACCTAGCAGCACTAGAGTCATCTGTTGAGGGCAGGGAAAGATGTGAATGTACAATATATATGTAAAGCTTTGTTTAAATTGATGGCGCTATATAAGTACCTGTAATAAATAAATAATAAAATAGCACCTGTTGAATGCAACCCATTCAAGTGAATTGGGCCGCTCTGCAAGTGCCCCACAACCACGTACAATGCAGTGTTAGTGCAGGGATGAAGGGGTTACAGCAGGCAGCAGCCTGAATGTGGATTGCTCTTCCAAAGCTAGTGTGAATGTGCCCTAAATGTGCTCCTCAGGCTTCATTACTATGTAGGTATATGACTTCAATGCTGTCTGCACCTTTGTTATCCTAGTGACATTTCTTGTATGGGCATCATGGAGATACGAAGCAAAGCACTAGCACCCCAAAGGACCAAAGACAAATATGAGAACATGACAGAAATTTTAACTCTTCCCTATTCAATTTAAAAAAATAGGCTTCGGTTAAGCTTTATTTAATTTAAATGGCAAAAGTGTCAACTAGCACATCTGAAATTCAGCATTTTAGACTTTAGCACAATAATATGCACTGCAACACATTGCTACCTCCAGGTCCTACTGAAAAGAAAGTATTTTCTTCTTATTCATGCATTATACAGCTTTTAAAAAAAACGCAGATAATTGCTGGCAATGCATCTGTTGTGAACAAGGCTGTAATGGAAACACCGTGGGTTCTAATGTGACCAAGATTTTCCTAACCGATCCTATAATAAATATACCTGTTCTGACTGATATGCAGAATAATCAGGAGACACATTTTTCTGGGCAATTATCTCAATCGTGTTCATTACGGAGGGCTTGAGAAAACAGCGCCTAATTAGCCATGGGCACGGAGGAGCTGGATTGTCAGCTTTTGTGTGGATGTGTTTGTTTAGCAGAGCAATTATACAACTATCCCAGAAGTGGAGAGAATTAAACAATGGGGGTAAAATTCGAAAATGTGTTAGTAATTTATAAAAAGACTAAAGTATTATCATGTGTAATTTACTTAGAAGTGTGACACCTGAAAACATCTCCCCATTAATTATTTTCTGTGAAATGGAAAAAAGAGGATGTACTGTAAATTTCAACTATTTTCTAAAAAAAAACAAAAAAAAACCCCAAAAAACTAATTAAAAAATATCAATACAACTCACAACTTTGGGTTCTACTTCTGTTAATAGTTTTTCATTTATATAATAACTTTATGATATATATATATATATATATATATATATATATATATATATATATATATATATATATATATATATATATATATATATATATATATATATATATATATATATATATATATATATATATATATAAAAAATAAATATATATATGTATATACTGTATATCATAAAGTTATTATATAAATGAAAAACTATATATATATATATATATATATATATTTATGGTCTGGCTGCCTCTCTGTGCAGCCGCAGCACCGCCTTGTCTCTACTTCCCCTGGTCTCATCATTCAGCTGACTCCAGCCCTCCTCTGGTCCTCCTCTAGATCCTTCACTTTCTGATTCCCAACTCTGGCCCCAGCTTCTTCCCAGCAGCAGCACAATGTAAGGGGTGCACTGTGATGTCATGGAGGGTGGGAGAGTCTTGACTCCTGATGGTGTGGGGGGCCCTGACATCTGATGGAACGGGTTGGGGGTTTTCTGGACATCTAGACTTACAAATACAACCGGCCCTTTGAGAGCAACCATAAGTTTGATGCAGTCCACATTGAAATTTAATTGAATACCACCAGATCCTGCACTTCTTTGTGCAGCCACAGAGAGGCGGTCTATTCCTTCCCTACCTCTCAGCAGCAGAGAGGAGGACAGAACTCCGCCTACAGATCCTACGTCTCTCTGTGACTTAGTGGCAGGATCATTAGGTGAAAATAAAGGAAAAAAAGCCTATTAGGAAAACTAAGGCAGTCAGTACATGTTAGAATAGGTAAGCTGCAATATAATAAACGTTTTTGTGTTTTTGGGTTTTCACCTACCAGCATGTCTTTGTAGTGTTTGCGGGGGAATAATCTCACTTCCTGTAGTTGTTGTTCTATTAAAGCACAGATATGCTTTTAAATTCATACATTGGTTTTCAAGTTCTAATGGAATAGTGCTTACTTATATACATCCAAAAACTGGCCATACACTGATCGAAATTGTCGGTTCAACAGGGGCCAGGCGAATTTTGATCAGTGTGTGGCCTTTCCTGGTCAAATGAAGTCGCTCATTTGATTGGCTTCTGTCGAAAGGATCATGTTGGTAATTGTTTTCTCAGTCCCCAGTTCAGTGTAATCTGACAGCTGCAGGCCCGGCTGTCAGAATACAATATTGCGGCGGAGAGAATTCCTCCACCTACCTCATTTGCATGGATTAAGGAATCTGTTAGTTTTCTTTTTTTTTTCCTCAGCCCAGTGGTTGAATGAAAAAAATACTCACAGTGTATGGTCAGCTTAACCACTTGCTTACTGGGCACTTTTATCCTCTTTCTGACCAGGCCAATATTCAGCTTTCAGACTTTGAATGACAATTGCGCGATCATACAACACTGTACCCAAAAAAAAAATGTAATTTTTTTCACACAAATAGAGGTTTCTTTTAGGGTTTTTTTTTTTTGCTAAATAAGCAAAAAAAAAAAACAAGAATTTTGAAAAAAAAAACCTTTTTCATAGTTTGTTATAAACTTTTGCAAACAGGTAATTTTTCTATTTCACTGATGAGCACTGATGAGGCGGCACTAATGGGCACTAATAGGCTGCATTGATGGGCACTGATGAGGCAGCACTGATGGGCATTGATGGGCACTAATAGGTGGCACTGATGAGGAGGCACTGATAGGCTGCACTGATGGGCACTGATAGGTGGCACTGATGGGCACTGATAGGCGGAACTGATGGGCACTGATAGGTGGCACTGATGGGCACTGATAGGCGGAACTGATAGGCGGCATTGATGGGCACTGATTGGCAGCACTGATTGGCAGCACTGATGGGCACTGATTGACACCACTGATGGGCAGTGATTAGCAGCACTGATGGGCACTGATTGACAGCACTGGTGGGTACTGGTGGGACTGCACTGATAATCAGGATACTGATTATCAGTGTAGATGTCCCTTTTAGAGAAGCCGGTTATTGGCTCTTTTCTCCTTTCCTCATCCTGTCAGCATGAGGAAAGGAATGCCGATAACCGTCAACTGTTTACCTCGGTGATTGGACACAGCTGATCCCGTGGTAAAGAGCCGCTAATTGTCTCTTTACCTCAATCTGTGATCAGAAGTGTCCAGAGGACACTGAGACCACAGAGCGCATCGCTCGCACCCAGCTGTGGGCGTACGGCGGGCGTAATCATGGGACGGCGTCATATGATGGGGTCCCAGAACTAAAATAAACTGCGCTGTATCCATCATTCGGCTATAGCATGGTCGACAAGTGGTTAAACTAAATGTTAACTTAGGTTAGTAAATGAGATGAAGCTGTGTTCATTTCAATTATCCAATCATATGCAGTTTTTTTTTATTTCTCTTGCAGATTAATAGTGAACACATCCTCACCCAATTTTCTAAGCTATGTAAACAATAACTTACTGTAAAATGAACATTCTCTTTGCTAAGGGAAGAGCCTCTTCTCCTTTAGGAAGTCACCTTCAATGACTGCAGGAGGCGGCAAGAGGAGGCCTTTACTCACTTACGGTGTTTGCTTGTATTGGGCCAAAGTACCGAGGTGAGAGACAATGACAGATAAAAAAAGTATCTATTTGAGGTTAGATGCAGTCATCAGTTGATGGCATCTACCATTGGAATCCAGCCAGCAATATGGAATTCCGGAGTTTGTTTTGTAACAACTTTTCTATCCATTTAATTGATGGAAAGATGCTGAATTCAGAAGAACTTCCTATAGAAGATGCAGATGAAGAAACCCCCCATATTCATTCCTTCACTGGTTGGATTGTGGGATGTGCCCACAATTGACTCCTGTTGTAAGTCTAGATTGCATTTGTTAGCTTGTTCAGACCAATGGGATTGTTTTGCCACAACTGGAGAGTGCAAAATCTGGTGTAGCTCTGCACAGAAACCAATCAGCTTCCAGTTTTTTTGTCAAAGCTTAACTAAACAAGCTGAAGTAAGAAGCTGATTGGCTACCATGCAGAGCTGAACCAGATTTTGCACTCTCCAGTTTTAGTAAATCAACCCCCAAGTCTGGTAAGTAATGTTGATCACCACTGATCACCATAACAGCGCACTGGAATGCGCAAAGCATGTAAGTGGACAAATCCTTCCTTTGTCCAGCTCCGCTCACAGAAAGGAAAAGTTAATCCCCAATTCTAAGTACTTGTGAAAAGAAAAACTAAAAATATTACAAGAGTGTATTGCTCTTGATCTTGTCTTGCTAAATAAAAAGGGGAGACTAAAGATAACTATATGTGCTCAATGTACTACCTGTAGTACCTGTTCAGTGCAAAACCTCCTACCATACACCTTCCATTATAGACTAATGCAGTGTTTCTCAACTCCAGTCCTCAGCCCCAACAGGTCATGTTTTCAGGATTTCCCTCAGATGAAAGGTCAGTGAAACTGATCAAATCACCTGTGCAAAATAATGGAAAGCCTGAAAACATGACCTGTCGGGGCACCTTGAGGACTGGTTTAGAGAAACACTGCACTGATGGGCTGTATTCCCAAAGTGCAATGTGACTGCAGTGTTATCTGTTATCCACACTAAACTTACCAAGGTAAAGTGCAAACGGACTATATGTAGCAAAATACAACAAATATATATAAAAACAAAATGTATTTATACAGTAATCAAAAGTCCGCTTGCACTTGACCTAGGTGAGTTTGGAGTTGGGGTCCTCACTCCCAAATTTCCATTTTAACTAAATTCGGATGATGGTACAAATTTTATTTATCCTATTTTGATATGTGAGGCCAACAAACTCTGTTATCCACACCACCCATCTCTATGTTGCAGTTTTCTATCAGTCTATCTGACACATTAACCACTTGAAGACCAGGCATTTTCTGGCACTTTTTGATTCCATGTGAAAATCTGTTTTATTTTGCTAGAAAATTAGTTAGAACCCCCAAACATTATACAGTATATCTTTTTAAAGCAGAGGCCCTAGAGAATAAATTGGTCGGTTGTGCAATTTTTTATGCCACACGGTATTTGCGCAGCTGTTTTTCAAATGCAGCTTTTGGGGGAAAAAAACACTTTTTTTTAAATTTGAATGCAAAAAAGCACAATACATAACCCAATTTTGTTTGTAAAATATAAAAGATGTTGTCACGCCAAGTAAATAGATAACAAACATTTCACACTTTAAAATTGCGCATGCCCGCACAACAGGGAAAAACTACATAAATTTTACTATCCATAGGCGACGCTTTATAAGCCTTTACAGGTTACCCCTTTAGATTTACACAGGAAGTTCGGTGCTAGAATTACTGCCCATGATCTGAGGTTCGTGGCGATACCTCACTCGTGTGGGGTGATCGCGGTTTAGTTAAAATGGAAATTTGGGAGTGAGGACCCCAACTCCAAACTCACCAAGGTCAAGTGCAAGCGGACTTTTGATTACTGTATAAATACATTTTGTTTTTATATATATTTGTTGTATTTTGCTACATATCCTTTTTCATCTGTACCGAGATAGTCCGTTTGCGTGAATGCGGGACCGATGCGCTAGCACAGGGGGGACTGGGGGCACTTTAATTTTAGTTTTTTAATTATTAATTTCTTTTTTACACTGTTGCTTTAACTTTTTTTTCATCACTTTTATTGCTGTCACAAGGAATGTAAACATCCGTGTGACAGCAATAGGCAGTGAAAGGCACTCTTTATGGGGTGATCTGGGGTCTATAAGCCCAAAAATCCCTCCCCTGCACTTGAAAGCATTCAAAACGCCAAGATCGTGTTTTTCAAATATTTTTGATTTTCAAAAACTAGTGTTGTTAAGATTCAAGTAAACCGGAAGTGATGACATGTCATCGCTTCTGGGTTACCATAGCAGGGACCAGATCAAAGCCGATTCTGGTGGGATGGGAAAGCCCGAGCGCTAGCTAGCCAGCCACAACCAAGTGGCTGGCTAGCGGCAGGCATCACCCCAGTACAACCACTTGAAGTCAAATGACGTACAGGTATATGATTTGGTGGCAAGAAAATATATACGTTTTTACTTATAATATGGATTGTGAGATGTGAAGTTGCCTGTTTCAACTGAGAGGTTTGAGGGTTCAGGTCTATTTAAAGTCCAACTTAAAGTATTGTTAAAGTGATTGTAAAGACTTGTTTTTTTTTCTATTAAACTAAGAAACGTGTTATACTTATCTCATCGTAGGATAGAGATGGGGCTCTGGTAAGTATTAGGGGGGCTGGGGCAGCTGCACACAGAAGGGTTTAAAAATTTAAGGGGTTTAAAAAACTCCCACAGCACTTTACATATTGTACATTCACATCTCACATGTGCACAACACACAGACTAGGGCCCATTTAGACAGGAGCCAATTAACCTATCAGCATGTCTTTGGGTTGTGGGAGAAAACAAATACAAGGACAGGGGTAACATGCAAACTCCATGCGACTACTGTATTGGTTTGAAACCAGAGGAACCTAGTGCTGCAAGGCATAATACTAACCACTAAGCCCCCATGCTGCCCGTAATGTTGGCAAGATTTCTTCTTACTTCTGGCTGTGTCTATTGGACGTAAAAGTCATCATCCCCAATGGGAGACAGATGACAAAATAAAACTCTGATGGGGATTTGAACTATTTCCTACTCTCTACAAACGAGAAAAAAAAAAAACAATTCTTTAGATACACTTTGAATTGCTTTATTTTGCAAGTTCATATATAGGGATGAGCCGAACACCCCCCGGTTCGGTTCGCACCAGAACCCGCGAACGGACCGCAAGTTCGCACGAACGTTAGAACCCCATTGACGTCTATGGGACTCGAACGTTCGAAATCAAAAGTGCTCATTTTAAAGGCTAATTTGCATGGTATTGTCCTAAAAAGGGTTTGGGGACCCGGGTCCTACCCCAGGGGACATGTATCAATGCAAAAAAAACTTTTAAAAACGGCCGTTTTTTCGGGAGCAGTGATTTTAATGATGCTTAAAGTAAAAAAAAAAAAGTGAAATATTCCTTTAAATATCGTACCTGGGGGGTGTCTATAGTATGCCTGTAAAGTGACGCGTGTTTCCCATGTTTAGAACAGTCCCTGCACCAAATGTCATTTTTAAAGGAAAAAATCTCATTTAAAACTGCTTGCGGGTTTAATGTCATGTCGGGTCATGGCAATATGGATGAAAATCAGTGAGACAAACGGCATGGGTACCCCCCAGTCCATTACCAGGCCCTTTGGGTCTTGTATGGATATTAAGGGGAACCCCGCACCCAAATTAAAATAAGGAAAGGTCCCTATATACTCTGAACAGCAGTATACAGGCGGTGCAAACAAGACAGGGACTGTAGGTTTGTTGTTAAGTAGAATCTGTTTGTAATTTTGAACATTTTTAATGTGTTTAGCTCCAGCCAAAAAATCTTTTCTAAGCTTTTTGGAAAACATAGGGAAGGGTTATCACCCCTGTGACATTTGTTTTGCGTCTTTCCTCCTCTTCAGAAGATTTCACCTCACTTTTTTGTCCCAATGAAAAATGTTTTTTGAAAATTTGGGTTTTTTTGTGGAACAAGGATTGGAAAGCATCAGTGGAAAGGAAAAATTGTTTTCCCATATTAACTCTTACAGGAGAGAATTTCCCTTCCTTAGGGGTAGATTTCATCTCACTTCCTGTTGTCTCCTTCCGTTTGCAAGTAGGAGTCGTTTGTAAGTTAGATGTTTGAAAGTAGGGTCCTGCCCTATATACTCAGCAGAAATTTGGGCCTTAGGTGTTGCTGTGGCCAAAACACTGTAAGCCCTCACAGGGCCCTGCTGTGAAATATTAGATCAAGAATTGTAATTACATGCCCCTGTTGAACAGGAGCTGAAAAATTAGGCCTTAGGCACTGGTGCTGGTGCCACAACACTGCAACCCCTCACAGACACTCTAGTTGAAACGCAGGAACAAGCCCTGCTGCAAAGTATTGCATCAAAAATTGTAATTACACGCCCCTGTTAGACAGGGGCTGAAAAATTGGGTCTTAGGCACTGGTGCTGGTGCCACAACACTGCAACCCCTCACAGACACTCTAGTTGAAACGCAGGAACAAGCCCTGCTGCAAAGTATTGCATCAAAAATTGTAATTACACGCCCCTGTTAGACAGGGGCAGAAAAATTGGGTCTTAGGCACTGGTGCTGGTGCCACAACACTGCAACCCCTCACAGACACTCTAGTTGGAATGCAGGAACAAGCCCTGCTGCAAAGTATTGCATCAAAAATTGTAATTACACGCCCCTGTTAGACAGGGGCAGAAAAATTGGGTCTTAGGCACTGGTGCTGGTGCCACAACACTGCAACCCCTCACAGACACTCTAGTTGGAATGCAGGAACGAGCCCTGCTGCAAAGTATTACATCAAAAATTGTAATTACACGCCCCTGTTAAACAGGGGCTGAAAAATTGTGCCTTAGGCACTGGTGGTGGCGCCCAGAACCAAAAATGTTCTTACAAGCTATCAGCGTGATGATTGAGGAGGAAGAGGATAATTACTCAGGGATAGTCACTCAGCATCAGCATAGGCAGTCTTTGAAGGGATCTGAGATTTCAAAAAAAATTATTCGGTTACATCTGCATCAGGTGCTTGGTAGCTGGTGGTGATCCAAGACTGATTCATTTTTATGAAGGTCAGCCGATCGACCGAGTCGGTGGACAGACGCACCCTGTGATCGGTTACCACGCCTCCAGCAGCACTGAATGTGCGTTCCGAAAGAACGCTGGATGCAGGACAGGCCAGTAGCTCAATTGCATACTGTGCAAGCTCTGGCCAGTGATCCATCCTCAAGACCCAGTAACCCAGAGGATTTTCGGTGGGAAAGGTGTCCAAGTCTGATCTTGCCCCTAGGTATTCCTGCACCATGTAAAACAGACGCTGGCGATGGTTGCTGGAACCGATCATACCTTGGGGCTGCGGACCAAAAAATTGTCTGAACGCATCGGTCAGACGGCCACCTTCTCCACCGCTCCTTCTTTGACTGACCGAAGCCTCAGCAACACGTTGTCCAGAAACAGGAGTTTGTAACCTCCCAGTCTCTGGGAACGCGTTGCACAGACCTTTCTGCAAGGCCTCCCGAAGATGTTTCATCCTCTGCTCCCTCTACGATGGCAAGATAAGGTCCGCAACCTTACCCTTGTAACGTGGATCAAGGAGGGTTGCCAGCCAGTATTGGTCCTTCTCCTTGATACCACGAATACGAGGATCCTTACGCAGGCTTTGCAGGATCAGGGAGGCCATGCAGCGTAGGTTTGCTGAGGCATTCGGTCCGGAGTCCTCTGGGTCACTAAGGACAACAACGTCCGCAGCCACCTCCTCCCAGCCACGTACAAGTCCATGTGTTCCTTGGGACTGATCCCTTAAAGACTGCTGATGCTGAGTGCCAGGCTCCACCTCCATACTGACACAATCTTCCTCCTCCTCCTCCTCCTCCTCCTCGTCCTCTTCCTGTGTGATCGGCGGGCACGCAGGAACACTGTCTGGATAAAGGGGGCCTTGAGAGCTAAGGAAGTCCTCCTCTTCCTGCCTCTGTTCTGCCTCAAGTGCCCTGTCCATTATCCCACGCAGCGTGTGCTCCAACAGGTGGACAAGGGGGACAGTGTCACTGATGCATGCACTGTCAGTGCTCACCATCCTCGTGGCCTCCTCGAATGGTGACAGGACAGTGCATGCATCCCTGATCATGGCCCACTGGCGTGGGGAAAAAAAACCAAGGTCCCCTGACCCTGTCCTGGTGCCATAGTCGCACAGGTACTCATTGATGGCCCTCTGCTGCGTGTGCAGCCGCTGCAGCATGGCCAACGTCGAGTTCCACCTGGTGGGCATGTCACAGATTAGGCGGTTCTTGGGCAGGTTAAACTCCTTTTGGAGGTCCGTCAGCCGAGCACTGGCATTATATGACCGGCGGAAATGCACACAGACTTTCCTGGCCTGCCTCAGGACATCCTGTAAGCCCGGGTACCTGCCCAAGAACCGCTGCACCACCAAGTTAAGGACGTGAGCCAAACAGGGCACATGGGTCAGTTGTCCCTGTCGGAGGGCAGAGAGGAGGTTGGTGCCATTGTCGCAAACCACCATTCCTGCCTTAAGTTGGCGTGGCGTCAACCACCTCTGAACCTGCCCCTGCAGAGCTGACAGAACCTCTGCCCCAGTGTGGCTCCTGTCCCCCAAGCACACCAGCTCAAGCACCGCATGGCATCTTTTGGCCTGCGTACTTGCGTAGCCCCTTGAACGCCTACGGAGCACCGCTGGTTCCGAGGAAGAGGCCATGGAGGAAGAAGAAGAGGAGGGGGTGGAGGAGAGAGGTGTGTCACAATCAGCATTTTGGAGGCGTGGTGGCGGAACAACCTCCAACACTACTGCACCTTGTCCTGCATCCTTCCCAGCTGCCAGCAGAGTCACCCAATGCGCCGTGAAACTTAAGTAACGTCCCTGTCCATGCCTGCTGGACCATGAGTCAGCGGTAATATGCACCTTACCGCTGACCGCCCTGTCCAGCGAGGCATGGACATTGCCTTCCACATGCCGGTAGAGAGCCGGAATCGCCTTCCGTGAGAAAAAGTGGCGTTTGGGTACCTGCCACTGAGGAACCGCACATTCCACAAACTCACGGAAGGGGGCAGAGTCTACCAACTGAAAAGGCAGCAGTTGAAGTGCTAGCAATTTTGCCAAGCTAGCATTCAACCGCTGGGCATGTGGATGGCTGGGAGCAAACTTCTTTCGGCGGTGCAGCAGCTGGGGCAGGGAAATTTGCCTGGTACAATCTGACGTCGGTGTACCAAAAGCAGATTGCCCATAAGTACTTGGCTGTGACACACCTAATTCTACACCTTCATTCCTCTCACTGCAGGTCGCAGAGAGGACTGAAGGTCTAGTGGGGTTGGAAATCTCAGCTGATGAGGAGCAAGGAGAGATCGTCTTTGTTCTTTGGTGTGGGTCTTTTAGATACGCTTGCCAACGAACTGCATGGCAGGTCAACATATGTCTGGTCAAGCATGTGGTACCCAAGCGGGAGATGTTTTGGCCACGCGAGATACGCTTGAGACATATATTGCAAATAGCAGCGGTGCGATCTGATGCACTCGTCTCAAAAAAGGCCCACACCAAAGAACTTTTTGAATAACGCGCAGAGACTGCAGCGCCCTGCACATGTGGAGCTTTGGGGTGTGATGCAGTCAATGTGCTGCCCTTAGGCTGGCCCCTGGAGGGCATCCTGCCTAGTTGGTGATGTGCCACCTCCTCCTCCTCCTCCTCCTCCTCCTCCTCCTCCTCCTCCTCCTCTCTCCTATCAGGCACCCACGTTGAGTCAGTGACCTCATCATCCCCTCCCTCCTCATCACTGGAGCAAACCTGGCAGTATGCTGCAGCAGGGGGAGCATGACTGCCAGATTGCTGTCCTTCTTGGGCACCCCCTCTGTCCGTGCTCATGTTACTGCCTTCATTGAGCTCAGTATCATCATCAGAGCCTTCCAAACGCTGGGCATCCTCCTGGAGCATGTACCCAACACTGTGGTCAAACAGTTCGAGGGAATCCTCAGGAGGACATGGTGGGGCTAGGGAAGGAGTCACTGATGACATTGAGCTGAGGGAAGAGGCCGCTGCTTTGCCAGACAAAGCACCCTGGGCATGGGTGAGAGAGGATGAGGAGGATGAGGACGGCTTGGTCATCCACTCGACCAAGTCTTCCGCATGTTGCGGCTCAACACGGCCAGCTGCCGAAAAAAAGGCCAAGCGTGTCCCATGGCCACGTGCTGATGAGGATGCACCGTCTCCACGACCAGCACTAGACACAGAGCCTGCTTGCCCTCTCTTATTGGCTTGTGACTGTCTGCCTCTCCTTCTTGGCCTTCCAGACATACTAATGGCCTGTAGCTGCACTAAGCTGGGATAGAACACCTGTAATTTTCTTCAGGTAGCTTTATATACTGTAACCAGACAAGCCTGCCTGTCAGTAGGAAGATAACAGGAACGGATCTAGCTGAACACTGTGAGCAGGACGTACTGCACTAAATGTATATAGCAGGAACGGATCTAGCTGAACACTGTGAGCAGCACGCACTGCACTGAATGTAAATAGCAGGAACGGATCTAGCTGAACACTGTGAGCAGGACGCACTGTACTGAATGTAAATAGCAGGAACGGATCTAGCTGAACACTGTGAGCAGGACACACTGCACTGAATGTAAATAACAGGAACGGATCTAGCTGAACACTGTGAGCAGGACACACTGTACTAAATGTAAATAGTCTAGCTGCCTGACCGTGGTACTAATAGGATCAAAAAGAACACCTGTAATTTTCTTTAGGTAGCTTTATATACTGTAACCAGACAAGCCTGCCTGTCAGTAGAAAGATAACAGGAACGGATCTAGCTGAACACTGTGAGCAGGACGCACTGCACTGAATGTAAATAGCAGGAACGGATCTAGCTGAACACTGTGAGCAGCACGCACTGCACTGAATGTAAATAGCAGGAACGGATCTAGCTGAACACTGTGAGCAGGACGCACTGCACTGAATGTAAATAGCAGGAACGGATCTAGCTGAACACTGTGAGCAGGACGCACTGCACTGAATGTAAATAACAGGAACGGATCTAGCTGAACACTGTGAGCAGGACACACTGTACTAAATGTAAATAGTCTAGCTGCCTGACCGTGGTACTAATAGGATCAAAAAGAACACCTGTAATTTTCTTCAGGTAGCTTTATATACTGTAACCAGACAAGCCTGCCTGTCAGTAGGAAGATAACAGGAACGGATCTAGCTGAACACTGTGAGCAGGACGCACTGCACTGAATGTAAATAGCAGGAACGGATCTAGCTGAACACTGTGAGCAGCACGCACTGCACTGAATGTAAATAGCAGGAACGGATCTAGCTGAACACTGTGAGCAGGACGCACTGCACTGAATGTAAATAGCAGGAACGGATCTAGCTGAACACTGTGAGCAGGACGCACTGCACTGAATGTAAATAACAGGAACGGATCTAGCTGAACACTGTGAGCAGGACACACTGTACTAAATGTAAATAGTCTAGCTGCCTGACCGTGGTACTAATAGGATCAAAAAGAACACCTGTAATTTTCTTCAGGTAGCTTTATATACTGTAACCAGACAAGCCTGCCTGTCAGTAGGAAGATAACAGGAACGGATCTAGCTGAACACTGTGAGCAGGACGTACTGCACTAAATGTATATAGCAGGAACGGATCTAGCTGAACACTGTGAGCAGCACGCACTGTACTGAATGTAAATAGCAGGAACGGATCTAGCTGAACACTGTGAGCAGGACACACTGCACTGAATGTAAATAACAGGAACGGATCTAGCTGAACACTGTGAGCAGGACACACTGTACTAAATGTAAATAGTCTAGCTGCCTGACCGTGGTACTAATAGGATCAAAAAGAACACCTGTAATTTTCTTCAGGTAGCTTTATATACTGTAACCAGACAAGCCTGCCTGTCAGTAGGAAGATAACAGGAACGGATCTAGCTGAACACTGTGAGCAGGACGCACTGCACTGAATGTAAATAGCAGGAACGGATCTAGCTGAACACTGTGAGCAGCACGCACTGCACTGAATGTAAATAGCAGGAACGGATCTAGCTGAACACTGTGAGCAGGACGCACTGCACTGAATGTAAATAGCAGGAACGGATCTAGCTGAACACTGTGAGCAGGACGCACTGCACTGAATGTAAATAGCAGGAACGGATCTAGCTGAACACTGTGAGCAGCACGCACTGCACTGAATGTAAATAGCAGGAACGGATCTAGCTGAACACTGTGAGCAGCACGCACTGCACTGAATGTAAATAGCAGGAACGGATCTAGCTGAACACTGTGAGCAGGAAGCACTGTACTGAATGTAAATAGCAGGAACGGATCTAGCTGAACACTGTGAGCAGGACACACTGCACTGAATGTAAATAGTCTAGATAGAAGATAACAGGAACGGATCTAGCTAAACTGAATACAGTGTATATATATATATGCAACACCTGGGATGCATATATATACACAATACACTGTAAGTGCAGCTAACTGACTGACTGTTCTGCCTAATCTATCTAACTCAAATCAAACACTGTCTCTCTGTCTATCTCTTTCAACGCCGGAACACACACTACACAGGGCCGCCGTGCAGGCGGCCTTATATAGTGTGGGGCGTGTACTAAATCCCCTGAGCCATAATTGGCCAAAGCCTCCTTGGCTTTGGCCAATTACGGCTCTCTGTTCAGGCGGCGCTGTGATTGGCCAAGCATGCGGGTCATAGTGCATGCTTGGCCAATCATCAGCCAGCAATGCACTGCGATGCCGCAGTGAATTATGGGCCGTGACGCGCCACACGAATTTGGCGCGAACGGCCCATATCGTTCGCAATTCGACGGACGGTCGAACAGCCGATGTTCGAGTCGAACATGGGTTCGACTCGAACACGAAGCTCATCCCTATTCATATATAATCAAAGTATTAAGACCTGAAAAAAAAACAGATTTAGTTATTTCCAGTGAACCTTCTCAATTAAAGGACAACATTGCAGCTTTGCCAACAGTGGCGTAGTATATAATATAATATATAATATAGTATATAATTACCCTTCACCTTCCATGAGAGCATTTCTTTCTAATGACAGATCCCTTTAAAGCACATGAATATGTTTGGATCATGAAGATGAGTGCAGGTCAGTGATATCAGAGCAGGACAGGTTACCCACCAAATCCAGATACACTCTCCATAAATTAGCAGTTGAAGTGAGCGCTGCAGTCCTGCCAGGCAGCAGTGGGGTTCTATTAAGCCTCCATCAATCATGCCATGTTCTCTCTATTCTCTACATCAGTTCCTCCTACTCCAGATCAGGACCGGGCCAGCTGGGATTCGTCCAGGAATCACAAGCACAAGAGACCAATGCTTGTGAGATTTCATTTTAATGTACCATGGGCAACACAGATATTTCATTTATTAAAGATCATGGGGTCGGTAATTAGTTATCTGTGTCATGGAGAAATAATAAGCACTTGCTGCAGTTCCTTCTGCAGAATCAGAGCGAAATCTGTAAATTAATAACACATGGATGGAAAGATTATTGCTTTCATCGCAGACATTTTTACTTCATAGAACACATTATTATTTAAATCTACAACTGCTGAATGATCAGATTTAAAGCCCAACTGAACTTTTAGGCTGGCCATATACTATACAATTTTCTAATTAAATTTCCTTTAGATTTACCTTCAACTATGTAGTACAAGGGCCTGCCTGGTTGCACACACATTGAAAGTGCTTAGGTCTGACCTCATATTATGGTTTTGGTAAATCTAAAGGAAAATTGAATAAGAAAATTGTATAATGTATGGCCAGACTAAGACTCCAGCCTAAGGCTGGCCATACATTATACAATTTTCCTGTACAATTTTCCTTTAGATTTACCAAAACCATATAATAGGAGGTCAAACATAAACACTTTCAATTTGTAATCAATCAGGCAGGCCCTTGCACTACATAGTTGAAGGTAAATTGAATAAGAAAATTGGATGGTGTATGGCCAGCTTAAAGAGGAGTTCCACTCGAGGTCCAGTCAAAAAAAAAAAAAAATTAAAAGTCAGCAGCTACAAATACTGCAGCTGCTGACTTTTAATTGGACACTTACCTGTCCCTGGGTCCAGCGATGCGGGGGATGGAAGACCCGCTCGTCTCCCCCTCCGTTCAGCAGGGCGGGCATTGCAGCTGTGGGCGCCGGGCTGTGGCTTCACAGCCTGGCACCCACTGCGCATGCGCGAGCGGCGCCGCACGCCGTGATTGGCCACTCAGTCACCTGGGACCTGTAATGGGTCCCAGATGATTGACAGGAGGAAGCAGAGCTGAGCCCTTCCTGTGCCGACAGGGAAGTGATATCACCAGCCCAGGCACTGGAAGAGGCAGACTACGAGGGACCCCCTAGCAACAGGCATTTAGAGGTAAGTAAAAAAAAAAAATATCCAAATTTTTTTTTTTTTTTTTTTTTTTAGGATTTTTCATGTAGTTTTTTTTTATTTGGGTGGAACCCCACTTTAAGTTTAAATTAGCTAAATACATTCCAGGTGCACAAAACGGCCACAGCCTGTGTAGAAAAACTCCTGCTAGCATGCTGCAAAGATGATTCTTTGCTCTTTGTAAAATAGAAGCTGATTTACTAAAACTGGGGAGTGCAAAATCTGGTGCAGCTGTGCATTGTAGCCAATCAGCTTCTAATTTCAGCTTGTTCAATTAAGCTTTGACAAAACAAAAACCTGGAAGATGATTGGATTCTGTACAGAGCTGCACCAGATTTTGCACTCTCCAGTTTTAGTAAATCAACCTCATAGTCTTGCTGCAGAGCTGCTGCAGAGAGGGACCCTTACTTCCTGCGTGGAAGCAGCTGTCTCTCTGCAGAGGCCCTCCACTCTGCATCTTGAGTCAGAGTAAAAGCTCTTCAATCATCCGGGAGCATGAGCTTTGCTGATTGCAGAGCTTTAGGTCTGACTCAGCAGGGGGTGTATTGCATACCTCCCAAATTTTCTAAGATGGGAATGAGGGACACCTAATAGCAAAAGTATGCAGGCATAGGACACGCCCCCTGCCACGCCCTCTTACGGGAGAGTTATACAAATAAAAAGATTAGTTAAACCCACAAGTGTTTTTTTTTTTTTTAACCACTACTATTCCTTTATACTGGCTTTTGAAATTTATAAAATGCAGCAATTTAGAAATTGGATGAAAGGTTTAGCACTGGGAAACACTTTTTGAAAGATAAATAGTGCATTTTATATATGTAGCGGTCACTACCTAAAGGTCGGTGATTTAGAAGTGCTTTAGTGACAGAATGCAGCTTCAGGCAAATTTAGCCAGGTCTGTGCTTCCATTCCAGGCCTGGTTGTTTTGATTTGGGAATGGGAGTGTTAGTATAGTGGGGGGTGTGGCCACCTACATTCTGGCTCAGAGATCTTCTCCTGCTTTCAGTGGAGTTGTTCTGGAAGGGAAGGTTGGACTTGAGACCTCAGAGGCAGCTCATGTGGGGGGCTCTGTCCAATCATTCATTTGTATAGGCAGGGGGCAGGCCTCCTATATAAGTTGGGGTCACATGCTCTCAGGGGGGAGTTGTATAGCACAGGAAAGGCAGCATGGCAGGCTGAGGTGCTGTACCGGACATCCCCATGCGGGGATGTGCCGTGTGCGCGGAGGAGGGATGGAGGAGCCGCAGGGGAAGGAGCTCAAGTTGAGGATCTTCATCCCCATGGAATGCAACAAGTTTCTGTGACCGGGGAACACAGTGCTTGACTGTAAAGAGGATTCAGCGGAGGAAGTAGGAGTAAAGCGGCGGAAGTAGACCAGCTATCTAATTTCTGTGACCGGGGAACACAGGACTTTGATACAAGGAGAAGGTCAGTGTAACATTGAAGAAGTAGAAGTGCTGGAGAGAGCAGCGTAGCAAAACTGTGTGGCTGGGGAGCACAGTACGGACAACAATGGACGGGCTGAAGCAATAACCTGTCGTTCATTATGTGTTTAGTTCACGTTTCCATAACTTCCAAACACTGAAGGGTGTTAAAAGGGTCGTGAAGAAGGCGGTGCAGGTCTTTGACCTTAAAGAATTAATACCTCATAAAGGGTGTTAGTATGCGAGTCATGGAGAAGGCGGTGCAAGTATTTGACCTTAAAGTATTAATACCCTAAAGGAAGCAAATCAAGTCGGGCAGAGGAACTATTCAGAGTAGTAGCCAGATTGTTAACAGAAGAAGCAATAGTCTGCAGTGAGAACCAACACGGGGAATTATTCAGAGTGATTCGTCTTGTTAACTGGAAGCAATAGTCTGCAATAAGGACTGGACAGGGGAAATCCACAATTAAGGCCAAGGCCATGGATGATAACCTATTCTTCTGAAATCTTCATGGACATCTCATATATCCCTAATATCTCTCCAAGTTTAATCCCACAAATAAAAGCAAAGAAGAAGGAGTAATTGACTGTTTAATGTCTTCTGAGTGACTGATGAGGGGATGGCAGCAGGGTGATTGGCAGATTGTACAATCAATTCGGCAGCTCCTACGGGAGTAGTGCGCTGCATATACAACTACAGTGGAACCTTGGTTAACAAGTAACACGGTTAACGAGCATTTTAAAAGACGAGCAACTTTTTTTTTTTTAAATCCTGACTCGGTTTGCGAGTGTTGTCTCACAAAACGAGCAGAATTCAAGCTAATGTGGTGTGCAGTAACGCATTTGGACAGAGGTGCGGGGGCACAAGTTACACTCGGAACAGTTCAGAGCCATTCGGAAATACTCTGAATCACATGGAAATACTTAGAAACACTCGGAAATTCTTTGTTCCCGAGTGTTTCCGAGCCTTTCCTAGGGTTTCCAAGTTCAGCCGAGCTGTCCCTGAGTATTTACGAGGCTCTCCGATGCCCCCCCACCTCTGGCCACATGCGGTATTGCATGCAATAGAAGTCAATGTGGAAAGAATTATCATTGACTTTGACTTTTATGGGGAAACTCAATTTGATATGCGAGTGCTTTGGATTACAAGCATGCTCCTGGAACAGATTTTTCTTGTAATCCAAGGTTCAACTGCATATAAATCACACCAAATAGAGGGACAAATGAGGAGAAAAGAGGGACAGAGGGACATTGTTCCAAATCAGGGACAGTCCCTTGAAATCAGGGACAGTTGGGAGCTATGGTATTGTATGATTGCAGGGAGACCACTGCTTCCACACAGAGAGCAAGGGTCCCACTATGCAGCATGCTGGCAGGAGATAGACTTCTCTACTCAGGCTTTGGATACTTACTAATGAAAACAAACTTTAAGGACTCGTCTTGCCACTTGATTTGGAATTGAACTGAGCTGCAAAACAATTGCACAGAGAAGGTACGTATCACATGTTTGTT
The DNA here is from genome assembly GCA_037952925.1 of Lithobates clamitans. Lineage (NCBI taxonomy): Eukaryota > Metazoa > Chordata > Amphibia > Anura > Ranidae > Lithobates > Lithobates clamitans. The sequence goes on from JBBGZY010000014.1 coordinate 5,830,821, forward strand.
ATGTTACAAACATTTTTATATGTTCAATTTTACAATCAATATACAAATAAATAGCCCCTCAAAAAAATAAAATAACTAAACCAACTTTTGCTGCAATATTCACTTTCAGTCCAATCCTGGATCCATCCCAGCCTGTGATTGGACAGTGATAGAGGAGCAGCACAGGGATGAGCTAATTTCTCTGTCACTCTGCTCTCCCCTTCTAGCAGCATGCTTCTTGTCAGCTCATGAACTGATTGTTTCCTTGTACTGAACCTTCTTCCTACTCTCCAGCTCTGTTATACAGGGACTGAAAGAGGCTGATACCAGGTCAAATTCAGGTGCTTACATTGCTTGCATTTAACCACTTCCCGCCCTCCCGTCCGCCTGCAATGTACGGGCGGCCAGTGTAGGCAAAGTCACATAGCCGTACATCAGTGCCTACCTGTAAGTTTAGGGTGCGTGCATGCCTGCCCCACGGCCAGCACCCGTTGTGACTGTACATAGCGGGAGCCTGTCAGCAAGTCCCAGTCAATGATTCACGGTCAGGAGCTTTGTACAGAGAGAACAATCTCTCTGTTTCACATCCCTGCTTTAAAAATCTTTTAGTAACAGCAGCAAACTTCACGCACATTATACATAGTTAGGCATATATTTAACCCCTTGATCACCCTAGATGTTAACCCCTTCCCAGCCAGTGTCATTAGTACAGTGACAGTGTACAGTATTGTCACTGATCACTGTATTAATGTCACTGGTGATGTCAGTGGCAGTTAGCCAGTCCTCCCCCCAGCGACAGTAATGCCCTGTACACACGATCGGACATTGATCGGACATTCCGACAACAAAATCCTAGGATTTTTTCCGACGGATGTTGGCTCAAACTTGTCTTGCATACACACGGTCACACAAAGTTGTCGGAAAATCAGATCGTTCTGAACGCGGTGACGTACAACACGTAAGTCGGGACTATAAACGGGGCAGTGGCCAATAGCTTTCATCCCTTTATTTATTCTGAGCATGCGTGGCACTTTGTCTGTCGGATTTGTGTACACACGATCGGAATTTCCGACAACGGATTTTGTTGTCGGAAAATTTTATATCCTGCTCTCAAACTTTGTGTGTCGGAAAATCCGATGTAAAATGTCCGATGGAACCCACACACGGTTGGAATTTCCGACAACACGCTCCGATCGGACATTTTCCATCGGAAAATCCGACCGCGTGTACGGGGCATAAGTGTCAGATTGCCTGCCGCACTATCGCTATAAGTCGCTGATTACCGCCATTACTAGTATAAAATAAAATCTCATTATATATACCATCGTTTGTAGGAACTATGACTTTTATGCAAACCAATCAATGTACACTTATTGTTTTTTGTTTTTGTTTTTTTACTAAAGACATACATTTTGGCCAAAATTTAAGAAGAAATAAGATTTTGAAAAATGTTTATTGGGTATGTTTTACAGCAAAAAAGTAAAAAAATGTATACATTTTTTTTCACAATTTTCAGCCTTTTTTCATTTATATTACAAAAAATAAAAAAAACCCAGGGATGATCAAATACCACCAAAAGAAAGCTCTATTTATGTAAAAAAAAAAATACATTATATAAAATTTATATAAAATTTTATATACATTTCATATGGGTACAGAGTTGCACGACCGCACAATCGCCAGTTAAACTAGCGCAGTGCTAAATAGCAAAAAAATGGCCTGGTGCTGTAGGGGGTAAAATCTTCCAGAGATGAAGTGGTTAAAATACATGTAATAATGTTTTATTGATTATAAAGCTGCATTGATTTGTGTCTTTTATGTCTGTCTAGAGTTCGGCTTTAAAACTGTTTGAAAGAAAAAGTTAAAGCTGCCAGCCAGAAGGACTTGTATATTATTACATGACAACTTATATTCAGTTGGTATAACTTGTCTGTGGCTGTCATGCATTTTTGCACAAATGTAATTTTCTTTTTTTATTCCTGCAGAGTTTCAGTCTGAAATGAGTAAAAAAAAAAAGCTGAGCTCCTATTTTGTAGTGGATGTTTTCTGATCTTCAGTCAGTCAGCATGATGTAGCGGAGAGAAAAAACATTCACATGTAGTATATGGCAGTGCCAGCTACTGAATTATTACCATTAGCGGCTCATTTACTAAATGGAGGATAGGTCATGTTTATTAGGAATGAGCTTCAGGTTTGGGCTGAACTCCAGCTGTTCGCAGTTTGTTGACTAGACAAACCAAATGGCCACATTTGGACGGTTTGCCTGCCCCCGGAACTTCAGGTGCTGCAACCGAAAGTCATGCTTTTTGCTGGAGGTATTTCTTATGCCAGTAAATGACAAATTCAGGCTGCCCGCTAGGTCCTTTCAAACCCAAAAGAATTTGCACTCTCCAGTTTTAGTAAATCAACCCCCAACAGTCTAATGCCCCGTACACACGGTCGGATTTTCCGATGGAAAATGTCCGATCGGAGCGTGTTGTCGGAAATTCCGACCGTGTGTGGGCTCCATCGGACATTTTCCATCGGATTTTCCGACACACAAAGTTGGAGAGCAGGAGATAAAATTTTACGACAACAAAATCCGTTGTCGGAAATTCCGATCGTGTGTACACAAATCCGACGGACAAAGTGCCACGCATGCTCAGAATAAATAAAGAGATGAAAGCTATTGGCCACTGCCCCGTTTATAGTCCCGACGTACGTGTTTTACGTCACCGCATTTAGAACGATCGGATTTTCCGACAACTTTGTGCGACCGTGTGTAGACAAAACAAGTTTGAGCCAACATCCGTCGGAAAAAATCCTAGGATTTTGTTGTCGGAATGTCCAAACAAAGTCCGACCGTGTGTACGCCCTATAAGGCAGTGATGGTGAACCTTGGCACTCCAGATGTTTTGGAACTGCATTTCCCATGATGCTCAACTACACTGCAGAGTGCATGAGCACCATGGGAAATGTAGTTCCAAAACATCTGGAGTGCCAAGGTTCGCCATCACTGGTCTAAGGTCTGGACATCATCAAGACACTGAGGGACAGTCCACTGCTGGAGTGTGGCGGAGCACCATTTGTCAGGGGAATGGAGGATCAGGTATGTTAACCTCCCTGGCGGTATGATTATGTCCGATTTTTGATGCTGAACGCGCTACATTGTTTTGCATGGAAATTTGGCGTTTTATATTGTAGGCCTGTAAGTCTTAAGCCCCGTACACACGATCGGACTTTCCGACAACAAAAACCGTGGAATTTTGTTCGAAGGATGTTGGCTCCAACTTGTCTTGCATACACACGATCACACAAATGTTAGCCAACAATTACGCACGTAGTGACGTACAAGACGTACGTGATATCTCCATTGCGAACGCTAGTTTCACAAGACCAAGCGCTTCCGTCTCGTCCTTGATTCCGAACATGCGTGTTTGTACTTTGGACTTTTGTCTGATGGACTTGTGTACACACGATCGGAAAGTCCGACAACAAACATTTGTTGACGGAAAATTTGAGAACATGCTAGCCAACATTTGTTGACCAAAAGTCTGACAAAAGTCTGACAAGTCTGTCTAGGGACGCACACAGCCTGGCTTGGGAGCGCGCACGCACAAGTGCCTCCTTAGCACCCGGCTTGCTCCAGCAGGCACCTGGGGGAGGGAAAAGCTGACAGCACTGGTGGGGGACTGCCAGAAGGGGAGGGAAGAAAACTTTCTGTGCATTATTGTTGTAGAGCAGGTCATTATTAACAGTTTTTTTTAATAAAAAAAGTAAGCCTTTAGTATCACTTTAAAGGATAATTTCAGATTTTGAACATGTTACAGCTGTATTTAGGGTGTAACATATAACAGTTCATCACCCTCTCTCACCCCCTTCCCCTTCCCTGTGACAGCGGTCGGAGGGTTTTTCTTCCCTGCAGTGACTGTCACATTTAAAATCTGTGCGGCTGTGCAGGACTCTGTACTGTGCAGTGATCTGTTTATAAATGAACCTAAAGTCCTGTCTGAAAGCACAGCAGATGGCTTGAAGTTCTCAATCAATTACAAGTGTACTGATCAGGACACTTGCAGTCCATTCACTCCTCCTTCAGCTTTGAAACTGGCAGCCGGAACGGAGGTGGGGCAGAAAGCTGGAGGTAGAATGCGCAGGCTCCTGTGTAAAAAAATAAATAAATGCACATTTTTTTCACCTGCAAACATTTGGTAATTTATTATTATTTTTTAGTTAAACTCAGCCTTTAGGTATATTTTAAAAGTAACTAAAGTAAATATCTGTATTTGGCTTTGTATCAGCCTCTTGCAATCCCCTATATGGCAGAGCTCAAAAATGGAAAAGGAGAAATAGCACAAAGGGACAGTCAGGTGTCCTGCAGTGCTAACAAGGAACAGGCTGACTGGAGGAGAGTGCAGAGTGACAAAAAGTTTAGCTCATCAGCCTATTGCTTCTCTTTCAGTGTCCAAACAAAGACTGGGGGCAGGGACAGGGTCTAGTTATATTACTTACCTGCAATAAAAAAAAGGCAGTTATCTAGGCTGCTTGTACTGTCTGTCGGAATTATGTAAATTTCAGGGATGCATAGATAGAAATACTTTAGCAGGTAAAACAGCTCTCATATATGTATTTTCTCCATGTATGTAGCTGTTGCCTGGAGTTGAGCTTTATTCCTGGTTCACACTTATGGGATGCGGGAAAAGCACAAGATTCGCTGCATTTCCCCCGCATCGCACTCTAAGCAGGGTGTAAATACCCAAACGATGCGATTCAGCTGCAGGGAAAAAGAGGGTCCTGCGACATTCTGGTGTGGATGCAATGTGATTCAGCCATACAAAATAAATGGCTGAAATCGCACCACCCAGACATCGCATGTGATGTGAACAGGAATGCGGTGTGATTTCTGTGTGAATCGCTGCATGCAGTGTCTGCATGGCACCAGTGTGAACCCAGGCTTAAAGCTAAACTCCAAACAGTTATAAAAGTCCATCAATTTAACATGTTTATACTTTCATTGGGGTTGAGTGATAAGTGAACGTTCACCGAACTTAGTTACTATGGTAAAAGCCATTCACTTTTTATACAAAGTAATGTATAAAGTAAATAAAAAAAGGATATTTCCATGAGCAAGATTGGTGATTAAAGCGGGGGTCCACCCACATCGCCAAAAAAAAAAAAAAAATTAAAAGCCAGCAGCTACAAATACTGCAGCTGCTGACTTTTAATACATGGCCACTTACCTGTCCCAGGGTCCAGCGATGTCGGCAGGCGACGCCGAGAACCCGCTTGGTTCTCGGCAGCTACCGCCGCCATCCTGGGTGAGGGAATCAGGAAGTGAAGCGTTGCGGCTTCACTTCCCGGTTCCCTACTGCGCATGCGCGAGTCACGCTGCGCATCGTAAGTGGTCTCCGCTATCTCCTGGGAGCTGTGTGTTTCCCAGGAGACAGCGCGAAGGGACGGGAAGAGGCATAGACTCCCATGGGAGTCTATGCCGGAAGTGGGTGCAAATACCTGTCTTAGACAGGTATCTGCACCCCCCTACCCCCTGAAAGGTGCCAAATGTGACACCGGAGGGGGGGAGGGTTCCGAAAAGCGGAAGTTCCATTTTTGTGTGGAACTCCGCTTTAAAGTGAACAGATCTGTATCTTATTTACTATGATCACTGAACATGCATTGGGGTTTATTTACTAAAGATGTAGAGTGTAAAATCAGGCTCACTTCTGCATAGAAACCAATCAGCTTCCACGTTTTATTGCCAAATCTTAATTGAACAAGCTGAGGTTAGACGCTGATTGGTTTCCATGCAGAAGTGAGTCTGATTTTGCACTCTCCAGCTTTTGTAAATAAACCCCATTGCTCCAAGTGAACAGTTTTTGTTCCTTCGGTGGTGTATTAACCTCCCTGGCGGTATGATTATTTCAGATTTTTGCGTCTCAAAGCGGTACAATTATTTTGCATAGAAATTTGGCGTTTTATATTGTAGGCCTGTAATTCTTAGCAATAACACACTTAGATCTGTCCACCAAGAGTCTAGTAGATATCCCGGGTATGATGAAGTTTGAAACACAAAAACCTAAATTATAATATAATAAATAAATATAAATAATTAAAAATAATAATAATATAATAATAATAATAAAATAAAATTCCCCACCATTCACTATCGCTCAATTCTGCAAGTGTTGTAATTTATTATCGCTGTTTTCTAGCTGGTCTAAAGCCACTTTTGACGTAAAGGGACACTTTTTGGTTGCTATGGACAATCTCAAGTTTCCAGGCAGAAAGAACAGTATATGTAATATAAAACTGCATGCAGGGCATGGGCCAAAGCACTGGGGACAAAAGGGAAGTGAAATGATTTCATACAGTACTGTAATCTGTAAGATTACAGTACTGTATGTGTTATGTTTTTTACATTTTTTTAATTTGCCGCCAGGCCTCGCCCCCTGTGCGTCGCGACGCTCGCAGGGAACGGAGCCTGGCACAGAGAGGCTTCGGGCAGAGGACGGAGCCCACAGACAGCGCGGGGGGACATCGCAGGATCCTGGGGACAAGGTAAGTAACCTGCACCAGGATCCTGAGATGTAATCCCAAGTGTGGCTCGGGGTTACCGCTAATGGTGCTGAAATTTAACCCCGAGCCACACTCGGGAATACCGTCAGGGAGGCTATCCCCATAAACATCGGTGTGCGCAGACTGTTGCATTAGGGTGTGCACCCCAAAGCTCAAACACACATGCGTGTGTGTCTACATATCTATGGCCCTGGCACATTGATCTCCCCGCTGCCACACAGAGTGATAACACTAATGCACACTAGGTGATTAGGGTGTGCCCAGGCACATCCGGCACACACTGTGCACACCTAGGACCATAGAACACATAATTCTGCCTTCATATAAGATTTCTGTCATTCCTTGCACAGTTGGATTGGAGGAGACTAGGAGAGGGAGGAGCAGCCATGTAAGCATTCGGCTCTTCCACATTACACAGTACTGAAAATGACAGGAAAAAGAAAAGTGACAAACTGGTCGGGTTGGGTTGACACTACTTTATTCTTCATTCAGCAGGTTCGGGGTAGATCAGTAACCAAGTTCTATTGCTCAATTACAATGAAGAAAAGTGAAGTCACCGACCTACCTGTGTTGTCGAGCAGGGTGACTACATGGCTGGTTGAACAGGATTACAATGTTTGGCAGTTCACATACAGTATCTGTACAGTATATCAATATTGTAATAAGCTCTTTACTGGGAGTCCAATTTTACCTCCAATTGTACATGGCATAGATTTCAATGTCAAATGAATTATTGCCTGTTGGAGAACTTCATTTTATAACATACCATTTTGCTGAGTGAACTGTCTTTTTTTCCTTTTGTAAATCAACCACCGTGTGTGTATCCTTTATAGCAATTGTCCTCAATCAGTGTTTGGAAATGTATCCTTTATGAAGCTTGATGAGTGTGTAGAGGTTGTCTAATTTAACCATTTAAGGACCGGAATGATATACCCCATTAATGACCAGGCCATTTTTTGCGATATGGTAACATGGTAATATGGTTGCGATATGGTTAACTGACAAATGCGTGGTTGTGCGACGTTGTACCCAAAACAAAATTGATGTCCTTTTTTTCCCACAAATAGAGCTTTCTTTTGGTGGTGTTTGATCACCTCTGCAGTTTTATTTTTTGCGCTTTAAATAAAAAAGTGCAACAGTTTGAAAAAAAAAAAAAGCAAAAGTTTTTAACTTTTTGCTATAATGAATATCCCCCCAAAAAATATAAAAGAACGAATTTCTTCCTCAGTTTAGGCCAATTTGTATTCTTCTACATATTTTTGGTAAAAATAATCACAATAAGCGCATATTGATTGATTTGCGTAAAAGTTATATCGTCTACAAAACAGGGAATAGATTTATGCCATTTTTATTATTATTATTTTTTTTACTAGTGATCTGAATGGCGGTGATCTGCGAATTTTTGCAGGACTGCAACATTGCAGCAGACAGATCGGGGCACCTAACTGACATTTTTGACACTTTTTTGGGAACCAGTGACCCTATTACAGTAATCAGTGCTAAAAATATGCACTGTTATTGTACTAATGACACTGGCAGAGAAGGGGCGATCAAGGGGTTAAATGTGTTCCCTGCAGGTGTTTTTTAACTGTTTGGGGGATGGGCTGCCTAGGGAAACACATAGATCCGTCTTCCTGCATAGCAGAAAGACAGGATCTGTATGATCTCCCCTGTCAGAATGGAGATCTGTCTTGTTTACACAACTGATGTTCAATGACGGCGATTTGCATGAACTAACTAACCTGCCGCAGTACAAACCTGCATCCAATTTGCATTAGTGTGAACCCAGCCTTACAGATTTTTTTTTTTTTTTATGAATGGAGCACTGGTATTAGCTGGTTCTTCTCTCATAGTACAGAGGCCTCCTACCACCAGAAGCACCAGTCCATGCACTCTGGATCCAATAACTCAGTCTAGAGTATGTCTTTTTGAAATGTATTGCTTGCAGAACTTTAGCAGGAGAGGGGTTAGGGAATGGGATACTCCAAAATGCTGAACAGTAACAGAGCACACTTTTCTCTAGGCTCCCAGTCCAGAATTCTGCTGAGGATAGGGGGACGGCCAGTATTCTGAGATCCCATGTGAGCTGTCTCAGTCCACAGCTACCTCTGGCACTTACATCCCAGAAGCATACAGTCACCAGGGATCACAATAGAGAGTCAGTACTCACAAGTCCCCAGGCCAGCTACGCACCTTTCAGATTCCTTCGGACACAGTCCAGTGAGGGAGACAATTCTTCTCCAAACCAGATCCCTTATAGTGAGGTCCTACAGCCATTTCCTCAGCAAGATCACTTCAGGTCCTCAGCTCTGCCACAAGTGGAACCTCAGAGAACTGCTACACCATCCACAGGCTGCTTTAGGGGGCAGCAGCCCCAGAGGCTTTGGGAACCCTTCCTGCCGAGAAAAGAACAGGGCTTCGGGGCTCTAGGGCCTTAGACTGTTTATTATCTCCCCAGCCACCGTTCTGGATGCTCCTCTCCAGAGATTGTCTAGGCCACAATACATTTTCAGGCTGGTCATTTAAATCTCCCTCCCTATGTTCTGGAAGATTCTTCCAGGGGCAAGCAATCAAACTCCCAGCCTATGAAACCCTGAACAGACCAGAACAAACAATCACTGCTTCTTGACTACAGAAGAAGTCCAAAGCTAAATTTGCCTAGCATCCTACGCTAGGAGGGTGCTACATCAACTTAATGCAAATATAGAGGAAGAGCAATAACCTGTAGTGTCTACAAACAAATTAATTTTCATGATCAGGATTACACTAAACTGATGTATGATCAGATAATATAGAGTACTGTACATCGATGAACCTTTTATGATGCATTTCTAGTTAAGTCAGAACTAACTGAAAACTGAGAATTAACAGGTCTGCTCACTCATATTCAGCACAATTGAATGATTTGGATTCATTAGAGAAGCTCAGTTTCTCCCAGTTCACCAGATTCTGATTTGTTATCTCTAATCATTGAGTTAATCATCGGATTACACATGAAAAACAAATATTTTGAAACAACTGTGCAAAAATGTGACCATTTATTGACAAAAGAAATGAACATAGCAATAGTCAATTATCCTCAATTGTATAATAAAGCAAATCTCATGCGGACCCTCAATTATAACTCATCCCATAAAGAACATAGTTCTCTGCTCCTGACCTGCCCTCTGCTTTTCTCACCAACCCGGCTTTACCCCATGAACTCCCTTGAAGTGATTTTAATCAGAAAGATGCAGCATTTGTGCCTCCTAGAATGAGTAGCATTGGAGGGTGTGATGGGGGTGGGGTGGTTAATGGGGGGGAGGGGGGTACAGAGCTGTGAGATCTGAACTTTCAGAGAAATAATACAAAAAAAAGACCATAATGGGTTATATGAACTATTGTAGCTTAAGCTACTATGAGGGTGTGAACAAATCTTTGGTTTTCTGCCATGCAGTCTGTAGTTTCCACTAGGGGCCTCTGCTGGTGAGCTGAGTGAATTGCAGATTCCTGTCCATGTTGTCTGTCTACTGGAAAAAAGTTGGTGTCACTTAAATCAGTATGTCCAAATCTTGGCTCTTTATCAGTGGCCACATCAGTATAACATCATCCTGAAATTGTGAATTTTATTTACAGAATTATAGGGAAGTAAATAAATTGTATTTATGGTTCTTCTCCACCAAAAAGGGAAATGTTCAGGGCTTGATATATATTTTTAATCAGATAGCTTTTATTGTATGCTTTTTAACACTTTTTATACATACAAATTTGTAAAACAGAAATAAGGTACATTATTTGTAGAGGAGGGATAATCTTGTGGTGGAAGCAAGGAACCAACAGGAAAAAGAAGGGGGACAAAATTGATACTTTGTTTCCACTATTGATAGCAATAATAACTATCATCCTTTCAATGTGGTATTTGTAGGTTTGACCTTTTAGCCCATTTGGGTGCATCAAATGTCTAGACAACTGATATCCGAAAACAAGAGAAAAGATCGAATTTTCGAACCTCAACACGCTAGTCTGAAAATCATACAGCATTACCAAACACCTCCTTCTTCTTAGCAGCAGACTCTTTCCAGGCATATAATACTATACAAAATGAACACAGTACATTAAAAACATTAGTGGAATCATTGATCACAGATCATAGACTTTGGTGCCATTGCCAGTGTGTCCTACTATGATAAAATAAGGCAAAAAGAAATGTGAGCCTGGACTTTCTTGTATATCTCTATAACTTTAAGATAAACAATATCAATTAATAAAGTATACAGCAGGTAATGTTCCCCTATTGACAATGGGATTGATTGAATAAAGGAAAATAGACTGTACACTTTGCAGGTTAGTAAATGAGGTGGAACTCTCTTGACTTTTATCATCCAATCATGTGCAAGCAAAAATTATGTTTTTTTTATTTTTCCTTTCTTGTCATTGGGTATTCTTTGCAAAGTGAAGCTTTCCCTCATTTACTAAGCTCTGGAGTAAATGCCCTCGCAGAGTGCGACTGCACTTGCAAGGTGCCTAGTCTATTTGCCTTTAGTAAATCAACCTCTATGTGTCTTGCATATCAGAATGGCAAACAATACAAAGTAAAATGAGAAGATATATGAGAAAGCAATAATAACCTTCAGTTTTTTCATCCTGAATATGATTCAGTTGACTCTTCTGTGCCTTCTATTACACAACCAGGGCTGGTGCAAGGATTTTTGACACCCTAGGCGAAACCTCATTTTGCTGCCCCCTTGGCTCCACCCCTGACTCCACCCCCTTGCCTGCCCTTGTAACTCATGTGACCTACCTGACCATTACACTGACCTACCTGACCCCTACACTGACCTACCTGACCCATACACTGACCTACCCGACCTACCCGACCCAAACACTGACCTACCCGACCCAAACACTGACCTACCTGACACATACATTGACCTACCTGACACATACACTGACCTACCTGACACATACACTGACCTACCTGATACATACACTGACCTACCCGACTCCTACTTCCTGCACAACCCCCCCATCCCACACACACAGCTCTATGTAGATCAGAGGATCCATCCTCCCCCTTACCTCTTCATGGTTTCATCGTCCATGACATCAGGGCTCTCCTCAGCAGCGGGCGGGCACAATAGCACAGGAGCCTTGCCCCGCTCCCTCCACTGTACTCACAGACACAGGCTGCACCAGAGGGAGCAAAGGAGTCTCGGGGAGGCGATGTTATTGTGTGAGGCGATGTGACAGCGGGGCGCTCAGCGGGACACATCAGGGGATTGGCAGCATGCAACGGATGTGTTCCCGGGACATCCGGCCCGGCACTGAATGGGGGCAGGCAATCAGGAGAGGAGAGCCGAGCTCACACATGCCTGGAGCTTCCCCGGTACAGAGGCCATGGCTGCGCCCTAGGTGGTAGTGCGCCTTAGGCGGTGGCCTAGTTCGCCTATTGGTAGCACTGGCTCTGTACACAACAAAGCAGACTGCGTATCCATTTCCCCGGCAGAAGGCACTCCCCTATGCTCTGATGGTGGATTGTCCATTGGCATTGTCATGTCCTTTGCACGGCTATGGACCCTGCATTGGTCTTGATGACGTCAGGACTTTAGACTGCTGGAGCATGCAGAAGAAGAAGCTGCTGGGACTGGTCTAGCAGAACGGGGGAGCAGAAGATTGGGGTAAGCAGATCCTCTTTTCTATGTCCCGTAGATCTAAATGAGCAATCAACCCTTGCAGTGTGGACACAGCCCCTCAGCACAGGATCATTTTTACATTTCCTGGAGTTGGGCATTAAATGAACAAGCTGAAGACAACAATAGAAGCTGATTTGTTTGCAACAGCTACTACAGATTATGGGGGTTATTTACTAAAGGCAAATCCACTTTGCACTGCAAGTGCAAACTACAAGTGCAAAGTGCATTTGAGATTGCACTGATAGTGCACTTGGAAGTGCAGTCGCTGTAGATCCGAGGGGGATATGCAAGAAAAATAAAAAACAGGATTCTAGCTTGCACATGATTGTATAATAAAATCAGCAGAGCTTCCACTCATTCCAGATCTACCCCTCAGATCAGAGCCATTTGAAGGAATTTGGGGGCCCCAAGCAAAATGGACATGGAGGCCCCCCCAAACCCCACCCCCGCATGCACGCACGCAAAGCCTACAGGAATCACAGCATAGAGATACAGTTTACCGGTAAGTTCACCAACACTTTATATAAATAAAAAAGATTTATAGTGCCAATACTGTCTTACTTACACACCAACATGGAAGCAGTGTGGCAGCAAACAATGAGGTCTTAAAGCACCCATATGGCTGGGCATATAAATTATGGATAAGGGATAACATCTTGTACAGTGGACACAGTATATTTAACGATATCTAATGAGGAGAGCAAAAAAGAAAGATTTACCATAGCTTTCTTTCCATTTTCTTTCTTTACCATCCCATTTCCATCTTATTGCTTCTTTTTTGAATCAGGTAATATTTTTTAAAGTAGAGTGTACTGTAGAGTCTTTTCTCTGCATTGTAAATTTTTGCAAAAAGCTTTAATAAACATTACCTGGTTCAAAAAAGAAGCAATAAGATGGAAATGGGATGGTAAAGAAAGAAGAAAATGGAAAGAAAGCTATGGTAATTGTTTTTATTATGGTCAGCAAGCTACCATATTTTTAATACTAAATGGGTCTTGATGACTGCCTCTCCCCCTTACTACTCCCCTCGTGTTCTTTTTAACCCCCCTCCCTACCGCGTAACGCGCTGCTGGAGATTCAGTTTTCTGTTTCCGGCCGGCTGGACTGAAAGAAAGTGAGCACTCAGTGTGTGCACTTCCTGTCAGTCCGACTGGGAACAGGAAACTGAATCTCCTGTACCACGCGGACTGCAGGAGGAAGGAAGAGGAGCTCGGCCACGCTACAGGCTGCAGCTTATAGGAAGCGGTGGCCGGCGGCACGGCTGGGGCCCCAGGCCAGCTCGGGGCCCCAAGCAATTGCTTGTTTTGCCTGCCCTGTCGTAACGGGCCTGCCTCAGATCTACAGTGACTGCACTTCCAAGGGCATTTTTAGTGCAATTTCAAGTGCACTTTGCACTTGTAGTTTGCACTTGTAGTGCAAAGTGGATTTGCCTTTAGTAAATAACCCACTATGTATTCTCCAGGTTTGATAAATCCCCCCCCCCAAATGTTTATTGGGTCCCCGTGTTTTCAACACTTACACGCATCTGATTGTATAAGAATTTAGGAGCTGTGTGACTATTCTTACTACTTTTGTTATGACTGCAGTTTGTCTTTAGAAGAACTATGTAATGTTATTTTTAATTTTATTAATATGATTATGGAAGGATAGGGAAGATTTGGTCATCACAGCACATGCAAGTGGTGTGAATGGCACTATGGGGTTGATTTACTAAAGGCAAATAGACTGTGCACTCTGCAAGAGCAGTTACTCCAGAGCTTAGTACATAATTAGAAGCTCTGCTGACTTCCATCATCCAATCACGTGCAAGCAAAAATGCTATTTTTTTTTTCCTTGCTCATGATTGGGTATTCTTTACAAATTAAAGCTTTACCTCATTTACTAAGCTTTGGGGCAACTGCACTTGCAGAGTGCACAGTCTATTTGCCTTTAGTAAATAAAAGTGCTTTTACTCTCCACTAGAATAAATAACTAGTAAATCCTTTCAACGTAGGCCCACTGCAAAAAGAGGATTTTCACATTTTTCAGAGTTGGGCTTTAACCACTTGCTGACCAGCCACCGTCATTTTACTGTGGCATGTCGGCACGATCCCGCGAACCGTTGTAGCTATACATCGGCTCGCAGGACCAGGATAGCGGGCAAGTGCGGGGCGTGGGGGTGCCGATGCTTATGGCTGATGGTCGCGATGACCGCTGGCCATGAGCGATCATGAGCACAAGAGGCAAAACAGGGTAGTGTTTATGTAGAACACCCAAATACCTGTTCTGTTCTGAGAGGAGTGACAGATCGTGTGTTCCTATTAGCCAGGAACCACGATCCGTCACTTCCTCTAGTCAGTCCCCTCCCCCTTCAGTTAGCAACACGTAGCAGGGAACACAGTTAACCCCTTGAATGTCCCCAGGGCCGGATTTCCCACAAGGCCACCGAGGCCAGGCCTTGGGGCGGCAGTGGTACAGGGGCGGCGCCGCTCCTGCAACGACTTCTCGGCTGCCCCCCACACTAACATAGCAGCATGCAGTGCACCCGGGCGCCAGAGAGGTGGGGGCACTGAAGAGCTAGAATGCTCCTCTCCCTCCTCCTCCTCTCTGTGTCAAGACTGAGGCGGCTCCCTCCGCAGGTCACCGCCGCCGCTGCTGTTTTTTTCGAGGCTCAAGCCTGTCCCCCCTCCCTCCTCCCGTCAGAGAAGGAGAGCAGCCGGAGATCGAAGCGGCTGGTCTCTGTGTGGGGGGGGGAGGGCGTGTTCTCCTCCTTCTCTCACTCCCGCCTAAGCCTGTCTTCATCTGTTCTGTTGTACACTTATGGAGGGGGGTTGTCCTGGGGGGGTCTGTACTAATGGAGGAGGGGGTTTTCCTGCGGGGGTTTGTCCTGGGGGGTCTGTACTAATGGAGGGAGGGTTGTCCTGGGGGGTCTGTACTAATAGAGGAGGTGTTTGTCCTGGGGGGTCTGTACTAATGAAGGGGGGTTTTGTCCTGGGGGATCTGTACTAATAAAGGGAGGGGTGGTTTGTCCTGGGGGGGTCTGTGCTAATGGAGGGAGTGGGGGTTGACCTGGGGGGGTTTGTACTAATGGAGAGGGGGTTGTCCTGGGGGGATTTGTACTAATGGGGGGGTTGTCCTGGGGGGGTCTGTACTAATGAAGGGAGGGGTGGTTTGTCCTGGGGGGTCTGTACTAATGGAGGGGGGGTTGTCCTGGGGGGGTTTGTACTAATAGAGGGGCGTTTGTCCTGGGGTGTCTGTACTAATAGAGGGGGTTTGTCCTGGGGGGATCTGTACTAATGAAGGGAGGGGGATTTGTCCTGGGGGGTCTGTACTAATAAAGGGAGGGGGGTTTGTCCTGGGGGGTCTGTACTAATAAAGGGAGGGGGGTATGTCCTGGGGGGTCTGTACTAATAAAGGGAGGGGGGTATGTCCTGGGGGGTCTGTACTAATGAAGGGAGGGGGGTTTGTCCTGGGGGGTCTGTACTAATGAAGGGAGGGGGGTTTGTCCTGGGGTCTGTACTAATGAAGGGAGGGGGTTTGTCCTGGGGGGGTCTGTACTAAGGGAGGGGGGTTTGTCCTGGGGGGGTCTGTACTAATGAAGGGAGGGGGGTTTGTCCTGGGGGGTCTGTACTAATGGAGGGGGGTGGTTTGTCCTGGGGGGGTCTACACCCAGGAAAGTACACCCAGGGCTCCAGAGGGAGAGGGCAGTGCTGAGGGAACACCATTAGAGAGAGAACCCCGCTACCCTGCACCACCAGAGGGAAAGCCACACAGCCTGGCGCCATCCCTGGCAGAGAAAGAAATGAAGTCATTGCAGGAATACAGATCTGGGTGCTACCTAGCGGAGTCGCCACGGGCAATTCAGAGTGAGCTGACTCCTGATCAGAGGAACCGTTGCTGTATCGCTGGGTCAGGTGAGAGGGCCGATCGGCCATTATCTACTAACGTCCATAGGAACTGCAGTCCCTGACCGTCTCCTGTATCATGTCTGCAATCTCTGACCATCTCCTGTACTATGATTGCAGTCTCTGACCATCTCTTGTATCATGTCTGCAGTCTTTGACCGTATTATATCTGGGGGCTCTTTCTGGTGGTGTGTGTGGGGGGGCGGCATTGAAGGGCCCGGCCTTGGGGCGGCAAAGGGATTAAATCCGGTCCTGAATGTCCCCCAGTGTTAACCCCTTCCCTGCCAGTGACATTTTTACAGTAATCAGTGCATTTTTATAGCACTGATCGCTGTATAAATGCCAATGGTCCCAAAAATGTGTCAAAAGTGTCCGATGTGTCCGCCATAATGTCGCAGTCCCAATAAAAATCGCAATCGCCACCATTAATAGTAAAAAAAAAAATAATAAAAATGCTATAAATCTATCCTCTATTTTGTAGACGCTATAACTTTTGCGCAAACCAATCAATATATGTTTATTGCGATTTTTTTTACCAAAAATATGTAGAAGAATACATATTGGCCTAAACTGAGAAAAAAAATTAGCTTTTTAAAAAAAAAAATGTGGGTATTTATTATAGCAAAAAGTACAAAATAATGGTGGCTATTTACGAAAGCCAAATCCACTTTGCACTACTAATGCAAACTACAAGTGCAAAGTGCACTTGAAATTGCACTGAAAGTGCACTTGGAAGTGCAGTCACTGTAAATCTGAGGGGAAGATCTGAAATGAGTGGAAGCTCTGCTGATTTTATCATTCAATCATGTGCAAACTAAAATGCTGTTTTTTATTTTCCTCGCATGTCCCCCTCCGATCTACAGCGATTGCACTTCCAAGTGCACTTTCAGTGCAATTTCAAGTGCACTTTGCACTTGTAGTGCAAAGTGGATTTGCCTTTCATAAATAACCCCCATTGTGTTTTTTTCAAAATTGTCGCTCTCTTTTTGTTTAGACCGTAAAAAATCGAGGCAATTAAATACCACCAAAAAAAGCTCTATTTGTGGGAAAAAAAGTACGTCAATTTTGTTTGGGTGCAGCGTGGCATGACAGCGCAATTGTCAGTTAAAGCGACGCAGTGCCGAATCGCAAAAAATCGCCCGGTCATTCAGCAGCCAAATCTTCCAGGGCTGAAGTGGTTAAGCTTTGAAAATGAAAGACAGGAGTGGTTTTTTTCCAAAGAAAAGGTGATTTTTTTTTGTTTAAAACTGCATTGGTGTTATCATATGTATCTAAATAATAATCAAAAGTAAGTGATTTTCTTTTTTAAATGTCATTTTTTTTTTGTATTTGAGTTCCACTTGAAATATAACTCTTTACTCCACATTGGTCTAAATCATGATTCCGCTTAAAACTGCAACGATCATCTTGTCACAGTGAATGCACTCCATTTTTCTGCCAGAAATCTGTCCTCCTATAATAAAATATAACAATGGTAGGAATGCATTAGCCACAAAAAAATACTTACTGCAGTTCAACTATAATAGACCATGGTCCCTGGAGATGTGCTATATGTTGACCCTATCTCTTTGTTACTTAAACATTGTTTTATGTGCAGCGATACAGTAGGCAAACATTGTATCCAGATAGTAGGCTGAATAATTAATAACACGGCATCACAGTGTGATCTGTTATATTTGCTTACAATATATGGACTTGCTTTTAAAAACCTGTGATAAAGGTGCAGAACAGCGACTTGTGGTCCCCACAGCTCACCCCTCCCTATCTGTCATCCGCACAGGCTACACGATAACCACAGGCCGCAGGAACCATCGCAACTAAGTAATATAAATCTCTACACAGCCACAATACTCGATAGTGACTTCAAAGCCATGGATATATTAGTTTCATTACTCATAGAACTTAGATAAATCTCCCAGGAAAAGCCACAATGACTAACTTTTGTTGATGATCTTAAAATGAGATCAGTTAGACTGAAATAAATATCAATACACCCCTATGTAATTCCTGGTTTTATTTGATTTACTGTTTTGGCCAAGGTACACATTTGTCTTATTACCATTTCAGCTGTAGTGGAATCTCTGTAATCCCGCAAGGTGTTGTTTTACGTGGAGTTTCTGGGGAATTACCTCCAGATTCTGACAGCCAAGTGTGTTCTACATTGTATTTCTTGTTATTATTTTCTATATGGGTCCATGGCACAGTTTTATGGTCTTCAACCCACACCATACTTTATATTAAAGTGCTACTAAACCCACAACAGTAAAATCAGTCTGTATATACAGTAAAGCATCCTTTGTTATACTAACTGTGGAACCTAAGGGGTTAATCCTATACACTGTCTAAAAAGGCTCCTGTTCTCTCTGATCCTCCCCTTCTTCCACTGTCCCCAATCCATCTCCTGATAAGACAGAGCCTTGGAAGTCACTCTGTACATTCTCAGTTTGGTGTGTATTGGTGGAGAGTTTTTCTTGGTGGGGTGCATGTGATTGGCACAGAGCCAATCAGCACTATCCAGACCAGAGGGTGAGGGGTCCTGTAGCCTTTTAGGACAATCAGAGAGGAATGAAAACTCCTCCTACAAACTTTAACCAGACACTGATAGAAGTCACAAGGCTGCTATAACTGCTGATGAGAAAAGGTATTTAGCAGTTTATATTTAGTAAAATAATTGCATTTCCATGTTCTGTGTACTGTAGGAGACCAGATATAGTGAACACAGGGTCCTGGGTTTAGTAACACTTCAAATACTTACTTTAGCACCTTATAAAGTGGAGTGACAATCTAAATCATGGGTGCTCAACCTGTGACCCTCCAGCTGTTGCGGAACTACAAGCCCCATCATGCCTCTGCCTTTGAAAGTCATGCTTGTAACTGTCAACCTTGCAATGCCTCATGGGAATTGTAGTTCCGCAACAGCTGGAGGGCCACAGGTTGAGCACCAATGATCTAAATACTGAAAAGAACCCATGCAAATAGCCTCCATGATGTTCTATCAGGAATGATCATAACGGCTAATAAAATAAACACTCACTGGATAGTACATTTTAGCCAAACTGCTCATAACAATATACCTGTATACCCAACATGTCTGTGCAGAATCAGCAGAAAACAACAGCACTTGTCAAACAATTTTCCAAGCTAATATACTGTTCAGTGTCCCAGCACTAATCTGCAGATATTATTTTAGGCACATAAAAATGTATGTTTGTTTCAGAACTCAATTTGAACTAATGCTTGCATATCCTAAATTATGGGTACTTTTAGGTCCACTTGCAGTCATGCCACCCTGTATACCATGACTATTAAGGCCTCATGCACACAGGACATTTTGCAAACTAACCTAGAAGTCTTTCCTCCTGGCAGCAGCATTTTGTCAGAAGCCTAATGCCCTGTACACATGAGCGCAATGTCCGACAGAAAAAGTCAGACGGAAGCTTTTCATCGTCTATCCCGATCGTGTGTATGCCTCATCGGACTTCTTTTTTCGAAAATTCTGACGGACCTAGAAATGGAACATGTTCTAAATATTTTCGACGGAACCAATTCCTATCGGGAAAACCGCTCGTCTGTATGCTGTTCTGACGGACCAAAAACGATGCATGCTCTGAAGCAAGTACGAGACGGAAGCTATTGGCTACTGGCTTTTGAACTTCCTTTTTCTAATCCTGTCATAAGTGTTGTATGTCACCGCATTCTGGACGGTCGGACTTTGGTCTGACTTTGGATTGACCGTGTGTAGGCAAGACCACTTGAATGGAATTCCGTCGGAGTTCCGTCGGAGAAACCTTCAGTTTATGCCGACGGCTAAACCAGTTGTGTGTACGCGGCATTAGGCATGTTGACAGGTGTCAAGTGCTTGAGCATTTAATAGGTCAGAATAATAATTTATTTGTAGCAAAATATAGTCTGTTGGTTAACCACCAATTTTATCCAAGGAAACATTGGTGCCATGCTAAAATCCAAAACGTCTCATTTATATACTGTTTGTATACATTGTGGTGCTTGAACCATAGAACATGCTCAACTATATTTTCTTAGGCTCAAAATCAGAGATTTGGCAAATTGACTAGCTAGGCTGCCATTAAATTATGAACTATAGTCCCTCAGCAGGTAGACTATGTTCTCTAGGCCAGTTAATCATATAAAAATGCGGAATACACAGAAAATAAAGAAAAATGTGGAATGCACGGACAATCAAGAAAAATGTGGAATGCACGGACAATAAAGAAAAATATGGAATGCACATTTTAGCATACCAGAATCAAGATTAAAGGCAATAAGTTAAAACAGAACCCAACCATATCTGAGAACCACAGACTGAAAACACTAATTAATTCATTCTTAGTATTCAATGTGAACTCAACCATCCATCCATGTCTCCATGCTTTATTTTGTGGAGAAATCACTATGAACCCTCTCCCGCTTCCCCCAGCATTTCTAGCTATGGCCATCTTGAGTAAGGACAGATGATTCATGCAGCATTTGCTTCCAGGAATCTGTCTGCCCTTAGCTAGGGTTGCCATATTTTCTTCAAGCCAAACCCAAACACTTTAGTGGCGCACAGCACATTTTTTTAATACACTTTAGAATTGTAACAGACCTAGGACACCTTTAAGCACTCCAAAAGGAATAGTAATGTGGCGCACATAGTGCCCCCTCACGCTTCTGTCAAGCCCTGTTCCAAGCCACATTCCTGTGTGAATAATGTGTCCGGGTTTCAGGTGGACTGAAACCAGGAGACATGATTCAAAACCTGAACTGTGAATACCGGACAGGTGGCAACCCTACCCTTAGCTCAGGCATGCCTAAGCCAAAAACCAGGAAGCAACTGAACAAATAAAAAAAAACAAAAAAAAAACAATATAACAACCTATCCATTTACTAAGGCTGGCTTTAAAAAAAAATAATGAATTGAAAGTGATACCGAGGAAACATTGTAACTGAGTTTTAAATACATCACTACAGCCATACTCACATCTTTTAGGCAGAACTGAAACATCTTTTTATTTGCAACATCCTTCTGTGAGAACTTCAGTGGGTAGTGTTCAGAACCAGCGAACATACAAAGCTGCATTTTGAAGCCTCTTATTCAGGGCAATTCACAAGTATGAATACTGGCAGCCATAGGCATTTGAAAAGCAGTGCATACAATGACAAAAGATTAATGCCACAATAAACGGTATTCTAAGTTAGATACATGAGTTTAAATGCAAAATCTTTGGGGTTGATTTACTAAAACTGCAGAGTGCAAAATCTGGGGCAGCTGTTCATGGTGGCCAATCAACTTCTAACTTCAGCTTGTTCAGTTAAGCTTTGACAAAAATCCTGAAAGCCGATTGGTTTTTATGTAGAGCTGCACCAGATTTTGCACTCTCCAGTTTAAGTAAATCAACCTCATGGTCTAAGTAGAGAAAACTGTCCCCTTCTAGCATACTGCAGAGTGGGATCCTTACTTTCTGCGTGGATGCAGCGGTCTCTCTGCAGAGGCCAACCACTCTGCATGCTAAGTCAGAGCTAAAGCTCTCCAATCATAAGGAAGCATGAGCTTTGTTGATTGCGGAGCTTTAGGTCTGACTCAGCAGTGGTTGTGTTGAAGCATTGCAGGGAGATCACATTTGCACCAGATTTCGCACTTTGCAGTTTTAGTAAATTATCCCCTTTGTGATAGTAACACAGTTTGGCATTACAATTACACACATATTCAAGGGCCACTGGGTATATTGGAGAAATACATATCCAGCTTACTGTAAGCACATCATTACTGCTAGCTTGCACTGATCATAAAAATACTTAACTATAATATGGACCCTGAAGGACTGAGGAAAATAAAGTGAATGAGGCATTCTCTGGTTCCTGGGTAAGAGCATAGAGAATCAGTGTTGGACTTGTAATAGATAACAGATCTGGCATATAATTTATAAACATGGCAACTTACATTATCAAAAATGTATGAAGCCCAATAAAGCATCAGTGTTTTTGAATTAAATTATGCTATAAAGTGATACTAAACACACACTGTTTCATTTACATTGTCCCTTCTATTTTTATATATGGATGATGGCACTGTAATTATTTTAATAAAAAAAACAAAAACATATTAGAACCTTTTTCCTAATCAATAGTCAGCTGTCACATGACGCAGATCTTTCCCAGCCTGTCTGCAGGAAAACATAAGCAGGAAGAGCTTCTAGTCCTCTGCTGCTGGTCATGTGTTCAAAATACAAAAAAACAGCCTTTGGTATACAGAGTAAAAATAAATAAATATTATCAATAAACTGTTTTGGCATATAAATATATATTTGAAATTGAATCATTATTATTTTGTGGAAATAACACGGTGTGGGCGGATTTCTGCCAGTCACAGGCTGTGTCACGCCCCTCCAGCCTGTGTCTTAGAATAAGAGGGAGGCGAAGCCACCATTAATCTACATGTAATATCCCATCCCCATTGTGTTTAGCCGGTTAGTGGCATGGGAGAGAAGGGAGGAGTGGGCTTTCATTCACCAATGGTAAATGACACATGGGCTGCTCAGATGTGATAGGGAGGAAATGCTCAGGGTAGACACTCACTAAAAACTGAGCATGTGCAGAGTTGCCACCACAGCTGCAAAATCGCCAGATGAATTGGGAACTTGGACAGAAGAAATAGAGAGCAGCAGAATCAACCAGGTTTTTTGCAGAATACACAAAGCGAGTCACATAATGAGTATGAACAGCATGTAATATATAATTTATTGATAGTTTTTATGATGTGGGTTTAGTGACACTTTAAGGAATGTGTTCATATTTTTCCCATAGGGCATGATGCCAGTCCACTAATACTCACAAATCCAAGCTGGTACTACATTGCAAATTATCTGAGAATTTGTAATTTCCTAATATGCTGAGCTTCAATTGTAGAAGAGCCCAGTGCCTT
This sequence comes from Lithobates clamitans, assembly GCA_037952925.1. Classification (NCBI taxonomy): domain Eukaryota; kingdom Metazoa; phylum Chordata; class Amphibia; order Anura; family Ranidae; genus Lithobates; species Lithobates clamitans. The sequence continues at coordinate 5,853,824 of JBBGZY010000014.1, forward strand.
TTTTTTAATCAAATACCAACTTAATTAGGAAGTCGACACTCTCATTTTCCTATCCTGCTTCTCATTCTTGAACAATAGCTGGTGAGGCTACCTATCAAAGTGATTGGTCAATAGGGAGGTATAGGAAGTGAAAAGTAACAGACCAAATCATAACTTTTAGGCTGAAGTTGGTGTTTGCAAAAAAGAACACTCTCAGTTTTGTGACAATCGTTCCACTCTGATTTTAACAATCAAACAGGTATAATCCGTTTGGTAATTACCGGATGTGTATCAGACTGAAATATAGCTATATATTTGTTTTGTCATTGTTATGTAACCAGCTATGAGTAAAGCCTGGTACACAATAATATTTTTTTTTCACTCAACCCGGCGGGTTGGGGGAAAAAAACCGACAGCTCCGGTCGGAGCCACTGTACTAACGTTCTGACATGTGGATGTGGAAATACGGGGCAATTTAGGAAACAGCGATCACAGGTCAATTAGTTTCAGCATAAATCACACAAATAGGAAACACAAGGGTAATAGAAAGACACTGAATTTCAAAAGAGCCAACTTCCCTAAACTGTGCTCCTTGCTAGAAGGTATTAAATGGGAAAAGTCCTAGGAACAAAGAACACAGAGGAAAATGGGAGTGCTTTAAAAGCATATTAAATAAAGGTATTGGTCAGTGCATCCCAATGCCAAATAAATTTAAAAGAGCTAATAAAAGTCCTGGGTGGCTTAACTCCAACCTAAAAATGCATATAAAAGCAAAGGAGAATGCCTTCAAACAATACAAGGCTGAGGGTCATCATCAGCATTCCATTTTTACAAAGAATGCAATAAGAAATATAAGGATGTAATCAGGGCGGCTAAGATAGGACACGAAAGGCACATAGCGGAGTAGAGTAAAAAAAAACCCCAAGAAATTGTTTAAGTATAGAAATATTAAGAAAGGGAGGTCAGAATGTATTGGTCCCATAAAGGATGATGAAGGGAATCTGGTTACAAAAGACGGAAAGGTGGCGAAGGTTTTGAATTTATTCTTCTCCTCAGTCTTCACGAAGAAAACGGGGGGATTTAGTAGCCAAGACTGCAATGTTTATCCTCATGACACATCACAGGAAGCACCCTCATGGCTAACAGAGGATAGAATTTGAAATAGTCTTGAAAAACTTAACATTAATAAGTCACGGGCACCAGATGGCTTACACCTGAGGGTCCTTAAGGGACTCAGTCAAGTTATTACCAGACCATTGTTCCTAATTTTTATGAACAATCTACTGACTGGAATGGTACCAGCTGATTGGAGAAAAGCCAATGTAGCACCAATATTTAAAAAAGGGTCAAGATATATCCCTGGGAACTACAGACCAGTTAGCCTAACATCAGTAGTTTGCAAGCTCTTGGGGGGGATGATAAGAGACTATATACAAGATTTTAGTAATAAAAACAGTATTATTAGCAGTAATCAGCATGGGTTCATGAAGAATCGTTCTTGCCAAACCAATCTATTAACCTTCTATGAGGAGGTGAGCTGCCATCTATATAAAGGAAAGCCTGTAGATGTGGTGTATCTGGATTTTGCAAAGGCATTCGATACAGTTCCCCATAAACATTTACTGTACAAACTAAGGTCTGTCAGCATGGACCAAATGGTGAGTGCATGGATTGAAAACTGGCTACGGGGGCAAGTCCAGAGGCTGGTAATCATTGGGGAGTATTCGGAATGGTCTGGTGAGGAAAGTGGGGCCCCCCAGGGTTTTGTCCTGGGACCAATCCTATTTAATTTAATCATAAACAATCTGGAGGATGGGATAAACAGCTCAATCTCAGTATTTGCGGATGACACAAAGCTAAGCAGGGCAATAACTTCTAAGCAGGGTGTGGAAACCTTGAAAGAAGATCTAAACAAATTAATGGGGTGGGCAACAACATGACAAATGAGGTTTAATGTTGAAAAATGTAAAATTATGCATTTGGGTGCCAAAAATATGAATACAATCTACTCACTAGGGGGAAAACCTCTGGGGGAATCTAGGATGGAAAGGGACCTAGGGGTAGTTGACAGGCTCAGCAATGACATGCAATGCCAAGCTGCTGCAAGCAACAGAATAACAGAATATTGGCATGCATTAAAAAGGGGATATACTCCAGAGATAAAATGATAATTACCCCACTCTACAAGACTCTGGTCCGGCCGCACCTAGAGTATGCCATCTAGTTCTGGGCACCAGTCCTCAGGAAGGATGTGCTGGAACTGGAGAGAGTCCAGAGAAAGGCAACAAAGCTAATAAAGGGACTGGAGGATCTCAGCTATGGGGAAAGACTGCAAGCATTGAACTTATTCTCTCTGGAGAAGAGACGCTTGAGAGGGGATATGATTTTAATGTACAAATACTGTACTGGTGACCCCACAATAGGGATAAAACTTTTCCACGCAAGGGAATTTAAAAAGACACGCGGCCATTCATTAAAATTAGAAGAAGCAGTTTAACCCTAAACTGCATACAGGGTTCTTTACTGTTAGAGCGGTAAGGATGTGGAATTCTCTTCCACAAGCAGTGGTTTCAGCGGGGAGCATTGATAATTAGAAACAAACTATTAGATAGACACCTAAGCGACCACAACATACAGGGATATACAATGTAACACTGACATAAAAGCACACGTACAGGTTGGACTTGATGGACTTGTGTCTTTTTTCAACCTCACCAACTATGAAACTATGCAACTATGTAACATTAGTACAGCAATCTCCCTGCTGAGCCGTTGTGTTCTGACAGGGGGATGTCCCCAGCGCTCTCCGCCATAAGCTGAGAGCGCTGATCAGGAGGTGGTCGGCTGTTGATTTTTCAGCATGCCCGTCGGACAGAAGACGGCCAAAAGCCTGGCTTATGTCAGACCGCCTTACATACACACGGCCTGAATGTTGGATGGTTTTTATTTAACCGGCCAATGTCTCCCGACATTCGGATACTTTTATACTCACCTTGTTGCCGACATGTTGTGATTTGGATAGCTCATCTGTTGGTTTTATGCTCTACAGGGGAAACAGCAGAAGCAAAAAGTCACATTTCTGCTATAAAAACTAAAAAAAAGTATGGGCTGGAAATGGAATAGTCCCCATGTATCATTTTAGCGTAGGCAAGTCACATGGTTACATAGTTAATCGTGCTGAATAAAACACAAGTCCATCTAGTTCAACCATTAGAAAAATTAAATAGATAGAAGACCTCCATATACATAATCCTAAACTTACAGTTGATCCAGAGGAAGGCTAAAGAAACCCCTATGAAGCATGGTCCAATGGTCCAATTTCCTCCAGGATGGCGGATTTTCCAACATGGAGGGTAAATGAGAGGGGGAAAGATTTTGGGGGAGCAGTAACAGAATACAGTAACTTCCAGAAACTCAGAAGCAGATGTAAACTCAGGGAAAAAGTGATTGGAGATTGGAGGGGGTTTGGAGATGAGACACAGAAGGAAAATATGAAGACAGCGTGAGTCACCTGCAGAAGCTCAAAATCAGTAACTGAAGAGAAGCACAGATGACTAGAAAATCATTCACAGAGGAAGGATCCAAGATTGAGTAAATTCATTGTAGTTCAATCTTGAACTAATTTCTTGTAGCCTGCCAAGCATATGGTATTTTACATTATTTTTGCAGAATACATTACTAGTTTGGGAATAATTATCTATTTATATTGCAAGCTGCCCATTTGGTTCACGTGTTTCTGAATATTTAATAGAAGTACAGACTGCTTTTCTGAGTTATTTGGTAAACTGGACAAAAAAAGTAGACTACTTATCTATGCTGGAAAGATCTGGGCAAGAGCCCATAATTATTTGTTAATTATAATCAAATAACAGTCTTCAGTGCCTAATTACCTTTTTTATTGTTTATTTTATAGGAAGGAAACAGCAGGATGCAAACATTTGGAATCACAGTTGTCAATGAAAAAAATAGAGATCAGGTCAATTTATCTTTCCTATGTGATACAAGATACAAGATTGTTTCATTCCAAGTATTCAGGAGTTTTGGATTTGCACACAGTTAAAGTCAAACTCCAGTTAACATTTTTTCTTATTGTTTTTTTATATCACTACACTCGGGTTGATTTACTAAAGGCAAAAAGACTGTGCACTTTGCAAGGTGCAGTTGCCCTCTGCAAGTGCAGTTGCTCTAGAGCTTAGTAAATGAGGTAAGGCTTCACCTTGCAAAGAGTACCCAATCACGTGCAAGGAAAATAAAAAAAACTGAATTTTTGCTTGAACATGATTGGATGGTGGACTTCAGCAGAGCTTCTACTCATTTACTAAGCTCTGAAGCAAGTGCACTTGCAGAGTGCAACTGCACTTTGGAAAGTGCACAGTCTTTTTCCCTTTAGTAAATCAACCCCTCTGTCTTCACAGTCGGCCCCAATGACTATTTGTCACCAGTAGTGGAAGTTAGGGGAACTCTCACTATAGGGACCTAAACAACAATATAACCAAGGCCAAGGTTCAGTTCCTTCTCAATCATAGGTGTACTCAGCCTATTTCATTAGAGTGTGCGCCCCAAACCTCAAACATACATGCGTGTGTGTGCATGTGTGTAGATATACACTATATTACCAAAGTATTGGGACATCTGCTTTTACACGCACATGAAATTTAATGGCATCCCAGTCTTAGTCCATAGGGTTCAATAGTGGGTTGGCCCACCCTTTGCAGGTATAATAGCTTCAACTCTTCTGGGAAGGCTGTCCACAAGGTTTAGGAGTGTGTCTATGGGAATGTTTGACCATTTTTTTTTTTTTTTTTGGGGAAAATTCTTTTTATTTAAATTTTCATAAAACAAAGTTATTAGGTCAGGACTCTGTGCAGGCCAGTCAAGTTCCTCAACACTCCAAACTCGCTCATCCATGTCTTTATGGACCTTGTTTGTGCACTGGTGTTGGAACAGGAAGGGGCCATCTCCAAACTGTTCCCACAAAGTTGGAAGCATGATTGTCCAAAATGTCTTGGTAAGCTGACGTTTTAATTCTTGCCTTCATTGGAACTAAGGGGCCAAGTCCAACCCCTGAAAAACAACCCCACACCATAATCCCCCCTCCACCAAATGATTTGGACCAGTGCACAAAGCAAGGTCCATAAAGACATAAATGAGCGAGTTTGGGGTGAAGGAACTTGACTGGCTTGTACCGTACTGTACTATTTTGACCTCAACCCGATAGAACACCTTTGGGATGAATTAGAGCGGAGACTGCATGCCAGGCCTTCTCGTCCAACATCAGTGCCTGACCTCACAAATACCCTTCTGGAAGAATGGTCAAACATTCTCATAGACACACTCCTAAACCTTGTGGACAGCCTTCCCAGAAGAGTTGAAGCTGTTATAGCAGCAAAGGGTGGGGTTATGACTATAGGGTCAGTTAGTAATGAGTCGCTGAGACGCCAGGTTCTGGTGGCGTAGGGAAGGCCTATACAGGAAAGGTCGCAGGATACCATATGGTGGTCTGACCATGGGCAGACATGTATGTCCGCTGAGGTGGAATTTACAAATTAAGGTGGGAGTGCAGAAAATGTAATCTAGGCGGCAGTAGCTGTCGTGAGGGTCGGAGTAAAAGGTGTATTCTAGAGAGCCTACGTTGTGTGCCCTCCAGGTATCTATCAGTTGGTGGGACTTGAGAGAGTGTTGAAGGGATTTTAGGAAGGCGTTAGAGGAGGACCCTGTGCGGTTTCTATCCATAACAGAGTGGGCTACTAGGTTAAAATCTCCTCCGATCAGGATGTGGAGAGAGTGGAATCTATCCAGGACCTGGCCAAGTCCATATTGAACCCTACAGACTAAGACTGGGATGCCATTAAAGTTCATATGCATGTAAAGGCAGGCGTCCCAATACTTTTGGCAATATAGTGTATATACTGTATATATGGCACACACATTCTTATAAATAAATGTATTAAAACATTTTAAAATGTATTAAAACACGGACGGTGTCAGGGTGACAGCAGGGCACCAGAGATGAAAGGAGATCCCTCCAATGGGGAAAGAGACAATAAAAACCTGACAAAAGGACTATAAAGGCTGGTTCACACCAGAATTGCACAGCAACGCAGTGCATGTTCCTGTGCGATTCCTGTATGTTTCTCTGAAGTGCGATTTTCAGCCCATTTGCCCCATATCGCACAAAAAGTAGTGCATGCAATACTTTTGAAAAATGTACACTGTGGTACCATATGATCTGGTGCCCACAAACACATTAACAATGTACTGGCACCTGCACAGATTGCAAAGGCAGTGTGTTTTGAATGCATTATGGGAAACACGCACAGAAAGCGCTTTTCATGCACTGAGTTCTAGTGTGCACCGGTCCTAAGAGGCCTCTTATCTACCAAAACCCAGTAAAACGTTTTGACTGACGTTTTACCTCACACAGAAAGGGGATTCTTCTGAAAGGATTAGTATTAATTTCAATACAGTCTACAGCTATTATACACCAGAAGCATTGCATCAAAAAAGAGGGGTAGTGATCAGTGCCAAGCAGTAAAAGTGATTAAAAGGAACATATAAAAACTGTATTTCAATAACTGTTCAAAGATTGAATCCATGTGAATATAAGGTTACTGTTGCCTGCACCTCTGGCTGTGCTATAGTTTGTCCCAAGCCTTATTCCTGTCACTTTACTGTACAGCTTGGTCAGCAAGTAAATGTAAAGAAACATATACATAAAGATATGTGAAATAAAAAAGGAAAATATCTGTACAGTCTATGTATGTATTAACCATATACAGTTATTAGAATACAATATTTTTGTGATTAAAAAAAATCCAAACAAAGGTATCTATAGCATATTATCAAAGAGCAGATATTTAACATTATTGCTTTAATCATCTTTGATATGTCACATTTCTAAGCTTGTCTTTACCTACTTTGCCTATTGTATTAAAGTGCAAGTTCACCTTGAGGAACATTTTGCAAAAGCTCTTTATGCAATTTAATATTCTCTGAATAGTACATACCAGCGCTCCTCCTTCTTCAAATGCTGCACCTCCTCCCATTACACATGCAGCTTGAGGGGGCTCTCCGAATAAACTGCTGGCCCCTTGATTACCTTCTGCCCTGCCCTTTCCAGGATGTGCTAAACTCTACAACTGTGCGCCCCCTAGTGGCTGCTCTGGGCCAGTCAATGTAATTGCATTCAGGAAAAGTGGAGATCCAAGAGACCCTGCCTTACCAGTTCAGCACCCTCACTTCTGCCATTGCAATAAAGCTTGGTCACCAACATGCCACCAGCCTTTTTTTGGGCAATAAAACAAAAGCATCATTTTTGGGGTCTTCACTGCTCTCTCCTCCTGTAACCCACTGCAAGGTAAAGTATGTCATACACTGTGGTTGATTTAGCAAAGAAGTGCTCAACCTTTTGTAGAGCCACAAGTGATTTGATAATCAGTCGAGGCTCACTGCGAAATAAAATGGTTCAGAATTTCAAATTTTTTTATTTTGAATAGCATAATGAAGATTGTAAAGAACAATCAGGATCATCGTTTTCCATGGAACCAGTCCCTGTTGGATGTTCACCCACTGTTTAATCACAAAAATCTAATTTTTCATGAACTAAATCACCATTAATCCCACTCTCGCGCTCAGGTGTGACAAGCCAAAAAATCCCTTAAGCGGTGTTGCAGCCTTCACTATTTCAGGGTCTTTGCAGCCATCCATTGAATTACCAAAACAAGGACTGTGGACAATCTAAACAAAAAAACAACAGACCAGGGAAGCGAATGCCCTAGTAGTGCAATAAACTTCTTTATTAAGCAAAGATACAATGACACATATGACACTCACATTCTCCTGGAATGACACAACTGTGGGAATCCACCTTCAGGACCCCTGTATGGATGCCACTAGATGTAATCTACTCAGCTAAAAACTCCTCTCCCTGTGTCTGTGTTAGGAAAGAAAGTGCGGGTAGCCGGCCGCAATAGTGGCTTGTGTATGACAGGCATCAGAATTATGGAGGACCAGCAATCATTCCGTAGAGCGCCAGGCATCGGCAAGAGGCTGTGCTTGGTGGTCATAGGTTTTGAGGTCACTGGCCACATCAGATGGCTTTGTGAACCACAATTGGCCAGTGGGCCACAGGTTGAGCATGCCTGACTTACTGAATAAATTAAAGCTATGCCCACTACAATCATCCAATCATGTAGTGTGAAAACCCAATTAATTGTTTTAATTCCCCTCCACGTGATTGGGTATTCAAAATGAATTGAGCATTACTTACACAGTGGCTAAGTGGTTAGCACTTCTGCCTAGCAGCACTAGGGCTGTTGGTTCAAATCCCAATCACAGCACTATCTGTCTGTAGTTTGCATGCTCTCCCTGTTCCTGTGTATATTTCCTCTGAGTACTTTGGTTTCCTCCTACACCCCAAAGACATGCTGGTAGGTTAATTGTCCTGTCTAAATGATGTGTTAAGTATGTGTATATATAAATGTGAGTTAGCAACCTTAGATTGTAAGCTCCTTGAAGGCAGGGACTGATGTGAATGTATAGTATATGTAAAACCAGTGCTATATAAGTACCTGTAAAAAATAAAATACATAATACTGTGCATATTTTACTAATCCACCAGTTTAATAATGGGGATATATCTCAGGTTTCTCTTATGGCAAGATACCCAAAGCAAGCGCCCCTTTCTGCCTACTGCTCTATTCCCTATCCCCTTCCTACCACATACTTGTACATGGCTTAAAAAAGTTGATATTTTATAACTTTTGTCAAAGAAGCCAGCTGGAAAATTGTCAGCCGAACAGTGACATCCAATCAAATGCAGCCATGACAGAGGCTGGGGTATACATGTGCCATAGCCACAACCCTCTGAATTGCAGTGCAGCAAAATTTAACCCCTCCTTTACCGACAGCACCGCTGAACACGACCCATTCAAGGGAATGGAGCTGCACTGCAACAGCCTCACTAGCGTATGAAATGTGGTGTCGTGGGCTTTTAGGGGTTAAAACGGGTGGTGACGAGGCAATATAATGCAACCTCATTGCCTGTCAAACACCTTCTGAAAAGAGGATCCACCACAGATCCTGTTTTTTTGAGAGCAACTGTAATGTAAACAAGTCCTTACAAGTCTGTAGGTATGCAAAGGCAGCTTGAATCAGGTATAATGCAAGACAGTATAGAAGGAGAAGAACTGCAAGTCAATTTAACTTGTCAAAGAATTTTGAATGATTTCAGTGTCTCAAACTGTCAAAAGTACATGGCATTTGTTGGCCCTAAGTCTGTTGACACTGGCCCTAATGCCTCGTACACATGATCAGACTTTCCGCCAACAAAACCGCGGAATTTTATCCGAAGAGCGTTGTCTCTAACTTGTCTTGCATACACACGGCCACACAAATGTTGGCCAACAATTACGAACGTAGGTAGTGACCTACTAGACATACTAGGTGGTTTTTTAGCTCTTTAGCGCCACCTTTTGGGCTCCTTCTGCTAATTTTGTGTTAGTAGAAGTTTGGTGAGTGTTGATTCACGCTTTTCATTTTGCACTTTTCATTGCGCACTTTTCAGTTTGCGCTTTTCAGTTTGTTTCTGAATGGCCGTTCGTCAACCAGACATGTTGCGGAACCGGAGGAGATAACGTGTTATTTATTATTGGCCTTGGAGTTATTGCTTTGACATAATTTTTTTGGTTGAATAATGATTTGATTTGGTATATTTTCTATATTTTTGGATGCATAGAATGCACTTTTTGATTAAGTTCTATTGGCAGATAGCATGTCTAATTTTATTTGTTTTCTTTTTTTAATGCACAATAAAGAAAGTTGTGTAGAATAATACTTGGCTATTTGTTTTACTTCAAATGACAGTTTGGGAGTAGCAGTTACATTTTAAAAAATACAATGTAAAATTAACAAGGGACACCAACATAGTTGTATCTTTGATCTTATAAACTTATAATATTGTTGTGGTAACTTGCCCAAAAAAAAAAAAAAAAAAAAAATAATAATATTATTCTTGATGTCACTAAAAAAAAAAAGCCTTTGAAAATTAGTTTGCAATAACTCCATCAGTTTCACCAGCAAAGCAGCTTCATTATTATACCATTAAAGAAGAAGAGAATTGTGCGCTGCATTTGGAGATTTCATAATTTGCCACGTCACGAATGTTAATTCTCCATTACGAACGCTAGTTTACAAGACTGACCACTCGTCCTTGCTTCCAAGCATGCGTGTTTGTACTTTGGACTTTTGTCCGACAGACTTGTGTACACACGCTCGGAAAATCCGACAACACACATTTGTTCGCGGAAAATTTGAAAACCTGCCATCCAACATTTGTTGTCGGAAAGTCCGACAACAATTGTCCGATGGAGCGTACAGACGGTCGGATTTACCAACAACAGCCTGTCATCAAACATTTCCCATCGGAAAGTCCGATCGTGTGTACAGGGCTTAAGTCTCCATTCCCACGTTGGAGTGCAACTTTGATGCAACTTTGGATGTATGCAACTTGGATGCAACTTTGGCATTGACCAATGATAATTAACAACTGTTGCACAACTGTTGAATGTTTGACATTCAGGTGTGACTTTCATGCAACATTTGAGGGTTTGCATTGCAGTATGGGACTCAACTCGCATGAAAGTCAGACCAAAGTAGTGCAGGAAATTTTTAAAGTTGCTGCGACTTTAAGTTCCACATATTTGAACGATTGTAATTTAAAAACATGAGATGCGACTTGTTATGCGACTTTAGTGTCCAAAGTCACATGACAAGTGTGAATCAAGCCTAAAGGTGTTGATAGACAGATGACAGTCTTCGCATCTGGCCATTTTTTGGCTGGATTTAGAGATAATCCAATGTCTTTATGGCAGTGTACAACAGATCTAAATGAGCATTCTCGGAAGAACAAGGTGATTGGAGAAAAAGAAAACCTTGTCTGATCTCTACTGCTCCCCTTTCCTCCTCCATGGTCCTCCTAAACTGCATCCATGTCTGATAGACCACTATTGTTTGTGACCAGTTCAACCATGGCTCACTGTCAGATGCTACTGTAGGAGGCTCATGAGCTCATGACCTATGCCTCAAACTATTAATCTGGATGATAACGGACACTAATGGCTTTGACCCAATATATAAAATCAATACAACCCATTCAAGAATCACCTAGGGCAGGTAATCTCTGTGATCATTCCCTTTTCTCTTAATCCCTTCCCGCCGACCGTACACACATATGCGGCCTCGGCTTTAGGGGATTATGCCGGGATGATGCCTGCAGCATTAGAGCGGAAGATCGGCTCTTCAGGGATAACAACCGATCCCGCAAAAAGCCACTCGGCTGTTATACCGGAGGAGCGAGAGGGGACGCCCCCCCCCCGACTGCTTTCCTCCGCTCTTCCCGGGCCTCCCATCCCACCAGGAGACCCGATGCGTGATCCGGCACTTCCGCCGGCTAGAGTGAGACTGGAAGGAAGCTGGAAGCTTCCTTCCAGTCTTCTTCGTGTAGACACGGAAGCGACAGCACAACATCACTTCCGGTTTACTCGGGTGACAATGGCGCCGTTTGTAAAAAAAATGACAGTATTCAGAATCACCATTTTTGATGATCTGAATACTTTGAAGTGCTTTTAGACCCCTGATCTCTCCATAAAGAGTACCTGTCACCACCTATTACTGTCACAAGGGATGTTTACATTCCTTGTGACAGCAATAAAAGTGATCACATTTTTTTCTCAAAAGTGACAATGTAAAAAAGATATAAAAAAGAAAATAAATAGGATTTTTTTTTTTTTAAAGCGCCTCTGTCACCGCGAGCTTGCGCAGTAAAGAAAATGCACAAGTAAGTAATGCCCACGTATGTAAACGGTGTTCAAATCACACATGCGAGGTATCGCTGTGATCATCAGAGCGAGAGCAGTAATTCTAGCACTAGACCTCCTCTTTAACTCTAACCTAGTAACCGTTTGTTTTTTTAAAGCGCCGCCTATGGAGATTTTTAGGTATCGTAGTTTGTCGCCATTCCGCGAGTGTCCGCAATTTCAAAGCATGACATGTTAGGTATCTATTTACTTGGTATAACATCATCTTTCACATAATAGAAAAAAATGGGCTAACTTTACTGTTTAGTTTTTTTTAAATTCATGAAAGTGTCTTTTTTACTAAAAAATTGTGTTTGAAAGGCCGCTGCCCAAATACAGTGTGACATAAAATGATGCAACGATTGCTGTTTTATTCTCTAAATTCTCTGCTAAAAAAATATATATAATGTTTGGGGGTTCTAAGTAATTTTCTAGCAAAAAATACGGATTTTAACTTGTAAGCATCAAATATCAGAAATAGGCTTAGTCATGAAAGGGATAAACTGTACTTAGATTACAATGTCTGATTTTCAAAAAATGTTTGAGGGCTCAAAAAAAAAAACATTAAATTTCCATCTACCCAGGCAAACCATTCCCCTAAATTGTTGTAGGTAGATCTAAAGGCCATACACAGAACAATATTCTATAGATTGTTTACTGTCCAGGAGAAGAAATAGGAAGAAAAATTGCAGCACTAAAAAGCATATGAACACCTTAAGTGATCTAAATAAAGTACAAAAGTCAACTAATAAAAGATTTCAAAGTGAATCTTATATAAAGTGATAGGATAACGTATCCAGGGTGGTCCCGCACCAATGTGATCCTTACATCCAGTGCCCCCCCCCCCACCAAAAGCAGAAATCCGCACTCACCAGATGTAGTTGCTGTCTCGAAAACAGAACAGAAAATCTTGCATGTTACAGGGTATCGGTCAAAAGATGAAAAACCATTGTTCTTTCCACAAGACATCAAGCGATTCCCATTCCAGAGGAATGTCTCTTTAAACATGCTCAGAAATATTTGTTGTAATCCAGAAGATTCTCTCGCTCATAATCTTTAAAATGCTCTAATACTCAGCAGATCCCATCCAAAAAAGAGAGCCGTCAGTCTGGACCAGAATGGTTGTAGGACCTCAGGTGATGAGTAAAAGTAAACCTCTACAGCTGTTTGGCGCACACACGCATCATTAGGAGTGAATAATTTTTGATTGAAATATGAAACACTTAACTATCATATTGATCTACATTCCTATGATGGGATTTTTTGTAACATTAATCAGTTTTCCTCAAAATCCATTGATCACATACAGAGGGAGTTGGGCATATTGTGCTGGGAAACTGTCATGAATGTGACAACCTGCACAAGGTTAGTGGCTGCTGGGAACCATGCCAGGAGATTCCCCAGCTGAAAGCTGAATATAAACAAAGGGTCAGGATCCTGGCTAGTGTCATCACCTAGATATGGTAGTGCCCATATTTGGGTGATGACAAGTCACCCAGGAGGCAGACCTACTGTAATGGGGGACTAGTCTAAAGCCGGTGTTCTGTCAAAATAGCCAATTCATCAAGATCTCCAATTACGTCACTTCCGGTTACTGTAAAACATCAGTAATTGGAGATTTTGATACATTGCTGTTTTGACACAATACTGGGCAACTGTGTATACCCCAGTACACGCTATTATGCTATCCGCTATTATTATCTGCTAACTGCATTTGGGGTGCCATTAACACCCAAAAATGCACTGCATATTTTGACACAATTTTAGCACAATTTGGAATTGTGACATGAATTGCTCAATTCTGCAAACAATTCTGCATTGCTCAGATGTGAATGGGTCCCGAAAGACAATATATTATAACTATAGTGTGTGTGTGTATGTATAATATACATATACAGGTATATATCTATATATCTATATATATATATATATATATATATATATATATATATATATATATATATATATACACATAAACATATAAATGTATTATTTATATCAATCTTTAACCTCGCTGGTGCTGATATTAGGAAGAAAGAAGCCTTTTTCCTCATATTACAGCAGCTTCTCACCCAGATTCTCCACCTCTGGGCTTGAGAATCTGGGATGGAGATATTTTACAGAGATGGCCAGTGAGATCCTCAGATCAACTGGCCATCTGTATAAAAGTGAGGGCCAGTTCCCACTGCTGCGATGCCATAAAAATCGCAGATCACCGCCATTACTAGTAAAAAAAAAAAAATAATAATAAAAATGCCATAAATCTATCCCCTATTTTGTAGACGCTATAACTTTTACACAAACCAATCAATATACGCTTATTACGATTTTTTTTAACCAAAAATATGTAGAGGAATACATATCGGCCTAAACTGATGAAGAAATTAGTGTGGGGGGATATTTGGGGGGATATTTATTACAGCAAAAAGTACAAAATATTGTGTTTTTTTTCAAAATTGTCGCACTTTTTTTGTTTATAGCGCAAAAAATAAAAACCGCAGAGGTGATCAAATACTTCCAAAAGAAACCTCTATTTGTGAGGAAAAAAAAGGGCATAAATTTTGTTTGGGTACAACATCGCACGACTGCGCAATTGTCAGTTAAAGCGACGCAGTGCCGTATCGCAAAAAATGGCCTGGTCAGGAAGGGGTGCTGAAGTGGTTAAACAAAAATTGTATGATCTGGTATTGTACAAAATTTTTTTTTTGTGTTTGTCCCTTTGGATAATTTCGGATGATCTGTTGTGATCAGCGCTCCAAAGCTGTGTACTAACTATCAGATTATCGTACGATCGCTTTGAAAGCGGTGTTTTTCGTACAATTTTCTGATCGTGTGTACAGGCCTTAAGACAGACTAAGGTATCTGATCCGACAGGTTCAAGAATCTGTCGCAAACACTGACAATTTCAGTGTATAGGTTCAAGGTAATTCTTATGCCCCGTACACACGGTCGGATTTTCCGATGGAAAATGTCCGATCGGAGCGTGTTGTCGGAAATTCCGACTGTGTGTGGGCTCCATCGGACATTTTCCATCGGATTTTCCGACACACAAAGTTGGAGAGCAGGAGATAAAATTTTCCGACAACAAAATCCGTTGTTGGAAATTCCGATCGTGTGTACACAAATCCGACGGACAAAGTGCCACGCATGCTCAGAATAAATAAAGAGATGAAAGCTATTGGCCACTGCCCCGTTTATAGTCCCAACGTACGTGTTTTACGTCACCGCGTTTAGAACGATCGGATTTTCCGACAACTTTGTGCGACCGTGTGTAGACAAAACAAGTTTGAGCCAACATCCTTCGGAAAAAATCCTAGGATTTTGTTGTCGGAATGTCCGAACAAAGTCCGACCGTGTGTACGCCCTATAAAGAGTATCTGCAATACTGTTTTGAATCCTCCCATTATGTGTCTTTTCGATAAATCACAGATTTGATCATGTTGTCCAATTCTGTGCAGAATTATTTGATCAGATTGTTACGTCTATGGCCACCATAAAAGTGATTGCACAATGAGATTTTAAGGTGTGTGGCCACTGAAATATCTTTAAATTCTGGCTGTGATAGGAATGTATTTTATTACTAGTGATTGTTCTGGAAAGAGAAGAAATAAGCCACTGATTGTGCTGAAATGAACACAAGAAGATATACATCCAGTAGCATTCCAGTGAATTTATGGCAGGTCAGGCAATGGCTATGAGGACATAAGGGAAGTCCTTATCTCAGGTGCATTGTAATCAAATTGTTTTATTGTTCTGTAGAAAGCCTCAGCCAGCTGAGTAAGATATCCAGAGATTTCAGAGTCCTGAGAATTTCAGAATTATCATGGGATATCACTGGATCCATTACTATCCTGATCCCTGGATTGGAGGGAGCAGCACTTTGACCACATCCATTAGCTGCAGTCAGTGGTAAGCAGGGAGATGGCTGGAGGAACATCGTTTACCCATCATTTTATTTTATGGTTATTTATCTGAGTTCGGTGATGAGCCTTGCTATATACACTGAGCCTATTATGGTATACAGTTGTGTGCTGATGGCACATCCTTGTTACAGATGCTCCGGCTGTGAGTAATTAAATATAATTAATAATGTACAGAGCAGGGTACATTTGGGAGGCGGTGAAACCAATCGACCGGCAAACATCTTTCATAGGAGTTTTAAAGATATTGATCTACAGAGTGAAACTCTCCGGAGAAGCAGCTTTGTCTGCTCTTATCATCACGGGCAGATGTGTCAGCAAAACGGCAGAAGCATTTCACATCTCGGGGCTGGAGGAGATACTATGGATGGAGGAGGATGGAGGAAGACCAGAGCTGGAGATCTGAGGAGTGGAAAGGAGCTGGGGATCTGAGGAGTGGAGATGAGCTGGAGATCTTAAGAGAAGGGGGAGATTGATATTTGATGAGTGGAGACGAGCTGGGGTTCTTAGGAGTAGAAGGAAGCTGGAGAGTTAACAAGTGGGGATCCTAGGGGTAGAGGGAAGCTGGAGATTTGGGGAAGACTGACATCTGTTGCATGGTGAGGAGCTGGGGATCCTAGGACTAGAGGGAAGCTGAAAACCTGAGGAACTGATGGAGATGCACATCTGATGAATGGAGAGATGATGGGTGTCATAGGGGTAGAGGGAGGCTGGAGATCTGAAGAATTTGGGGAAGACTGACATCTGTTGCATGGAGAGGAGCTGGGGATCCTAGGACTAGAGGGAAGCTGGAAACCTGAGGAACTGATGGAGATGCACATCTGATGAATGGAGAGATTAAGGGTGTCATAGGGGTAGAGGGAGGCTGGAGATCTGAGGAATTTGGGGAAGATTGACATCTGTTGCATGGAGAGGAGCTGGGGATCCTAGGACTAGAGGGAAGCTGGAAACCTGAGGAACTGATGGAGATGCACATCTGATAAATGGAGGATAAATGGAGAGATGATGGGTGTCATAGGGGTAGAGAGAGGCTGGAGAGCTGAGAAATTAGGGGAAAATGGACATCTGTTGCATGGACAGGAGTTTGGGATCCTAGGTCTAGTGGGAAGCTGGAAACCTGAGGAACTGGGGGAGATGGACATCTGATAGATGGAGAGATGATGGGTGTCGTTGGAGTAGAGGGAAACTGGAGGTCTGAGGAATTGGGGGAAGATGGGCATCTGTTGTGGGGTGGAGCACCTATGACTAGAGGGAAGCTGGAAACCCGAGGAACT
Organism: Lithobates clamitans; assembly: GCA_037952925.1. NCBI lineage: Eukaryota > Metazoa > Chordata > Amphibia > Anura > Ranidae > Lithobates > Lithobates clamitans. The sequence goes on from JBBGZY010000014.1 coordinate 5,870,852, forward strand.
GGGGGAGATGGACATCTGATAAATAAAAAGATGATGGGTGTTGTAGGGGTAGAAGGAGGCTGGATATCTGAGGAATTGGAGGAAGATGGACATCTGTTGCATGGAGAGGAGCTAGGGATTTTAAGACTAGAGAGAAGCTGGAAACCCGAAGAACTGTGGGAGATGGTCTCCTGATAAATGGAGAGATAATGGGTGTCGTAGGGGTAGAGGGAGGCTGGAGAAATGATGAATTAGGGAAAGATTGAAATCTGTTGTATGGAGACATTGGAGAGTAGCTGCATCCTAGGGGTAAAGAGAAGATGGAAATCTGAGGAATTGGGAGAGATTTACATATGATAAATGGAAAGGTACTGGGATCTAAGGTGTAGAGGGAAGCTGCAGATCTGAGGAATTGGGGGAGATTGACATCTGTTGAGTGGAGAGGGGCTGGGGATCATAGGGGTAGAGGGAATCTGTTAAACTTAGGAATTGGGGAACAGACAGACCAGACATCTGATGACTGGAGAGAAGCTGACGAGGTAGAGTTAAAGATCTTGGGAATTGGAGGAAGATAGACATCTGATGAGTGTAGGAGAGATGGAGTTCTAATGTCAAGAGGGGAGTTGGGGATAAGTGGAAGGAGATAGAAATCTGAGTCAAGAGTTCATTTTGAGTAAAGATAAGATGGACATTTATTTATTGTGCGGAGTTGAAATGTTATGAGTGGAGGGGAGATGATGCTCTGTTGGCAAGAAGAGAACTTAAGATTGATTAGTGGGGGAGATGAAGATCTAAAGAGTAGAGAAGAGTTGGAAACCTGATGAGTTGGAGAACTAATCTGTAGAGAGGAGTTTGAGAACAGATGGGTAGAGAGGAGTTGGAGATCTGCGCATAGAGGGCGTATGGGGATCTAATGAGTAGAGAGGAGTTGGGGATCTGCTGAGTCAAGATGATTGGAGATTCGATAAATAGAGGTCTGAGGATTAGAGATGATCTAGAGTTCTGATGAATAGAGAGAAGTTGGGGATCTGAGTAGTAGAGGTGATTTAGAGATATGATGAGTAGGGAAGTGTTGGGTATCTTAGGAGTAGAGGTGATTTAGAGATCTGATGAGTAGAGATGAGTTGGGTATCTTAGGAGTAGAGGTGATTTAGAGATCTGATGAGTAGAGAGGAGTTGGTGTCTGAGGAGTAGAGATGATTTAGAGATGCGATGAATAGAGAGGAGTTGGGGATCTGACGAGCAGAGATGATTTACGGATCTGCTGGGACTAGGGAAGTTGAAAATCTGCTAATAAGAGGAGAACTAAAGAATTGATAAGACTGAGCATGAACTCTGACTTGGAACTTTGTGAAGATTTAAGGGGAGACTTGATTTAGGAGCTGGGGAGATGGTGTTAGAAGGTTCATTGGGGAACCTAGAAATCTAGAGGTGGAGCCTCAGGTTTGATGTTTTGAATGAGGAGGCTGCCGGTCTATCAATTTGGGAACAGATGGAGATTTGATCATTAGAAGATAGAGCAGATGTACCTTGTGGATCTGATTGCAGTATACAGATCAGGGTGGGTTTCTCTGACAGGGATCGGAGGTAGGGAACATTACATTTGTGAGTCTTACAATCTGGAAGAGAAGTCCACTCATTTGGGAGCTTCCCATTCATCAAAGTTTTTAAAAGTCCGCTGATTGTCCCACCAACTGTGAGCTCCACCTGGAGTCCCAGCCAGGCTCGCCTCCTGATTGGCTGCCTGTTAGCATGTGACCAGCCCTCTCTGCACCGGGCAATATTTACCAGCTCAGGAATGAAAGAAGTCCACAAGACAAGATCAGGTGAAACTCGGAGTGGCCGGGGAGGTCCCAGCAGTCTGAAGATCCAGCGCTGCCCCAGCCAGAACTCCACCGGGAAATGAATACTTACCTGGAGTACACACCGTGTGGGGATGTTGTAGCCTTCTCACCCAAATTCTGCAGAGAGGGATCCCTGCAGCCCTATCCCGGGAATGGGGTGGACAGTCATTATGCGGGCAGCCTACCGATCGGTGTCCATCAGGCTTCCCATCAGTCCTCAGCACTGTATGCTCCGTGCAGCCTGGATGTCCCTTATGAACCGAGCGCACCTGCTGACTACAATTACTTATCAGTCAGCCCGGACTACGACTTTTCCTATGGATCTATGGAGGACCCTGGGGTTCACATCCAATACACCGGCCCCGTCTTCCCGGGGAACGGATCGTACTTCCTGAACGGACAGCTCTCTTATAAGACCTTTGGAGAGGACACTCAGGGGGGGCCACGGAAGGAACAGCTGGACCTCCACCCTGGGAACTTCCAAAACTTCTCCCCTTCCCTTGGATCCTACCCCAAACCCAACTCCCCATTCTCCGAGACACACAGCACAATCAACACTTTTGATTGGATGAAAGTTAAGCGGAACGCTCCTAAGAAAAGTAAGTACAAAGAGACTCCCCGATTTGGGGGAAAAAGTTTATATTCCTAATGCCAATTAACGAATTTTTATTAAAATGTACGAAATGGGTGAGCAAACTGCACATTTTCGTTTTGATTCATTATTTTGCCCCTTTTTGGGGGGATCTTTTTTTGGATCTTTTGGGAAAATTGGTGCATCTTGAAAACTTTGATAAATAGACACAATTATTGTAAAATATTAATAAAGGGTATTTACTAAGATTGGGGCAGCTGTGCATGGCAACCAATCAGCTTCTAGCTTCAACTTGTTCAGTAAAGCTATAAAAATTGAAGCTAGAAGCTGATTGGTTGCAATGCACATCTGCTCCAATCTTAGTGAATTCCCTTTTAATAATATTTTACAATAAAGCTGTCTATTTGTCTAGGTTTTCACCCAAGATTTACCCATTTTCTATGGGAAGCTTATGGTAAAATTGATGAATCCTTGGGTGAAAATTTTGATAGACACCTTTTAATGTAAAATGTTATTAAAGGGAATTTACTAAGATTGAAACAGCTGTGCATGGCAAGCAATCAGCTCCTAGTTTCAACTTTGTCAGTTAAGCTTCAAAAAATGGAAGCTAGAAGCCATTGCACAGCTGCTCCAATCGTACTCGATTCCCTTTAATAATATTTTACAGTGAATGTGTCTATTTATCAAGGTTTTCATTCAATACCCATTGTCTATGGGAAAATTTGTAAGTCTTGGGTGAGAACCTTGATGAATTAATATAATAAGCTTTGGAAGGGTTCATTATTAAAGTGGATTTACAAAGATTGGAGCAGCTGTGCATGGCAACCAATCAGCTTCTAGTTTCCATTTTCAAAGCTTAACTGAACACGTTGATGCTAGAAGCTGATTGGTTGCCACGTACAGCTGCTCCAGTTTCAGGCTGATCATACACTTTTTTTTTCCAATCTCCTTTTAGATTGCCTGATTGGATACAAATGCATTCATTTGTTTTGGTAATAATATTGTACAATATTTATAAAAAACCAAATATATGTACAAAGTCAGATTGGGGGAGATTTACTAAAATTGGTGCAGCTATGCATGGTAGCCAATCGGCTTCTAAATTCAGCTTGTTCTATTAAGCTTTGACAATAACCTGGAAGCTGCATGATTGCTTTCTATACACCATATTTTATTTTGCACTCCCCAGTTTTAATACATAACCCACATTATGTAGTATGTATGGCCATTTTAGGTGTATATAAAAGTAGCCATAGGCATGCAATTGTGATTTTGTTGAAACATAGAGCAGAAGGCAACTGTGTATCAATTTGTGTTTAGTGATTCTTTTTTTGTAGCCGATTGTAACAGTTTTTATCCCTTTGACAGCTTCACCTTCTGACTATGGAGTGAGCAATCCTCCCAGCACGATGAGAACAAACTTCACCACCAAACAGCTTACAGAACTGGAGAAAGAATTTCACTTTAACAAATACTTGACCAGAGCCAGGCGCATAGAGATTGCCAACTCCCTCCAGCTGAATGACACTCAGGTGAAGATCTGGTTCCAGAACAGAAGGATGAAGCAGAAGAAAAGGGAGAGGGAAGGGATCCTACCCAGCCCCCCCAATCCAGGGACTGTCACTGTGGACTTTCAGCAGAAAGCAGCCCATAAGACTGAGCCCCTTTCCCCATCCAATGAGATCCTCTCATCCTAGAGACACTTACAGTCCCGACTTCATCTGCTGCCTTTGCACTATGCAATGCTATTGTACTTTTTTCTGGGTGGCTGAATGAGAATGAACACTGTGCATATATAGGGGGAAATAGCCCAGAAATAGCCTTCTCTTTGCAGTATTCAGGGAAAGTCGCATGCAACACAACGAATCCTGGTTCGGAGCTTCTATAATCGTTTCTTTGTGTTGGTTTATTGAGTTTACTTAAAGGGGCATGCCATGCATGCACCCACTATGCAAGTACTGATGCCCAACAACTTTGGATGGCCATAGATGGGGTGATTTTTTTTTCATTTAATATGATGAAGATTAGACCTTTGAAAAAGATTGTAAAGTCTTACCAATGTTTAAAAAATGCAAACAATTGGGCCCATTTTTGTTTTTTTTGTACTGAAAAGTTTACATCCCAATTATTTTTGTTTAATTGGTCTAGCTTATTTTGCACAGCCACTTTAAGGCCCCCTATCTCTGCAATCATTCATGTCTATAACATCTGTCGTTGCCAATCATCTGACGATTAAAAAAAAAAATCTGTTTGTAGATATTTTCAATATCTAAAAGTTTATCGGCCATTTAAAAAAAAAAAAAATTGTACACAATCCTATCATTTATCGCAACATTTCTTTAAAATTGTTTCAAAATTGTTCCATGGATGGCCAGGCTTACTTCAGTTTGGTGGCATCCATGTGTTCAACCAAAGATGGAATTGTAATGCAACATGATTTCTTAACATTATTTTAAAAATTCCAATATCTGACCATTTATCAGTCATCTTGTGATCTATTTTATACACAATCTAACTGTTATAGCAAAATTTATTTAAAGTGGGTTGAAAATTGGTCCATCAATGGCCTAGCTTACTCTAGTTTGGTGGCATCCATGTGTTCAACCAAAGGTGGAATTGTAATGCAACATGTTTTCTTAACACTATTTAAAAATGTCAATATCTGACCATTTATCAATCATTTTGTAATCCTTTTATTCACAATCCAACCGTTATTGCAACATTTTTTTTCAAAACTGTTTCAAGATCATTCCATGGATGGCCAGACTTACTCCAGTTTGGTGACATCCATGTATTTTAACCAAAGATGGAATTGTAATGCAACATGTTTTCTTAACATTATTTAAAAATTTCCATATCCGACAGTTTTTCGGTCATTTTGTGATAATTTTATACACAATCCAACCGTTATCGCAACATTTCTTCCAAAGCGGTTCAAAATCACTCCATCAATGGCCAGGCTTACTCCAGTTTGGTGGCATCCATCTGTTCAACCAAAGATAAAATTGTAATGCAACATGTTTTCTTAACCTTATTTAAAATTTGCACTATTGCCTTTAAAATTGTTTTTCACTGTGAGTTAAAATGCCCAGTGAGATTGTATTTGATACCTCAGATATTATTTGGCCACATGGCTTGGTTTCTAATGTAACTGCTGTGTGTGTATATATATTTTTAAATACAAAATAAACCTGGAAAACGATTCAACTTCATGTAATTTTGTATAATAATAATAACCAAAGAATTGTACAATAAGAGTGTGTTTATGAGAAACAGTACAAAATTTATTTAACTTCTAGAGTTTTTATTTTTATTTTTTGGGAGGGGTGGGAGGTGGTGGTGGTAGTGGGGGGTCCCGTGCAGTTAGTGGGGAGATGAAAAGGTCACTTAAAGTCCATCATGGGAACATCAACCTTGTCTACTTTGTAATCCAAAAGAAAACTAAGAGTATGTGTAAGCTTGGTTGTTCTGTAGATTCAAACTTTTTGCATATTAAAGGAGAATTCCACTTCAAACGGGTCCCTGGCTGGAAGAATTACAAATTCTCACTTTCAAAGTGAGCATCACAAAAGCCTCATCAAATCTAAAGCACACGTGTCTGTTTCTTTTCAACAAGTTCACTGGGTCACTGGAAATGGCAGCTTACCGGCAATTGCAGCCAATGCACCATCATGATATTTCCTATGTGTCCTATCAGTAGAACAATTGCTGACACAGTCCACTGTAGACTGCAGAAAGTGGGCGTGGCTTAAACCCAAAAAGTTCCTTTTGGAAGGTTCGGTGAAGTTTATAAAGTCCAGGATTTTAGTGTTACAGGAGGTGACACCTTCCTACTATCTGCCAGATCAATAGATCAAAACGTTTACTAATTGTGAAGTTGATTTGGTAGATCAGCAATCTGATGCTACTAAATGTTGCCAAGACCCATTCCATGTATTTTTTTTTTTTCGTTTTGTAATTAGATGATAGAAGTGAAACATGTGTGTACATATAAGCAATATAAGGTGCATTTGCTGTAATTGTCGGGATGCTGCCATTTCTAGTGACCATATGAACCTATTATATATATATTTTTTATTTTAACGTCCAAAAATTACTTTTTTTTATATGTAGCTAAACCCAAGCAATCTATATCTACACGATATGTCGTTTACTTTCCTTCTGACCATCTGCCCCCAGCAGCTATCTAATGTAAATGAGTCCCTGCTTAGAACAACAGACCTTCTTGCTGGTATGACACTTCAAAGACGGTCACCTGTGTCGTGACCCCTGCCTTCCCCTGGTCACCTTTGATATTGCAATGTCCCTTTCTTTGATAAGAATCAAACCCCCTTCGCTTAAAACAAAACAAAACAAAAAAAAAAAACAGGCAAAAAACAGGCACATTTGGGGAAACAAACCTGATTTGCCGGGACACATCGTCCAGCTTTGTACACACATCTTGGGAAACCTTAGATTGGGAACAGAGGCTGACACTTGTTAATGTCATATCAGATGTCCTTTGTGCAGATCAAATGTGTCAAGAGACAAAAGTGTATTTGGTAAAGGAAGTTTCAGTGTACACGATTCCTATTTAAATGTTTATTTCTGTAGAAAACCGAGGCCAGCCTATATCTGTGACATTGTGACAACAGGATGGCATCCTTCCCACCCAATCTATGCAGGGAGCCAGGGTCACTCAGAGTTCAGCTCAGACAAGGAGGGTATTGTGATGTCACAGTCTACAATGGTCACTAAGTGGGCTCTCTGTTTTATGAATCACAATCCCAAGGGCACAAATATGAGGTACTCTTCTATTATTATATTGATTAGAGCATCAGTACTGGAGGCCTGAGGGACACTTCAGTGGGTTTTAGTATAGAAAGCAAATAATTACCTGATTACCCAAAATTTGAAATACTAGTTTATGGAAAAGTGGTGAGAATAGTTTTTGTGTTATGATGAACAAAATGATGGGTAAATAAATTATGATATAAATATATATATATATATATATATATATATATATATATATATATATATATATATATATATATATATATATATATTTGTATTTTTAAAATGCATTTGTATGACTAGATACTCAGAAAAGCTTCTGTTTTACTGAATCAGCATTTTTGTTCTATTTAATAACTCTCACTCTTTATTTCTTTCCCTCTCTCTCTGTCTTTTTCTCCCATTTCTGTTTTTCTGCCTTTTCTTTTTCTCTCCCCTCTTTCTCCCCCAATTTTCTCACTCTTTATCTCTCTCCCCTTTCATTTCTTTCTCCCTCCCACCTCTCTATTTTCCCCCTTTCACTCATTCCCATCTCATTTTCTCTCCTTCTCTCTAATCTATACAGGTATATGCTGTGTTTTTAGATACTCCTACTCCCACTAATATGCATTTGCAATTTAAAACCTAATACAAGTTTGAGGAGTTTATAAAGTTTATAAAGAGAACCTTTATAAAGTTTCAAGGGCAGTACAGTGGCTTAGGCTATACGTTCACTCTTCAGCATTGCAAGAACGCGAGCAAAATCGTTTGCTTTCCCACAAAGCATAGAAATGCACTGCCCCTTTGCATATGCACAATGGTGCCATTAAATGGGTTGGAAGGGCTCCTGTTTTTTCACCTTAATGCATCCTATGCATTAAGGTGAAAAAACACCTTGCAGTCACCGGCCCCCTAGCCCCCCCCCCGTTTTATTTACCTGAGCCCCGAATTTCCGTCGGCGCGTCCCTGCCGTCCCCCTCCACGGGTTCTTGATTGGATAGATTGATAGCAGCGCTGCTGTCAATCAAATCCAATGACGCTGGCGCGCGGGGGGGGGGGGAGGGCCTGCATTCGGCCACTATGGGCGCCGAATGCTGGACTTGGGAGCGCACCCGTAAGGTAACCCCCTCTGGAAAGCGCTTCTCCAAGGGGGTTATCTAATGCGGGGAGGAGCCGCAAAAGCCGCCAAGGGTCCCCAGAAATGGATGTTCAGAGCCACTCTTTGCAAAACGAGCTGCAAAGTGGAGGTAAGTATGACATTTATTATTTAAAAAAAATAAAAAATTATCCTTTAGTATCACTTTAATTCTTAATGGCACCTCCACGCATCTGTAAACATGCATGCCTAAATGCAGGGTGCTACAGCACCCTGCATTTCAGTCCAGCACACCAAAAGAGGCAGGGACTTCCTTTGAGCACTTCTTGCTCATGGCGCAGCCCATTGAAATAAATGGGCTGACATACATGTGACGCACAGAACCACACGCACGCTCCTGAGATCATCAGTTTGAATCCCAGTCAGGGCTCCCAGAATGCCTGAAAAGTGTTTGCATTTGACTGGACAATGTTGTGATTTGCTCCCAGCTTCCGGAGTTTTAAATCAAAGGTGGTTGGGAGTTTAGGAACTCGCCCATTTGGATCCCCAAGACTGTCTTCTAGGCCATAGATAGAGTGATGTTAGATTTCCTTTGGGGTGGGGGTGAGGGGCCCCTCGTATTAGACTACAAGTGCTGCAGCAACCTTGGCAAGAAGGGAGGTAACGGTGCCCAATTTTGCTAGATATTTTTTCGCTGACGCAGCCGGAGGATGGTGCAGCAGTATCACTTGAGGCCACAGTTGTAGGTTCCTATGAGGCACACGCGGTTATTTACGAAAGGCAAATCCACTTTGCACTACAAGTGGAAATTGCAAGTGCAAAGTGCATTTGAAATTGCACTGAATGTGCACTTGGAAGTGCAGTTGCTGTAAATCTGAGGGGTAATTCTGAAATGAGGGGAAGCTCTGCAGATTTTATCATCCAATCATGTGCAAGCTAAAATGCTGTTTTTTATTTTCCTTGCATGTCCCCCTCGGATCTACAGCGACTGCACTTCCAAGTGCACTTTTCACTTGTAGTTTGCACTTGTAGCGCAAAGTGGATTTGCCTTTCGTAAATAACCCCCATTATCTCACTTAGTGTTCCATGGGTGTAGTCAGAGCCCCTTATGCCCTCACTGGGTCTATGAGATCTGTTGTTAGAGTGTGGGAAGTAACCAGGAGAGCTGAAATCAAGGAGGACAGAGTAGTGTCCCCGTATATTCCATTGTGGAATAATCTTTAGCTGACTAATTTCTTTTCTTACTCCAACCCAATTATTTGGATGAGGTATGGGATTAAAACGGTGGGTTCTGTAGTTGGTTACGGGGTGCTCCTGACATTTGATTTACTCAAACGACAATACCAAATCCCATATTCACTTATTTCGCAATCTCCAGTTCAGGCACGCTTTTTCTATCCAATTTGGAACTTCCAGTCTATGTGTGAGGGTTGGCAATTTGGAATCCTTACTTAGAGATAAAGACCCTGCCAAAGCCTTATCCACTATTTACAAACAACTGTTCATAGATACCACCAAGATTTTGTCCTCTTGTCGCACTGCATGGTTGTCAGGCGTCCCACAGCTAGACGGTGATGACTGGGACGATGTATGGAGTGCCACCTTTTCCAGGCTAGTGTCAGCACAAGATCACCTTAAACAAATTAAAAATTTTCCATAGAATTTATTTGACTCCCCCAAGCTTTCGTGGATTTTTTCCACACATTCTTCGAATCAATGGAGGTGTGCTGCTCCTGGGGCAGATTTTATTCACATATTTTGGCACTGTACACACATCTAATTGTTCTGGTCAGAAGTTGTGGATTGTATTAAATTGGTCAAGGTTAAATAAAATTAGCACTTCTATAGAAGTTTGCTTATTGGGCCTGGTAGACCCTTTAGCACTCAAAAAGGTGATCCGTATACTACTTTCCCTACTTTTGTTTTATGCATGTGAAATAATAATTCTGTCATGGAAGAAACAGGTGGCCCCCACCATCATGGAAGGCATTAGTAAATAATGCTTTACCGTTGTACAAAGCTACATATCTTAGTAGAGGTGTACCAGCTAAATTTGAAAAGGTATGGGGAGGGTGGATTAATGACAATTCCATTGCTTCAGATTGATTGTTAATAGATGAAAGGTTCCTGCCAAGGGCAAGGTACTGATCCTTTGAGGACCCTGGTGAGCACCTGGTGAAGTCGCTATTGGTACTTTTGGGGTGTGGTGATTAGAAGCTGTATATGCTTATTATGTACTCTGTATTTAATTCTTTAAACAAGTTTATCACAAATGTTGTATGGAAGCTGCATTGTTCACTGGTGCTGATGCATTGTAGTGTAGAATGTTGAATGTTTCTAAGTTTGTAACTTTATATGAAAAAACTAAATAAAAAGAATAAAAAAAAAAAGGGTAGTCGGTAGCAGAAACTCCAACAGGCCCATCCACTGATCACATTTTGGTCAGATCATTAGGAACCAGCTGGTATTAGCTCAGTGTATGGCCACTTGTTATCCCGCTAAGTACAGAAACTTATGTGAATGTACAGTATATAAAGCACCAGTGGCGGCCTGTCCATACTGCCCCCCCCCCCCAATCCATGCCCCAGCCCCTAATCTACATGCATGGCACCAGACGCATGGATTCCAAAGGGGTTTTGTTTTTTCAAACTGTATTTTAACTGTCATTTGTGTTAAATAAAAAATAAAATAAGTTTGTTGCAGGTAGCTATGGACTGTTAACATTGCAGTCTTGCAGATCCCAACTGCACAGAGCTGTAAAGAATATGTTAACCCAACATCTCATTTCATTCCTGATATGTGTCTGTTGTACCATGTATTTGGGTTAAAAAAGTGTCCCGTTCCCTTTTTATTGCTACCCTTATGTGAAATACCTGGTGTTCCTGCCAGTCCTCCTGCTTTCTTATTTAAAACTAACCACACTAGACATGGAAGCTTATCCTTCTGGCTGTGTTGGGAGAACAGCCTGTGTGGAATGGGGAATATACCTTGCTGGGGTGGGGTGGGGTATCAGGAGGCACTGTCACTTGGCATGCTGCCAAGTTGCTTACTTTAAACAACCAGTAGGTGTTTCTAAGCTATTAAAGTGTTTGTGACCCTAAAAAAAAAACTAAGATCCTGTTCCTTTAAGGCATGAATAACAGCACAGTGCTTGTGCTGTGCAATGCTTCTCTTCCTGGTTAATTCTGCCAGTTCCTGAGTCCCCCTGCCTCTGCTGACCACGATAATCATGGCTGTGGAGCCCTGACTATCGTGGTCAGTCTACGTGCCTCCGTCATCCGCAGCTCTATTGTTCTCCTCTGACAGTCTCTCCCCCCTCCCTGTCAGCATGAGAGCATTTCCTCCCGGCCCCTCCAGCCTTTATTCCACTGCATCATGCAGCACATCGCAATGTATCTAATGCAGATATGCAGCAATTACCAAAACTGTATGTGTTTGTTAGAAATGAAAAGGCAAAATACCGATTCTGACACCCCAGCTTTGCGGTCATGTGATCCCCCTGTGCTTGCCAGCCTCGATCTACGGAGAGAAGCAGGAGGGGCGGAGCTTCCCCTTTGCTGGCAGGCTGACGTCACATAGTGACTTTACAAACACTTTAAAAACCAGCTGTAATATGACTCTAGACTCTTGGTTGTGATCTTTGAGGATGAATAACTTCACATAAAAAGTAGCTAGAGAGGTGACTGAGGGCTTGTTATGAAGCTCTCAATTGTACAGAATATGTAAATAGTTTAATGTTCACAGTATGGGCAAAGGTACACTTTAATAGCTAAAAACTCCAGAATTCTCATATACAGTATTTGCATAAGGATTTTACCACCTTAAAGAGCATGTCCACCCATCAGTAATATATCAGTTTTGGTAAATGCTATAGAGCGAAAACATGGGTTCTTATTTTTCTTAAGGATGCCAGAGCTGAGATATATACACTTGGGTTCCCAGATCTGCACATGGGGTTCTAGTCAGACTACAAGGACAGAAACAGAGTTCTGAACTGAATCTGACAGACATCACCATAACTGTCCCCCAGGAATAAAGGAAAACAGCATGTGACTTAATAAATAAAGCTGCCATACATGGATTGAAATTTGGCCAGTTAAGCAGGGACCAGACCAATTTTGATCCATGTATGGGCAGGCTTGTTGTACCCATGTCAATGTCAACCACCCTGTCAGATCTTGCTTCATGCAATTACTGCCAGTGGCAGCTCAAGTGTAGCCCATGGAGCAGTGTGAGGGAGGAACACACCATTGGTACTCCTTTATCAAAGGAGAAAACAATGATAAGACAAGATTTTCTACTCCGTCCAAATGGTATTTCCTATAATGATCCTCGAGTTGGGTATCTGTGTATGCTTCATAAACATTTTCTAATTTACTACCTTTACTGAATACTAAAAAAGCTGAGAATGTCCACTCAAAGAAAAAAAAAAAAGAATATCCACTTAAATTATCCATGTGAAAAGCTAATTCCTGATCTTTTTTTTTTAATCTGCACGATTGGATACATGAATTATTTGGATTTATGTACAAATGATTTGATAAATAGAATTAAAACTCTTTTTTGAGTGAACGTTCTCAACCCCTTTAGAAAACCAGCCACATTAAATCATTTTTGACCAGATCCAGAGACTTCCATCTAATGGTAACGGGAACTGCCATACACAGATTTTCATTCAAACAGAAATTCTGAAAAATCACTCATCAGAACATTCTATTTTGCCATCGTTGACTCAACTAACTTTGTTCAAAATTCCTTAAAATTTCATACAGGACTGCTAATTGAATGGAATCCCAGGCGTATTAAAAAAGTTTAATTACAATATGTATGATTTTTCCTGAACAAAAACCACATTCACAAAAAGAATATTGTTTGTTCAAGAAGAAATTTTTATCCTGCTCCTTTGGATTTTCTTGTCATTGAAGTTAAATACGAACATCAATTTGATGCCACTAAGGTTCAGTATTAGAAAATTGAACAAAAGTTCCCAAAAATATTTTTTTTTTTTTTACAAAATTCTACTAGCATATTGTCAGGTATAGTTTATAAATGTTAGTGCTGCTCAGAAAACCAGGAGAAGAACTATTTGTAAAGTCAGTGAATGACCACACAAACATGGCCAGAGGGAATGAGGCAGAAAATGTTAAGTGGGATATTTCAAAGTAAACATAATGCAATGAATAGGTAATGTATGCAACAATATCATGTAATACATGTAGGAGTGGGTGGAACAACTTAGGAGTAATGTAATGATTAGCTTGGGAGATGGGACACAAAGCCCAGTGTCAGTGTGGAGTGGGTGGGAGCTGAATTAGTCTGGACAGCGATGGAGTTAAAATAGACCTCACAGAACAATGAGGGTCATGGCTATCAGGCAGGAGGGAATAATAGTCAGCTTACTGCACAACTCACCCCTTCAGACAAATTTTACCTAGTAAAGCAAGCAGTGAAACTATCAGCTTTCTAATTAAAATACATTACACACCTTGTTCCCTTTCATATCTCTGATCTCTGGAAGCATCCATTGTACCTATATGGGTGCACTCACTGAAATAGAGGAAATCCCAAAGTCAAAGCTGTGGGCATGCACATGACATGACATTTAGCTTGCAAAAAATTATTATATAGTAGAATTATTGGTGGAGCACAGCCTTGGGAAAGGAGGGCTCTGCTCAAACAAAAAGTTGGCCAGTTGTCATGCCCCCCGTTAGTGCCCACAACTTTGACTTGTTACATTTATTATTATTATTATTATTATAATACAGGATTTATATAGCGCCAACAGTTTGCACAGCACTTTACAATGTTAAGGCAGACAGTACAGTTACAATACAATTCAATGCAGGAGGAATCAGAGGGCCCTGCTCGTTAGAGTTTACAATTTACAAGGGAGGGTCAAGTGATACAAAAGGTAATAACTGTGGGGGATGAGCTGATGGAGAAGATGAAAGTACAGTTATTAGGTGGAAGCAGGATAGGCTTTCAGGGGACGCCTAAAGGTGGATAGAGTTGCAGATAGTCAGACAGATTGAGGTAGGGAATTCCAAAGGTTGGGAGAGGCTCGGGAGAAGTCCTGGAGGCGAGTATGGCAGGAGGTGACGAGGGAGCTAGAGAGCAGGAGGTCTTGGGAGGAGCGAAGAGAATGATTTGGTTGGTATTTTGAGAATAGGTTAGTGATGTAGCGATGGAGAGATAGATTTATCATCAGTGTAGAAATCATATTGAAAGCCATGGGAGGCTATCGGCTGACAGAGAGGAGGCGTATATTGAAAAAAGAGAGGTCTAAGAACAGAACCTTGGGGAACCCCAACGGAGAAAGGAAGGGGAGAGGAGGAATAGAAATGCAGGTGACACTGAAGGTGCAGTGGCAGAGGTAGAAATAGAGCCAGTGAAAAGCACAGTCATGGAGATAAAAGGAGTAAAGTATAGTAGTAAGTCATTTGTGAGTTTTAAAAGAGCAGTTTCAGTGGAGTGTTGAAGGCAAAATCCAGACTGAAGAGCATCATGAAGGTTATTCTTAATGAGGTGGTCACTCAGTTGGTTGTAGACCAGGCGTTCAAGGAGTTTAGAGAAAAAGGGGAGCAAGAAGATGGGGCATAGATTGTTAAGGTTGGTAGGGTCCAAGGAAGGCTTCTTAAGTATGGGGGGGGGGGACTAGTGCATGTTTTAGAGAGTTGGGGAAGATGTCAGAAGAGAGCGCATGTGAGTGCATCGGCTCTAGACAGCTGACACCAGTTTTGCAATATCACACTATTGTTTTCTCTTTTGTTATGTGTTTGAGCTCTGTAAGATATGGAGATTATCACTAGAAAGGGGTGATCGAACAAACTGTTTGAATTAGAACTTCAAGCCATCATATGTGGTAGCTATCCTCTGGAAAATCCTTCATTTTTATTATTTATTTTTTGCTATTGATTTCTTATGCCTTCTTACCTGGCTTCAGTTTTAGCAGCAAGAACAATAATGGTTGGGACCTTTTAATACATACTTTTTGCTGTAATTGGCCCTTATCATTGATATTTAGTTCATTGTATAAACCCAATAGTGCATATACCTGGCTTTTTATTACTAGCAGGAATTATTTTGGACGTGATTGGTTTATACACATATTTTATATATTTTTGTTACAATTTACCATTATAGTGGGAATTAGTTCATTGTGCACACCCAACTTTTAGCACATTTGTTTTCATTTGTTAATTATAAATTGTCTTGAGGCACTTTGCACTTTATATAGTGGTTAAGCCACTTATAGGAATCACTACAGCACATAGCACCTATTAATATCAACATTTAGGATATTAGGACACCATTTATTTTTATTTTCATATTTGTATTAGTGAGAGATCACCTTTTTGGTTGCAGCTTTTATCACTCAAATATATATATTTATTGTTTATTATTTTACCACACCAGCGCTTAAGTACTAATAGCATTAGAAGTGAGGGAGAGATTGAAAATTTGGGTTAGGGAGGGTAGCAGTGGCAGGCCCGACCATAGGCGGCGCGCGGCGCCGTCCCTTCATCCATGCGTCCGGCCCTCTAACCTACATGCAAGGCGCTGGATGGATGGATTTCAATAGAGTTTTTTTTTAAGCACATGATTAGAGCCTGAGGCTCTAATTGGCTTAAAAAAAGGGTGGGCTTGGGGTGGAGAGCATGGTGCTCTGAGCCCACCCAGTGTGACAATAGTAAATTAATATTCGCTATTGTCTTTCTGATTCTCCTCCTGGGCCAATCAGGAAGCAGTTCCTGAGACCCAAATGGCCGCGAGTCTTAGAATTCCTGGCCAATCGGGTCTCAGTCAGGACCCATTTCCTGTTCAGCCTGGAGGAGAAGCAATGGCCCTAGAATGAGTAGCTGCAGCCTAGATCCACGTCTGCCTGATCTGCCTCCTTCCATATCTCCTCCGCCGCATTCCCGTTCGTCGGATTGACGCATTCCTGTCTGTCTCCCATGGGAGGGATCACCGCATTCCCATCTGTCTGCCACGGTGGGGGCAGACAGATGGGAATGCGTTGATCCCCCCCACGTCAAAAGTTTGTCGGACGGGCTGTCGGACTTTTGTAGCCGAAAAGTCAGACTGCGTGTAAATAAATGTTTGCTTTTGGGTTTAATACTGCTTTATTTCATTCAGGCAAAGTTGTGGCTTTAAGCTGGCCATAAATGTGTAGATTTCTCCAGTCTATGTTAAAAGCCCCAGCCACAAGCCATCTTATCATTTGTTATTATTCTTATTGAAAATGACCCCTCAATTTTAACTACAGGCTATATGATTTTCTACAATTGTACACATTCTAATATTTTTTACATGCAATATTGCCATTTTCATTTGCTTCTTGTTTGATGGGATACAAGTCTGCACGGAGCTGGAATTTAAATCAGAGACATTCCCTACAAGCATACCTCCCAACTTTTTGAGATAGGAATGAGGGACACCTATTAGCAAAAGTATGTAGGCATAGGACACACCCCCTGCCACGCCCCCTTAAAGAAGATTTAAACAAAAAAAAGAAGAATGCTTTTTTTTACCACTACTATTCCTTTACACTGGATTTTGAAAAATACAGATGCAGCAATTTAGAAATTGGATGAAACGTTTAGCACTGGGAAACACTTTTCAAAAGATAAATAGTAAATTTTATATACACCTATATAGATCAGACCAAAATGAGGGACAAATAAGGAGGAAAGAGGAACAAAGGGTATTTGTTCCAAATCAGGGACAGTTCCTCTAAATCAGGGATATGTGGGAGCAATGCCTACAAGTAGTGCTTACTGATGCTTGCAGGGCCATACACTGCTTGAAATTTCAGCCAAGCTTTCCTGGCTTAGATAGAGATAACAGCAAGCTTACAGAATAAATTTAAGGTGTTTGAAAAGGTATGGGGTCCATGGATCAGATGCTTGACTAATGATCTCTGGACTATCCCTGGCTAGGTTCCCTCCTGGTTGACGTGGACCAGAGCATGGTGTCATTTCCCCCTTCCCCTCCTCATTTCTCTTCTTCTTTTCATCCCTTCTTTGTCCTTTTTTGTTGGATTTTGGTACTCAGGCACTCGGACTGGGTAATTCCGTGTTTTTGGAGGATGGAGTAGTCTCCTCTATTTGATTGAGGGGGTGTACATTCCTTGGCTTGAAGAACATACTCTAAACCCCGTAAAATTGCAATGTTACCATAACGTAGAAGGACATACTGAGACTTCTAGGTTTTATAGTCTGTTTTACAGACTCTGGTTAATACAGCATCATTATTACAGATTGTAGTTATATACCCCTGAACTATAAGAGGTTAGTTGTCTCAGGGAACATGGTCTATTGCCATGTGGATTGTTGTAATATGTCCTTTGCATTGTACTCATGCAATTATAAAGTATGACCTTATATTTTTATACAGTATGCAATTCAAATTGTGGAAGTTACCTATTGTTCAAAATCAATGCTGGAATCTCTTTAATTTTGTTTTGTGAAAACCTTTAATAAAAAATACTGAGACAGAAATTTTAGCCAAGTTAGGAGGAATTTTCTAAAATTCAAGCAGTATATAGCCAGCCTTAGACTTGCAGGTGGGGCTGGGGGCAGGCCAAGGTACAATATGAGTGGTGCAGTTACACTTTATACCAATGCAATATCCTACATCTTTTACTGAAATTATTTGGTAATCTGTCCTTTATATATTCTCTATGTAATATAAATATAGTACAATATTCATATGCCAACAGTGATGCATACAGACAATATCATACTTTCCGTTATTTGTAGAAGATAAAGTAATTAACTATTGCTTTCTGTTGCAAAAATATCTTGCAAGGGATTTGTCTCTCTCAACACAACCTAAGTGTCCTGGGAGAATGGTATAATGCTTCTCATGAACAACATTATTAATAATGTACTAAGCTTACATAGGTATACTTTAATGTGATCCTTCAGCATCCTAGTTTTATGTGCTGCTTATGGTGTATGGATATACAATGGGATATTTTTATGTATAAACACAATGTTTCTCTTTTAATAAATATGTGCATGACCTGAATGATGTAGGAAAAGGAAAAACTTCTTTGTTTTTTTGAACTGTATGGCTGTACTTAAGGAGCCCCTGTCACCAACCTACAACATTTTTAAGTAAAGGCATAGAAACAAAATCTAGTATTTTAAATGCTTACTTGCAGCTTTTCCTTTATATAAACAATATTTTTTCTTTTTTTGCAATGTGAAAGTCAATTCCTCTGCTCTTCTGGGAGTGTCCAATTACTTTCAGTGCTGGCCCAGCAAATCCCCCCTTCCATCACCTTCCTACATAACCTTTTATGTTGCCCCAAAAGGGGAACACTATAGAGTTGCTCTGAGTTTGCTAGAGCTGCAGACACCACATCCAAGATGGCAGCACGCAGCAGCAGTCTGAGGCTTTTGGATGTCTGCATAAGGGAGTCTTTTACCGGTAAATACCATGCAATAAATATGTTATACACTGATCAGCCATAACTTTATGACCACCCACCTAATATTGAGTATCACTAGTACCACTAGATCCCTGCAGGTATGCTGTGGTATCTGACACCAAGCTGTCAGTGGCAGATCCTCTAAGTCCTGTAAGCTGCAAGGTGGGGCTTCAATGGATCTGAGTTGTTTTTCCAGCACATCCCACAGACAGGGCTGATGCAAGGATTTTTGACACCCTAGACAAAACCTAATTTTGCTGCCCCCTTGGCTCCACTCCTGACTCCACCCCCTTTTCATGCCCATGTAAACCCCACTTTTTAACCTCCCTGGCGGTATGATTATTTCTGATTTTAGGTGCTGAAAGCGGTACAATTATTTTGCACAGAAATTTGGCGTTTTATATTGTAGGCTTGTAATTCTTAGGAATAGTTCACTTAAATCTGTCCAAACAAGAGTCTAGTAGACATCCCGGGTATGATAAAGTTTGAAAAACTAAATAAAAAATTATAATATAATAAATAACTATAAATAATTATAACAAATAATAATATAATAATAATAAAAATTATATAATAATGTAATCAAATCAAAAACACTGAAATTTGCTCAGTTGCAGAATTGTCGCTTTTGTTACTTTTAGTGTTTGATGACGGATCTCCTCACAAATCACTATCGCTCAATTCTGCGAGTGATTCTAATTTATTATCGCTGTTTTCTAGCTGCTCTAAAACCACTTTTGATGTAAAGGGACAGTTTTGGTTGCTATGGGCAATCTCCAGTTTCCTGGCAGAGAGAAAAGTTTTATATATATAAAACTGCATGCAGGACACTGGGCAAACCACTAGGGACAAAGGGGATGTGTAATTATTTGATACAGTACTGTAATCTGTAAGATTACAGTATGCTGTATCTGTACTGTGTGTTTCACTATTTGAATTTACCGCCGAACTCCGTCCCCGTGCGTCGCACCGCTCGCAGGGAACGGAGCTCGGCACTGTGAATCGAGCGAGACACAGCGGCTCGCCGATCACAGCGGGGAGACATCGCAGGATCCAGGGGACAAGGTAAGTAAACTCTTCCTGGATCCTGCGATGCAAGCCCGAGTCTGGCTCGGGGATACCGCTTTTGGTATAAAAAATCCAACCCGAGCCAGACTCGGGAATACCGCCAGGGGGGTTAATGAAGCACCCATCAAATGTAGCCTCACCAGCGCCCATCAAATGCAGCCTCACCAGCGCCTATCAAATGCAGCCTCACCAGCGCCCATCAAATGCAGCCTCACCAGCGCCCATCAATGTAGCCTTACCAGCGCCCATCAAATGCATCCTCACCAGAGCCCATCAAATGCAGCCTCACCAGCGCCCATCAATGCAGCCTCACCAGCGCCCATCAATGCAGCTTCACCAGCGCCCATTAACTGCAGCCTCACCAGCGCCCATCAAATGCATCCTCTCCAGCCCCCATCAATGCAGCCTCACCAGCGCCCATCAAATACAGCCCTCAACAGCTCCCATCAAATGTAGCCGCACCAGCGCCTATCAAATGCAGCCTCACCAGCGCCCATCAAATGCAGCCTCACCAGCGCCCATCAATGTAGCCTCACCAGCGCCCATCAAATGCATCCTCACCAGAGCCCATCAAATGCAGCCTCACCAGCGCCCATCAATGCAGCCTCACCAGCGCCCATCAATGCAGCTTCACCAGCGCCCATTAACTGCAGCCTCACCAGCGCCCATCAAATGCATCCTCTCCAGCCCCCATCAATGCAGCCTCACCAGCGCCCATCAAATACAGCCCTCAACAGCTCCCATCAAATGTAGCCGCACCAGCGCCCATCAAATGCAGCCTACCAGCGCCCATCAATGCAGCCTACCAGTGCCCATCAATGAATGTTTGCTTGCTTGCAGACACAGTCCTCTGCCACTGCTGCGCCTCTGACACTATGTGCAAACAGAGCGGCGGTTGCCTGCTGATGCTGAGACTTAGTTGCTTGCTGCAGAGAGAAGAGAGTAGGAAAACCAGAAGACGGGGGCCCTAGGCAGCCGGGCGCCCTAGGTGGCTGCCTAGTTTGCCTAGTGGTAGCACCGGCCCTGCCCACAGATGCTCAATTGGATTGAGATCTGGAGAATTTGGAGGCCAAGTCAACACCTTGAACTTGATACATATTGTTAATTCAGGGTGAAAAAAGACACAAGACCATCCAGTTCAACCAACAGAGAAAAACACACACACACATAGAAAATATCCACAGTTGTGTTGACCCAGAGGAAGGGAAAAAAAAACATTCTTGAACTATTGATCAGACCAGACCACTTTCTTCCATTGCTCCGTAGTCCAGTTCTGATGCTCACATGCCCATTGTAGGCTGTGGACATGGGCACCGGTCTGCGGCTATGCAGACCCATACATAACAACCTATGATGCTCATTTTTTTCTGTTTTCAACACATCTGCTTCATGGACAACATGTTTACTTGCAGCCAGGTAGAGTTTTATAGTGCCCCATTTAGTTAGTGTTATGTGTGTTTCACAGTTCTTTTTTGGTGGCTTTCCTGGGTCTGACCCACTGGTTCTATTTATTATATATAGAGACAGGGATGCAGACCAGAGAGGCCTGTAGCTGGAGTTAATAAGTGCACAAGGTTACTGAAAGTCTGTGGTTGCTGCTGTCAAGGTTGCCGGAATCTGTCCTGCTAACCTGCTGAGCCTGCTGATATGCCGAGACTGGAGTGGCAACTAAGGATCATCTGGCCTCAGTACCCTTCCACAGCTTAGGGGGATTGTCAGGACTTGAAGTCCTCCCTGAAGATACCAATCCTGGGTACTACCAACATGGACTCAGCCAGAAATGGACACTATGCTGTGCAGGTATGCGTGGGCAGCCACAAGCCTGAGTTAGGGATTACTTTAGGGTAAAGAAGAGAAAGAGATAAGTGAAGTGCACGCATGGAGTCAGCGCTAGGTGTACGGCAGGGCTTCATACCTTTACTGGGAGTGAGATAGGCTCTGCGTGTCCCTCCTAAATGCATCAGTGACTGTTGTGGTGTATAATTACATCAAGAAAGTTACTAAAGTTCAGTTATCTGTTTAGGCAAAGGTAACCCATGTGTAAAGTACTGACCTGTTCTAAGTGCCTAGCGTAGCAGAGAAGAACCCACCCTGGAGTGGGCCTTCCATGTGACCCACTCTTGGCGCCCAACAAGGATGGGAACATGAATGACGTGTCACCCTACTTCCCCCGCCTACCCTTACATAGTTACTGCCCGATATATCCCACTGACTTACAGATGCCATTGTAATGAGATAATCAATGTTATTCACTTAACTGGTCAGTGGTCATAAAGATAGGGCTGATCAGTATATGCATATACTGTATATTGTTATGTGAAGAATGTTGCCGAAATGGATGGTCTGTTAATAGGGCCCTTTAAAGCACCAGTGGAGGCAAAAAACAAAACAAAACAAGACAATTTGAACAGTATAGTTTTTAAGGACACTCTCAGTGATAGCATACACTGACAGTACATATTTAGCAAGGTACTTTTAGCAAGGACAAATGCTTTTTCATCAAACGGTAACAGGCAGGCATTGACCGGCAGATAGAATGGGCCAGTAGTTCATTGAGGTTGTCCAAGTTCTCAATGCGGCAAACCTTTCCTGCTGGACAATTTCTATCAAACGCTTATTTGGAATTTAGAGACCGCAGATGATACAACATTGTAAAATTGGCCAGACATTTTTAATGAGGAAGAATTGGCTGAAATGTACTAGAGACAAAGAGTAATGACAGATGTTTTACTACAAGAATTGAAAGACTGCAGACGAAACAGCAATGAAAAACTGACCAGCCATTTTAATGAGCAAGGCTAAGCCCAAATAAATAGAGATAAAGAGCACAGGCTGTAAAAAATTTTTTTGTAAAGGCACCTTGCCATACCTGCTAATTAACAATGGCAATTAAATAATTGTTTCTTAAAACAATTCATCACCCTAGAAACAAAAAATTAAAAGTCAGCAGCTACAAATACTGTAACTGCTGACTTTTAACAAAAGAACACTTACATGTCCAGGGATCCAGCGTGGTTCTCACCCGAGCCGGATCTTCGCCAGTCTTCGGGTACCGGTGCTGGCATGTTTTTACTGTGGGAAGCTGGCTGTATCTCCTTGTGACTTCTCAGCTGGCTTGCGTGAGCTGAGCTGCACTTTTGAATGGTCCTGCAGCCTTCTGGGACCTGGGATGTGTCCTAGAAGGGCAGGGAGGCGAACTTCCGCTCAGATCACTACGGCGATCTGACCAGAAATAGGTACCTGTCAAAATCAGGTATCTGCCCCCCCCCCCCCCCAAAAAAAAATGCTTCCCATGTACTCTTTTCTTGAAAGCATATTCCATTTCATTCTCTTGGTGGCTCTCGCATGGCTACCCACGTGTTCTAGACTTTCTTTCCTCCCGCTCCTTTCCTTCCTGGGAGACCATCCGAGAAACACACAACGCACCGGTTATAGAGCATTATCGTTTCCTTCAAGGGGTTGTAAAGGTAATTTTTTTTTTTTTTTTAAATAACTAACATGTCATACTTACCTTCACTGTGCAGCTCATTCTGCACAGAGTGGCCCTGAACCTGCTCTTCTGGGGTCCCTCGGCGGCTGTTGCAGCTCCTCCCCGCAAGAAATAACCACCTTAATGCGAGCTCCCTCGCATGGTGGTTAGTTGTTGCGGGCGTGCTCCCGTGATACAGCTGGCGGCTATAGCCGCTCGCTGTAACACTCGGCCCCGCCCCCCGGTGCGCAGCGTCATCGGATGTGATTGACAGCAGCGCGAGCCAATGGCTGCGCTGCTTTCAATCCATCCACTGCAGCCAATCAGCGACCAGGCTGAGCTGCAATAGAGATGACGGGAACGAGCAGCGGAGATTCGAGGTGTCAGATAAGTAAAACGGGGGGCTGGGGGCGGCGGTATTGTCAAAAGTTTTTTCACCTTAATGCATATAATGCATTAAGGTGAAAAAATTTTTACCTTTACAACCCCTTTCAGTTAAAACATTGGATTACTGCCTTGCACTGCACGTCCACTTACCCATTTAAAAAAACTTTTTTTGAACATGTCAGCATGCCCCTGGGTCTCCCGGCCTCATCGCAGCTATCTATGCATCCTTGAATGGACGTTCGTCATCAGCACCCCTCTCTTATATGGTCCAATGGGAAAGGGACCTTAAGGCTCCCATAGACCTAGAAGACTGGAGTAAGGCCTGGAAAATGGTAGCCAAATGCTCATTTAATACAGACACATTAGAAGCAGCATATAAGGTCCTATTCCGATGGTACTGGGTCCCGTCCCGCGCGGCTCAGGTCTTCCCGGGCAGTACTGATAGATGCTTCCGCAACTGTGGACAGCGGGGTGATGTCATACACACCTGGTGGTCCTGCCCAAGACTGGTGGGGTTTTGGTCGAGAGTTTTTGGCTTACTGCACACACTTTTCCATCTAACAGGTCCGAAGGGATGCTAGGCTAGCCCTATTACATTGTCCAATACCTGGTTTGTTCGCTCCTCAGCATAAACTGGCCACTTATCTCTTTGTAGCAGCTAAACGAACTATAGCTATAGCCTGGAAGACCCAATGAGTAGCCTTACAAGGGATGAGGACACGCATGACTGCTATGTTACTTCAGGAACGAATGTCCAGTATTGTGAATGATTCACACGCCAAATTTCTCAAAATTTGGGAACCATGGATCTCTTATGAGTGTTCCACACTTCAAGCATCCTGTTTGGGCCTTGTCTGACTCCCTTCTGTGAGGCGCCTGAGATCCTCCGTTCCCTTTCCCTCTCTCCTATCTGTGACTCCCTTCTCTCTGCCTTTTTGCTCTCCTCGCTTTCTTTCTGGTTTCTCACTATTCTGACTCTTACCGTTGCCTCCTATGGAGGGGGGTTGCTGGAGAAGAGCCTCCCCTTCGGCGACGAATTTGGGGACGGCACTTTATGCAGTAGTCATTTTTTGATATCATCCCCTATTTTCACTATGTTACAGGATAATTGTGAACGATGTTGATCTTTGGTAATTTTTACAAGTCTCTAGCCCCTGTGTGAACAAGCTTTTTATATTTCTCTTGTTTACTCAAAAAAAACTCAATAAACATATTGAAACTAAAGCATATTTCATGTAATAACATACTGTCAAATCTATATATGGTATAGCTGTGTTCAAACATTTTCTTTTGCCCAAATACTACCATGATGTTTGCAAATGACAGCTAAATATTTCACATTTCCTAATGTTTAAAAATCAGTTTTCAATGCAAACAATAAGAGAAAATCCCATATTTTGGGTATATCTGAGTACAACCATCTCATAGTAACACATGGCAGTGATCAGCAGGCCCAGGAATATGATACGGAATTTCACACCTACCAGAGGAACTACATCGAAGTATTGTGTTAATTCAGATCTCCATCGCATCAATGAAACATAATCTACAAAAATGTAGCGCAGGGTAACCAAATGATGAATGGGCATAGTTGGTGGGAGCTACGATGGAATATTAGTTATGCTGAACATGTTAGCCTGGAGCTAGTGGAGATGAAGTAAAAAAAGAACAATCTGATTACACAAATTCTCCAATGTACTGATCAATGAAGCCAAATAAAATTATTTTGGTTATGTGTAGAAGCTGTATCTGCGTGCTGTGCTAGAAAGTATAATGCAAGTTATACACAGCGTTATTAACACAAGGAGGACCTTTTAATAGCATTCTGCAATAAGCAGCGATGTGTGGTAGCCTGACAGGACCCTCATTTCAGTTTAATGTAGTCAGAACAAAGAAATGTATTTATTTTCACTTGCTATTAGTGCGCGAACTTTGCACTTTTTTTCATGACTTGGATATAGGTCAAGATATTTAAATGTTCACCATAGAAAAAGATACATAAGGGGGTTGATTTACTAAAACTGGAGAGTGCAAAATCTTCTGCAGCTGTGCATGGTAGCCAATCAGTTTCTTACTTCAGCTTGTTCAATTAAGCTTTGACAAAGAAACTTGGAAGTTGATTGGCTATCATACAGAGCTGCATCAGAACTCGCAATCTCCAGTTTTAGTAAATCAACCCCACAGTGTTTGTATACCCATATTCCAAAAAAATAAATAGTCCTAGAAGCCCTGCAGTATATATAATAACTTGAAGTGGTGCTACCCTAAAGTACAGGGAGCGTGTAATCACAAAATGCCAATGACCAAGAAAGGAAAAAATATAAAAGAAAATGTATGGACACAAAACCCCAAATCCCCCCCAAATTTCTCTCCCCACCCACAACCAATCCCCTAAAAACCAATGCCCTCCCATACACAAACACCACAACCCCCCCCCCCCCTCTAAAACTGAGACACTCCCACCCAGAGCAAGGACAGGGCAGCCCCCCTGCGACCCTAGTATAAGCACCTGCATGCTGGTAGAATCTGTAGGGTGTCTATACGTTTTCTTTTTTTTTTTTGGTGTATGTAAAGCCATTACAATCACTAATAAGATGTTAATGGTTTTTTAAAAGTAATTTTAAATTGTTTTAAATCTTCAGCTTTCTTTACAATTATGCATGGTGATCCTGCCATGAAGGCCTTTATGCAGGCACTTCCTGTTATAGGGTAACTATCATTGCCTCCCAGTTGTGCTTCTGCTTTGACACTTTCCGATGGAGACAACAAGTGGCCATTTCATTACAAATTGCACTCTGGTAACTCAAATTGCACTCTGTAGCCTCTACTGTAATACTGCTGTATTTTAAAGCTCACCTTCGAGTAGATAAAAAATTATTGCTTGCAGTGGATCTGTGCCTGCACTGCAAAGGTTAATTGCCCGCTTCATCTAGGGAAGAGGAGACATAATTTTACTTACCTGATCCTCCGCTCCCCCTGCAGGAGGTGCTCCCGCAAAATCTGGCAATGGACTTTTTCTGGACTAGCTCATTATGAAATACTGACCTTAGATCGAAGCCCCCGTAGTGGTCCCCGTACACAACTCTGGCCGGCAACATCGCTCCCGGAGTTACTTCTAGGAACCGTGGGCTCCGGCGCTGTGATTGGCCGGAACCGCAATGACGTCACTCCCGCGCATGTGCGTGGGAGCCGCCGGTAGCGACACACTAGCTGAAGCAGCAGCGCGAACGTGCCATTGCTTCAGTGTGCATGTGCCGATGACGTTGGCACATGCTGATACAGGGGATATCTCTCAAATCATGCAGGTTCAGGAGATAATCCGGGTTAGCTACAGGTAAGCCTTATTATAGGCTTACCTGTAGTAAAAAGTCGTCTGTAAGGGTTTACAACCACTTTAACTGGAGAGAACGGGCTTTACAAACTTTGCAGAAGGTGATATGCAATTCTTTGAACTTACAATTTATGTGTTTTAATGAATTTGCTTGGAAAACCTAGCATGTATGTTCATACAATAGAATGAAAAGTATTCTATAATATAAGACAAACGTTGCTTTTAGTGGGTTGTATAGCATTATTACCTACGTCACTGACACCTACTCGCTACTAGTCTTGAGATTTTAATATGCAGAAGTGATGGGCCTAGAATACTCTTTTATGATGGAATATGTCAATATGTGCTTCTCTTTTATATCATAAGTATCACAACTTTGTCTTTGCTAATCACATTTATTCCACCTGCTATAACCTTGCATCGACTGCTCATGAAATATGCATGAAATAGCAAGCTTGAAATGAATATACTGAATATACTTTGTGATACACTTGAAAGAAACTTGATAAACAGTTATTCATAGGCTCCTTGGCATCCACACATCGCAATATGGAGGTTAAAAGGATATTAAACCTTGGAATAATATAGGAACATAATACAAAGAAAATAAAAATTTCCCCCCATTCATATTCATGGCTGCAGTAAGATAATTTACCAAATAGGTAAGACTATAAGGATATTTTCCCCCTTTCATTTAGAAGACTTTAAGGTTGCAGTTCTTGACCTTTCTGAAGCTATGATAGTATTCCCTTTTAGCCTGGGACCCAAGATGTCAGATTACCATTGTTTTGGGACCTCAACAGATAAAGACCCCCATACAATCTAGTGCAAATAGGGTAATTTTAAAAAATAAATAAATTCTAGAGCCTCATTTTCGGACCCAACTCATTGTACTCCTCATTATCTTCTAATGGAGGGCTGCCATGGCTACTTATGACCCAGAAGCAAATAAGCAAATTGAGTGAAGCGACTCATGGTAACTCTGTATGAGCTACTTATAGATTACATTATATAATTAAGAAATATCAGATGTAATAGTGTTTTTTTAGGCATTTTATTTGCAAGATAGGCAACAGCTAAACTCCAGCAGCTTAGGGCTTGTGACGATGGGTTGATGGCACCAGTTTGACTTGAGCTTGAGATGCTTTTGATATAATTTAAAATTTACAGTATTGACAAGTATTGGACCTGCAATTGACCTCCTTCTCATCTGTACTTGACCCACTTCAAGCGTTTTTTGCACTCCTATAGACTTAGGGAATGCAAGCCCATCAGACAATAACAAAAGTCCTTATTTAATGATGAATGCTTATTAACCTCCCTGGCGGTATGATTATTTCAGATTTTTGATGCTGAAAGCGGTACAATTATTTTGCATGGAAATTTGGCGTTTTATATTGTAGGCCTGTAATTCTTAGGAATAACTCACTTACATCTGTCCAAACAAGAGTCTAGTAGACATCCCGGGTATGATAAAGTTTGAAACATAAAATCATAAATTATAATATAATAAATAACTATAAATAATTATAACAAATAATAATATAATAATAATAAAATGTAATCAATAATGTAATCAAATCAAAAACACTGAAATTTGCTCAGTTGCAGAATTGTCGCTGTCATTACTTTCAGTGTTTGATGACGGATTTCCCCACAAATCACTATCGCTCAATTCTGCAAGTGATTCTAATTTATTAGCACTGTTTTCTAGCTGGTCTAAAATCACTTTTGATGTAAAGGGACGGTTTTGGTTGCTATGGACAATCTTCAGTTTCCAGGCACAAAGAACAATATTTATAATATAAAACTGCATGCAGGGCACTGGACAGAACACTAGGAACAAAAGGGATGTGAAATAAATTGATAAGGTAATCTAATCTGTAAGATTACAGTGTACTGTATATGTATTTGGCGTCGTTCTCTGTCCCCGTGCGTCCCAAAGCTCGCAGGGAACGGAGCTCGGCTCCGTGATAGATCGAGCGGAGGAGGGCTCCCACACAGTGCGGGGAGACATCGCAGGATCATGGGGACAAGGTAAGTAACTGTACCTGGATCCTGCGATGCGATCTTGAGTGTGGCTCGGGGTTACCGCTTTTGGTGCTGAAAATCCACCCCGAGCCATACTCGGGAAAACCATCAGGGAGGTTAATAAAGTGGTAGTAAACATCGCTTGGACACTTGTTCCTACAGGCAAGCTTTTAATAAAGTTTACCTGTAGGTACAAGGAATATTTCCTAAATGTGCACTGTTTAGGAGATATTCATGTTTCTGCAGCCGGTAATCAGCCATCCCTTCAGAGCCCTGTGCTGCGGCTGTAACTCCCGTGTGCATGTGCAGGAGTGACGTCATTGTGGCTCGGCCATTAAAACAGCCGGAGCCCACAAACCTGGAAGGAAGATCGCGTGAAGTTGGAAGCCCTGTCAGCGGTTACTGCATGCCACTGGATGGCTTTGTTTTAAGGTAAGTCTTTATTAATGCGCTGGTATACAATGCGTACTAGCACATTATAACATTAATTTGCAGGGAGTTTTTTTTTTTAATGCAAGAGTTTACTACCAGTTTAAGTACTAAATCTAAAGTGCAATGGCCAACAGCAAACAATCAGAATTCCTCTTTAAGGCTATATATGGTGGCATTTGTCTGTGCAGCACCAACATACTGCATATTTTTGGTGCCTGGTATGTCCTGGTGTTGCTTACAGCTGCCCATAGACGTGAATGGGCGAAGGCAGCTGTTCTCTAAATGTGATCCTAGATTTCATAAAATAGTCCCTATGGGCAGGTTCACACTGAAGCTTTGCAGTATTTATGTTGCACGTAACCCAAATGTACACCCTGGAACCCACTGTGCATTATATTCTTGAAAAAAAAAGGGCAGGTGCGATTTTGGCTGCACTGGGCCATTCAAAATGATTGGACTGCCTTAATATACTGCACGTTAACGTATGACGTAATGTGCGTTAACACACAAGACAAGTGCAAATCCAGCCGTAATCTCCCTAGCTGTAATTGAAGACACTTTGAAAAGTATTCTGTGAGCTCCTGGAACACAAGCCTCGTACACAAGATTGGATTTTCCGCAGACAAAACCTCAGACTTTTGTCCAAAGGCATGTGCCTGGATTTTGTCTTACATACAAACGGCAAGGAATTGTCGGCCAACAAACAAGAACGTAGTGACGTCCTACGTGTTTTTTCAGCTCTTTAGCGCCACTCTTTGGGCTCCTTCTGTAATTTCGTATTAGTAGAAGTTTGGTGAGTGTTGATTCACACTTTTCATTTTGCGCTTTTCATTACGTGCTTTTCAGTTCGTTTCTGAACGGCCGTTCGTCAACCAGACATGTTGCGGAATCGGAGGAGATAACGTATTATTGGCCTTGTTGGAGTTATTTCTTTGATCCAAGTCCAGTCCAGGAACAGGAGGAGGATTTCTTGGACCAAAAATTGGTTGCTTTATTAATCGTGACCAATTATGTCATATGCCTTTGCTGCGGGAGCTCCAGGAAAAAAATCCGGATGATTTTCTGAATTATCTCCGGATGACGGACTCCTGCTTTCACCAACTCTTGGCATTGGGGACCCCCCATATTAAGAAGCAGAACACATGCATGAGGCTTTTATTTTATTTTTTGGTCGAATAATGATTTGATTTGGTATATTTTCTATATTTTTGGATGCATAGAATGCACTTTTTGGTTAAGATCTATTGACAGATAGGATGTTTAATTTTATTTGTTTTCTTTTTTTAATGCACAATAAAAAAAATTGTGTAGAATAATACTTGGCTATGTGTTTTACTTCAAATGACACTTTGGGAATAGGCAGTTACATTTAAAAAAATACAATGTAAAATTGACAAGGGACACCAACATAGTTGTATCTTTGATCCTAAAAACTACAGGATAATGGTGTTGTGGTAACTTGCACCAAAAAAAATAAAAATAAATAACAAGCATAATAATACTATTCTTGATATCACTTGAAAAAAAAAGCCTTTGAAAATTCATTTGCAATAACTCCATCAGTATCACCAGCAAAGCAGCTTCATTATTATCCCATTAAAGAAGAAGAGAATTGTGCGCTGCATTTCGAGATTTCATAATTTGCCACGTCACGAATGGAATTCTCCATTACGAACGCTAGTTTACAAGACCGACCGCTCCTGGCTCATCCTTGCTTCCGAGCATGCGTGTTTGTACTTTGGCTTTTTGTCCGACGGACTTATGTACACACGCTCGGAAAATCCGACAACAGACGTTTGGGGAAAATTTATAATCCTGCAATCCAACATTTGTCCGCGGAAAATTCGACAACAATTGTCCGATGGAGCGTACAAATGGTCGGATTTTCCACCAACAGCCTGTCATCGCACAATTCCCGTCTGAAAATCTGATCCTGTGTACGAGGCTATAGCGTGGTGCTATGAGCCTGGACAACTCTCAAATAACTTTTCAATCATTTGTCTGACGAAAGTGATTATCAGCAGTAATACCAGGTGCTCCTCTTGCTCAGCAGTCACCAAGGCAGCTGACTTGCATCCTGAGAGTGCTGTTCTTTCCACACCACTATTTTTAAATAGGCTAATGCTATGCATCCTACAGAACGCAGCACACAGGATTCACTATCCCTTCACATTTATAGTGGCAATATATCTATAGCATTTTTATTTATTCCACTTCAGCATTCTCTTGGATTTCAATGAGAACTCATTCTGAAAAGTTCCTTTTATAGGCTTCTTTCAG
Source organism: Lithobates clamitans (assembly GCA_037952925.1). Taxonomy (NCBI): domain Eukaryota; kingdom Metazoa; phylum Chordata; class Amphibia; order Anura; family Ranidae; genus Lithobates; species Lithobates clamitans. The sequence goes on from JBBGZY010000014.1 coordinate 5,902,554, forward strand.
GTTGTATAGTGTATAGGTGAACTAATTAATTCTATGGTGATGATTTTACAGGCATTATTGAGAGAATAGTACTGCTCACCTTATTGTATGACTATGAATACTATGTTCGGCAAAGATATAATGCTACTGGGTTAAACTTTCAGCCACCCTAAATTCATGGCAGACATAAAAGACACAAAATAATGCAACTCTGCATTCATTGACAAAGCAATACATTTATTTTTTGCTTAAATTGGACTAGAGTAAGCACCTACATTTTGAGTTGGCATCAACTTCTTGCAATTTCTTTTAGCCCTGGATCATATTAATGCTACTTTGAAATTTCAAAGTAGCAAGTCAGCGCAATTTCATGCACAGATGTCTATTGAAGTTGTACCCGAAATCGGCAAAATGGTGTGGTGCCGCAAAGTCGGTGTCGCACCGATTGGAACGGTGCCACTCCTGGCAATAGGCTGTGACTTGTCAAATCGCATGACAAATCATTCCAATGTGAACGAGGGCTGAAAGCAGAATTCAGATTGGCAAAGCAAGGGGTAGCATCAAGAGCCCATTAAGTGAACTGCATGCAAATATGCTAAAAAGTAACAAGCTGACAGAAAGAGAGAGCAGAATGAAAAGACAGATGCCCTCATCAGTCTGCTGCTGCACCTTCACTATCCAATCAGCAGCTTTTGTCAAGTAAAGCAGTTACCTGTACAATGGGGTTGATTTACTAAGGGCAAATCCACTTTGCACTACAAGTGCACTGCAAGTGAACTTGTAAGTGCACTGAAAAGTATACTTGTAAGTGCAGTCTCTGTAGATCTGAGGGGAAGATGCAAAATGACGGGAAGCTCTGCTGATTTTATCATCTGAGAGCTCTTTTACCTGCCAAAAAGACTTGTATTTCTGTCTATCTGGCCTCGAGATTTAGGCCCCTTTCACACCAGCGGACCGATTGGTCCACCCATTGTTCTCTATGGGGCGGCAGAAATGTCAACAGACATGTGTCCGCTGACACCCGCCGGGCATCCGATCCGATAAAACTGATGTATGGCGATACGTTCGCCATCCATCCGGCTGATCGGATGACAATTGAATGGAAATGGACACTCAGTCCGTTTCCATCCGACTGCCTGATAGAGGAAAGCGGGACTGTGTCCGTGTCCGCTCTGCATAGCGAAGCGGACACGGACCGTCATCTGCGTATTCAGCAGGGAACAGCGGAGAGATCCCTCGCTGAGCAGGCGGATCTGCTTGGACGGACCCGCTTCCTCTGAAAGGGGCCTGGACATTTTTACAGCTGCTGTTTTTGGCTTCAGGCATTGTTTTGTGCAGCCAGTAAACTCCCCAGCATGTTATCCTATGTGTCCATGCACACATAGGCTTTTATCAGCAGTTTTTAGCAGGGGTGTTTTCAGGCTGGAAAGAACCCAGAACTAGTGGGTTTGAAGAGGAGTTTTTCAGCTGCAAAAACGCTTTAACTCTTAAAAACGCTGAAAAAAGCCAAAAAACTTGGATTTTCTGCATTTATGAGCGTTTTTGAGCCATAAGCTTTTGTGGGAGTATAGTTTTGCTAAAAAAAGCTAAAAAAAATGCTAAAAAATTCACGCTTTTAATGCAGAATTCTATAGCTAAAGCGACTTGAGTTTTTATAACATCCAGTGTGCATGAGGTCATAACACACCTGCACATGACAACGTTGCCTGTCAGGGATGGGATCTGATCTTTCTCTGCTTCAGGTTCACTTTTACTTACAGGTCTCCTCCCCACCTCTACCTTGTGTCTGCACAGTGAAGGGAGAAGTGGTAAAGTAAAGTGGTTCCAAAGGCAGAAGGTTTTTTACCTTAATGCATTCAGCAGCAGCCACCTCCCCCAGACCCCCTTATACTTACCTGAGCCCTAACTTGATCCAAAGCTGTGCCCGAGGGCAGTGGCTCTCTCTCTCCTAACTGGACATTGAGGCAGCAGTGAGAGCCATTGACTCCTTTTACTGTCAATCACAGCCTGTGAGTAGAGAGCGGGGGGGGGGGGGGGGGAGGGGGGTTGTGCCACTTTGTATGTTAATGGACACACAACGCAGCTCAGGAGCGAGCCTGTATGAGTGCTCCATAGCAAGTGGCCTTCTTTGGTGGCAGTCAGAATGGTTGAGGGCCAGGAGCATAAGCGGGGGACCCCATAATAGGAGGATTGGGGTTGCTCTGTGCAAAACCATTGCACAGAGCAGATAAGTATGACATGTTTATTTATTTATTTATTTTTTATTACCTTTAGAATCAACTTAAAGCAAAGTAAAAAATTTAAAAGGAAATTTATTAAATAGGAAGTAGTATTGGAAGTTATATGCCTAATGACAGCTGCAGAAAGCATATACTATCTAATACAGCAGGGATATGCACACTTTAGATATTAGCGGACCTCCAGCTGTTGCAGAACTACAAGTCCCATGAGGCATAGCAAGGCTCTGACAGCCACAGGCATGACACCGAGAGGCAGAGCATGATGGGACTTGTAGTTTTACAACAGCTGGGGGTCCGCTAATTGCATATCCCTGTAATACAGGTTTATGCGTAGTTTGGTTTAGTTTTTGTTGATTTCTAATATTTTTAACATTTGGCATTTCCTGATTATGTGGATGAACACTAAAACTTCTATGAAATGAAAATGTTTTTTTCTGTTCACATCAGCTTGACCCATATAATTCTACCGGCCCTTGTTCTGAACTCATTTGCTGAACACTAATTTAATCTTCATTTATCACTCCCACCAGTACTAGGTACAGATTACTGCACCCACAGACCAATATGTCTGCAGGAGGTAAGTACAGTGGATATATTCACTCCGCTTGTCTGCTGTTTCTGTTTTGCAGCAGAATGTAAAAGATGGTTTGAGATTAGAGATAGCCGAGAAATTCTTTCTTTACCGCCGTATTATCGTATGGAAAAATTGCCACCTTTCTGACACTTTCATTTTTATTACAAATAAACTTACTCTTTCAAGTGGAAAATCAATAGTTCATGTATTGAGAGGTCTGCCAAGTTTCTATGTAGCCATAAGCTTTCGTGACAGCTTCCAATTTAATCCATAGTTTTTTATTTTTTTATTGATTTTATGACTATTTCATATAATTGATCAGAACAATTTAGAAAGGATTACATATTGGCTTTTACAGTACTAGTTGTGTCCTTTGTTCTTCTATCTAGAGTCTGATTTCCTGAACTCCCATTGAACGTGAAGCTAGGTTTAAAGTCTCCCTCTACCTATTTTCCAAAAAACTTTTGTCTTCCTTCCAACATAATGAATACTGTTAAAAACACATACATGAATACTTGTGTTTAAACCCTAAACATCCATATGTATGTAAGCCCAAATGTTTGTTTTAATTTTAAATTCAGTGGTGAAGGGTTAGAACCCCTGACAGGTTTTTATTGCTGTCTGTGTTATTATTATTATTATTCACGATTTATATAGCGCCAACAGTTTACGCAGCTCTTTACAATGTGGAGGGGGGACAGCACAATTACAGTACAGTTCAATACAGAAGGGACAGGAGGGCCCTGCTCGTAGAGCTTGCATTCTAAAGGGAGGGGGTGGTGGTACAAAAGGTAATAGATGCTGGGAATGACTTGATGGGGGGTGGCTTGGGGACAGCTGTTAGGTGGGTGTGGGATAGGCTTCCCTGAATAAGTGAGTTTTCAGGGATCTCCTAAAGGTGGACAGGTTAGGGGCTGATCGGATATACCGGGGCAGGGAATTCCAGAGGATGGGAGAGGCTCTGGAGAAGTCCTGAGGGGGAGCATAGGAAGAGGGAACAAGAGAGCTAGAGAGCAGGAGGTCCTGGGAGGAGCGGAGGGGACGATTTGGGCGATATCTGCAGATGAGGTTGGTGATGTAGATGGGGGCGATGTTGTGGATGGCCTTGTGTGTTCTGGTTAGCATTTTGAATTTTATACGGTGGGGTAGGGGAAGCCAGTGAAGGGATTGGCAGAGAGGTGTTAGGAAGATACTCTCTATTGACCTGTCCTAATGATTGTTGTCACTGGGACTGAAAGCAAGGGAGAAACCAAAAGTGTCACTAGACATAGGGGAACACTTCCTATGGGGACACTTGCCCTGGTGACAACTGCCTAAAAGAGCAGGTCCATCACTTTCTCCCACTTCTTGTTGTGTCCACACAACAGAAAGTGAGGAGAAATCTCTTCAATGGGGCATAGATGGATAAAAAAAGAACCCAACAGCGGCTTTCACCATTGACTACTTTATCCAAAAAAAAAGTACATTTTTGACCTCAGTTCCACTTTAAATAGTAAACCAGTGTGTATTATTCAGCGCGCCTTTATCTTATGTGTCCCTAAATAATAAGTGCTAACAGATGGCAGCAAGCCAAATTATTGTGTTCCCACTATTAAATAAAAAAGTCAATATATGTTGGCTGCGCCTTTCATATCTGAAATTAACAAGTCAAACTTTACCATATGTGCATCAACAATTCAAATCAATTTTAAATAAATTCTTCAGTGACATAATTCCTTCATGTGTTAAAATTAAACATACACAATGATTAGCAGAGCCAATCTTATTAAAATGATTTGGACTCCGCAATTGCTTTATATACTCTACAACTCCCCTATATAGATCACATACACTCTGGCTTAGGAAGATAGAATCTCTTTTTAGGGAAATTATCTGGCGGAAGAAACAACTCCGCATTGAATTGACCACACTAATGTTAGCTAAAGATGCAGGGGGGCTTGCTGTCCCCCATGCTAAAAGTTATTTCCTGGCTTCGCAGGTATGCAGTTCATTGAATGGATGGCAGTGTCGGACTCTGATCCTATACAGGATCTGCTACTATCGGCATATGACAAATAATCATTAATATCCTTATTAGAGACAAGAAACCAGTTACGTGATAAACGTTTTTTAATGGGTAAACTTTTTGATAAAATATGGCAGGAAATGAAAAATATTACAGGTATTAAGGGGTATACGTTATTTACTCCAGTATAGAGTAACGTTAGCTATGGAGAATTACGAAACTGGAAGGGTTTGATCTATGGAAGATTCAGGCTGGGTTCACACCTATGCGATTTTGGATGCGGATTTCCCCGCATTCCAATTCGTATAGCAGGAGAATGTGACTGGCTTTCTATGGAGCCGGTTCACATATCTCCGCAACGGGTCCGGTGCGTTTTGCAGGAAAAACGTGTGCCTATTTTGGTCCGTTTCAGGTCCAAATTCAGGCCAAAATTCGGGATCAAATCAAACCTGTAATGGTGAACCAGCACACACCAGACCCCTGCTGTGCGACGGATCCATCCTATGTGTGAACCCAGCCTAAAGGCTTGAGGTATATAGCGCAATTATTTCAGAATGATGCGTTAAAAACTTTTACACAATTAAGTAATGAATATGGGATTCCAAACCAAAGATTTTTTTCAGTTTTTACAGCTCAGGCATGCTATACAGGTGCAGGCCCGCTATCATGAACTAAAACATCATAAATCTATAATAATATCATCACTGGATAAAAAGGGGATACTGTCAGCATGCCCATGGTTTCCATATCCCCTACCCAAAAACTAACTCAATTTTTTATTTTACATAGGATTTATGATACACCTGAGAAGTTATTTAAATGGAAGCGTAAAAACACACCCCTATGCCCTAGATGTAATTGGGGCTCAGCTAATTTAATACACATGTTATGGAGATGCCCCAAACGCCATCAAAACTGACAGGGGATTGTTTCTACTATCAATGGTCTTTTTGGGATAAAGATGCCAATGGAGCCAGGTATATACCTTCTGAGTATGTTAGACAAATCTAGGATTCCGAAAAAGACCTTTATAGCAATAGTAAGGAGTCTGTTTCAGGCTCGTAAGCTCATAGCACAAAAATGGATGTCATCATACCCTCCAACAATAGTGGAATGGAGAACACAAATAAAGGAAATTATGGATAAGGTGGTCGGATACTCCGGATTGAACGCTGAGTTCGCAGCAGATAGATAATTTTAGTGAGAGACTATATAGAGAGAGGGGGTTTTTTGGGTTGTGTTTTTTTTCTTTTATGTTGATTGTATTATATGCTTTATGTGTTTATCAATACGTGCATGGGATGTATATGTGTTTTGTATTGTTTGGTTATAAAACTAATAAAAAAAATGATCTGATTTAAAAAAAAAATACTTACACAATTCATATGTGAATATATAGTTCATATGTGACACATTCTTCTTTCATTCAAACTGAGGAAGTGACGTGACTGTGACAATACGCATTGGGCAGAGTCGGGTAAAGTAGGATTGTAGATCGTGAGTCACACGGGGGCTGCGGCCCCGTTGCATGTTTACGTACATGCGTATTGTCTCTGTTTTTAATGTAAGTGTGCGATATTTAATAAATGTGGAAGATTTTAAATACTATACCATGGAAGCGCATTTGTTTTAACTGAGGTTGACGGTGGAGGAAAGAGGATTAAAGATTTTGGTTTAACCAGAAAAATGCAATGCAGTTAAGGAAGAGGAGGAAGGAGGAGATTAAATAGCTGAGAAGCCTGGATTTATCCCCCCAGCAGGGGAAGGCATTTTAGACCTAGAAGCAGGTCTAAATTGGAGGTAAGCGCAATGGTGGTGAAAGGTGGTGGGAGTCACTGCACATTAATGTTGAAGGTTTAAGGAAGGTTGACACAAAGTTCTGCTTTAGGGCTAGGTTCACACTAATGGGATGCTAAACATCACATGTGATCCACACCGCATTTCTGTGCACATCACATGCAATGCCTGTGCGATGCAAAATCAGCCATACAGTTTGTATGGCTGAAATTGAATCACAATTGCACGAAAATGGTGCAGAACCCTTTTTTTGGTCCACACTGGAATTGGATTGCATGGGTGTTCAGACCCATGCAATCCGATTCCACAGTTCGCACTGCATTCTGTGAACCGATTTGGGGGTGTCATTAACTTTATATTGACTTCTGCAGCGGCTCACAGAGAGCAGTGTGAACTGCCTACAAGTCAGATGCGATGCGGGAACCCGCACAGGAATCACGGTGGTTACCACATCACACCAATGTGAACTGAGCCTTAATGCCCTGTCCACTGAAAATTGATACTTCACTCACAGATTGATGCAGCTGATCTGAAACACTAACCACCTTCTTGCATCAACTGGGCATTACATAGGTAGGATCTCCCTACCAGAGTTACCAGCTTTGTCTATCCATAATAAAAAGGCTCAAGCCTTCCAAGACCTTATTTACTATATGCTGTAATGGACCAGCACCTACAGTAAAATTAATAGAGAGTCCAGTACCAAGACACAATGATGGAGGTTTACTAAAACGAGTGCACACAAAATCTGGTGCAGCTGTGTATAAAAACCACCTTTTAACTTCAGCTTGTTCAGTTAAATTGCTTCTAAAGCCTTAAGGTTTTTTACCTTCATGCATTCTAATACTTCCTCGAGCCCTTTCGCCATACAGTGATGTGCAAAGGACCTCTACTCTCCAGGGACTCTCCCTCCACATCAGCTGAGACAGCAGTGGGAGTCATTTGCTCCCACTGCTGTCAATCACAGCCAGTGAGCCAATAAGGGGATAAAGGAGGCGGGGCTCTGTGTGTGAATGGATATGCAGAGCATCAGCTTGGGAGTGAGCCTGCTTGGGTTTACCCATTGCAAGCTGCTTACTCTGGGGGCACACGGCAGGAGGGACCCAAGAAGAGGAGGATCAGGACTGCTGTGTGCAAAACCACTGCACAGAGCAGGTAAGGAGGGATGAGCTGAACAACCCCCAGTTCGGACCAGAACTTGCGAACAGGCAAAAAATTTGTACGAACACGCGAAACACCGTTAAAGCCTATGGGACACGAACATGAAAAATCAAAAGTGCTAATTTTAAAGGCTTATATGTATGTTATTTCCATGTTTGGGGCCCCAGGTCCTGCCCCAGGGGACATGTATCAATGCAAAAAAAAAGTTTTAAAAACGGCAGTTTTTTTCAGGAGCAGTGATTTTAATAATGCTTAAAGTGAAACAATAAAAATTGAATATTCCTTTAAATATCATGCCTGGGGGGGGTGTCCTTAGTCTACCTGTAAAGTAGTGCATCTTTCCCGTGTTTACCGTCAGTACCACAGCAAAATTACTTTTCTAAAGGAAATAATGTAATTTAAAACTGCTTGCGGCTGTAATGTATTGTCGGGTCATGGCAATATACATAAAAATCATTGAAAAAAACGGCATGGGTTCCCCCCTGTACCAAAATTTTAAAAAAATTGCGTGGGGGTCCCCCAAAATCCGTACCAGGCCCTTCAGATCTGGTATGGATTTTAAGGGGAACCCCAAGCCAAAATTAAAAGAAAAATGGCGTGGGGGTCCCCCCAAAATCCATACCAGACCCTTATCTGAGCATGCAACCTGCCAGGCCACAGGAAAAGGGGAGGAGAGAGAGTGGCCCCTCCCCCTCCTGAACCGTACCAGGCCACATGCCGTCAACATGGGGAGGGTATTTTGGGGTCCCCCTCAAAACACCTTGACCGGTGGTTGTGAGGGTCTGTGGGCAGGGGGCTTATCGGAAACTGGAAGCTCCTTTAACAAGGGGACCCCCAGATCCCCCCTATGTGAATAGGTATCGGTACATTGTACCCAGGGGCGGACTGACCATTGAGCCACTCGGGCACTGCCCGAGGGCCCTGGGGCACTAGGGGGCCCCATCAGGGTTGCCAGCCTCAGTAAAACCAGGGACAGTATGTATAAATCTGTGTTTTTTTTACATCTGTCTGTGTATACTGTGTGTACATGTATGTTTACACTGTGTGATTTTATACTGTGTGTGTGTATACTGTGTGGCCCCATAATCTCTGATTGCCTGGGGGCCCCATAATCTCCGATTGCCCGGGGGCCCCATGAGTTATCAGTCCGCCCCTGATTGTACCCCTACACATTCACCAAAAAAAGTGTCAAAAAAGTAAAAATGACAGTAGACAGTTTGGAACAAGTCCTTTAAAAAAAAAAAAAAAAAAAGTCCCGCGATGTCCCCGCCCCTTCTGACGTCATGTGACATCACGTAACGTCAGAGGGGGACTGGGCTACCTGTTTACATCACGGGGTGGCCCTGCCCTCAGCTATATAACAGCTGTCAAAGCAAAAAGCCTGCAGTCGTGGGGGCGCCTCCCATAGAGGCAGAGTTTTTCTGTTTTTTTTTCTCGTTCCGTCCGAATGGATTTACATTGTGGGACATTTTTTTAAAATAAAGGACTTGTCCCAAACTGTCTACTGTCATTTTTACTTTTTTGACACTTTTTTGGTGAATGTGTAGGGTACAATGTACCCAATACCCATTCACATAGGTTTCGGGTAAGCCCCCCGCCCGCAGACACCCACAACCACCGGGCAAGGGTTGTGGGGAAGAGGCTCTTGTCCCCATCAACATGGGGACAAGGTGTTTTAGGGGGTGACCCCCCAAAATGCCCTCCCCATGTTGAGAGCATGTGGCCTGGTACAGTTCGGGGTGGTGCTCTCTCGTCCCCCCACTTTTCCTGCAGCCTGCCAGGTTGTGTGCTCGGATAAGGGTCTGGTAAGGATTTTGGGAGGGAATCCCCACGCCATTTTTTTTAAATTTTGGCGCGGGGTTCCCCTTAAAACCCATACCAGACCTGAAGGGCTTGGAATGGATTTTAAGGAAGACCCCCCACGCCATTTTTCTTTACATTTTGGTGCAGGGTTCCCCTTAATAACCATACCAGATCCTAAGGGCCTGGTAATGGACTGGGGGGGGGGACCAATGCCGTTTTTTTCAATGATTTTTATCTATATTGCTGGAATCTGGCAATACATTACAGCCACAGTTTTAAATGAAATCTTTCCCTTCACAAATGCCATTTAGCTGCTCTCATTCATAAAACTATCTATGGCTGCTATGTAAGCAGCCTAACATAGTGTGGGGCATAGACTCAGCCCCCTGAGCCATGATTGGCCAAAGGCACCCTGCCTTTGGCCAATCATGGCTCTCACAGCAGCTGTGATTGGACAAAAAATGCAGATCTCACAGTGCATTGAGGGTCTCGCCGTTCGTTATGGAGCATTCTGCGGGCCCTCGAATTTCCTGCGAACGCCCCATAATGTTCTAAATTCGGTGAGCGGGCAAACACCCGATGTTCCTGTTCAACGTACGTTCGACTCAAACATCGGGCTCATCCCCACAGGTAAGTATAACATGTTTGTTATTATTTTCTATTTTTTTATTGCCTTTAATATTACTTTAAGCTTTGACAGGAAACCTGGAAGCTGATCGGTTATTATGCATAGCTGCACCAGATTTTGTGTGCACTAGTTTTAGTAAATCCCCCCCAATATGTATAAGCTGTAGTTACATTTTATTTTTGCATTGCGTGACCAGCTCCAAATGTTGGTGGATGGGGGAAATGGGGATGACGGCGGTATCAAAGAATTCTTATAGCTGTACAAATTAACTCAAGCTATGTTGCACACCTCTGACATTTTCCAATATTCTATTCTAAGATCTAGACGACAATTAATTATTATATTGACTTATAAAATTGACTTTATTGATTTTAGAGTAGTTTTTTTATATTTTAAATTGTTGCATATGTAAATAGGGAATGACTTCTAATGACCCCATTTTGCCAATTCCCCAGGGAATATGAAGCAACTTACTCCTGCTAGTGCCTAGAGCAGGTAGGGTTGCACATAACGGCTTCCCTCAACACCTTCAGTACAACACATGTAAAAGTTTCTAAAGAGTAAGGATGGGCTCAGGCAGTTCGCAACCGCACGTGCAGAGCCCGCCAGGAAGTCGGCACTGCACAGAGCTAATCACAGGCAGTGCAGAGATCGGGAAATGTCTCACTGCCTGTAATTAGCGCTGTGCAGTGCCGACTTCCTGGCAGGCTCTGCACGTGCAGTTACAAACATGCCTGAGCCCATCCTTACTAAAGAGAAACTTCACTGGTTCAATTTAGCACAAGTTTACTGTTCTAAAATCACTTGTTTACTGGAAACCTGGCATCATAAAAACGTAAATCAGTCCAGCAAGGGGGCTGAATGTTCATAGAGCTCTTGCCACATGGTTACAGGTACATTTGGTGTAAAAAGACTAAACCATGACTAGACCAGTTGGCATTCATGATTTGCAGATTGACCCTATTTTAAGTCTTGATCCAAGCATTTATGCTCATCTCTAGTCCTGATTGATTTTGCTGGCCCTCTATTGCATGCATAGCTGCCAACTGTTCCAGATTTTCACTCACAGGCTTTGCAGATCAGTAATGAGAAACTTTACTGGTTTTGAATACTGATCAACATAATAACTTTTTTATTTTATTTTAAATCCAATTGAATATGTGCTGTTGAAATGATGTTCATTATGTTTAAATTTACTACTTTTGGGCTGATGGCCACAAGAGTCAGACTCAGAAGCAAGTCAGATGCATTCAGGATAAGGTGCTTTTCAGATAAAAATAGCTTTAAGGTGCATTTATCATACATTTAGATTGCATTCTCATAGAGGAGTAAAATCTATTCAAACAAAGCAGAATAGGAAATGCTGAATTGATGAGAAATGCAGTGCAATGCATGGCAAAAGCTACAATAAACACAAGTGAAAATGACCTCATAGGGACACATTAAGGGCCTGTTCACACCTGAATCGTATATACAGTAAGAACGCAGTGTGCATTCCTGTGCGATTCAGTGCGGTATGATTTTCAGCCCATTTATTTGAATAGGCTACAATTGTTCCCGATCACACCAAAAGTAGTGCATGCACTACTTTTTAAAAACACACTGCACTGGATGGCATGGCACCACGGTATCATGTAATCCGATGCAGACTAATGCGTGTGTTTTATCTGCATTTAGGGTGTCATTAGGAATACATTGACACCTGCAGCAGATCGCACATCCAGTACGTTTTGAACATGGTGCTGGAAACGTGCATGGAACGCAGGGTTCCTGTACCGTATTATGGCAACACACAAACATCTGTGTACACAGGCCTTCCAATAGAACTTATACTTTGTCCATACTAAAGAAAAATAACAGGTTTGCTGCATAAGTGTCTTGTACTTTCCTTCCATATGCCCCCTGCCATCCTAACCTTATATAGGGTTGGATTAACCATTACGCGAAATAGTCACATCCTTAGGGCACCAAGGGAAAGGAGTATATGGGGCAGTTCAGGGTGATAGGGTGGTCATCACGTTCTCCATGTTTTCCTTCTCGTAGTACATCAAGCAAGGGTCACAGAGGCCTACCCCAGGGTGGGTTCTTCTGGACTGCGCTACGCACTTTGTTTAGGATCATTGCATTACACCTGTGGTACCTTTACTTGAGCCATGCTCACAACCCGGACAGGTGATCAAATATGAGCGAACTCTAGCAAACTCTGTTGATGTCATATACACCAACACAGTCACTTGTTCATTTAGGAGGGACACGCACAGCTCTTGCCTTCTCCACCTGTCCAATGTATTACCGCTACCTCACCCCCAGTAACAGTATGGGGTCCTGCCGTGCACTAGCGTGGACTCTATGCATGTACTGATTTAACTCTTTCTCTTCCATACCTGAGTACAGGATGAGGGCCCCGGCAGTGCAGATCTGCTCCCATTGCTATGGGCGACGTATCGCAGCAGAAAGCATGCCGACAACATCTCCCTCGGTGGAAGAGGTCAACCCACCTGCCACATGTACACGTTTAATGACCGGCTGCTGGAGAAACCTTTGTTACCCTTGGTAACCACTGTATCTTCACACAGTATTAACTCTTGCACTGATATCTTCATACCCCAGTGTATTTAATGACCCGAGCTGTAGACTATGTGTGTCGGATACTTGCATTGCATCCCTTTAGTAACTTCAGACTAGGCAAGGGCAAAGTTTCAAACATTTTACTTGAAGAATAAGTTAACATGATGACAGTGTCAATAGATTGACACTCCAAAAATAAAGTGCCAACATTTCCTAACATCCCTGATTCCTACGGGGCTTGTAGCTGCACAAGCATACCTGTTCAAGCAAAAGTCCAATACTGGTTAAGTCCTGGAATCTAGCTCCGACTTTGACATGATACTAGCCATCCAGACTCCGGTAATGACATCAGGCGAGCCTGGCAGGGTGGACCAGGTCTAAACTGATCTCCTTCTTCTCTTCAACTTGATTTCTCTTCTCACCATCTATCTCTCTGGATCAGGACCTCCGTCCCTTTTATATCACACAGGACCGGGGCTTGGACTCAGCAAAACCCGCCAAGAAAAACCTGGGAGTTACAGTTAACCCCTAACTTTCCGCTGGGGTCAACAGTAACCACTACCTGCCTACAAGCACCATGAAGTGTTTCCCTAGCTATCATGTCTCTAAAGGATAAGTGCACTTTAAAACAACAGACACATTATTTTACATCTAGCTGCGATCATCAGTCCCTAACTAACCGCAGGTAACTGCTCCACAGCCGCTGTCAGTTTGTCATTCATTCACACGGGCAGAGTGAGCGCAGCTAAATGAAAACATCTGTGGGTGGGGCTTAAGGCACCCTAGTAGGGACACCGTGAAACAAGGCTCGCTAATGCCTGTATTGCAAGCTGGAGCAGTGAATTCAGCATTAAGGCATCACTCCAGACTTAGAAGCGAGCCGGACATGGGATAGAAGGCAGCAGGCATTCCCAACTAAATAAATTAAAACCATACAAGAAATCTCATTTAAATAAATTTTTTTGGATAAATATTGGCCGCGGCCGTTTTATTGGTTTAAAAACAATTTTTTAATATTTTAATGATTTATAAAAATATCTATTAATGCAATATTAAAATACTTCAGGTAACATCTATTGACAGTACAACCCAGCCACTATGGCTCGGGTTGAATGATATATTATTTTCTGAATAAGCCATATTTTATATCCCTTATATGAAAGGATCTCACCACATAAAAAGCCGCCAAAGCAAAGGGGGGCGGGGGAGCTGTTTCTTCTGGCAAGTGGCAAATAACCGTTATCTGCCCTTTTTTATAGGATACCCTAAATGTCTATAGGTGGACTTCTTTGACCTTATTGACCTATCCTAAACTGATCCTGTTTTTTGCCCTTTTTAATTGGATGACTTGCTGACAAATTGAAATACTCTATTTTCAAAACATTTAAAGGGTGATAGCAAATAACTGCCGCTGCCTCAGATCCCATGAGGAAAGGGGGGGTCTTAAACAGGCTTGTCCCCCCTTTATCCTTACATTCTTGCACAGTTAACACTTTGTAATTGGTGACCATACTTCTTACACTGATGACACTACCACACTATGGACACAACTTCTTAGAGATCACCTCTCCCAGGTGTGAAGAATTTCTGCGCGGGTACCTTGGAGCTTGTATCGATCTCTACCAACTCAGCAGTCCCATCACCTCACTTGCAGTGACAATGTTCATATATTACTATTACTGGAAACACACTTCTTCATATCTCCATGCTTGTTCTCCCTCCAGGGCTCCTTCTACATCTCTCTTGGTGACTCCAGGTTAGGTCCCTGGGTACTCTGTGCTGCAAGGTCAGTCCCAGTATGTAGAGGGCAGTCGCTAGCAAAGGGGCCAAGCATGCCACCCCTTCACTACTAGAACATCCATCACCCTTTCCATGTCACCTGTTTTCTGGCTGATTGGTTGCTATAGCAAGTGATACAATTACAGTAGTCCATAGCAACCACACTCTAGCCTCCTTAGGACAGCTTCTCTGCTCATTAGACCCATGTACTATATCTTCTCTAACTTCTCATCAGTCTCCTGTTGTAAACCCTGTTCTTTTGATACGCTATACATGCAACCCCTTTAAAGACTTCAGACCAGGCAATTTAGATGAACAATAAAGATCTCTTACCGAGGTAGTTAAATTAAACATTTGAGCTGTACTTGATAACATCTTCAACAAATCGCCAAAAAGTGCCCTTGAATAGTGCCCCATGAGGTAATCATACCTTGTTTAGGTATTAAGGTCCATAAAAGAGTCCATTCCAATGCAAGAGTCCATAACTGGCAGAAATCTAAATGAGGTAGCAATAATCCATAAGCAACAGATAGCACAAGTCCATGTAAATACATAGGCTCTCTACACCCTTGGCCACTCTGACTGGGCTCCCCCAAGGGGTGGTGCAATCTGACAGAGTAATGGCTAAATCTTGGCAGACGTTCCTCTAAACTACCTCTCTAGGGCACTAATGAGCCCCTACTTATATGAAAAGACCTGCAGCAGCAATACACCTTCCTGAAAAGAGCAGGAAAACCTGACCAGCAGAATTAGCTCTCCCTTCTCAGGAACCACCAACTCACAGGTCAACGAAAGACACAGTGTAATAAGCTTACATTGTAACAAATTACCTTTACACACAAATACAGTTGAAATGAGCGTAAAACCCAACAGCAGAAAAACCTTTTTAACACACGGGGCTTTTTGGAAACACCTGCTTACACACCTGTAATTCCAGGGCAAGATTCTGCTGATTCTTGTCCCCAGAATTTGAAGAGCAGCCCAAAATTGCCCGTTTGAAGGAGGCATTTTAGGCGTGCTTTTGGCCTTCTGCACAAACGCTTTGCAGCTCCTGTGTGCTGGGGCATAAAATCCTTGGTGCTTTCTGAGGCATGGGAAGCCGCACGTGCCGCCTACAACTGCCAATACAAGTGATGATTTCTGCACCTGCATTTACCCTTACGTGTGCATACCATGCTTCTCCCTAAGGGCTCGTTCACATCATACATGCATTAAAACTGATGGGAAAACCACACAGATTTCACTTGCAGAGAGTTTACATTAGTTTCACATCAGTCTTCATGCGTATTCCAGTGAGTTTTTATGCACGTTGACATCAGTTTTTATGCATGTCAGTTATGTGCCCAGTTCACACCAATGTTGATTTCATGTCAGTTTTTTCCTTGTAGAAAACTGCATACACATTGCAAAATTCTTGCGCAGAACAAATCTGCACAGTGTGGTGTGAACAGGGCACATGAACCATTGTTTTCTTTGAGCCCTTGCAAAGTGCGTGCAGAAAAACTGACGTCTCTGCACCATGGTGTGAATGAAGCCTAAACGTGTCACTTTCACCAGAAAGCACAGAGGATTTTACACCCCAGCACACAAGAGCTGCTAGTGTATAAGGCTGGCTTATCATCTCTATGTGCTCTGGATGGAGGAAGGAATCATGGAAAGTCTTCGAAAAAGGTGAAGTGGCTGCCCCAAAAGCGCAGCAATGCAACACTATGCTATCTAGCTGGTACATGCATTTTGCAGCAAATACAGAAATACACAGTACTGTGTCTGTTGTGAATGAGCCCCACCCCAACCCTTAGACCCCTTTCACACTCAGGCAGTTTTCAGGTGTTTTAGCACCTGTAAAGCGTCTGAAACCTGCCTCTCCAACCACCCCAGTGTGAAAGACCAAGTGCTTTCACACTGGGGCAGTGCGCTTGCATGAAGGGAAAAAAAGTCCTGCAAACAGCATCTTTGGGGCAGTGTGGGAGCGGTGTATACACTGCTCCCACACCGACCCTGCCCATTGGAATAAATGGGCACCACATCCGAAGCGCCTGAAAAGCGCTTCAGAAGTGCCACATCACAGATGCTTTTAACCCCTTTTTAACCCCTTCTTGGGGGTTAAAAACGGCCCGTTACCACCCGAACAGCAAAGCCAAATCGCTGCTATAACAGCAGTAAAGCGCCGCTAAAATGAGGGGCGCTTTACCGCTAACGCCGTCACTGCCCCAGTGTGAAAGTCAGGTCCGAATTTTCGCCTGAATTCGCACATGAACTGGACCCAAAACGCTTTAACTGCAGCATTTAAAGTAGCACATTTAAAGTGGTTGTATACCCCTTTAGCACATTTTTACCTACAGGTAAGCCTATAATAAGGCTTACCTGTAGATAAAATGAATATCTCCTAAACCTGTACGGATAGTCAACTTGCATGCAGCCGCTGACGTCAGCGGTGAATGCGCTCTGAAGGTCAGGTGGATGCTGCCGGAAAATCAGAGCTCCTTGCCGGAAAGAGGACTCCCGCGCGCCTGTCTGGGAGTGACATAATCGCGGCTCCGGCCACTCACGGCACCGAAGCCGTGAACCCGGAAGAATCGCCGAGGCAAAATGTCAGCTCCCTCAGTGGTGACCGGAAGACAGTGTGGGGGCTTCGATCTAAGGTAAGTATTCCATAATGAGCTAGTATGCGGTGCATACTAACTCATTATGCCTTTGCCTTATAGGTTTTTTTCTGAGTATACAACCCACCGCTTTAAAGCAGTTGTATACCCGCACATGTAAAAAAAAAAAAAAAAAAAGAAAGAAAAAAAAAAAACCCTGTAAGGCAAAAGGCAAAATGAGCTAGTATACACCGCATACTAGCTCATTATGAAATACTTACCTTAGAATGAGGTCCCCGTATCGCAGCCCGATCCACATCCCGGGAGCTGATATCTTGCCCTCTGCGTTTCTTCCAGGTTCGCGGCCCCGGGCTGTGAGTGGCCCGGAGCTGCGATGATGTCACTCCCATGCATGTGCGCGGGAGTCTTCTTCCCGGCAAGGTCTGGCACCGTCTGCCGGACCTTCAGCCGGACATTCACAGCGCATGCGCCGCTGACGTCAGCGTAGAGTTGCCACCTCATCCCTTTAAACCCCGAACACATATTAATTACACAAGTTCTGTGGCTGATTAAGGTGGTAATTAAACTCACTTGGTGCCTTATCTGCACTAAATTAGTCTCAGAACCTGTGTAATTACTATGTGTTCGGGTTTAAAGGGATGAGGTGGCAACTCTACGTCAGCGGCCGCATGCAAAGTGAATGTCTCCTAAACCGTACAGGTTTAGGAGATATTCATTTTAAGAAAGCCTTATTATAGGCTTACCTGTAAGTAAAAATGAAAAAAGTAGGTATACAACCACTTTAAAAATAAGGGTATACAACTGCTTTAAAAATAAGGGTATACAACTGCTTTAAAAATAAGGGTATACGACCGTTTAAAAAAATTCTCATTAACATCAACTGTTACTTCTTCAGTCCTGGAATACTATATTCCAACATTCCAGGAACAAATGGTTGTCAGTTATGTCACAATCTATAGTTTCATTTTAAACAAAATCCTTTTGCCATAAACAAATATGGCGGCCCTGCTCTCCCTGCGTACACGTTCCCTGTCACATGACTTCTACTCTGAGCTGGGAAGAACAGCTTTCTAAAAGTTTTTTTTCAATAATCTTTATTGACACGAAGCACACATGTAGCTGTTCGTGTTCTCGTTACCAGGGATACGGACGGAAGTAATCCCCGGCCGGACTGTCACCCACACACACACACTTCCTGTTTTTGTGACCTTAACCTTGCATGTGGAGCGGAGGAATTCCAGACAGCCATGTCTCTGGTTACCGATGCCTTTGTGTCGCAGATAGCAGGTAACGGTGATCTGTCCTGTTCTCCTATGATGGACAGGTGTGCAGCTCAGGACATAGGAGAGATCACACCGGAGCACAGGTTACATGCAGACCTCACCTCTTCTATTCTATACAGAGCTCCACAATGGCAATGTTCTGTCTCAATCTATTATAATTGTGTTTAACCACTTCAGCTCCGGAAGGTTTTACCCCTGTCCAGGACATTTTTTGCTGTTCGGCACTGTGCTACTTCAACTGGTGATTCCTTAATCATACAACTCTGTGCCCACATTATATGTATATCATTTTTTCACACAAATAGCGCTTTCCTTTGGTGGTATTTGATTACCATTGGGTTTTTTATTGTTTATTATATAAGCAATAAATGACAACCGCTGTATCAGCAATGTTTTGAACTGTCATGAATGGGCTGCATTCATAACAGCTGTGATTGCTAGTGATCTGTGATTGGCTACAGCTAATCACATGGTACAGGGTGCTGTGATTAGCCCGGGTACTATGTGATAGCTGTGGGACAATCACAACATCACTGTATAGGAAGCACAGCTGTTATGAATGACATTCTTTCATAACAGCTTTGTGATCATGTGATTCGCGATCACATGACCCCCGCGCCGCTCAAATCATCTGGGTACTGGGAGCTGCGATCCGCTGTGTCTGCAGGAGCGGCAGTGGTGCACTGTTGTGTGCCCCAGGCTGGATGACATACATGTACGTGATCTGTGCCGTCTACCCACAATAAGTGTACTGTGGGCGGGCGATAACGGGTTAAAGGAGAAGTCCAGCTAAAGTCCATGGATCACAGGAGTGCTATTCGTTTTGCACTCCTGTGACCCGTTTTCAGCAGAGAGCGGTCTGAAGTGCTCGGTGTGTCCATTCAGACACGGAGCTGCGACTAGGCCCCTCCCCCTCTCCTCATTGGCTCACTGACTTTGACAGCAGTGGGAGCAAATGGTGCTCTGCTGCTGCCTCAGCCTATGAGAACGAGAGTCCTGAGCAGCTGAATCTCTCCTGCAACATCGCTGGCTAGAGATGGGCTCAGAGAAGTATTAGGGGGGATGAGGGGGGCTGCTACACACAGGTTTTTTTAATCTTCGTGCATAGAATGCATGAAGTTAAAAAAACCTTCTGCCTTTACAATCACTTTAAGACGTGCCAGACGACTTGGGGCTCGCAGGTCAGATCCCTTTTCACAGCAGTGTGAACCGAGCCTTAGACCCCTTTCACACTGGATGCGTTTTTCACGCGCTAAAGGTCTAAAAATAGCGCCTGATAACTGCCTCCCCTGCAGCCCCAGTGTGTGAGCCCGAGTGCTTTCATGCTGGATTGGTGCGCTTGCAGGACGTTAGAAAAAGTCCTGCAAGCAGCATCTTTGGAGTGGTTTAGGAGCGCTGTATACAGCACTCCTCCACCACCCTTGCCCATTGAAATGAATGGACACTGCTGCTAAAGCACCTGCAAAGCATTTCGGCAGCTACGCTTTTCGGTCGCATTCAACCCTTTCTTCTGCCACTAGCGGTGGTTAAAAGTGAACGAAAAGCACCGATAAAACGAAGGCAAAGTGCCACTAACACTAGCGGTGCTTTACCACTAACGCAGAGCGATGCCAGTGTGAAAGGGGTCTTAGGAAGCTTTGGTGAAGCCTTTAAAGCCCTGTTGCCTGCATGCAGCCTGTTGTCCTCTGTGTGCGGCCAGTAGGCTGTTCGGCACCATATAGTTAGCAGATTGGCAGCAGGGTGCCAGGCGCTGTCTGTGTTTCAGCACCCAGCAATGAAAGAGAGACTGCACTATGGGCAGAGTTTCTCATGTTTCCTATACTTCACTGAACAGTAATAGAGGGGAAATCCTCCAATGCAGACTAGTTCTGATCACCTTGGTGATAACCAGGGATTTACTCACTTTGGAGGGTTTCCTCTCATTTACAGTTTTACCTATGGGACAGGAAGAGAAGGGATTGAGACACAGATGGCAACAAAAACTGACAGGTGTTATAACCCCCCTCGCTATCCAAAATGAAAAAAAAAAATAAAATCGTTTTGCCTTAATATTTTCATCACCGTACGGAGCTGAAGCTTGCTTTCAAGCTTTAAAAAAGTGATTAGACGCTTGCTGAAAGCTTTACAATTATTATCTAATGTGCATATACACATTGTGTTGTTTACAGGCGTATTCAAGAGCAACATACAGGTGTAAACGTGCCTAAACGCACATTTATGCGTGCAAATCTATTCTAGTGGCTAGAAGAAATTATTATTCTAGGGAAGTGGTTTCTAAACTGTGGTCTGAGGACTGGATGCGGCCCTTGGTGCACTATTGCTCCTAATGATTCGAGGCACTATTCCTCCCACTGACACCAACCATGGGGCACTATTCCTCTCAATGATTTGAGGCACTGTTTCTCTCACTGACACCAACCATGGGACACTATTTCTCCCATTGACACCAAAAGTGGGGCATAATTCCTGGCACTGACACTAATGATGGGGCACTATTCCTTCCAATGATACCAACAATGGGGCACTATTCCTCCTACTAATACCAATGATGGGGTGCTATTTCTCCCAATGACACCAACAATGGGGTACTTTTCCTCCCACTAATACCAGTGAAGAGGCACAATTTCTCATCCTATTGACTGATGTAAGTGAAAATGCTGTACTCCTTTAGTAAATCACAGTCATTGTATAGTGTAAATTGCTGCAGCTCATTGCATAATTGAAAAAGTAGAACTATAGGCAAAACCTTGTTTTCTTCCCCGTTTTGGATAGAGTGAGGGAGGGTTATAACCCATGTAAGCATATATTTTGCCATCTGTGTTTCATTGGGGAGGTTTCCTTTCACTTCCTGTCCCATAGCCAAAACAGGAAGTGAGTGAAAATCCTTGCAAATTAAGGGAATTTTTTGGGGATGCCCAGGTCACCCGAACTAGTGTCCCCATTGGATAATTTCCCTCTTACTTTTCTGGGGACAACCCAAAATTGGGGTTTTGTAGTTTACTTTCACTTCTAGGCCTCATGCACACAGGATGTTAAAATAACGTTATGAAAATGCCAGTATCTTTGCAGTGATTTTTTTTAAACTTTTTTCAACGTTTTTGCAATATCGTTTTTTTGCGTTTATTAGCGGTTTTCAGCGGTTTTCCGCGTTAGCATTTTTTCGCGTTTTTTTTTTCCCAATTTTTTTTTAATGGATCAAAAACATTAAAAAACGTTGGTGAGTGACGTTTTTGAGCGTTTATCAGCGTTAGAGTGTTTTTACAGATGAAAAACGTCTCTCAGAACCCAATGGTCCTGGCTTTTATGCCATTTGCAGCTCAAAAACGCCTAGGTGGACATGAAGCCATAGACTAACATAGACAGGCCTTTTTAAGCTGCAAAAAACGCTCAAAAAAGCAGCTGTAAAAACGTCTGTGTGCATGAGGCCTTAATGATAATGGTAAAAGGAACAAATTAGAGAGAATGAAGCTCCCTAATTGGGGGGGGGGGGGGGCAGACAACAATAAAATCCTAATAGATGTTCTAATCCATCTCCACTGTGTCTAAAATGGAATAAAGTTTTTTGCCTATAGTTATACTTTAATCTTGCCTGTTGAACTATGTCTAGCTGACACGTTTGTGTTTTATACTGATCTCATGGTTAGTGGGGGAGTCAACAGTAGGATTCTGCTATTGGTTAGTCCAAAAATAAGGAATACTTCACTTGTAGGCAGGAAGAATAGACTTGCACCCAATAGTAGCCCTCCAAATGTTTTAGCTGGGATAACATTAAGAAAGTTATACAAGAACTCTGCTAAATCATAATGGTTTTGTACTGGTCACATAACAGCTACTTGGTCTTTGAAAAAAAAGCATGTATTTATTTATCAATATGCATTTATTATCAGGTGCATATATATTTTTAAATAACCAAGACCTTTGTGATCACTCTCCTTTTTTACCAGAATACAATTGAGAATACGTTTTCATAATACAACATATTATTCTGCTTCATATCAGCTGTATGGTCAATCACAGGATGTGGTTGAGTGTAGACAGAGCATAGTAAAGTGAAGGGGGTTGGCATGGACACATAGTGAGGTAGTTGAGCGAGTGGGCAAGGACACGACTAGATGTTGTGAACAGTTTTGGCATGGACTTGGCATGCTATCACGGATGGGTGAGCACAGACTTAACAACATGTCGTGGACGGGATGGGTGAGGATGTTATATGCCATGGTGGACAGGATTGGCATGGATGTAACATGATGTCATGGAAGAGATGGTAACAGACATAACCTGATGCCAGGGTGGGGGTGGGTATGGATACATCATGATGTCACAGAGGGAGTGGACATAGACTCATCTTGATATTGTGGAGGGTATGTTGATGATGTAATAGAAGGGGTGGAGAAGGATGCAACGTAATGTTATGAAGGGTATGTTGATGATGTCATACAAGGGGTGGAGAAGGATGCAACGTAATGTTATGAAGGGTCTGTTGATGATTTTGTGGATGGTTTGGACAAGGACACAACTTGTTGTTGTGGGGGGGGATGTTGATGATGTCGTGGAGTGGGTGGATAAGAACGCAACTTGATATTGTGGAGAAGATATCGATGATGATAAGGACGCAGCTTGATATTGTGGAGAATATGTTGATGTCGTGGAAGGGGTGGACAAGGACGCAACATGATATTGTGGAGAGGATGTTGATGATGTTATGGAAGGGGTGGACAAGGATACAACATGATATTGTGGAGAGGATGTTGATGATGTTATGGAAGGGGTGGACAAGGCTGCAACCTGATGTTGTGGAGGGGGTGGCCACGGATGCCCGCAACCTTTTTCCTGGTTTGTGGTCCTAGGCCATGTAAAAGTAAAGACTGCTGTTTCTGATTAAAAGACAAATTATAGGTTTTCTTTTTATTTATCAATCATACTTCTCTAGGTCGGATTCTTGGCTGATCATATTACACTCTTCCATTTGTGCACAGTATTTCCCCTCATGAGTACAGTATTGGTTTTGTAAATATTAAACATCCGTTGTGTTTTCTTGTAAAGAGTTAACCACCTTGGCTTGGTCTCGAAATCTCAAACAGTTTGGGAATCAGCTGAGGAAATTGAGATTTGGAGTAATGAAACGGGAGCAGTGAATCAGTCCGTTAAGTCTCTCTGCTATGAAACTCCTTGGCATGTCCAGGCTAGCAAGTCAGCCAATCAAAACACTTCTAATTGTGTTCTTTCTGGCTGCACGGTTTCATAATTTTAATGAGATATGGGTTTCTGGAGCCATTGAGTTCTCGACTGTGCGTTCTGCTTTCTTGCTATTGATATTTTGCAAGAGCCCGTGCGGTAGTTAATCATCTCAGGAAAATTTCTCACAGCACTACACACGGCAAAACAGAAATTTATGCTTGAGGAATAAAATGCCCACCTCCGAAATCATCATCGGGTTTTTGGAGCCCCCACCAAAACCTCATCAACTTTGCTTATAGACACTGCATGATTATCTGGACAGGTTGAACAATGGTTGTTATATATGTGTGGCCAAACCTAACACAGGGTCCTAACCGATGTCTATTGGCAGTGGGTGGTCAATCCAATATGGCCAAAAGGCCATTTGGATTTTTTTCAGCTACGGCGGTTAGCTGCTCAATATGTAGATGTACTTTTTATATTCAATCAACCATAAAAAGTTTAGGAAACACAGCCTGCCTGCTGACTGCCTCTAGTTTTCTTTCTGGCAAATTCTATGTGCAACTGAATACCCAGCTAGCTGAATCTCTTTAGTTGTCAGTATCCTGATCCTCTAAATCACCTACATTTGAGACTGTGAAAATGTGTTTTACTTATGTTCCTAAAAGCGGAGCTCCACCCAAAAGAGGAAGCTCAGTTTGTTTGCACCCTCCCCTGCACTGCCACATTTGACACTTTTTGGGGGTGAGCGGGTACCTGATTTTGACAGGTACCCACTCCCACTTCTGGCTCAGAGCGCTGTGGCGATTGGAGCTGAAAGTTAGGCTCCCCACCTTTCCCCCCGACAGACCGACCAACTGACCAACTAAAGCCCTACTCACATATGTTATTCTAGCATGAGACAGACTGTGCACAGTATATAAACTGTCAGGAGCCAGGCTGAGGGGTAGGCAGAAAAGGCTGCTGCCTTGGACTCTTCAGTGGGAGGGGGCGCAAAAAGGGCAGAACTTACAACCTTTGCTGCTCAAAGTGGTTCACAGCTCATTGGTGGGCACACTTTAGTCTTTTTGCCTTGGGGGCTAACGAATCTTATCCCAGCACTGGTCAGGAAGTTGCCGTTCCAACCAGAAGGCCCGAGAGAATCATGCTCTGTTTCACTACCTTAAAGCTTATTAAACTTGGCTTTGAGGAAACTTGATATAATGAAATGTAGTCATTGCTGTCTTCCTATAGCTGCAATTTAATGGATGGTTATACTTTTTACCTTACCTAAAATGACCTGGAATAAGCATCCAGGGTGGGCCCCTGATGTCACTGGCTCATTAAATGGTGAAGCTACGCCCCCCCAGTGCAAGGGTTAAATGCTTGTTTGCCTAGGGCCAACATGATAAGCAGCAAAACTTACCTTATTCCTTGTTGTCCTGCTTTCCGGCACGCTTTGATCCTTTGAAACTTGAATAGGCTCTCCTTGTCCTCATGTACAATGCAGGATTGCTGGTCCAGCATTGTATTTAATGATGTTGAAGAGTCTGCGACTGGAGCAGCAATAGAGAAGTGGCTTCAGAGAACCAGTTGTACAGCACAAAGGAAGCCAACAGGAGCGAGAACTAAGGCAAGTAAAGCTGCTTATCCCTATTTCCCTAGAC
Organism: Lithobates clamitans; assembly: GCA_037952925.1. NCBI lineage: Eukaryota > Metazoa > Chordata > Amphibia > Anura > Ranidae > Lithobates > Lithobates clamitans. The sequence goes on from JBBGZY010000014.1 coordinate 5,927,798, forward strand.
AAAACAAGCATTTAACAATTGTTTTTTGGGGAGGAGGAGGTGGTGGGATAGTGTTAATTAATGGCAACGGTACTTTTTAAACTTGCCTGGAGTTGGACTTTAAGCTTGTGCGTAGACTTGGCCTTGGCACAGTTGTAGTGTTTCCTCAATAGTATCAGTAGTTCACTGATTGACCTGCTGCATGAAGTTTCTTTTTAGAAGGGTATCTTTAAAGATGATCTTCAGTCTCGTAAAAAAAAAGTGCTTTAAAGTGGAAATTCAATCAAATTCTAACTAAGGCTTAACCTACTCCCACCCCGTTCAAGAACTATTCTATCTACCCTGTAAAAGAGAAGATGCTTATACTCAGCTATCCTGAAGCAGATCAGGTCCCACCACCGGCTTCAGTGTAGAGAAGGGGCAGCTGACAACGGATGCCCCATGTTAAGCCTATGGATGACGTCACCGCGCAGGCATTTGCAGCCATTGTCGGCGATCTCTCTACACTGAAGCTGCCTCTGGAGAGATCATGTGACCGGACCAGAGTGGCTTCAGAATAGGTAAGCACCTTTTTTTTTTTTTTATCTATGTGCCCTTGGAGAGATTTCTCTTCTCTTCCTGTTTTGGTGACAACATCCTTGTGGAAAGAAATGAGGCAAAATCTTAAAGAACTCTGCCAACCTTCCCATTTTCCTTTCTTTTTTTTTTGGTCCCGCTTACCTGATGGTGGTATCTGTACAGCCCATCCAGTGGATTCAGCGTTGACCTGCTGAGATCATCTCATGCCCGACCACAGCTCCATCCCGTCTCGCTATGTTCTCTCTGACATCATCGAGAGGCCCACCGGCTCTTCCGAGTTCAGCAGGCGGGCCTCTTGATAACGTGCTGATAGGGCCGTCCCCTCCTCCTGTTCTTCAATGAAAGGTTATGCCTCCTGGTATTCGTGATGTACATATCCCAGGAGACACAGCAGGCAGTGTGCGTGGCGCGCCATTCACCTAAGGTGAGTGACATGCATGGGGAGGTGGGGCGGACTTTCAATAAAAAGAAAAAAAAGATATAAAGAAAAGGGGGGGGGGGGTGGGGGGGAAAGCCCTATTCCTGCAGAGGAAGGGAGGAGGGGTGGAGCGGCGGGATCTTACTCAGGAGGGTGAAGGTCTGCTTTAAAGTGTTACTAAACCCACAACAGTAAACTCTGTTCTTTATATGCAGAATAGCATGCTTGTTATACTCACTGTGGAACTTGTATAAAAAGGCTTTTTGATCCTGTATGGACAGATCCTCCTCCTCCTGCAGGGTCTTTCTTGGCAAGGCCAGATAAGACACAGTCAGAGTAGTTAAGCTGCACATGCTCAGTTTGGTCCTTGGTATTGCTGAATAGAATATTTTCTGTTTTGAGCTGAGCTTTTCAGGTCACATGATATTGACATCACACATGTGGGTGTGTATACAGATCCCAAATGACAGTCCAGTCCCTCCTTCCTCCTCCATGCCCAGTAATTAAAAAATGACACAGTGGGTAGGATGTCACGTCTTGATTCATGGATGATCCGCCTGCCATAACAGCATGAGGACACAGGCTCTAGTGGAAATCTCCTCCTACCTGAACACTCAGCACTCGGGCAAACCCTGCAGTTTATCACATGACCATGGTATACAGATCAGCCAAAAAGGTATATAGTGGCAGTATTTTAATGTAAAAAGAAGATTTATAAGCTGTGGGCACTACGGCGGGGGGGATCTATTTTCATATTATTGGGTTTAATAACACTTTAAATGGGAACACAGGAGACAATAAAGCAATAGTTTCTGTTGCTGCTGTGTCTCTGTAAGAGATTTCATCCGCTTCCTGTTTTGGTAACAACATTGTCACCTGGACAGGAAGTAAGGGAAAATCTCCTAAACATGGCTGCAGACAGAGAAAACAAAATACCTGTCAGATTTGTTTGACAGTTTGCAGCAGCTGAACGCTTCATAAGTGCTCCAGGCTTAGTACATTGAAGATCACACAGCTGCAGTCCTGTTTTCCCTTTCATTAACCACTTCAATACCAGGCACTTTTGTCCTTTCCTGCCCAAGCCAATGTTTAGCTTTCATCGTTGTCGCACTTTGAATGACATTTGCGCGGTTATGTTACACTGTACCCAAACACATTTTTTATCATTTTGTTCCCACAAATAGAGCTTTCTTTTGGTGGTATTTGATCATTGCTGCCATTTTCATTTTTTTTGCGCAACAAATAAAGACCGAAAATTTTGAAAAAAATAAAAAGTTTTTTCTTTGTTTCTGTTATAAAATTTTGTAAATAAATACGTTTTCTCCTTCACTGATGGGCACTGATGAGGCTGCACTAATGGGCTCTGATGGGCACTGAGTTGATACCAATGAGTTGGCACTAATAGGTGGCACTGATGGGCACTGAGTTGATACCAATGAGTTGGCACTAATAGGTGGCACTGATGGGCACTGATAGGTGGCACTGATGGGTACTTATGGGTGGCACTGATAGGTGGCACAGGTGGGCACTGATGGGCATTGATAGGTGGCACTGATGGGCACTGATAGGTGGCACTGATGGACACTGATAGATGGCACTGCTGGGCATCACTGATGAGGAGACATCTGGCAGGCACTGACTGACTGGCAAGATGTGTGGGCACTAATTGGCATTTAAGCACTTACTGGCATCACTGGCAGTCTAGGGTGGCATCCCTGGTCATCCATCTGTTGTGGGCATCCCTGGTGGTCCTGATGGTGTCCCTGGTGGTCAAGTATGGGCATCCGCTGGGGTTCTGCGCTGATAAACAATCAGCACAGACTCCCCCTGTCAGGAGAGCCGCCGAGACGCGAGTGAGGAAAAACCGATAAATGGCTTTTCCTGTTTACATCGTAATCAGCTGTGATTGGACACGGCTGATCATGTGGTAAACAGCCTCCGTCAGAGGCTCTTTACCAAGATTGGTGTAGTGGTGTGCCAGACTGACACACTACACCACCGATCGCCGCGATACGCGCCCCCACTGGCGCACAGCGGCTGTTATTCTGCTGGACGTTATATGACGCCCAGTCAGGATAACTGAACCACCACCCAACCGTCAGTTTGCTATAGGCCGGGCGGTAAGGGGTTTAAAAAAAAAAAAGGAATCTGTCATTATATTTAACATCTGTCTGCTGGAAGGTACCGTACTCTGATTTACAAGCTGAAGCCTCATTCCATCTTCCTCCCAGTGATGCTGACCTGGAATTAGTATGCAGCTTGTGAGTCGGACAATGGCAGCCGCCATCTGAAAGGTATTGTCATGACCGTTCCCTTTAAATCCTCTACTACACCTAACCTTTCCTCAACACTCTACGCAAGCTGCCCATAGGAACCCATTATATTTCCGCTATTGTCTTTCTGTACTTTGAGTTGGAAAATAGAAATGACACAGCATTCAAATTTTTACCTTGTGTCTTATTTATCTGGTTACTTCTTTTCTGATGTTTATTTTATAAGCAGCCCAATTCTCCTTCTGATTAATTAGAAAAACATCGAGATGTAATAGATTCTGCTGTAAAATTGCTGTAGATTTTTTTTTTCCCCCCCTCCCGGTTGGCAGGCACACACTTAATCATCAATATATCTAACAAACATCCTTACTTTGAAACTTCTATTAAAATTGCTTAAGACTAATTTTCTTTGTCTTGTGAATCAATTTCATAAGCCCAAAAAGGCAGCAGAGGCTGCAAGTTATTAGAAAACGTCTCCTATTTAGTCGGGTGAAGTATATAATGAATTTTCTATCTGTTAAATATCCAGGAACATGTATATTACTATCAATATGATGAATTGTCTCCATCTTGGAAAAACAAATATTATCCTTAGGGGTTTTTCACTCCTCACAAAACAGCTTTGTATTTCTGTCTTGTGTTGAAAGACCTTGACAGATCTTCAAATAATCCGACCACAGAACATCTCTAAACTGTGTTCATTTTTACAGCGAACCAGTGGGGTCATCATTACCATCTATTTGGATGTTTTGACCCCTAGTATCCGAATCTTTTAGTCAATTGATTTTTGGTATCCCTTGTAAAATTGATCTGCCCTTTTCATGAAGGTGGGTGGAATTGGCTGATGTTCAGGCAGCATATAATTACCAACTTAGGTATTACTTCCATTATTGATCATGACTAATGGAAGAGACATTTTAGAACTGCGCTTCTCTGCGTGATTCATGCATGCCTTACAGAGCACCAGCCAGTGTTGCCTGACTATGGAAGTAGGTGGTAGAGGTGGTATCTCAGGGGGATTCCTGGGTCTGTCTTTACTACTGTCAGCCCAAGAGAGCATGGTGGGTAGTCCTTGTGTAAAATGCAAATGTAACCGACAAAATGTGGATGCATATCGGTGGGGGGGTTGTAATCTTGTTGGCCATAAATGCATTTAGCTTTAGGGCCCATTCACAGCAGCTATGATGGGCAATGCATATACAAGACAAAATGCTTAATGACCTATGGTTTTGGTTCATACGCTGAAATAGGACAGATTGCATTTTTATACATCGCAACTTGCTGCAACGAAGTCCAAAAACAAAAAATGCAGTGCAATTTAAAAATGCTTGCATGCCGTCACTTACACATTATATACTTGACAACGCATGTACTACCCTGTTTCCCCGAAAATAAGACCTAGCGTGATTGTCGGTGATGACTGCAATATAAGCCCTATCCCCCAAATAAGCCCTAGTTAAAGTGTAGGTCTTATTTTCAGGGTAGGGCTTATTTTTGGGGAAACAGGGTAGGGCTTATTTGGGGGGTAGGGCTTATATTGCAGCCATCACCAACAATCACGCTAGGTCTTATTTTCGGGGAAACAGGGTATAGTGTGAAGAAGCCTTAAAGCGTTTGTTACCCCAAAACTTCATCTTCCTGATATGTGCCTGCTGTACCATGTACTTGTATGAGAAAGTATCCTGTTCTCTTTGTATTGCTTCCTTTATGTGAAATCCCATGTGTTCCTGCCAGTCACTCTGCTTTCCTATTAAAACTGACCACACTAAGCACAAGAGCACACTGTAGTCAGTTCCCTAGCCATGATGGGAACTCTGTGTGCTCTCCTTCAATGATCAGACTTGTCCTGACACTCCCCCCCTTGCAGCCATTCACTGGGAAGCTCAGTGTGCTGCTGCTTCTCCTCCCCCCACCTCATATGCAGCTGAGAATGGAGGGAATTTGATCACTTATAAAAAAAGGAAAAAAGGTACTGTATTTATCAGCGTATAACACGCACAGGCGTATAACACACACATTCATTTTAAGAGGGAAATTTCAGGAAAATAACTAAAATTTTAAATAAGGAAAATAAGGGTCAGTGCCCAGCTGCAGCCTCACCATTGCCATCAATGCAGCCTCATCAGTCCACATCAATGCAGCCCCACCATTGCCATCAATGCAGCTTGATCAATGCTCATCTGCAGCCTCACAAGTGCCATCAATGGAGCCTCATAAGTCCACATCAATGCAGCCCCACCATTGCCATCAACGCAGCAGCCTCACCATTGCCATCAATGCAGCAGCCTCACCATTGCCATCAGTGCAGCAGCCTCACCATTGCCATCAGTGCAGCAGCCTCACCATTGCCATCAGTGCAGCCTGATCGATGCCCATCTGCAGCCTAGAGGGGACAGGGAGGGGGCGGGACGAGCGCCAACAGATTACATACAGTGAGAATCTCCTATGATAGACAGAACACTGGTCCAATGGCGGCCCAGGAGACGGGACTTCCTATTACAGAGGCTGCCAAGTAAACAGGAGAGTCTCACTGTATGTAATCTGACAGCGCTCGTCCCGCCCCCCCCCCCTGTCCCCTCCGAGGAAGCTAAAATTGATGTATTGGCATATAACACGCACACGCTATTTGCACCCAATTTTCATGGTGAAAAAGTGAGTGTTATACGCCAATAAATACAGTATTTTTATATATTTTTTATATCTATTCAAAAATGTTTTTTGCCTTTTTTTGATTGAAAGAAGTTTAGACAAAATACAGAGATATAGAAACAAATATTAAGCAGTGGTGCACAACCAACTAATGTCAAAATTCAGCACGTCCGAGTCATAGGAAAAATGTACTATTTAGGAACATCAATAAATGACAGGATAGGCCCAAATAAGTAGAGCGTCATCTGTAAGTGAGATCAAACAAGTAAAAGTGCCCAAGTACATAAAACAGTATGGTATCAAGATTTCACAATATCATGTTATCATGTTTTAGTTCTGCTCCATATATGCTACTGTAAATGTATGAGCACGTGACGTTTCATATACTAAATAGTAAAGTTATATGCTCACATAACTGACCTAGACTGAGAAAGGCCTCGGGGCCCCCACCTAAGCAACCATACAAAAGATAATAGAGAAGGGGAAAGGAGGAAGAGCAAAGAGAGAGGAGAGAGAAGCGGAGCATAGCATGCAATAAGATAAAAAAAAAAAAAAACCTTCTGCCTTTACAATCACTAATTGAACAAGCTGAAGTTAGAAGCAGATTGGCTACCATGCACAGCTGCACCAGATTCTGAGTGCTCCAGTTTAAGTAAATCCCCAGCATAGTATCAGCAGATATAATGGTTGCTAGAAACCTCAAGAATTGTCTTGCACAGTGCAGATCATATACACCTCAGAAAATAAATAGTGAATACTGGGGAGTGGATTTACTAAAGGCAGAGGTAGACGGTGCACTCGTTTCCCCAGAGCTTAGTGAATGTGGTGAAGCTTCACCTTGTAAAGAATACCCAATAAGGTGCAAGGGAAAAAAAAAAAAAAAACAAGAAAGAAAACCCTGCATTTTTGCTTTCTCATGATTGGATGATGGATATCAGTGGAGCTTAACCACAATCATATAGCCCTAGAGCTGCACAATTCTGGAAAAAATGAGAATCACATTTTTTTTTTTTTTTTGTGCTTAGATTAAAGATCACGATTCTTTCACGATTCTCGGCATAACATCATCTTTCACACTACACAAAAAAATTGGGCTAACTTTGCTGTTTTAGGTTTTTGTTTATTTTTAATTTATTTTTTATTCATTAAAATGTATTTCTTCCAAACAAATTGCATTTGAAAGACAGCTGCGTGAATACAGTGTGACATAAAATATTTCAAGGACCGCCATTTTATTCTTTAGGGTCTCTGCTAAAAAAATATATAATGTTTGGAGGTTCTAAGTAATTTTCTAACAAAAAATACTGATTTTAACTTGTAGGCAACAAGTGTCAGAAAACACCTGGTCTTTAAGTGGTTAAAGGGTTTATTAACCCACTAGGTTAAAATGACATAATCCTCTTTATGTATTAATGTAATGTGCCCTCTGTCTATGCCTTATAAAAGTAATGCTGTAAAATACCTGTTTCAGAGCTCTGATCGGCAGTCATGTGATCCTTTGTCTCTCTCCTCTCCTGACAGCTGCAGTGGGCAGGGTCGATGATTCTCGCTGACATCAGCCAGGAGGGGAGGAGGAGAGAGGCGGCCCCGCCCGCTGCAGCTGTCATGCGAGCGAGGAAAGAGACGGCGGATCATGTGACCGCCGATCAGCGCTCTGAAACAGGTATATTGCAGCATTATTTTTATAAGGCATAGACACAGGGCACATTACATTAATACACAGAGAGGATTATGTAATTTGAACCATAATTTGGGAAGGAGGGGAGGGTGGGGGAGCAGAACGTCACAGACATAGAGCTGACAGGCAGGGAGGAAGGGGGGAGAGAGAACACAGAGGAGACAGGCCAGAGCTGCAGATGATGGAGGCACGTAAACTGACCACAGTGTCAGGGCTCATCAGCCATGACACACTGTGGTCAGTTTACAGTGGGGAGGGTAAAGTCAGACAGGATCAGCCAGGTATTGGAGGTGATAGAGGGGTCCAGAAGATGCAGCACAAGCACTGTGCTGTATAACAGGATTTGTTTTTATTTTTTTGCATTAACAAACACTTTAAAAGAGAAGTATGGGTTTGTTTGTTTTTTCCCCCTATCATACTTACCTAGGTGGATGCAGAATCGGTCCGATGCTGCATCTGTCCCCCGGCGCCTCTACACTGAGAACCGAGCGATCGAACATTGCCAGTGGCTCGGTTCTAACAGATCCCCTAGATCCCCTAGCAGAGAGTTGCTGACTGTCAATCAGCAGCTCTCCTCTCTGCTCCTCCATGCTCACTGGAGCGCAGAGCTGTGGAGGGGTGGGTGGCCGTTGTCTCAGGCTCTCAGTGGCTCGCTAATGAGACTAATTCCTGTGACGTCAGCAGAGAGCAGACTACAGTCTGCTCTCTGCTGGAAATGGGTCACAGGAGTGCAAAACGGATTGCACTCCTGTGACTCAGGAGAAGCCCAGCCAAACGTGCTTAGGCTTGACATCTCCTTTAAACTGACCTCATTTACAGACCGAAGTTCATCCCTTTGATCTAAAACAGGGATTAGCTATTAGTGGACCTACAGCTGTTGCAGAACTACAAGTCCCATGAGGCATCGCAAGACTCTGACAGCCACAAGCATGACACCCAGAGGCAGAGGCATGTTCTCTCCCAGCACTAAGAAATGTTAATAAACATTTTCCGGAGGCTCTTTATTTATTTTTATTTTTTTGACAGCGGTGAGTGAGCAGAGAACTGCTCTGCACTGTTTACATAGAATCGTGGAAATGCCGGATTAAGATCGTGAGGGGGGTTGAATCGAGATTTTTTTTTTTTAAAGATTTAATCGTGCAGCTCCAATTAGCCCTGGAGAAAAATGTGAGCACCTGCACTTAATTACCCCCCCCCCCCACTACTGCAGCACACACATCCATCCTCACTCCCAACAATCTGCCACCCCCGTGCTCTTAACATCCACCAAAACACTTGCACCTGCATGCCGACTCATCCTGACCACTGTGTCTGACCCCCCCATCTCCCTTACAGCTATACTCCTTCCACTGTTACCACCACCTGCCACCCCCTTTCTTTACCCCCATTACCAACTAGTTTAAAATATAGAAGAATGAGACCTGCACATATAATGCTTCAACATTTTTTTGGTTAAAAATGTTAGGCTAAGAACCCTTTTTGGTTCCTCTCTTTTAAATGCATACTTTCATAATTCAGTGGATCAAATTCAGGAATATTCTGTATATATAATGTGTTATTTACCTGCCTGCCTGTCTGCCTAGGGGAGCCTTGTAGTCAGAGAATAAACTAGAGTTTGACTTCATTATAGCGTGAATGATAAGTTTATGTGGAGTTATTATAACATTAATCAAGTTGATGGATTGGAAATATGACAGAGCTGTAGCAATGTGTAATTTCCATGCCTACTGTTCTACAAATGTTGTTCACCTTTCAGATCACAATTCAAGAGTGAAGCTGCCAGTTTTGGGAGCGCTGTGTAACCCTTCTTGTGCCTATCTGAAGTACAGCTTTATTAATAGATTACATAATCCCAAAGCATGTGAGTGCCCAGCAACATGCTGATGCTGTAATCAGTTATGGGAGGGCCATGGACATTAGATGACAATTGGATATGTAGGACCAATCGCACTGACTTTATTTAAATTGTATTTTTTATTATTATTAAATCAATCATTATATTCACATACACACTTGCATTTTTTTTCAAGTGTGTATGGTAATGTTATGGAGGACAAGCACCATACACCCCGAGTACAGGCCTTATCTAGAGGGAATCAATATTGATTAGCCACAAAAGCCCAATTGCTGTTAAAAACAAACAAAAAAAACAAACACTTGAGTTGTAAGGCCCCTTTCACACGAGGCGGACTCCGTTTCTACGGAGCCCACCTCGGTCCGCCGGCTCAGCGAGAGATCTGTCCGTTGATCTCTGCTGAGCCGGCGGATGACAGGTCCCTCTCTGCTCACTGAACGGGGAGGGGCTTGTCAAGCACTGCTGCCGCCTATGGAGGGATCGGATGAAAACGGACAGCGTGTCCGTTTTCATCAGATCTCACCCAATCCGATCCGCCAGCGAAGGACCTGGACTTAGGGCCATCCGTCTGCTTTTAGCGGGTCGGATGTCAGCGGACATGTCTCCGCTGACATTCGATGCTCCATAGACTAACATGGAGCGCCCGTTCAGGTCCGCCGTCAAAACTGACAGGCGGACCTGAACGATCCGATCGTGTGAAAGGGGCCTAAGAAAGCAAAGCACCATGTGAAGTGAAGTATGGACTTAAAAAACCCATACATTTATACTAGGGTTGTCCCGATACTAGTATCGGTATCGGCACCGATACCGAGCATTTGCCCAAGTACTTGTACTCGGGCAAATGCTCCCGATGCTTCCGCCGATACCTGGAAGTCAGCTGTGATCGGCGCGTGGGGGAGTCACAAGATTCTCCCCCCGCGGCTTTCAGCTGCTTTAGTGACATACAGCGGTGATCGCTCACAGCTGACTGTCACTGCATCCTCCTCCATGCCCCCTCCGTTCCTCTGTGTCTCTCCGCTGTCCGCCTCCGTTCCTCTCTCTTTTTCTGTCCCCCTCCGCTGTCCCCTCCGTTCCTCTCTCCTTTTCTGTCCCCCTCCGCTGTCCCCTCCGTTCCTCTCTCCTTTTCTGTCCCCCTCCGCTGTCCCCTCTGTTCCTCTCTCCTTTTCTGTCCCCCTCCGCTGTACCCTCCGTTCCTCTCTCCTTTTCTGTCCCCCTCCGCTGTCCCCTCCATTCCTCTCTCCTTCTCTGTGCCTCTCCGCTGTCCCCCTCTGTTCCTCTCTCCTTTTCTGTCCCCCTCCGCTGTCCCCTCCGTTCCTCTCTCCTTTTATGTCCCCCTCCGCTGTCCTCTCCGTTCTGCTGTGCCTCTCCGCTGTCCCCTCCGTTCCCCTCTCCTTCTCTGTCCCCCTCCGTTCTCCCCCTCCGTTCCGCTGTCCTCCTCCTTCTTCCTTTGTAAATGGACAGAGTCAACTGACTCTGTCCATTCACATAACTGAAACATTGTAATCTCCTGTGATCACGATGTGTCAGTTTATGAATGGAGAGGAGCCGCTGTCTTCTCTCCATTCATTCTAAGTGCAGCTGAGGCTGCAGAGAAAGGGACTGGGGAATATCTATCCTCTGTCTCTTTCTCTGTCTCAAGGGGGAGATATCAGAGGTCTGTTAAGACCCCTGATATCTCACCAAAGCCCCCCAACAGGGCTGATAAAAAAAAAAAAAAAAAAACACATATTGCAATAAAGAATAAAAAAAATTATTGTAAAAAAATAAAAATTGTAAATTAAAAAAAAAAAAACACACACACACACATACACCATTCACCCCCCCCCCCCCCAAAAAAAGCACTGTTAAAAAAAACAAAAAACAAACAAAAAAAAAACCACTGTCACGTGACATAAAAAAAAAGTATTGGTATTCGGTATCGGCGAGTACTTGAAAAAAAAGTATCGGTACTTGTACTCGGTCCTAAAAAAGTGGTATCGGGACAACCCTAATTTATACTCACCTAGGTGGATGCAGCATCGATCCCCCACTGGCTCTGCAGTTCGAGCTGAGCGATTAAAGGCTGCTGATCATTCTGGCTCTCTTCTCCAACGTTCACTGCAGCGTTGGGCTGTGAATGGGGTGGGAGGAGCTGGCTCAGGCTTTCCGCGGATTGCTGAGAGGCTGAGCCATCTGCCGGTCCAAGCATCTGGGTAAATCCTGACCAAATAGTCAGGATCTTTCCCGAGTCTGGATTGGCTGAGTAACGACAGACTTTAGACTGCTGTTGGCTGGAAACGGGTCATAGGAGTGCAGAATGAACTGCACCCCTTAAACCTACAGAAGAAGTATAGATAAAATAACTTTGGTTATATTTCTTCTCCTTTTTAAAGGTTTAACATATACAGTATTTAGGGATGTCCTTCTGCACACCATTGTTGTAAAGAGTTACAGTCTTCTGTCAGCTTGAAGTCTGATCTTATTGCCCTGGCATTTCTCATCAAAGAGACCCTGTCACCAGACTATTAATGTTAACAACAATCTTCCCATAAGTTTATACATCGACCAGCCATAACATTATGACAACTGACAGGTGAAGTGAATAACATTGATATTCTCATTACAATGGCATCTGAATGTGGGTGGGTTATATTAGACAGCAAGAGAACATATTGTCCCTGAAATTGTGATGTGTTGAAAGCAGAAAAAAATGGTCAAGCAAGTATTTGATTGACTTTGACAAAGACCAAATTGTATTGGCCTGATGACTGGGTCTGAGCAACTCCAGGACTGCAGCTCTTGTGGGAAGTTTCTGGTCTGCAGTGGACAGGACCAACCAAAAGTGGTCCAAGGAAGGAAAACTGGCAAACTAAGCAACAGGGTGATAGGCGGCGTAGGTTCATGCACGTGGTGAGCAAAGACTGGCCTGTGTAGTCCGATCCAATAGAATGATAAGAGCTGTAGCTCAAATTGCTGAAAAAGTTCATGCTGGTTCTCATAGAAAGGTGTCCAAACACTCAATGGATCGCAGTTTCTTGTGTATGGGGCTGTGTAGTCTCAGGCTGTTTGTTCAGGGTGCCCATGCTGACGTGTGTCCACAGCCAAAAGCACCTACAATGGGCACGTGAGCATAAGAACTGGATCACAGAGCAAAGGAAGAAGGTGGCCTGGTCTCTCTTTTACATCATGTGGCTGGCTGGGTGTGTGTGCACCGCATACCTGGGGAAGAGATGGCACCAGGATGCTGTATGAGAAGTAGGCAAGCCAGCAGAGGCAGCGACTTGCTACTGTCAGCCTATTGCTAGATATTACAGCGCATCTCGGAGGTCTAGTGGAGTCCATGCCTCGATGGCACAAAGCTGTTTTAGTTGAAAAAGGGGGGGGAATATACTCAGTATTAGGTGGGTGGTCATAACTTTATGGCTGATTGGTGTATGGGCATTTACTGTTTTTTAAGCACATTATTTACATGTAAAAGCGTCCCTTGTGTAGACATCAAAAAGACGTAAGACTGATGTCTGACACCACCACCGCCTCAAATGTGCTTTCCGCAGCTCTGACATACTCAGAAGTGAGCCTCAGGTATTCCCCTTCAATCCTGTCCCTGCAGATACATAATGGGTAAAACAAAAAGTCTGTGAATAGAGGAGCTGGGCCAGCAAAGACATTAACTTTACAATCCCAGTAAAGGAAAGGGCTATGACATGGCAGGAACGAGAGGTTTTGCTAGGGAACTGACTCTTCTGAAGTAGTCATATTTGCTAGCTCATGCAAGTAAAACCTCTAGAGATTGCAGTGTATGAAAAGAAAAGATTATCAGATCAGTGCATCTGGCTTGTTTAGAACCAGCAATTATTGTATAGTCCAAGTTGTTTAGATCTTCCTCTATTAAAAGCCCATGCAGGATAACAGGTGAACATCTGTGGTCACGGTATACAGAAGTCCATGCAAGTTACAACCGTGCAACCGCCATGTCCTCATCTCTCAACTATTGTATGCATTGCTATGTGGGAGGAGCATGTTTTCCTGACTCCTCCTCAAAGACCAGTGTTTGTATTACACTTTACAGCCAGACAGTTAGGTAGAGTCCAATTCTTGAACATAAACAGAAGGTTTCCCAGGAAAGAGAATTCAATTGGGGATGATCCTTTCAAAAACAAATAGTCCAGGCCTGCTACATTGTATTTTCTTTTTTTAGAAGTTTGCCACATGTTAATTTTAAACTGATTTTTTTTTTTTTTTTTTTTAGTAGTAAAATACTTTGTAGTAAATGCATATTTTTGTTAATCTGTACAGTAAAACCTAAATCTTTTTTCTTCTTCTTTTTTTTTTTTTTTCTTCGCAGCTGTGGAACCATGGCCTGAAAATGCTACTCTTTATCAGCCGATGAAAAGTGAGTATTCCTTATAATATTTATACAGCAATATCGCTCAGTGTCCCCTTGTGGCTAAAATTAGCATATTGTAAGAGAACATAAGGCCCCTTTCACACTGGGGCGCTTTACAGGCGCTACAGCGCTAAAAATATCGTTTGCATAACGCCTGTAAAGAGCCGCTCTTGTCTCTTCAGTGTGAAAGCCCGAGTGCTTTCACACTGGAGCGGTGCGCTTGCAGGACATTAAAAAAAACTCCTGCAAGCAGCATCTTTGGAGCGGTGAAGGAGCAGTGTATACACCGCTCCTAAACCGCTCCTGCCCATTGAAATCAATGGGGCAGCGCGGCTATACCGCCGGCATAACGCTGCTGCAGCAGCTCTTTGTGGTGGTTTTAACCCTTCCCCGCTATCGGCCAAATAGCGCCGTGAAATTGATGGTAAAGCGCCACTAAAAATAGCGGTGCTTTACCGCCGACGCCCCCACCGCCCCAGTGTGAAAGGGGCCTTGGGTAACTTTGGGGACCTTGTACATTTGTGTATTTAATTATTGCAGGTTATATCACGTATTAGTATGTGTTAGGGTTGCACCACTTTTTTAAGACCAAGTACAAGTACCGATACTTTTTTCAAGTACTTGCCAATACCGATAAGCAAATCTTTTTTAATGTCATGTGACAGTGGCACTGATATGCAGCACTGATAGGTGGCACTGATGAGGTGTGGACTGTGTCAGTCGTTTTTACTTTTAGATATATTTTTTACATTTTTTTTTAAATATAATATATATATATATTAATTGAAAAAAAATTTTTTTTTTACAATCTAACTTTTAAATATTTATAAAAAAAATCTTTTTTTATCAGCTCTGTTGGGGAGGGGCTTTGGTTATATTTCAGGGGTCTAAACAGAGACTTTAAGACAGGTAATGGGAGTGAGGATAGAGTTCCCCAGTCTCTTTCTCTGCAGCCTCAGCTGCATTGAAGATGAATGGACAGGCGACAGTGGCTAAACTGAAGCATCATAAACACAGTTTAACCACTTCAGCCCCGGAAGGTTTTACCCCCTTCCTGACCAGAGCACTTTTTACAATTCGGCACTGCGTCGCTTTAACTGCTAATTGCGCAGTCATGCAATGCTGTACCCAAACGAAATTTGCGTCCTTTTCTTCCCACAAATAGAGCTTTCTTTTGATGATATTTGATCACCTCTGCCGTTTTTATTTTTTGCACTATACACGGAAGAAGACCGAAAATTTTGAAAAAAAATGATATTTTCTACTTTTTGTTCTAAAAAAAATCCAATAAACTCAATTTTAGTCATACATTTAGGCCAAAATGTATTCGGCCACATGTCTTTGGTAAAAAAAATGTCAATAAGTGTATATTTATTGGTTTGCGCAAAAGTTATAGCGCCTACAAACTAGGGTACATTTTCTGGAATTTACACAGCTTAGTTTATGACTGCCTATGTCGTTTCTTGAGGTGCTAAAATGGCAGGGCAGTACAAAACCCCCACAAATGACCCCATTTTGGAAAGTAGACACCCCAAGGAATTTGCTGAGAGGCATGTTGAGCCCATTGAATATTCATTTTTTTTGTCCCAAGTGATTGAATAATGACAAAAAAAAAAAAAAAAAATTACAAAAAGTTGTCACTAAATGATATATTTCTCACACAGGCCATGGGCATATGTGGAATTGCACCCCAAAATACATTTAGCTGCTTCTCCTGAGTATGGGGATACCACATGTGTGGGACTTTTTGGGAGCCTAGCCGCGTACGGGGCCCCGAAAACCAATCACCGCCTTCAGGATTTCTAAGGGCGTACATTTTTGATTTTACTCCTCACTACCTATCACAGTTTTGAAGGCCATAAAATGCCCAGATGGCATAAAACCCCCCCAAATGACCCCATTTTGGAAAGTAGACACCCCAAGCTATTTGCTTTGAGGCATGTTGAGTCCATGGAATGTTTTATATTTTGACACAAGTTGCGGGAAAGTGACAAATTTTTTTTCTTTTCTTTTTTTTTGCACAAAGTTGTCACTAAATGATATATTGCTCACACAGGCCATGGGCATATGTGGAATTGCACCCCAAAATACATTTAGCTGCTTCTCCTGAGTATGGGGATACCACATGTGTGGGACTTTTTGGGAGCCTAGCCGCGTACGGGGCCCCGAAAACCAATCACTGCCTTCAGGATTTCTAAGGGCGTACATTTTTGATTTTACTCCTCACTGCCTATCACAGTTTCAGAGGCCATGGAATGCCCAGGTGGCACAAACCCCCCCCAAATGACCCCATTTTGGAAAGTAGACACCCCAAGCTATTTGCTGAGAGGCATGGTGAGTATTTTGCAGCTCTCATTTGTTTTTGAAAATAAAGAAAGACGAGAAAAAAATTTTTTTTTTTTCTTTTTTCAATTTTCAAAACTTTGTGACAAAAACTGAGGTCTACAAAATACTCACTATACCTCTCATCAAATAGCTTGGGGTGTCTACTTTCCAAAATGGGGTCATTTGGGGGGGTTTTTTGCCACCTGGGCATTCCATGGCCTCCGAAACTGTGATAGGCAGTGAAGAGTGAAATCAAAAATTTACGGCCTTAGAAAGCCTGAAGGCGGTGCTTGGTTTTCGGGGTCCCGTACGCGGCTAGGCTCCCAAAAAGTCTCACACATGTGGTATCCCCGTACTCAGGAGAAGCAACAGAATGTATTTTGGGGTGTAATTTCACATATTCCCATGGCATGTTTGAGCAATATATCATTTAGTGACAACTTTGCGCAAAAAAAAATAAAAAAAATAAAAATTTGTCTCTTTCCCGCAACTTGTGTCACAATATAAAATATTCCAAGAACTCAACATGACTCTCAGCAAATAGCTTGGGATGTCTACTTTCCAAAATGGGGTCATTTGGGGGGGTTTTGAACTGTCCTGGCATTTTATGCACAACATTTAGAAGCTTATGTCACACATCACCCACTCTTCTAACCACTTGAAGACAAAGCCCTTTCTGACACTTATTGTTTACATAAAAAAATATTTTTTTTTTGCAAGAAAATTACTTTGAACCCCCAAACATTATATTTTTTTTTAAAGCAAATGCCCTACAGATTAAAATGGTGGGTGTTTCATTTTTTTTTTCACACAGTATTTGCGCAGCGATTTTTCAAACGCATTTTTTGGGAAAAAAAACACACTTTTTTACATTTTAATGCACTAAAACACACTATATTGCCCAAATGTTTGATGAAATAAAAAAGATGATCTTAGGCCGAGTACATGGATACCAAACATGACATGCTTTAAAATTGCGCACAAACGTGCAGTGGCGACAAACTAAATACATTTTTAAAAGCCTTTAACCACTTCAGCCCCGGAAGGTTTTACCCCCTTCCTGACCAGAGCACTTTTTACAATTCGGCACTGCGTCGCTTTAACTGCTAATTGCGCGGTCATGCAATGCTGTACCCAAACGAAATTTGCGTCCTTTTCTTCCCACAAATAGAGCTTTCTTTTGATGGTATTTGATCACCTCTGCCGTTTTTATTTTTTGCGCTATAAACGGAAAAAGACCGAAAATTTTGAAAAAAAATGATATTTTCTACTTTTTGTTATAAAAAAAATCCAATAAATTCAATTTTAGTCATACATTTAGGCCAAAATGTATTCGGCCACATGTCTTTGGTAAAAAAAATGTCAATAAGCGTATATTTATTGGTTTGCGCAAAAGTTATAGCGTCTACAAACTAGGGTACATTTTCTGGAATTTACACAGCTTTTATTTTATGACTGCCTATGTCATTTCATGAGGTGCTAAAATGGCAGGGCAGTACAAAACCCCCACAAATGACCCCATTTTGGAAAGTAGACACCCCAAGGAAATTGCTGAGAGGCATGTTGAACCCATTGAATATTTTTTTTTTTTGTCCCAAGTGATTGAATAATGACAAAAAAAAAAAAAAAAAAAAAAAATTACAAAAAGTTGTCACTAAATGATATATTTCTCACACAGGCCATGCGCATATGTGGAATTGCACCCCAAAATACATTTAGCTGCTTCTCCTGAGTACGGGGATACCACATGTGTCGGACTTTTTGGGAACCTAGCCGCGTACGGGGCCCCGAAAACCAAGCACCGCCTTCAGGATTTCAAAGGGCATAAATTTTTGATTTCACACCTCACTACCTATCACAGTTTTGAAGGCCATAAAATGCCAAGATGGCACAAAACCCCCCCAAATGACCCCATTTTGGAAAGTAGACACCCCAAGCTATTTGCTGAGAGGCATGTCGAGTCCATGGAATATTTTATTTTTTGACACAAGTTGCGGGAATGTGACAATTTTTTTTTTTTTTGCACAAAGTTGTCACTAAATGATATATTGCTCACACAGGCCATGGGCATATGTGGAATTGCACCCCAAAATACATTTAGCTGCTTCTCCTGAGTACAGGGATACCACATGTGTGGGACTTTTTGGGAGCCTAGCCGCGTACGGGGCCCCGAAAACCAAGCACCACCTTCAGGATTTCAAAGGGCATACATTTTTGATTTCACACCTCACTACCTATCACAGTTTTGAAGGCCATAAAATGCCAAGATGGCACAAAACCCCCCCAAATGACCCCATTTTGGAAAGTAGACACCCCAAGCTATTTGCTGAGAGGCATGTTGAGTCCATGGAATATTTTATATTTTGACACAAGTTGCGGGAAAGTGACAATTTTTTTTTTTTTTTTTTTTTTTTTGCACAAAGTTGTCACTAAATGATATATTGCTCAAACATGCCATGGGCATATGTGGAGTTACACCCCAAAATACATTCTGCTACTTCTCCTGAGTATGGGGATACCACATGAGTGGCACTTTTTGGGAGCCTAGCTTCATACGGGCCCCAAAATCCAATCACCGCCTTCAGGATTTCTAAGAGCGTTAATTTTTGATTTTACTCCTCACTACCCATCACAGTTTTGAAGGCCATAAAATGCCAAGATAGCACAAAACCCCCCAAAATGACCCCATTTTGGAAAGTAGACACCCCAAGCTATTTGCTGAGAGGCATGGTGAGTATTTTGCAGCTCTCATTTGTTTTTTAAAATGAAGAAAGGCAATAAAAACATTTTTTTTTTTTCTTTTTTCAATTTTCAAAACTTTGTGACAAAAAGTGAGGTCTGCAAAATACTCACTATACCTCTCAGCAAATAGCTTGGGGTGTCTACTTTCCAAAATGGGGTCATTTGGGGGGGTTTTGTGCCACCTGGGCATTCCATGGCCTCCGAAACTGTGATAGGCAGTGAAGAGTGAAATCAAAAATTTACGCCCTTAGAAAGCCTGAAGGCGGTGCTTGGTTTTCGGGGTCCCGTGCGCGGCTAGGCTCCCAAAAAGTCTCACACATGTGGTATCCCTGTACTCAGGAGAAGCAGCAGAATGTATTTTGGGGTGTAATTTCACATATTCCCATGGCATGTTTGAGCAATATATCATTTAGTGACAACTTTGTGCAAAAAAAAAAAAAAAAAAATTGTCTTTTTCCCGCAACTTGTGTCACAATATAAAATATTCCATGGACTCGACATGCCTCTCAGCAAATAGCTTGGGGTGTCTACTTTCCAAAATGGGGTCATTTGGGGGGGTTTTGAACTGTCCTGGCATTTTATGCACAACATTTAGAAGCTTATGTCACACATTACCCACTCTTCTAAGCACTTGAAGACAAAGCCCTTTCTGACACTTGTTGTTTACATAAAAAAATAATTTTTTTTGCAAGAAAATTACTTTGAACCCCCAAACATTATATATTTTTTTAAAGCAAATGCCCTACAGATTAAAATGGTGGGTGTTTCATTTTTTTTTTTCACACAGTATTTGCGCAGCGATTTTTCAAACGCATTTTTTGGGGAAAAAACACACTTTTTAAAATTTAAATGCACTAAAACACACTATATTGCCCAAATGTTTGATGAAATAAAAAAGATGATCTTAGGCCGAGTACATGGATACCAAACATGACAGGCTTTTAAATTGCGCACAAACGTGCAGTGGCGAAAAACTAAATACATTTTAAAAAGCCTTTAAAAGCCTTTACAGGTTACCACTTTAGATTTACAGAGGAGGTCTACTGCTAAAATTACTGCCCTCGATCTGACCTTCGCGGCGATACCTCACATGCATGGGGCAATTGCTGTTTACATTTGACGCCAGACCGACGCTTGCGTTCGCCTTTGCGCGAGAGCAGGGGGGGACAGGGGTGCTTTTTTTTTTTTTTTTTTTTTTTTTTTTATTAATTTTTTGATTTTTTATCTTATTTTTAAACTGTTCCTTTCATTTTTATTTTTTTTTAATCTTTTTTATTGTTATCTCAGGGAATGTAAATATCCCCTATGATAGCAATAGGTAGTGACAGGTACTCTTTTTTGAAAAAATTGGGGTCTATTAGACCCTAGATCTCTCCTCTGCCCTCAAAGTATCTGACCACACCAAGATCGGTGTGATAAAATGCTTTCCCAATTTCCCAATGGCGCCGTTTACATCCGGCGAAATCTAAGTCATGAAATGCTCGTAGCTTCCGGTTTCTTAGGCGATAGAGATGATTGGAGCCATTCTGGTCTCTGATCAGCTCTATGGTCAGCTGGCCGAATCACCGGCTGCATTCTCAGGTTCCCTGTTGGGACAGGAGAGCCAGAGAAAAACATGGAAGACGGTGGGGGGGGGGAAATCCCTCCCACTGCTTGTAAAAGCAGTCTAGAGGCTAATTAGCCGCTAGGATTGCTTTTACATGAAAGCCGACCGCTGGCTGAAAAGAATGATACCAAGATGATACCTAAACCTGCAGGCATCATTCTGGTATAACCACTCAAAGTCCAGCAACATACCAGTACGTTGCTGGTCCTTGTATTGTAAACTTTTTTTTCATGCAGCCTGTGGGCTGAACGAAAAAAAGATATTGATCGGTGGGTATGCCCACCATTAGAATACCTCCCTTCATCCGCCCACTTCTAATGATGGGCATACATGCACCATTTATATATGCCGAAGCATGGGGGCATCCTCCCGCAAAAGGCAGGAGCAAATTGCTCCTCCACCCACTACTGCCCCCACGCTTCGGCATATATGCTGAAGTATGGAACTGTGGTGGTGAAATCACCTCCGACAGCGCTGGAGTCACGGCTTTATATATCGTGGGAGCAAACGCTGTTGCTGTCAAGATAAATAAATCCGCGCTGCAACTGAATGGCGTACCTGCTAAGCAAAAAAACAAAGTAACATTACAGTATAACAATAATACTTACCATACCTGCAAAGCAAATACAAAAAAAACATAGTAAAAAATAAAACATTTAACGCAACCTGTGCCTACCTAAAATATATATATGCCGAAGCATGGGGGCATCCTCCCGCAAAAGGCAGGAGCAAATTGCTCCTCCACCCACTACTGCCCCCACGCTTCGGCATATATGCTGAAGTATGTAACTGTGGTGGTGAAATCACCTCCGACAGCGCTGGAGTCACGGCTTTATATATCGTGGGAGCAAACGCTGTTGCTGTCAAGATAAATAAATCCGCGCTGCAACTGAATGGCGTACCTGCTAAGCAAATGATGGTTAACAAAAAAACAAAGTAACATTACAGTATAACAGTATACCTTACCATACCTGCAAAGCAAATACAAAAAAAACATAGTAAAAAATAAAACATTTAACGCAACCTGTGCCTACCTAAAATATATATATGCCGAAGCATGGGGGCATCCTCCCGCAAAAGGCAGGAGCAAATTGCTCCTCCACCCACTACTGCCCCCACGCTTCGGCATATATGCTGAAGTATGGAACTGTGGTGGTGAAATCACCTCCGACAGCGCTGGAGTCACGGCTTTATATATCGTGGGAGCAAACGCTGTTGCTGTCAAGATAAATAAATCCGCGCTGCAACTGAATGGCGTACCTGCTAAGCAAATGATGGTTAACAAAAAAACAAAGTAACATTACAGTATAACAGTATACCTTACCATACCTGCAAAGCAAATACAAAAAAAACATAGTAAAAAATAAAACATTTAACGCAACCTGTGCCTACCTAAAATATATATATGCCGAAGCATGGGGGCATCCTCCCGCAAAAGGCAGGAGCAAATTGCTCCTCCACCCACTACTGCCCCCACGCTTCGGCATATATGCTGAAGTATGGAACTGTGGTGGTGAAATCACCTCCGACAGCGCTGGAGTCACGGCTTTATATATCGTGGGAGCAAACGCTGTTGCTGTCAAGATAAATAAATCCGCTCTGCAGCTGAATGGCGTACCTGAAAACAAAAAAGTGGTTAACAATAAAAAAGTATAAAAAAATTGCATACCTATAAAGCAAACATGATAAAAACATAACAATAAAATATTGCAGTATAGAATACAATAAAAAAAGAGCAGAACAATAGAGAGAGAATAGAGAGAGAGAACAATAAAACGACAACTATTTTTGGTTTTTTTATTTTATATTTTTTTTGTATTTTTATTTTTTTATTTTTTTTGCATTTTTTTTTTTTTTTTTTAACACTTTTTTTAGTAACTTTAACTTTTAACTGTAACTGTACCAGGTTTGGGTCTCTCAAAATGCGATGGCATCTTGGGAGACCCTGTGTTAGTGTGCCTAGTCTGTGCCGTGCTGAACCCTACGCTAATACTCCACTAGTGTATGGTAGCGTTCAAAACATTCACCAATGCATAGACCAGGATTGTCAGGACAGGAGGGACAACAATACCGGGTGTCACGCCTAAATCCGCGCTTGCTGCAGACACGACATCTTTTTTGGGGGGCTCGTTGGGTAGGGGTACTCTGGAGGACATAAGGAAAATGCCTCCCATGCAGCCGGCTTACTGCATTTGGATTGGGAAGGTGAGGTGGAGCACCATCTGGAAACAGAAGGGCTCTGACGATCTCTTCCTGGAATTTAAGGAAGGATCCAGTCCGTCCTGAAGCTCTGTATAGCACATGAGCATTCAGCAAAGCCAATTGAAATAAGTAAACAGACACTTTTTTGTACCAGCGTCTGGCCTTACGGGCAACTAAGTACGGCGCCAACAACTGGTCGTTGAGGTCCACCCCTCCCATATTAAGGTTGTATTCGTGGACACAGAGGGGTTTCTCCACAACACCAGTCGCCGTAGTAATTTGGGTCGTCGTGTCTGCATGAAGGGAGGTAAGAACGAAAACATTCTTATTGTCCCTCCACTTCATAGCGAGCAAATTATTATACTGCAAGCAGGCTCTCTCCCCCAGCCTAAGACGGGACTCTACAAGCCGCTGGGGAAAGCCCCGGCGATTAGGTCGCACGGTGCCACATGCTCCAATCTGATGATCAAACAAGTGACTAAAAAGTGGCACGCTCGTATAATAATTGTCCACGTACAAGTGGTACCCCTTTCCGAATAAGGGTGACACCAAGTCCCACACTATCTTGCCAGCGCTTCCTATGTAGTCAGGGCAGTTTATCGGCTCTACGTGACTATCTTTTCCCTCGTAAACCATAAATCTACATGTATAGCCTGTGGCCCTGTCACAGAGCTTATACATCTTGACCCCGTATCTGGCACGCTTGCTGGGAAGGTACTGTTTGAATGACAAGCGGCCAGAAAACTTAATCAGGGACTCATCAACGCAGACAACTTGATGGGGGGTAAACAAGTCTGCAAAACGTTGGTTGAAGTGGTTTACGAGGGGCCGAATTTTGTAGAGCCGATCGTATGCAGGGTCTCCACGAGGACGACAGAGTTCATTGTCGTTGAAGTGCATAAACCGCAAAATCTGCTCGTATCGTGCCCTGGTCATGGAGGCAGAGAACACGGGCATATGGTGAATTGGGTCAGTGGACCAATATGACCGCAACTCACTCTTTTTGGTTATGCCCATGAGGAGGGAAAGGCCCAGAAAGGTCTTAAATTCGGAGACCGTAATTGGTCTCCAATCTCTGGCAAGGGTGGACTGGGGAATAGTGGCGATGTGTTGACCAGCGTACAAATTGCTTTGGTCCACAATAGATCTATAGAGATCTTCGGTGAAAAACAGCGAATAAAAATCCAGTGGCGTAAAGTCAACTGTTTCCACCTGAATTCCGGGTTGGCCAGTGAAAGGGGGAAGTACGGGTGCTGCAGAAGTGGAAGGTTCCCAATTCGGATTGGCGAATGCAGCAGGAAGGGCACTATGGGCACGACGGGCCTGTGTTCGTCTTCTTCTTGGTGGCAGCGGGACACTACTACTGCTTGCCACCTCGCCAGCTTGAACTGCACTTATGGGACTCGCCACGTCACCACGTGATACTGCAGTGCTGGATGTACGACCAGGGTGTACTAGGCCGCTGGTGCTTGCCAGTTCACCAGAAGGAGTAGCGGCACTAGTACTTCTCTGCTCCATACGAGAGCCCTGCGGTTCTTGCACTTCAAGGACAGAAGAAGTTCGGGGTCTGGTACGCCTGACCCTAGCAGGGACCACAACTCCGTCGTCAGAGCTATCTGTCATGGAGCCGCTGTCCTCTACAGGTTCGTATTCTGAGCCTGAACTTGACAGATGAGTGACTTCCTCTTCACTATCTGTCATACTCAGAATCCTGTAGGCCTCTTCACTAGTGTACCTTGGATTTGCCATTTTGGCCTCTAAATTTAGGGGTACACTAGTGAGACTCACAGGCAAAAAAGCTCCTGACTGTTAGCGACTATCAAAACGCTACCAAAAAACTGTTAGCGATCGCAGGGATCAGGCCTGACTCTGCGACCGCTGCAGTTATGTGTGCTTAGTGTTTTGTAAGTGTCAGTTATCGATCGATACTGCACTTGGGTGGGCTGGGCTGGGCTGGGCGCAGGGGCAAAACGCAGGTGCTAGCAGGTATCTGGGCTGATCCCGCTAACACTGTGTTTCAGGGAACCCTAAACTGCTGGGGAGTATAGATCTGATCGGATCAGATATCGATCCGTTCAGATACTATAGCACTAAGGGAGGTGTATGCTGCGTGCGTGGGTTTTAGCGGTACTGGCGCTAACCTGACGCTGCCTGGGGCGACGCAGACCTTATCAGATCCTAAAAACTTAACTTCTATCACCGCCGGGCAATTAGGGGGTTAAACCTTTATAAGGTAATAAACGGCGGGTGCCCTAAAACTATAATAAACTATAATAAACTGTAATAAACTATAATAAACTACAAAAAACAAACTATCTAACCAGCGTCACCCGTAACACTTATACGGCGATCGCTGGTGAAAGGGTTAACTAGGGGGCAATCAGGGGGTTAAAACCTTTAGCAGGTAGTATATGGGGGTCCCTGTCGCTATAAAACACTGACAGCAAACCTATATACTCACCTCCCTAACTAGCGTCACCTGTGTCACTAATACAGCGATCAGAAAAACGATCGCTTAGCAACACTGGTGACGGGGGGTAATCAAGGGGTTAACTTTTATTAGGGGGGGGTTAGGGGGTACCCTGGACCTAAGGGGGGGGTACCCTAGACCTAAAGGGGGCTAACCTAACAGCCCTAACACTTATAACTGACAAACTGACACCAATGCAAAAAAAAAAAAAACACTGCTATTGGTGTCAGAGTGACAGGGGGTACAGGGGGGTGATCGGGGGGTGATCGGGGGGTGATCGGGGGGTGACAGGGGGGTGAAAAGTGTGCCTGCGTGTTCTACTGTTAGTGTAGTGTTGGTGCACTTACTTGGATGTCTTCTCTCCTCTGCGCCGGACGAAAAGACCGCCTCGAGGAGAGATGACATCACTTCCTTTCCCTCTGTTTACATTACAGAGGGAAAGGAAGCGTTTTCATTCGCCGGGAGCGATCGGGAGGGGGTGGCCATCAATGGATGGCCTCCCCCTCACCTCCCATCGCCCGCGAACGAGAGCCGACCGTCTATGGCACCGGGGGGGGGTCCGATCGGACCCCCCACCCGCGGGAGGCAGATCACGTATGGGTACGTGATTTTGCCTGCCCGTGCCATTCTGCCGCAGTATATCTGCGTTAGGCGGTCGGCAAGTGGTTAAAAGCCTTTACAGGTTACCACTTTAGATTTACAGAGGAGGTCTACTGCTAAAATTACTGCCCTCAATCTGACATTCGCGGTGATACCTCACATGCATGGTGCAATTGCTGTTTACATTTGACGCCAGACCGACGCTTGCGTTCGCCTTAGCGCGAGAGCAGGTGGGACAGGGGTGCTTTTTTTTTTTTTTTTTTTCTTTATTATTATTATTATTTTTTTATCTTATTTTTAAACTGTTCCTTTCATTTTCTTTTTTTAAATCATTTTTATTGTTATCTCAGTGAATGTAAATATCCCCTATCATAGCAATAGGTAGTGACAGGTACTCTTTTTTGCAAAAATTGGGGTCTATTAGACCCTAGATTTCTCCTCTGCCCTCAAAGCATCTGACCACACCAAGATCGGTGTGATAAAATGCTTTCCCAATTTCCCAATGGCGCTGTTTACATCCGGCGAAATCTAAGTCATAAAATGCTCGTAGCTTCCAGTTTCTTAGGCCATAGAGATGTTTGGAGCCACTCTGGTCTCTGATCAGCTCTATGGTCAGCTGGCTGAATCACCGGCTGCATTTTCAGGTTCCCTGTTGAGACAGGAGAGCCAGAGAAAAACACGAAGACGTTGGGGGGGGGGCATTCCCTCCCACTGCTTGTAAAAGCAGTCTAGAGGCTAATTAGCCGCTAGGATTGCTTTTACATGAAAGCCGACCGCTGGCTGAAAAGAATGATACCAAGATGATACCTAAACCTGCAGGCATCATTCTGGTATAACCACTCAAAGTCGTGAATGGCGTACCTGAAGACAAAAAAATGGTTAACAATAAAGCACAGTAAACGGTAAGGTATAAAAAATTGCATACCTGAAAAGCAAACATGATAAAACATAATAACAATAAAACATTGCAGAATAGAATACAGTAAAAAAGAGCAGAACAATAGAGAGAATAGAGAGAGAGAGAACAATAAAACGCCAACTATTTTTTTTTTATTTTATATTTTTGTTTGTGTTTTTTTTTTTTTTACACTTTTTTTTGTAACTAACTTTTATAACTGTAACCGTTTCCAGGTTCGGGTCTCTCAAAATGCGATGGCATCTTGGGAGACCTTGTGAAAGTGCGCCTAGTCTGTGGAATGCTGTACCCTACGCTAATACTCAACTAGTGAATGGTAGAGTTCAAAACATTCACCAATGCAAAGACCAGGATTGTCAGGACAGGAGGGACAATAATAGCGGGTGTCACGCCTATATCCGCGCTTGCTGCAGACACAACATCTTTTTTGGGGGGGTTCGCTGGGTAGGGGTACTCGGGAGGACATAAAGAAAATGCCTCTCATGCAGCCGACTGCATTTGGTTGGGGATGTGAATGGGGGAAGTACGGGCGTTGCAGAAGCGGTGGGTTCCCAATTAGGATTGGCGAATGCAGCAGGAAGGGCACTATGGGCACGACGGGCCTGTGTTTGTCTTTTTGGTGGCAGCGGGACACTACTTGTGCTTGCCACCTCACCAGCTTGAACTGCACTTATGGGACTCGCCACGTCACCAAGTGTTACTGCAGTGCTGGTTTGACTACGACCGGGGTGTACTAGGCCGCTGGTGCTTGCCAGTTCACCAAAACGCTACAAAAAAAACTGTTAGTGATCGCAGGGATCAGGCCTGACTCTGCGAACGCTGCAGTTATGCGTTTAGTGTTTTGTAAGTGACAGTGATCGATCGATACTGCACTTGGGTGGGCTGGGCTGGGCCGGGTAGAGGGGCAAAACGCAGGTGCTAGCAGGTATCTGGGCTGATCCCGCTAACACTGCGTTTGTGGGAACCCTAAACTGCTGGGGACGCTAGTATAGATCTGATCAGATCAGATATTGATCCGATCAGATACTATACCACTAAGGGAGGTGTATGCTGCGTGCGTGGGTGTTAGCGGTACTGGCGCTAATCTGACGCTGCCTGGGGCTGGTGCTTGCCAGTTCACCAAAACGCTACCAAAAAAACTGTTAGCGATCGCAGGGATCAGGCCTGACTCTGCGAATGCTGCAGTTATGCGTTTAGTGTTTTGTAAGTGACAGTGATCGATCGATACTGCACTTGGGTGGGCTGGGCGGAGGGGCAAAATGCAGGTGCTAGCAGGTATCTGGGCTGATCCCGCTAACACTGCGTGTTTGGGAACCCTAAACTGCTGGGGACGCTAGTATAGATCTGATCGGATCAGATATTGATGCGTTCAGATACTATACCACTAAGGGAGGTGTACGGTGCGTGCGTGGGTGTTAGCGGTAGTGGCGCTAACCTGACGCTGCCTGGGGCTGGTGCTTGCCAGTTCACCAAAACGCTACCAAGAAAACTGTTAGCGATCGCAGGGATCAGGCCTGACTCTGCGAACGCTGCAGTTATGCGTTTAGTGTTTTGTAAGTGACAGTGATCGATCGATACTGCACTTGGGTGGGCTGGGCCGGGCGGAGGGGCAAAACGCAGGTGCTAGCAGTTATCTGGGCTGATCCCGCTAACACTGCGTTTTTGGGAACCCTAAACTGCTGGGGACGCTAGTATAGATCTGATCGGATCAGATATTGATCCGTACAGATACTATACCACTAAGGGAGGTGTATGCTGCGTGCGTGGGTGTTAGCGGTACTGGCGCTAATCTGACGCTGCCAGGGGCGACGTATATCACCGCCGGGCGATCAGGGGGCTAAACCTTTATTCGGTAATAAACGGCGGGTGCCCTGACACTATAAAAAATAAACGAACTAACCAGCGTCGCCCGTAACAGTTATACGGTGATCAGTGGTGAAAGGGTTAACTAGGGGGCAATCAAGGGGTTAAAACATTTATTAGGTAGTATATGGGGGTCCCTGTCGCTATAAAACGCTGACGGCGAACCTAAATATTTACGTCCCTAACTAGCTTCACCAGCGACACTAATACAGCGATCAGAAAAATGATCACTTAGCAACACTGGTGACAGGGGGTGATCAAGGGGTTAAAACTTTATTAGGGGGGGTTAGGGGGGTACCCTAGACCTAAAGGGGGGTAATACTCACTGTCCCAACACTGTAACTGTCACAAACTGACACCATGCAGTAATCAGAAAAAAAAAAAAAAAAAAAACCTGCTTGGTGTCAGTTTGTGACGGGGGGGGGCGATCGGGGGGCGATCGGGGGGGGGGGGATCGGGGTGTAATGTGTGCCTGGCATGTTCTACTGTGTGTGTGTGTGTGTGTGTGTGTGTGTGTGTGTAACTCACAGTACAGTCTTCTCTCCTCGGCCCGGAACGGAAAATACCGAGCCGAGGAGAGATGACATCATTTCCTCTGCCTCTGTGTACAATACATAGGCAGGGAAATGATCCCATTGGCTGGGAGCGATCGCGAGGGGGGGGGCCACGAATGGATGGCCTCCCCCTCACCACCGATCGCCGGGGGACATTTGCCGACCGCCGCAGGCACCGGGGGGGGTCCGATCGGACCCCCCACCTGCGGGCAGGCAGGGACGTACAGGTAAGCCCTTTTGCCTGCCCGTGCCGCTCTGTCGACGTACATCGTCGTGCGGCGGTCGGCAAGTGGTTAAGAGACACCCCCCTTCACACAGGAACAGAGCTGAGGCTGTTATTCACAGACTGTGTGTGCTGGAGATCCCTCCCCTGTCACCTTTTTTCTCTTGGCGTCAAGAAAACTTGTCAGAAGTGATTCATGCTCATAGCAGAGGAACAAAGCAGCAGACAGAGATGACAGTGCTCTTACTTAGACAAGCACGCACTATAGAGGGATATGCTTAGTTCATATTTTATGTCTGAGGTTTACAACCACTTTAAGGTAGTCCACATAGGTATGTGCTGAATATGTACCAAAACGTTCCAAAAAAATTAAATGTCACATAATTTTTTTTCTGCATCCAACTAGACTGTTTTGCAGGATGTTGTAACACATGCATTGCCTGAGATGTTATTTAAGATTGATAGAAACATGTGTAATGTGCTTTTTTGTTACATGCAATTTGCTGCAATGCATAAATGTAAATTGACTCGTAGACATCTTATGCCGGCCATACACGGTTCGAATTTCGTAAGAATTTTCTTTCGAAAATCGTATGAAAGAATTTTCGTATGAATTTCGCACCATTAGTGGGCTGCAACAACGGCCGATTTTCGTGCGGCAATCAAATTTGAGGAATCGGACATGTTGGAAATTTTTAGAAAAACGAACGATTTTCTAATCAATGATGGGCGAATCGTGCGAGAAATGTAATAAGAAAAGAAAATTTACGGAGAGAAAAGAAGATTCCCGGCCAAGAAAATTCTTTTCTGTAGCAACATGCGGTGAAATTGAATGCTTGGTCGGCCGAATTTCGAAAATCAATGGTGGCATCATCGGGTCACAAAAAAAAACGAACTTTCTGATTTTGAAAGAAAATTCGTTCGAAATTCGACCGTGTATGGCCTGCTTTAGTGGCCTCTTTGGTCCCAACCACGATGGAAGTTGTATTTGTGTGTTTTATAAAGTTGACCACCACCCAAAGTATCCTATAATGATGGCTTTCAGCTTTGACTAAAAATCTGTTTATCTTTGCATCCCTACAATTTACATTGGTTACTATGAAGATTTCCAGGCAGTCTGTCCAATGGTAGTCAGTGGAAAATGTCACCCTTTTATCGGTGGTCAGTGTGGATGGGAAATCAACTCACCATGACACACTGCTCCAAGAACCCCCAGAAACCTCAGAAGGGGTTGAGAAAGGCTGCTCTGGTGGTACTACAGGAAACTGGCACCTAGCCACACACAGGATCAGGAGACTCTAAAGCTAAGATCGTAGAAGATGATGAGAATTGGCTTCAGCTCAGTTCTCCACCCATAGAGGAAACCCTAATGCATTTTACTCATGTGGGGTTTAATCATGGAGGCATATCTTTTGCTATCTTAGCTTAAAGTGGAGTTCCACCCACTTTTACAACTCTTCAGCATCCCTCACTAAACTGTGCACTGTAAACAAATTGGATATTTTTAATTTTTTTTTCTCAGCACCTACTGTATATCTGCTGTATTCATTTTTCACTTCCTCCTCCCTGGCCGCGGCCCATCGCATCATTTCCTGTTTGCAATGCCTTCTGGGAAGGGCTGGCAATTTCCTCTGAAACTGCCATTGCTATGGAAACCTGACCTGAAACCTATTACACTGCTTGTGCTGCACTGAGCATGTGCGAGATCTGCAAGGATGAGATCCAGGAAGAAATACAGTCTGGCTTCAGATGCCCACACTTAAGATGGACACGGCCTGCTGTAAGTTTATAAAATAACAAACTACTGCTATAAACTAACAAAACAGACCTTAGTTTACAGACTAACTTTACTAGAATACATTAAGCTTGTGTATTATAGGGGTATTTTTATTTAAAAAGTATAATTTCGGCCGGAACACCACTTTAACAGTCCGCTGATCCTATGGGCGGCCAGGCACTAGTTTCCTATAGTCTAAGCCAGGGTTTCTCAACTAGAGCTCCTACAGAGGTTGCCTGAGGTTCCTTGAACAATAAGCAATTCCTATCTCTCGGATAAGTTCCCACTGACACCATTGATCTTTTTAGCTATCCATCCAATTTTCGCATTGACCACAAGTGTAAGGAGCATTCTTCCCGCTGACCATCACACTAATGTATCATGAGTTATAGAGCGAAAGTAATTTTTAGCAGAGGGTTCCCTGAGACCAGAAAGTTATTTCAAGGGTTTCACTGTGTTAAAAAAGGTTGAAAAAGCTGGTATAAGCTGAGCCAGACAAGCTTTACATCCCGGCCAGCACCAGCACAATGTTACCAGCCACAGACGTCCTTTCTGGAGCATTGGACTGGTACTCTTCCTTCTTTTGTTTTTTTTTTTTGTTAAGCCCTACCTTAGCTACTAGTCTATGAGGAATCCTTCAGTACTAAGCTATACGTGTAGTCCTTCTGCCTGGTCATGTAATATCTTAAAAGTATGTTGCAGTCATCTTATTCAACATGCTTTACCTGGGTTTTTCCTGAAAATAAAAAAAATTTCCCCTTCAAAATAATAATTTTTGATGTGAACATTTCTAAAATGCTTTATGTACTAGAAATGACCCTTTATAGCGCAACAGCTTCAAATAGAGACTGATAATCCGACACTGGTCTGAGAGGTCTACAGTTGTCAATTTTAGGACAACCTTCCTACAGGACACATATCTTTTCATTTTGCCAGTGCATTAAATAGGTTCAGTAACGTCAGCCAGCAGAGTGGTTAATTGTGAGACTGATCAATAGCTTAGGGTTGGTGGCAGAGGGAGTTGGGTTTGCTAGGAGGGATGATTGAGGTTAGGAAGAAGACTGATGTATGACTGAGCTGAGGAGGAAAGGCCTACAGTGCAAAGCATCATCTACTGTAGCCTATTATTTTAGTTAGCTTCTCTTTTATTTTATCTACACATTTATATGTATGACTTACCCTAGTCATTACTTATGTATATATTACTATATCCCCATGTAGTTTTGTGATTTTATCTTCCTTACTTTATATATAACATATTGTATTTTCTTTCCCCTATATTCTTTAACTAATGGAATTTATTTAAAAAAAGAAAACGTGATAATTAGGCTTTATTTATTTATTTATTTATTTATTACAGGTTCCTTATATAGCACCGTCAATTTATGCAGCGTTTCACATACACATTCACATAAGTCCCTGCCCTCAAGGAGTGCACAATCTAAGGTCCCTAACTCACATTCATACATACACATAATTTTTACAGGACCCAATTAACCTATAAGCATGTATTTGGAGTGTGGGAGGAAACTGGTACTCCCGGAGGAAATGCACGCAGGCATGGGGAGAACATGCAAACTCCAGGCAGGTAATGGCATGGTTGGGATTCGAACGGGTGACCCTAGAGCTGCCAGACGGAAGCCTTTAAAGTGGAGTTTCAGTCTGGGGAAAAAAATATATAAAAGTCAGCAGCTACAAATACTGTAGCTGCTGACGTTTAATATAAGGATACTTAACTGTCCAGGGATCCTGCGATGTCGACACTCCAAGCCGATTCGTCCATAGGCTCGGGTGCAGGCTCCAGCTTTGGAAGTAAGGGACATGACATTTCCTACTGCACATGCGTGAGTTGCGTTGCTCTTTCTGAATGATCCCACCATCTTCTGGTACACACACAGGTCCCAGGCAGTGGGGGAAGGAGGAGGGGCCGGACATAACGTAGATTATAGATCGCTGGTGGCGATCTTACAGGAAGTGGGAGCGGGTAGCAGTCAAAATCAGGTACCAGCCCCCCCCCCCCAAAAGGACAAATGTGGCAGTGGAGGGGGAGAGGGAGCGAACAAGCGCAGCTTCTTCTTTTTGGGTTGAGCTCTGCTTTAACTGATAAATAACTTGTATCATAAGGGATGGACCCACTTTTAGTAATGGGTAATGTTCTCACTACACAAACTGTTTGAATCTTAGGATGGAAAGATAATTTGGGGAAGGGGGGTGGCAAACCAACACCCCACCCCCGGCGTGAGACGAATGTTAACGCGGGGAACATTCCCCCCCCCCCCCCGGCGAGACTTCAATCTCCCCTCCTCGAGCCTGGAAGTGCTGGATGGCTGAGCTGAATGGTGAGCCATCCCTGGAGTGGTGGCTGGTGGGTCCGTTGGTCTTCTTCTTGCTTCTCCCCCGGCCACGCATCTCCTCTCTCCTCCTCCTTGGCCAATAACTTTGCTTCTCCTTTCGGCCAATTGGGAAACTGTCTTTGGACCCACTTCCTGATTGGCTAGGAAGAGAATCAGTGTGAAAATAGCGAATATTCATTTGCTATTCTCACACAACTGGGTGGGCTCTCGGCGCAGTGCTTTGCGCCCCAAGCCCACCCCTTATTTGAAGCCTTTTAGAACCTTTGGCTCTAATAACGTGTTTCAAACTACCCCCCCCTCCTCATTGTAATCTAGGATCTATACTCCGGCGCCCTGTATGTAGATTAGGGGGCCAGAGGCATGGATGGGGGTAGCCCCTAATGGACGGGCTGCCACTGGTCGTTGGTTAGAATCCCAACCATGACACTACCTGCCTGGAGTTCCATGCTCTCCCTGTGCCTGCGTAGGTTTCCTCTGGGTTTTACGGTTTCCTTCCACTCCCCAAAGACATGCTGTTAGGTTGATTGGTTCCTGTCTAAATTAGCCCTAGTATGTGTATGTATGTATGAATGTAAGTTAGGGCACTTAGATTGTGAGCCCTTGTTCACATTGGGCTGATTTGCATGCCAAATCGAAGCTTATTGCACCGTCTGAATCGGTCTGAAGCCAACTTTGCAGCCCCGCACCAATTCTCAAAAGTAGTTCTTGCACTACTTTTGGTGACTTCGGGGGAGATTTCACTAGACAGCTCTGCATGAACCCGCACAAATGTCTCTCAAATAGCCCCCGAAGTCGGACTGAAATGCCGATTTGAAGTAATGCGAGTTCAGCTGAACTCTCACAATTTCAAACCCGCACTTGATGTGAACCTGGATCTTGGGCAGGAACTGATGTGAATATACAATATATTTGTGAAGTGCTGCGTAAATTAACAGCGCTATATAATAACCTGTAATAAATAATATAAAAAGTATAACAGTACTGCCTAATATTGAAGCAGTATAGTACAGTGCTGAAGCAATTCCTGTATTAAAGAGACACTTGGAACGTGCTTAATTATCAATGCATAGAATGACTTTGAGCACAGCCTTGTAAAATCCCTCCCAAACAGCCAGGATTGTGTTATTGACTTGGTAATGTGGCCGCCGATGGCTATATGAAATAATACCGAGGCAGGTACAGTTGGCATGGTTACTGCAGTGGAAAAGCTGAGCCAGCAGATATTGGAAGTGTCATGGTTAATGGAAAGGGGTGGAGGGGGCTGCTGGAGAAGGAGCTGTTAAAATACACAGGCTGGAGTGGTCCTTGCTCCCTTCAGCAGCTCTTCATATATCATCAGATTACATTATTGCCCACATTTGGTGATCTGCAGCCTGCTCCAATTGTCAAAAGGCTGCAAAGTAATGAAGACTAATACATGGCAGCCTGTAGTCTTTTAGGCATGGAATTTTTATTGCAGTGATCTTGTCATTCCTCTTTTGTCTGATGGCTCGAGCTGCCTTTTGCAATATAAGCTGCAAGCTCGTATGGTGTGATACTGAATTTCAGATGGTTTGTGAGCTCTAATATACATGGATTTTTTTTTTTTTATTGTAACATAAAAAAATGAATGGGAAATCTGAAACGGGCTGAAAGCTACATGAAAAATATTCTTATGCACTGCATGTTTTCTTCTGCAATGTTCATCTTCCTGAGCGATAAATTATTACATATGTTTAGGTATATAATTTTCTATAAAGCACAAAAATGGTCCATTTGATTAACTGGTGCAAGTTTTATAACCCCCCCCCCCTCCTCCTGCCATATAAACTAATATGTGCACAAGGCAGCCTGATTATATGGCAGTGCCGTAGACTGTAGATTGATTATTTCGGTCCATCCTTTTTGTTTATTATGTGTGTTTTGTGTCTTATCTGCACCTATGGGTAGACCTATTTTAAATACGCATTTCTTTTTTGTGCTG
This sequence comes from Lithobates clamitans, assembly GCA_037952925.1. Classification (NCBI taxonomy): domain Eukaryota; kingdom Metazoa; phylum Chordata; class Amphibia; order Anura; family Ranidae; genus Lithobates; species Lithobates clamitans. Next base: position 5,963,190 of record JBBGZY010000014.1, read on the forward strand.
CAGAGATCCTCATTTGCATAATCATTCAGCTCGTTATGGGAGTGGCTCGTATACTAACCCGGCTAATGCAGATTATACATTTATTTCACTTGCCATTAGAAATAGTTATACACATCAAAAGGAACTGACGAGAATGAATATTTTTTATCCATTGTTAATTCATTGCAGCGTGTTTTTGTGTTTTTTACATTTTTAAATCTATTTCTGGGAACAATAAATAAGATCCCTCCTTATTATTCTAGAATTCTTGCCCTTTCCTTTTGGAAAGCCAAGAATGAACTTGCTAGTCGAGTCTAGTGACATAAATGATTCAGGTTGGACAAATGCAGCACTGGACAAATCCCAGAAGTCCGATGGCCAGTAAAAAAATGACAGATGCCATCTTGGTTTGTGAGCTTTATCTATTGCTGTCTATTGCTTTGTCTGCACTGATTGGGGCTCATGCAGAAGGAGTTGTGACTCAAGTATTTTTCAGCAGTCAACGTTTGGATATCGTCTGTAAGATGTTTCTCAATATTTATTCATTGCTCAGTACAACCAACCCATACATGTCCTATGTTCTTGCAACCAATAAGATTACAATATAAGGAAAATATGTGTTGACTTAAAGAAAACTTTTATTTTAAAAAAGTCCTCATGGGGCAGACACCTCAAAATGCCAACATATCGAACATCTAACCCAGGGGTGTCGAACTCCATTTCATTGTGGTTGCCCTCAAAGGGCTGGTTGTATCTGTAAGACCCCTTTCACACTGGGGCGGTATTACTCAGGCGCTATTGCGCTAAAAATAGCGCCTGCAAACAGACCCGAAACAGCCGCTGCTGTGTCTCCAGTTTGAAAGCCCGGGGGCTTTCACACTGGAGTGGTGCGCTAGCAGGATGGGAAAAAAAGTCCTGCTAGCAGCATCTTCGGAGTGGTGAAGGAGCGGTGTATTAAAATCAATGGGGCAGCGCGGCTATACCGCCGGCAAAGCACCTCTGCAGAGGCCCTTTGCAGTGGTTTTTAACCCTTTCTCGGCCGTTAGCAGAGGGTAAAACCGCCCCGCTAGCGGCCGAATACCGCTGCTAAATCGACGGTAAAGCGTCGCTAATAATAGCGACGCACCTCCTGCCCCAGTGTGAAAGGGGCCTAAGACTAGATGTTTAGAGCATCCCTCTCCCCCTTACATTAGATGGCAAGACTAGGGGTCGTCCAATATCATTTTTTCAGGGCCGATACCGATTTGTTAGCCGCTTTTCAGGCCGATAGCTGATCTCAGGTGCCAATATTCTGTACATCACTGTCACCTGCCACCTAAATGCAGCATGTCACTTGCCACTGTCACCTGCCACCCAGATGCAGCATGTCACTTGCCACTGTCTCCTGCCACCCATTTGCAGCTTGTCACTATTTACACTACTTCTGACAGCCTCTCTCCAGTGGCGTCTAAGCGGGTAAACTTCCACACGCAGGCGGGCGGGAAAAAAAAATTACTTTTAATATTAGGACACTTACCTGTCCAGGGAGCCCGCGATGTCTGCACCCCAGCCGATCTTCGGATTGACTCCCAGGTGCTGCCGCCGCCATTCCTGGTAAGGGAACCAGGCAGTGAAGACTTTCGGCCTCACTGTGGTTCTTTACTGTGCATGCGCAAGTCGTGCTGTGTGTTCTGATTGGACCTTGCTGTCTTTTGGGACCTGTGTGTCTCCCATAAGACAGTGGGAGGAGGAGGATTTGCCAGACATTGCGTAGATCGCGGTGATCTTTTCCCGGAAGTGGGAGCAGAATTTGACAGGTATCTGCTCCCCCCCTTCCCCCTGAAAGTTGCCAAATGTGACACCGGAGGGGGAGGAGGAATCCGAACAACGGAAGTTCCATTTCTGGGTGGGACTCCACTTTAATGTCTAAACCGCTGACAACCAAAGTGAGTACACCCCTAAGTGAAAATGTCCAAATTGGGCCCAATTAGCCATTTTCTCTCCCTGGTGTCATGTGACTCGTTAGTGTTACAAGGTCTCAGGTGTGAATGGGGGAGCAGGTGTGTTAAATTGGGTGTTCTCACTCTCTCATACTGGTCACTGGAAGTTCAACATGGCACCCCATGGCAAAAGAACTCTCTGAGGATCTGAAAAAAAGAATTGTTGCTCTACATAAAGATGGCCTAGGCTATAAGAAGATTGCCAAGACCCTGAAACTGAGCTGCAGCATGGTGGCCAAGATCATACAGCCGTTTAATAGGACAGGTTCCACTCAGAACAGGCCTCGCCAAGGTCGACCAAAGAAGTTGAGTGCACGTGCTTAGCGTCATATCCAGAGGTTGTCTTTGGGAAATAGATGTATGAGTGCTGCCAGCATTGCTGCAGCGGCTGAAGTGATTGGGGGGGTCAGGCTGTCAGTGATCAGACCATACGCTGCACACTGCATGAAATTGGTCTGTATGGCTGTCGTCCCAGAAGGAAGCCTCTTCTGAAGATGATGCACAAGAAAGCCCACAAACAGTTTGCTAAAGACAGGCAGATTAAGGACATGGATTATTTGAACCATGTCCTGTGGTCTGATGAGACCAAGATAAACTTATTTGGTTCAGATGGTGTCAAGCGTGTGTGGCGGCAACCAGGTGAGGAGTACAAAGACAAGTGTGTCTTGCCTACAGTCAAGCGTGGTGGTGGGAGTGTCATTGTCTGGGGCTGCATGAGTGCTGACGGCACTGGGGAGCTACAGTTCATTAAAGGAACCATAAATGCCAACATGTACTGTGACATACTGAAACACAGTATGATCCTTCAGAGACTGGGCCGCAGGGCAGTATTCCAACATAACGACCCCAAACACACCTCCAAAACGACCACTGCCTTGTTGAAGAAGCTGAGGGTAAAGGTGATGGACTGGCCAAGCATATCTCCAGACCTAAACCCTATTGAGCATCTGTGGGACATCCTCATAGGGAAGGTGGAGGAGAGCAAGGTCTCTAACATCCACCAGCTCTGTGATGTCGTCATGGAGGAGTGGAAGAGGACTCCAGTGTCAACATGTGAAGCTCTGGTGAACTCCATGCCCAAAAGGGTTAAGACAGTGCTGGAAAATAATAGTGGCCACACAAACTATTGACACTTTGAGCCCAATTTGGACATTTTCACTTAGGGGTGAACTCACTTTTGTTGCCAGCGGTTTAGACATTAATGGGTATATGTTGAGTTATTTTGAGGGGGCAGAAAATTTACACTGTTATACAAGCTGTACACTCACTACTTTACATTGTAGCAAAGTGTCATTTCTTCATTGTTGTCACATGAAAAGATATAAAATATTTACAAAAATGTGAGGGGTGTTTGTGAGATACTGTATATCATCTTAATTCATCAATATACATAGCTCTGACTTAATCCAAAGAAAATAGGTATATGAAACATCAACCGTAAAAACAGAAAAGTAAGTAGGGTGGGTGTACAAGAGGTTCCCCCACCATCAGACACTTGAGTCAGAGTAAAACAGACCTCCACTAAGGACCACATGTCATTACAGGCATAATCCACGGATTATGACCCCTGCCCCACACAGATGTACACATTTCAAATTTGACAACTGCATTGAAGAAGCAGAACCCCTGCACACTGTACAGTTTGGGGGTAGGGTCTGCCTGTATAATAAAACTGGCCTAGCCGTTAGTTACGTCCCCTTTTGAGGACAGCAACCCACTGGAGGGCTGGTTTGAGGAACGTTACTGATTGCTGGTTTGTTAGAGTGAATCTTCACTGCATCTGAGCACCACAAACCAAAAACACTATTTTAATTCATTTTTAGTATTCAAAGCAAAGTCCACCATCCATCCATCTATGTCCCTATGCTTTATTGTGTGAGAAAATGCTCTGAAAAACAGCCCCCCTAGCATTTCTGGCCATGGCCATCTTTAGTAAGGGCAAATGATTCATGTAGCCTTTACTTCCTGGAATCCATCTGCCCTTAGCTCAGGCATGCAGGAGAGTGTGCATAGGTGAGAAAACCCATCCTCCTTTCCTCCCCTCCTAAGGACTCCTGGGTTATTTAAAAAGTAACCCAGTTGTTGACCCTCCTGAAGACTCCTAGGATGTGTGACATCATTTCCCTAGGCAAGAAAAGAGGAAGTAGCAGAAGAATTGTAAAAAAAAAAAAAAAAAGTTTAAAACACGTAAATATGATATACTTTCCTATCCATTTACTATTGCTAGCAGCATGAGGATGTGACTATTTTCCTTCTGTTCAATAAAATCTGTATTAAAAAGCCTTGGAGGATTTTTAATTTTCATTACGTAGAATAATGTATCCAATATGTTTCTCAGAAGAGAAGCTATTGGGTACACATTAAGAGCCCTTTCACACTGGGGCGGGGGGCGGCGTCGGCGGTAAAACGCCGCTATTAGCGGCGTTTTACCGTCGGTATGCGGCTGCTAGCGGGGCGGTTTTACCCCCCGCTAGCGGCCGAGAAAGGGTTAAATACCACCGCAAAGCGCCTCTGCAGAGGCACTTTGTCGGCGGTATAGCCGCGCCGTCCCATTGATTTCAATGGGCAGGAGCGGTAAAGGAGCGGTATACACACCGCTCCTTCACCGCTCCGAAGATGCTGCTGGCAGGACTTTTTTTGCCGTCCAGCAGCATCGCTCCAGTGTGAAAGCCCTTGGGGCTTTCACACTGGAATGAAGGCAGCGGCACTTTCAGGTCGGTTTGCAGGCGCTATTATTAGCGCAATAGCGCCTGCAAACCGCCCCAGTGTGAAAGGGCTCTAATGCTTTGAAATTCTGTTTCTAGAAATAAGTCTGTTTTTTTTTTTTTTTTTAACTGTTTTCTAGTTGTCTGACCATAGCAAGCATTTTAGCTCCAAGTTGTCATTTGTTGTAGTGCTGATTGTCATATTAAAGCCTGTTTGTCATGGATTCTTTCTCAGACCCATTGTTGTCTTCTAAATATGTTCAGAGTGTTCAAACTGCTGTTTGTCTTTCCTCAGGTGAACAAGTTCTGCTTTCTGACAATGCATCCTGCCTTGCTGTCCAGGTAATGATTTATTCTTTAAATCTTAGTTGCTGTGCTCTGCCTTGTTAAAAATCTGCAGCTGTGGCCCACCAGTGACCCATTTCAAGTTTTCAGCCAAATCCAACTACCTCTCTTCAGGAGATCCACAAAGCAAATCTCACCATCTAACCTAGGCCATCTGCTGGAGTGCAAACTATCTGCTGGTACTGATCTTTAACCATGTAGTAACTACTGTGTGTGTGGTGTGTGTATATATATATGTATGTGTATGTGTGTGTGTGTGTGTGTGTGTGTGTGTGTGTGTGTATATATATATATATATATATACCGTATTTATCGGCGTATAACACGCACTTTTTTCCCCTTAAAATCAGGGGAAAGTCGTGGGTGCGTGTTATACGCCGATCCCCGCTATCGCTATGTGAATGTCGGCGATCGCCGCCGACATTTACATAGCGAGTAGTTTCAAATATGGCGCCGCGGACTTCGGAAAGACTCGGCGGTGCTGAACGAGCGCCGCCGAAATCACAGAGCCGAGATACACATAGTCGGGTGTATTCGGCTCTTTCCGGCGCCGCTCACTGTCACGCCCACGCTGGGCGGGACTGTGAGCGGCGCCGGAAAGAGCCGAGAACCCTCGGCTATGTGTATCTCGGCGGCGTTCGTTCACTTCCGCCGGCGCCGAGTCTCTCCGAACTCCGCGGCGCCATATTTAAAACTACTATGTGTATGGCGGCGGCGGCGGCGGCAGGAGCAGGAGGCATGGACACTAGGCTGCACTGGGGACAAGGCTGCAGGGACAAGGCTGCATTAATAAGACTGCACTGGGGACAAGGCTGCAGGGACAAGGCTGCATTAATAAGACTGCACTGGGGACAAGGCTGCATTAATAAGACTGCACTGGGGACAAGGCTGCATGGACAAGGCTGCACTGGGGACAAGGCTGCATGGACAAGGCTGCACTGGGGACAAGGCTGCACTGAAAAGGCTGCAATGACACTGAAAAGGCTGCAATGACACTAACAAGGCTGCAGATGAACACTGATGAGGCTGCATTGATGGGCATTTAAATGTAAGTTTCTTTTCCTTAAACTTCCCTCCTAAAAGTTTTTTTCCTTAAAATTCTCTCCTAAACTTGGGGTGCGTGTTATACGCCGGCGCGTGTTATACGCCGATAAATACGGTATATATATATACTAATCATTAACGAATCGAGATCGCGATTCTACCCTTCATTCATTCAGTGCAGAGAGTTCTCAGCTCAAGCCGACAGCTGTCAAAAAGATCCCAAAAAACAGGCAGCCTGCCAAGTTTATCACAACATTGCTCAGGTGAGAAACATTGTAACATTTCGTCCCTTTAGAGATCAAAGGGGTGAACTTCTGTCTGTAAGGAAATGCAATAGGAAAGGCCACATCCAGTGTGCGTTCCACCAACAACTGGAAGTGACGTCGTTTGGACTCGAAACCGGAATTTAGGTCAACGCGTTTTGCCCTCCCACAGGGCGTCATCAAGGACCACTTCCAGTTGTCGGTGGAACGCACACTGGATGCGGCCTTTCCTATTGCATTTTTCTTGCTAATCCATGCGCGATTTATTCTTTCATTCTGTAAGTACCTATCCTAGTTTGCGCAATAAAGCCTTGCCAAACTGTACTTCACCATTAGTTCCCTTCTTTTATTTCATTTTTGGTAAAACCATCCACACATGACCGTTATATCTGGGGGAGATCTTCATTGGATCCTGGTGTGAATTGCCATCCCTGGCCAGCATTCTAGCCTAAACGACCCCTAGACTGAAAAGCTAGGTCCATTCCATTCGGTGAGTGGGGACACAGGAGGGGTGTGTGGTGCACATCGAAGTTTGGAGCACAATTGCACTTTATCGATTGGAGCACATTTTTCACTATTATATGGACGTTATTACTTATTTTCACTCATCAATTGATTGTTTTGTAATATTGTGAGTGCTGTAATTATATCCACTTTCAATTTGTCAAGTGTACTGCAGCTACAACCACTAGTATCACTTATTTTTATTCACTTCTAGCGCTAATATATATATATATATATATATATATATATATATATATATATATATATATATATATATTCATTTGATATATTTTTTCACAAGTGAGGACACCGCTGCATTCCTGGACAGGTTAAGGGCCCTAATATTAAAAGTCAGCAGCTACAGTATTTGTAGCTGCTGACTTTTTAATTTTTTCTGAAGGAGCCTGGAGCTCTTCTTTAATAATGACCACTGCTGGCAGTTACAGGATGGTAGCAGACAGGATGTTTGTTTCATTGTTGTACATCCCCATGGAAAAGGAGAATTAAACAGGGCTGTAGCTCAAAACATTGACATTGAAATATAATAAAGTTATTATTACTGTGCTGTGTGTAATTACCTCTAATTTTGCTTTATAATAAAACCCGTCATCCTTTGCGGGTCGGCTAAAAATTTCCAGGCAGGCTGAGTGGGAGGTCATACTCTTGCTGTTGAAAAGCAATAACATAGAGCAGGGATAACCAACACATAATCACATTGGCTGCTACCTGAAGTTCTGACAGTATCATTTTTCAGGCACTGAGATGGGGGTGAGAAAGTGAGGTAATTGTTCAGCATACAGGGTTCAGGAACGTTTCTGGTGGAAGAGTTAAATAATACCCTATCCGAAACCGAGCTGATGATATTTCCTCCCCCAAGTGCCTCTTCCCCTGATTTCTCTGTCAAAATCAATGGCTCATCTATCAACTGTCCCCCCATGCCAAGGTCCTAGGTGTAATCCTGGACTCTGAACTATCCTTTCGGCCCCACATCCAGTCGCTGTCCAAATCTTGCCGTCTCAACCTCCGCAAAATCTCCAAGATACGCCCCTTCCTAACCAACGACACCGCAAAGCTTCTAATCCACAACCCGGTCAACTCTCGTCTCGACTACTGCAACTCCCTCCTCATTGGCTTACCTTTTAAATAGGCTTTTAAATAGGCTATCCCCTCTTTAGTCCATTATTAACGCTTCTGCCAGGCTCATCCACCTTACAAACCGCTTAGCGTCTGCTACTCCTTTTTGCAAATCCCTCCATTGGCCACTCAACCAACTAATTAAATTCAAGATACTAGCCATAACTTACAAAGCCAACCATAACTTGGCCCTCAGCTACATCACTAACCTGGTCTCAAAATACCAACCAAATCGTTTTCTTCGTTTCTCCCAAGAACTCCTGCTCTCTAGCTCCCTTGTCACCTCATCCCATGCTCGCCTCCAGGACTTCTCCAGAGCCTTTCCCATCCTCTGGAATGCTCTACCCCAATCTGTCCGATTATCTCCTACTTTGTCCACTTTCAGACCATCCCTGAAAACTCATCTCTTCAGAGAAGCCTATCTGGTCCCCACCTAACAATGGTACATTTGTTTTCAACACATCCCCCCCCACAGTTATTACCTCTTGTATCTCTTGACCCTCCCTATTAGATTGTAAGCTCTAAGGAGCAGGACTCTCTGATTTCTACTGTTTTAAAGTGTACTGTAGTTGTACTGTCTATCCTCAAGCTGCTACGTAAACTGACAGCACTATATAAATCCTGTATAATAACAGCTGTAGGCTTAGAAAATGGCATCGCCTTCCATTACAGAACCCATCAGGTTGTGCAGACATTACCTTATAGGTAGCCAGTGCCCAGTGCAATTTTAACTGGAGTTCCTCTTTAAGGTTTACTGGAGTGCCTTTTTTAAAGTGTTTTCCTCCTGCCGTGTGCATTATTTCTAAAGATGGTCAATGCAGCATTGTTTATTCTCATTACCTTATACCATAAATTATTTAATATCTGGACATTTAACCATGTACTGTATCTAGCCTTCCCTACGTACCCAACGTTTGAATGAAGCTGCATAATGGTTTTGCTGGCCTGTTCTCTTTGTATTTCTATGAGCTGTCTGTGGTCTTTTTATCAACTTTTACTCCCATCAGTCAAAGTTTAGGGCTTATGGTCTTCAGTCCTAAAAGACTCATGGGAAGGCCATTAGTCTCTCACTCCCTAGTGCTCAGTGCCTTATTTAGTTTAGTCTGAGTTCATTTCATCCTGAGGTCATCTTTTTACTGATGCAGCAGTGAGAGTATAGCAGGCAAAATCCATACTAGAATAATTTTAAGCTTAGACATAGACTGTTATTTGTGATTTGGTGTCAAGGAGATTGCAACTGCTGTGTAGCAGATTATCAATATTTCAGATGTGTCTGTAGCAATAAAACCCCAGGCTGTAGAGAAAATGTCATCAAAATTCACATACAGTCTTGGAGAGACTAGACCATGTAGGAATGTTAGGTTGTCGCATGGATTTGTTTCACTTAAGCCTAGTACACACGGTACGATTGTTGGCCAACCGAGCGTCTGATTTTTGTCAAAAGGGCCTGTGCCAGGAGCTTGTCTTGCATACTAACGTTACACAATTGTCATGTCACAAACACGAATGTAGTGACGTACTACAAGGAATTTCAGCTCTTGAGCGCCGCCCTTTGGGCCCCTTCTACTAATTTTGTGTTTGGTGAGCATTGATTCCGAGCATGCGTGTTTGTACTTTCCACTTTTGTGTACTGACCATACGAAAATCTGATGTCAAACCGCTGTCCGCCGAAAATTAACTAGCCTGCCATCCAACATTTGTTGGCCGAAAGTTGGACAACAATTGTCAAAAGCAGCGTGCTAACGGTAAAATTTTAGGACAACAGTCTGTCAACAGACAATCCCCTGCCAACAATCGTACCTTGTGTATGAGGCTTTACAGTTATGTTGTGAGAGGTGCTGAATGAGAACTAAGCTTTCCATTAACGTTTACGTCTCATGCACACATAGACGTTTACAGGGGTTTTGAGACAGGGATGTTTAAGGGCAGAAATCTGCATACATGCGAATCACATTCAGGAGAGGAGCGTTTGGGCAAAAACAATGCTCATTGTGCCTAAATGTGTGTCAACACATCTAAATGCTAGGTGTGTTTAGCACTTGAGCGTTCATTTATTTCAATGGCTAGAATAAGTTATTAGTCTAGCCCAGTGATGGCGAACCTTGGCACCCCAGATGTTTTGGAACTACGTTTCCCATGATGCTCATGTGCTGTAGTTGGGCATCATGGGAAATGTAGTTCCAAAACATCTGGCGTGCCAAGGTTCGCCATCACTGGTCTAGCCTATGAAACAAACGAATGCCCAAATGCTTGATGCACCTGAATGCGTCAAAATGTGTTTGAAAAAACGCAGCTTTATGTGCGTTTTGAAAACTGCTTTTCTCCTGTAAGGGGAAAGGCATTCAAAATGCCTAGTGTGCATGAGGCGTTACACAGGCTTACACGTCCACATACAGTGGGTAGAGAAAATAATAACCCCCCCCCCCTTTAAAATAATCACATTTTGTTGCTTTGCACCCTGAAATGAAGACAGAAGCAGTTTTTGTTTTATCCAGCTGTATTTACTCGGTGCAACCAAGTGAAAGATCTAACACCAACTTATCAGAAAATAAAATAAAAAAACAGAATCACTGAGTTAAAAAAAGGATCACCCCCTTGTGTCAGTATTTTGTTGAACCACTTTTTGCTTTAATTAGGCTGCTTTCACACTGGGGCGGCGGGGCCGTTAGCGGTAAAGCGCCGCTTGTTGTAGCAGCGCTTTTTGGACGCTAGCGCTTTTAACCCCGCTAGCGGCCGAAGAAAGGGTTAAAACCGCCTGTGTTGCAGCGCTTCTCATTCATTCCAATGGGCGGAGGGGTGTAGGAGCGCTGTATACAGCGCTCCTACATTGCCCCAAAGATGCCCCAAAGATTTTTTTTTTCCCATCCCCGCAAGCGCACGGCCCCTTTGTGAAAGCACTCGGGCTTTCCCACTGGGGAGGCATGAGAGGCAGTTTTCAGGCGCTTTACAGGCTAAAACACCTGAAAACTGTGTGTGAAAGGGGTCTTACAGCCTTTAGTCTGTTGGGATATGTCTCTACTAACTTTGGACATCTAGACTTTGCAATATTTGGCCACTCTTCTTTGCAGAACTGCTCAAGTTCAATGGAATTAGATTTTTGATCTGTGGAATGACACCATTTGGTATCAAGTGTGTGTGTGTGTGTGCGTGTGTGTGTGCGTATATATGTATATATATATATATATATATATATATATATATATATATATAGTGTACCCTGTTTCCCCGAAAATAAGACCTAGCGTGATTGGCGGTGATGGCTGCAATATAAGCCCTACCCTGTTTCCCCCGAAAATAAGTCCTACCCTGAAAATAAGACCTACAAGGACTTTAACTAGGGCTTATTTGGGGGGTAGGGCTTATATTGCAGCCATCACCGACAATCACGCTAGGTCTTATTTTCGGGGAAACAGGATACATACACACATGTTACAGAGTAATACCTGCATGACCTACTATGGCCTCACTAATCCCTGTCATTGTTGTTAAGGGGGTTAACATAATTACACGAGGATCTAATAAGCACATGATTTGTATAAAACACGGCATCTGGTAGCTTTATGCGTTTCGTGGCTTTGAGACACTCTTCAGAAGCAAGCACGTGATTAATTGGAAAATTAATTATCTAAATGATGTATCAACATAGGAGAGAATGGGGTGAACCCCCCCCCCCCCCCAATTGTTACAAAAAAAAAAATCTTTGCATTGATGGTATAGTGTTGAGGATCGTGAACCACCTGGGGACATCATTGCCGGGAGCTGTGGTGGCGTATTCAGCGATAGCAACCGACACAGACAGCATCCAGGGTGGATGTAGGTTCATAAGGCACTCCTGGTGTGGAATAGGAATGATGAGTGGGCCAACCAAGTGGGACCTCTGTGAAAAATATGTGAGTAAAAAAAATCATGGTTGGCAATGGAACCCCTGCTCGTGATAAGGGTGATAAGTGTAAGAACTGGTGACAATTTGGGGTAGGCAAGAATAGAAGGTAGGTGAAAGGTAATACTCGCAACCGTGGAGCTATCCAGGAACAGTCCACAGGTTCAATAGATAATGTTAGGTTGTCATGTGTTTCTGCTTCTTTAGGAGCATGAGAAATGCCTTTACCGTCACAGCGTTGTCTCACCATGCCTCCATGTGTATATATTTACATGCACACATACACCAAGCATTCACCAGTATGTGTTATATTGTATTTTCAGGCTGTACAGTTCTAGAGCTTTATCTGTCAGCAGAGTGATAAATTAAACTGTGTATTTATTGAAACTGCATGCTTTAGTTTAATAATCCTCACTGACAGCTGATAGTAGCCATGGTTATTCGTGGTCACTTTATGAAAATATCTGATTCCAATAGCCTCAAAAGACTTTTTTTATTTTTATATGAGGTTCATTAAATACAGATTCAGCCTGTGGATTGTGCATATTTTTGATCTATAAAGATATCTAACAATGACAGAATGAAGAGATATCTATTTTATCGTGAAGCTTGCATTGGGAATATAAAACAACATTGGCTTATCTCAAGTTAAGGCCTTAGAAGTTTAAATAAGACAAATACTGTTTGAATATTGTGCTGTTTTGCTTCTTATCAGGTTAAAGTTACAGTGATGCATTAAACTGCGCAAAGTGCACTTGTTACAGACATACCGTGAGCTCAAATAGTTTCAAAAGTGTACCTGTCACAAACCAGAGCCTGCATTCACACCTGAGCAGAGTGTATTCCTTGCGATTTTTGCATGTGTGTCAAGCATCATCGTTCCTATACAGGTACTCCTGTTGAAGTATTGTAGTCCAAATACGCTCAAAAGAAGCTGTACTTTTTTAGCATAGTGCGTAGAATGTATGGAGACTGAATAGGAACAGTTTGAAAGAACGGGATTCTGCATAGTCAGTCATAGAAAAATTAGCATAAAAATGATCATGTGTGAATGGGAGCTTAGTGGACACTAAATGCAAAACAACAATCAAAATAGTTTAAACACTCCAACGCCTTGATTGTTATGCATCCAAAGATGTCACAATTCGTAATACTTCGTCTGATGCAGCCCTCCTCAGACTGGGAAATTTCCAAAAGAACTGTAGGGTGCAAACAACTAGTGCATTACCACTACCACTGTTTATTAAGTACAAAAGACAAAAACATACTCAAACATCAGCTTAGCTCTGAAGAAGGGCCCATGTCCCCCGAAACACGTTAATCTTCCAACTTTGCTATACATGGTCAGATGACATCGGTTTATGGCTGAAGTTGGGATTTTGCAAATTTCAACTTTTCAGGAGTCAAGATTGCCCCTCCCCCTGCCTTCCTTTCTTCAAACACACCATCTATAACCCCAGAACACCAATAGGAAGCTTGAGAAGCTGTATGAGGGAGAGCCACACTTTATTCTTCATTGGAACCTAGATTTGCATATAACGTCTTTATTTCTGGATCTGTTAATCATTCTGACATGCCAGAAATGTAATCCTTGTTTTTATATGTTTTCTTCATTAGATTCTCAGTTTAAAAAGTCAATTCAAACTTTTCCTGTTCTCTTTTCGGCATATTATCTTCACCAGCTTTACAGTTGCTCCTTAATGGCTCATTTATACAATGAAACTTGTTTATTAAGTAAAAGACATCTGCATACTGCAGCGAGCCACGGAAATATTAAATGGAATTTCATTCTCGTGAGGGAAGTAAACCATGCTTATAAACTCGGCTACATGAGGAATAATATACACGTTTTAACAACACTTAGAAGAATTGTTTTTCTTTATTATTAAATCTTCTTGATGTTGAAATTTATGGATTTCTCAAAACCATACGGGCTTATTTAAAGCAACCTGGTCACAAAATAAAAAAAGGTTAACCAAGCACATATTTTCTAAAGAAGCACATACCTATGCTAAGGGAATGTCCGCCTCTTCTACCACCTGCCCCATTGAACATTGCTGTGTTGCTGAGAAATGGTCTCCTGACGTCCTCTAGGGAAACAGACACAAATCTCTTGGGTGCCCTGCAGCCTTGCCTGGTTTCTTCTGTTGATCCCCAGGTTCGTACTCGCTCTCCCTCTCCTGGTGTGATGTGGAGTTCAGCAAAAGGAACCGGTGAGAGATGCGGTGGACCCAGGGGATCGGTACTCTAAGAAGTGTTGGTTTTCCAGCAGATTTTGGACCAATTTTGACCCAATTTTCAGCAACAGAGTGGCCTTCTGTAGCAGACGAGTTACGCATGCCTTCTCTTCTTTACAATTGTGTGCTTGGTTGAAACTTTTTATTATAATGTGGTAGGATCAGATACAAGCTAAGATTTGGAGTATACTGCATCTATTTCCCATGAATGCTCTGGAGTACTTCTCTGTTCTGCTCTAAACGTTTCATTTACTTTATCTAGGTACCCCATCTTTTCAGCATTATTAGGCAGAATACTGGTTTAAAGGCAGTGGAACCAGGTAATATTAAGGTATATTGTTGTGACCACCCCAGAACTAAACCAGCACACAGTTAGCATTGTGTAGAGTAGTTGAGGATATTACTGCCTTGTGTCTGGTCAGAGGTGGGCACACACAAATATAATTTGCCCCACAAGCACACATTGTACTAGGTGCTACGTACTCTCATTGGTGACGTTGCTTGCAGTACAGAGGCTATGCATGTCCATGCTGTAGTTTACATCTCTAAATTAAGCCCAGGGCTCTGCAGCTGGCAGGCCATGGCAGACGCTCATCACTGTGTACATGACATTGGTTAGCAAGATGACAATATCTTCCAAACTTTATTAAATGATACAAAAGCATATCAACAATAGGCTGAAGACCACAAAAATGCATTTCAAATAAATACCCAGTCCTGAATGAGGGAATGCAGCTTATGATTATATGCTTTATACAAAGCATACCATACAGTCAGGGGCGGACTGACCATTGAGCCACTCGGGCACTGCCCGAGGGCCCTGGGCCACTAGGGGGCCCCATCAGGGTCGCCAGCCTCAGTAAAACCAGGGACAGTATGTATAAATCTGTGTTTTTTTACATCTGTCTGTGTATACTGTGTGTACATGTATGTGTATACTGTGTGATTGTATACTGTGTGTGTGTGTATACTGTGTGGCCCCATAATCTCTGATTGCCTGGGAGCCCCATAATCTCCTATTGCCCGGGGGCCCCATGAGTTATCAGTCCACCCCTGCATACAGTAGATATAAAAAGTCTACACACCCCTGTAAAAATGTCAGGTTTCTGTGATGTAAAAAAAATGAGACAAAGATAAATAATTTCAGAATTTTTTCCACCTTTTTAATGTGACCTATAAACTGTACAACTCAGTTGAACAATAAACTAAAATTTTTTAGGTGGAAGCAAGTAAAAATAAAATAATATTGTTGCATAAGTGTGCATACCCCCCTTAAACTAATTCTTTGTTGAAGTACCATTTGATTTGATTACAGCACTGTCTTTTTGGTTATGAGTCTATCAGCATGGCACATCTTGACTTGGCAATATTTGCCCACTCTTCTTTGCAAAAACACTTCAAATTTGTCAGATTGCGAGGGCATCTCCTGTGCACAGCCCTCTTCAGATCACTCCACAAGTTTTCAATCTGATTCAGGTCTGGGCTGTTGCTGGGCCATTCTAAAACTTTAATCATCTTCTGGGTAAGCCATTCCTTTGTTGCTTTGGATGCATGCCTGAAGGTTTTGTGCTAATATTAACTGGTATTTGGAAGACCCTCAGATGATGTCATGAGTGACGAAACGCGTCAGGGTAGAGCCATTCGACGTACGTAGACTCATCAGGGAGCCCAGGGAAAGACAGCTCTGATCCCCATGGAAGTTATCTGCTGAGGGCAGTAGGAGACTCTGTGGAACCTGTGGTTATCTGATGCACTTTTGTGAACACTGCTTATTTATATGCACATTCTTGTAAGTGTACATCTTGAAGGGGGGTTATCTCTCCTGTTTTTTTATATATAATAAAATTTAATATATACGAGATTACGCTATGTCCGATCCTTCTCTTTCATTGCCTGTATAACTGAGTGATCTGAGTGCGGTCCCGTTTTGGACAAAAGGAGGATACCGGCTAGGATCTTCACCGATTTGGATGACATACACACAAAGATCAAGCTCTTATCTTGTAAGAGTTTTATTAAGAGGGGGTTCTCATGCACACCCCCCTCTCTATCCGAGCACTTGTGGTTTGGTCTCCCTTTTGGTGACAGCGGCTCCCTTTGAGAAGTTTGCTCCAGAAGACTGGTTTTAAAAGGACTTGTCGTTTCTCTGTAATAATTAATGTGCTGATCATATTGATGTACGGACTTCAATGAATGAACTTTTATTACATTGATTGCTCATGGTTTATGATTAATCACATTCATAAGCGCTGCCTGAGTCCACGGGACCCCCTTTTTTTATGTTTATTACTGATCTTTTCTATTCAGGAAAGATTTTTTAGGCAGCAGCTGTTGCCATTCATTTTGGCTGGTAGAATTAGTCTGTCTTAGAAAGTTCATTTCTCCTAAAGCACTTGCTTTTTAATGCGACATCAGGCCTCGTCTCATTATATATTTATTTATAGTATTTGGAACTGTTCATAATTCCCTCTACCTTGACTAAGGCCCTTGTTACAGATTAGGTAAATCAGCCCCAAAGCATGATGCTGCCACCACCATGCTTCACTGTGGGTATGTTGTTCTTTTGGTGATGTGCAGTGTTGTTTTTGCGCCAAACATATCTTTTGGAATTATGGCCAAAAATGTCAACCTTGGTCTCATCAGACCAGAACACATTTTCACACATGCTTTTGGGAGACTTCAGATGTGTTTTTGCAAAATGTAGCTGGGTTTGGATGATTCTCTTCATAAGAAAAGGCTTCTGTCTTGCCACTCTACCCCATAGGCCAGACATATGAAGTATATGGGAGATTGTTGTCACATGTACCACACAGCCAATACTTGCCAGATATTCCTGCAGCTCCTTTAATGTTGCTGTAGGCTCTTGGCAGCCTCCCTGACCAGTTTTGTTCTCATCTTTTCATCAATTTTGGAGGGATGTCCAGTTCTTGGTAATGTCACTGTTGTGCCATATTTTCTCCACTCGATGACTATCTTCACTGTGTTCCATGATATATCTCTTCTCCTGACTGATACCTTTCAACAATGAGGTCCCTCTGATGCTTTGGAAGCTCTCTACGGACCAGGGCTTTTGCTGTAGGATGCGAAGAAAATGTCAGGAAAGACCTACTAGAACAGCTGAACTTTATTTGGGGTTAATCAGAGACACTTTAAATAATGGCAGGTGTGTACTGACTCCTATTTAACACGAGTTTGAATGTGATTGCTTTAATTCTGAACACAGCTACGTCCCCAATTATAAGAGGGTGTGCACACTTATGCAACCACATTATTTTAGTTTTAATTCCCCCCCCCCCTCCTAAAATATTTCAGTTTGTTTTTCAACTGAGTTGTACAGTTTATAGGTCACATTAAAGGTGGAAAAAGTTCTGAAATTATTTATCCTTGTCTCATTTTTTTTTTACATCACAGAAACCTGACATTTTAACAGGGGTGTGTAAACTTTTTATATCCACTGTATATAATAAAGTCCATATGTACATCCTAAAACAGTAAAACCTGTGAAGCAAGCTATGTGGTAAAGTGGACTACATAAACAATATTGTCTAGTTATGTCCTCCTATCAGAGCGTATAAAGTTTTAGGTTACTGCTTGGGCAGTTTTTAGTTTCATAGCTCAAGTAGCACAAATCTAAAGTGTGTGCACTGTTCTGTAATTGCATCGCACAAATCAAAGGACAATGTTTTAGGTAATTTTGCAGCTGAAGAAAAAATATCTCTTGAAAGTTTGAACAAAGATACCAGCAAAGTAGTTAAAAATGCAGATAAAGGGGGCTCAGTGGTAGTCCTAGATTCAGTAAGTTATAGGAGTGAAGCATTACGACAATTTTCTGATTCTGCCACTTACTGCAAATTGAGGGGTGATCCCACTGAGCCTTTTAAAAAGAAGCTCTAATCTCATAGATAGAGCTGTATCAGTGGGTATCTTCACACAAAAAAGAAATATTCATCCCCGATTTTCCAGTAATGCCAATATTCCACCATCTACCGAAGATACATAAGGGGTTAAATCCCCTTACAGGTAGACCCATAGTAGCCGGCATTTAAACAAACGGTTGGGTCAATGGTTAGATCAATAACTACAGACATTAGTAATGGACCTACAAGGTTTTCTCTCAGTGACACTAAACTCCTGTAAAAACTGAAAGATTTAAAGTGGAACAGCAACTACAGTTGGATTTCTAGTGATGTGTCAAGTCTCTATTCTTATGTCCCACATACCTTGGGTTTGCAAGCCGTTTCCTACTTCTTAGGTAGATCTGGAAGGTTTCCACTAGTCTGGAAGGAATTTATTTTGATGAGCTTAGAGTATTTGCTCACACACAATTTCTTCATGTTCAACGGGGACCATTATCTCCAGAAATGCGGAGCCTCCATGGGGGCTAAATTCTCACCATCCCTGGCTAATTTATACATGGGATGGTGGGAGAAATTCCACATTTTTGGACCCGATAGTCCTCATCGAATTGATTCTGTATTTTAGGTATATTGGTGACCTCCTCTTTGTGGTCTCTGGACAGCCTTGATACATGGTTGCAATACATGAATGACAATCAATTTAAATCTAAAATTCACTGTATGCCATGATTTGTTGTCCATTGAGTTTTTAGATGTGGTTCTAACTGGAAATAATGATGAAATCTTCCAATTTATATAGAAAACCCACTGCAGGCAACACATTGTTGCGGGCTGATTCTAGTCATCCAGGGCACACAATAAAAAGCGTTCCAGTTGGTCAGTTCCTTGGGCTTAAACGTTTATGTTTATGTAGTAGTGATTCTACAGAAAGCCGGCTTCCAGATTTTAGGAAAGAGGATATTCTAAATCGGTCATTAATAGGACATTCGGTATTGCTGACAGGACCCCTCGGTGCAATTTATTGTTAGATAAATCCTCTTCGAGGGACAAATTCAAGTATGAGAGGTCTAGTCAGTTCAGCTGCATCCCCATTTTTTCCACATATAGTGCAGAATTTGATAAAATCAAAAAAATTATTGTCAAATATCTGCCTGTACTTTCCGGCGACCCAATATACTCCTCAAATACTCTCTAAAGGCATCCGGACTGTCTCTAGGAGGGCACCCTCGCTTGGCAGATGGTTGTCACCTAGTCTCTACACAAGTACAGCAGCATCTACTCATTGGCTACAATTTAAGGGCACATTTAAATGTGGGACAAATAGCTGTGCTTATTGTACTTTCATCAAAAGGGGAGACACTGTCCTTTCAGTCACTACTGGCAAGTCCTATAAAATCCTGTCCTTCATTGATTGTAACACTCGCTTTGTAATATATGTGATCACATGCACATTGTGTTCATTCAATATGTGGGTAGGACGACACGTAGACTACGAGATCGCCTTTACGATCACCTCTACGATATAGAGAAGAATCATTCCACTAATGTAGCTTGTCATTGGAATGATCATCACCATAAAGATGTGTCCAGCTTGGTGATACAGGGTATGAAAAAAATAGTGAGGCCACCCAGGGGTGGAGATAAATTCAAAATCTTGTGTAAACAAGAAGTTCATTGGATTTTCAGATTAAATACTAGAAAACCTGCTGGCCTCAACTTCTTGTGGGATATGTCTCATTTTTATGAATGAGATTGTTTTACAAATGAGACACATCTTTGCGGCCTCTCGATATACATGTATAATTTTTTCCGACCCCCTATTGTTGCCACTAATAAAGGCTTGTGACAGCAATACAGATCATACCATATGATAATCACTCCCTCTAATCTGAATACGGTTTGTTTTTCTTGTGTGCTGCTTTCAGCTTCCACCCAGTATTTCAATGTCAGCAATATGAACCTTGTACATTAACAACAGTTCATGTTTTACTGAAAGGTTTAATAAAACTGAGATTAAACATCGGGGATTGAAGACAATTTGATCGGCGGCCGTTCGATCAGTGGCTAGTGACCTTGATCACTGGTGTGATAACGATTGCTGTCACAAATCTATCCGCTTGCGTGTCTTCACACTAAAGGAGAAGATTTATACGATTGCTAGATACATAAACTTTTCAATTGACTAATATATTTATCAATATATTCTTTGTTTCTATTTCTCTCTCGTATCTTTGTATTCTTGGATAATATATATAAAAACACATTGATAGATTTGACTACGAACATGCTTATATGCATATATATAATGCAGGGACTATTATAATTATATATACACATTTTTATATGTCTAATATGAAATATATATATATATTTTTTGGTTTTATTTGTGGTTTATGATTTATTTATCAACCAGTTCTAGATGTGCATACCAATGATTTTTTGAAATGTATAATATCAGTTCAATTTTACTCAATGTAATATAATATGCTATTGGTCCATGCTGTCATCTACACATGTTTTTGATGTGATAATATGTTTGAGCACCTTTTAGTGGGAGGTCTTCTTGGAGGGAGGTAGTCTGTGAATATTCTTTTTTTTTTAGGATTTCACATGCTTGTTCTGGCCTCTGAGCCCCCCCCCCCAGGTGTTCTTAATTTTTGTTTTGAATGTGTATGGGGAGGTGATCTCAATGGAGATTTATCTTGATTGGCTGTTTACCCCTATTATATATATATATATATATATATATATATATATATATATATATATATATATATATATATACACACTACACAGCAAAACCATGCCACACTAGCTGTGACTAAGCACCAACCCATGGTGTGAAACGTGTGAGCTGTGTGCCCCTTCCTCTGTACAGTATGGACTGACTGTTTTTGGATTTTTAATCTAAAAATAAAGGTGTTGTATCGGCGTGCGGCCATCCAGGACTATTTTCTTGCTCTTTGACAGAGGTATTCTGCCATTTTCTATTTTGAGCAATTTATAAAAAAAAGTTTAAAAAAAAACATAAAATTAGTCAGAAATAGACTAAACCAGCATAAATGTACAAAAAGTTGATCCTGGACTGTTTCTAATGGAGGCCATACATGGTCGAAATTCGGAACAAAGTTTCTTTTCAAAATCAGAAAGTTCGTTTTTTTTTTGCGATCCGATAATGCCACCATTGATTTTTGAGATTCGGTCGACCAAGCCTTCAATTTCACCTCATGTTGCTACAGAAAAGAATTTTCGTGGCTGGGAAACTTCTTTTCTCTCCGTAAATTCTCTTTTCTTATTACATTTCTCGCACGATTCTCCCATCATTGATTGGAAAATCGTTTGTTTTTCTAAAAATTTCCAACATGTCCAATTCCTCAAATTTGATTGCCGCACGAAAATCGGCCATTGCTGCAGCTCACTAATGGTGTGAAATTCGTACGAAAATTCTTTGATACGATTTTCGAAAGAAAATTCTTTCGTAAATCAAAGCGTGTATGGCTGGTATTAGATTTAAAAAAAAAAAAAAAATGTGCTAGGCAAGGTTGTCACTTAGATCTGGATAGGATTAATTATTTGTTATTTTTATTTTATTATATTATATTATATTATTATTATGCAAGATTTATATAGCGCCAACAGTTTGCGCAGCGCTTTACAACATGAATTACATGAACAAAATTACTTTTTTTAATAATAATATTATTATATTATAATAATATCTCACGTATTACCCTTCAACCTAGATCAGTTATCTGAATAAATATAATGCATTGCATATCTGATGATCAGAGGACCCCCAGGTATATATATAACCGCTCTGTGACGGGAGAACTATTTGCCAATCACCCCTCACTGGGCACAGAATCCTGTCTGTACCTGCTGTAAATTTGCAGCTAAGCAGTTTCACCGTGTGAGTGCAGCCATCTCTCATACAGGTCTCCGATGAAATTACAGCCAAATGAATAGAATCTTCATTTATCTTCCGTACCTCCCCTGTGCTACAAGTGAATTTACTCTTTCTAAATCCTGCACCAATTATATTATATCATTACTGAAGTGTTCAGCGGTGGCACAAAATAAATAGTTTCTCAAACTTAACTTGGCATTCCTATAAATTTAATTCTCAGGTATAAAAGAATTTATTTTGCTGTAAATCGGCACAAACATAATTAGGCGCCCTCTTTGTGGTAAACTATAGATGCCACAATTACCCTAAATCAATTAGCAGCTTGGTATATCACGGAGTAGAATACAATTGTGTTATGAATCTACAAGGTTAGGCAGCAAACCTCAATGACAGCCTATTTCAACATTTTGTTTTATGATTTAATTTTTTTTTTTTGTATGTGTCTAAAATATGTTGGCTATAAAATAATCTTTGATGTAGCAGGTTAGGTGTTCTAATTTTGAATATTGACATCATATTCTAACTCTGATTTAATTAAAAAAAAAAAAAACCTCTTACTTTGAAAATTCTTTTCATTGCTCTTCCATGCCTTTTATTGAATGTAGGGGGTGATCTGATCGCAGACACGTTTTGTAAGGGTATCGAAATCTGTAGCGCTCACAGTTTGTGTTTTCAGATACTTTCCCTATATGATAGGATTTATTTTTATTTTTTTGATAATAATATTTCTCTATGTCCCCCCATTGGGAATATTTCCCTTGCTTCTTGTCCCTGTGAGTTGTGTACAAGTAACAGGAGGGTTGCAGTTGTCATTGGGACGGAAAGTCACACAAGGCAACAAAAACATTGCCAGAGGTTCTAACCCATCGCCACTCCTAAACATTTGTCGTTATCCATGTTGCAGAGATTACCCATCATTCCCTTTCCTGACGACAGTAATAATGTAGGATTTATGTGATTTATTGCCATGATATCATTTTCACCCAAGGTTTAGGGTTTGTGTTAGGGGTTGAATGCTTGTTAAAGTGGTTCTAAAGCCAAAACCCTTTAAAAACAAAACAAAAAAAAACTTACTTTTTAATAAATTCATTAGATAACAAGTTCAGATAACCAAGAGCAGCATATCCGAACATTTTTTTACCTTTTAATGCAGTGAATGTTTTATGGCTTTGTCCTCTTCCTTCCCTGTCTAAAGGGAAGAGAGAGGAGAAGGGATCCAGCGCTGTGCACGGCTGCATCTCTTCTCCCCTCTCTTTTCCCCTCTCTTTTCCCCTCTCTTCTCCCCTCTCTTTTCCCCTCTCTTCTCCCCTCTCTTCTCCCCTCTCTTCTCCCCTCTCTTTTCCCCTCTCTTCTCCCCTATCTTCTCCCCTATCTTCTCCCCTCTCTTCTCCCCTCTCTTCTCCCCTCTCTTCTTCCCTCTCTTCTTCCCTCTCTTCTTCCCTCTCTTCTTCCCTCTCTTCTTTCTTCCCTCTCTTCTCCCCTCTCTTTTCCCCTCTCTTCTCCCCTCTCTTCTCCCCTCTCTTTTCCCCTCTCTTTTCCCCTCTCTTTTCCCCTCTCTTCTCCCCTATCTTCTCCCCTCTCTTCTCCCCTCTCTTCTCCCCTCTCTTCTCCCCTCTCTTCTTCCCTCTCTTCTTTCTTCCCTCTCTTCTTCCCTCTCTTCTTCCCTCTCTTCTCCCCTCTCTTCTCCCCTCTCTTCTCCCCTCTCTTCTCCCCTCTCTTCTCCCCTCTCTTCTCCCCTCTCTTCCTCTTCACACAGGGACTCTGACTGTCAATCAAATTAAATCAATCAAATCAAATGAAGTGAGGAGGAAGCGTGGGGTAGGGCTAAGCACCACTGTGTGTGTGTGTGTGTGTGGAGTGTGGCTCCATAGACGCACACAGCTCGGGAGTGAGCAGGCACTGTGTGCCCCCATAGCAAGTGACTTGCTATGGGGGCACACAAAGCAGAGGAGGGGTCAAGATCTCCGGCTAGACCCTAAAAGAGGAGGTTTGGGGCCGCTCTGTGCAATACGATTGCACAGAGCATGTGAGTATAACATGTTTATTATTTTAATTTAAAAAAAAAATTTACCTTTTTAGTAACACTTTAATTTTGGGAGGGGTCAGAAAACTATGCTCACAGTATACACTTTAATTTTATAATATCATTGGTTTAATAACAATAAAAACAATAATTATATTCAAATGTAAGCGTACCTGAAAAATCTCCTTTCATGTGAGTGCTGCCTGTCTGCTCGCCATCACTTTCCACAACTTTCTGGATTCCCTGCATGCTTTGCAGCTTCTCCTCTGCTATTTACTTTCAATTTCTAAGGACTACATATCCCATGGTACCTTGCTGCATGCAGGCAGAGATTCCTGTACAGATTCTGCCTCCTGAAACTCCTCAGTACCTCTGGAAGTTCAGAAGGCAAGCTCTGTGAAATATGTGACTTAGCAGTGCCTACACACAGGACATAGTGAATACGTGTCACAGAATTGAAGGAGGTAGATGTGTGGGGATCTTCACAAGTAACTTAAAGATTGTTCAGATTAATAGGAGTAGGCTAGAAATAATTTTAACGTGGTTCTAAAGCATGGTCCTTTTTTACCTTAATCCCTTCCCTGCATTTAGGTAAAAAATGTCCCAGTGTTTTTGTATGGCCCCCTCACCCCCCTATATACTTACCTGAGCTTGATCTTGATCCAGCACTGTGCCCATCTGCAGCGACTCTCTCCTCCCTCTCTGCTCACAGAGGCAGCAGCTGGAGCCTTTGGCTCCTGCTACTGTCCATTAAATCCTGTGAGCAGACAGTGTGGGGTGAGGCTGAGCTGAGCTGTGCTGTGTGTTTCAATAGATCCACACAGCCCTGCTCGGGATCAAACCCGCAGGTTTGTCCTTATCGCAAGCGGAGGAGCAGAGAGCGCCAGCGGGTGACCCAAGAAGAGGAGGTTCAAGGCTGCTCTGTACAAAACCATTGCACGAAGCAGGTAGGTATACCATGTTTGTTATTTTAATTATAAAAAAATTACCTTTACAAACATGTTAAATAGAATGTTGAAATTAATATAAGATTTTACATTTTGACTATAAGTACGGGCTAGGTTAAGGTTTGTTAAAAACAACCAAAGTAGTTTTCAGAAGTTAAAGGATGAAAATGTCACCAGAGCCGAGTGTGTCCATTCAGACCCAGCACCCCGGCCCCCCTCTCTCTTGATTGGCTAGCTGACTTTGATTGACAGCAGAGGGAGCCAATGGTGCCGCTGTTTCAGCCAATCAGGAGGGAGAGTCTTGGACAGCTGAGACAGAATGCAGTAAGATAAAAAAAAACCTTCTGACTTTACAACCCCTTTAAATTCTGTTGTTTGCTGATCCCCATTAGGAAGTGGACACTTCTGAGAATGTAGTCCCCCCCCCCCCCCCCGCCACGTGCAGGCAAGTGTCATACCTGCAGTGGACTTTTAAGTCCTGGGCTGCCAGAGGGATCAGTATACAGCATCTTCTTTTACAGTGTGACCTTTACATTTTATGGCAGATCAGTTTGAAGCCAGGCACAGCCAAGTAACCAGCAAATTCAAGAAGAAGCCAGGGGGTGGTTAACACTTCTGCCTAGCAGCACTAGGCTCATCGATTTCAATCCCTACCTGCCTGGAGTTTGTATGTTCTCCCTGTGCTGTCCCTGGCTTTCCTCCCACACTCCAAAGACATTCTGGGAGGTTAATTAGCTCCTGTCTAAATTGACCCTAGTACTGTATGTGTATGTATGAATGTGAGTTAGGGACCTTGGATAGTAAGCTCCTTGAGGGCAGGGACTGATGTGAATGTACAATTATATATGTAAAGCGCTGCATACATTGACAGCATTATAGAAGTACCTGTAAAAAATAAAAAAAATAAATGAATAGACCCTGATTTTTTTCTCATGTTAGGTGTCCTTTAAATCATATCTAAACGCCAAAACAAAAATGTAATATGTTGCAGCTTAACAGTCCTTAGGGATAGTGGCTGCATTAGTTTTTTCATTTTTAGGCTTTTTTTGTTCATCTGGTGATCCTGTGAATTACATTATTCTGTTTCTTCATGTCTATATTCATTTCCCCTTTATATCTATGGGGGCTGCCATGGTTTTCACAAAGGATGGACTTGTGTTCATCTCCAAATTCCTGACACTGGTAGTTTACACAATAAAGAGAAAGTTCTCTGTGCTTTCTTTTCATCTCACAGGAAGTGACAAGGGCGCTGCATTTCTGGCAGGAGCTGCAGGAGTTTTGTGTACCTGCTAAAATGTTTTTAAGGCAGAACCTTAAGCCTAGCACACACAGGCCTATAAAAACTGTCTTAAATTCTGGCTTCTGTCGATGGCTCATGACTGGAAAAGGTCTGCCGACCGGCTCCGGGGCTATGTGAATAAATGATGCAGCAGTGTGGGCAGAGTCCCGCATGGCTGCACTGTTTAATACTGCCAGTGGATGCGGGGAAAAGGTCCCCCGCCCGCTGTCACAGGGAGGTGGGGGAGTTGGAGGAGAGAGGCAGGAGATGGAACATGTTACATGTTTCACCCTGAATACAGGTGGATATGTTCCAAAGGTGAAATTATCCTTTTATTGCTGTGGCGCCATGCAGTTTTAATGCACCTGAAAACGTGCTGTGTTTTTCCAGTGCGTTGAGTTGCCATTAAGAATTAATGGCACATTCACGTGCCTGCTAAAAGGGTGGCATGTTTTGACTGCGGGTTGGGGAATGCATGTGATTTACACTAGTCAACCCACATCTGAGTATCTTAATGACTATATGACAATGGGAGTCTGTACCAACACCACACTCTAACCTACACTGTTGATACGTGTTAAACAGTGCTACTTCTGAAGTAAGGGTAAGCTCAGGCGTGTTCGCAACTCAAGGTGCCCGCGCCGGCCAGGAAGCTGACACTCTCCAGCGCTACTAATCACAGGCAGTGAGACATTTCCCGATCCACGGCTTCACAGATCAGGAAATGTCTCACTACCTGTGATTAGCACTTCGGAGTGTGTCAGCTTCCTGGCGGGCGCGGGCACAGGCACATGGAGTTGCGAACACGCCTGAGCTCATCCTTATTCTAAAGCTGTAACTTGTTCAATGTATGTATCTTTACTAAGTTTTGGAGTGGAGAGGGATTACAACACCTGTCAGATTTTTATTGCTGTCTATAACACCCTCTCTATTTGTCATGTTTACTTTTATGTACAATGCAAATGTACAAGAAATTCTCAAATTTTGTGTTGTCCCCAGAACAGCAATAGAAGGGAATCTTCTAATGGGGACAGTAGTTCTGGTGACAGCCAGGGATTCCTCATATTGGAGGGATTTACTCTCACTCTCTGTTTCAGTTAAGGGACAGGCATTGAAGGCAAATCTCTCCAAAAAAACCTGACTGGTTATAACCCTCCCTTACGCCATCCAAAATGTTGCCCTTAGTTCTACTTTAAAGTAGAGCTGGGCGATTTTCTCCCCCCAAAAAATCTGCGATTTAAAAAAAAAAAAAAAACTCGATTCACGATTCGAAACAAGTTTTTTTTTTTTGTTTTTTGATGGACACCGCACATGTCCTGAGGAGCTGTGGGCAGGAGTTTTTAGGCGAGGCCGCGGCTTCGGCCTAGTTTGCGGCGTCCGGCCCCACGGACTAGGCCGAAGCTGTGGCCTCGCCTAAAAATTCCTGCCCGCAGCTCCTCAGGACCGGCGCGGTGTCAGCGCGGGTCCTGGTGAAAAAAAAATATCTAAAAAATCGATTTGCTGAAAATTTGAAGCGATTTGACCTCTCAATTTGATTCAAGATGCAAATTCATTTTTTCCCCAGCTCTACTTTAAAGCCTGAATCCAGGGAAACAAAAATGATCCCTTGCAGGGAGCTGTGCCCACACTGCAAGGGTGAATTACTTATTTTTGTTTAGGGGAACAAAAAAAAAATAATAATTTACCTGATTTTCTGCTCTTTTTATTCCGGCTATACTAGTGCCCCATGCTCCACTGGTCTAGGGTCCTAACATCATCAGGACCAGAGCAGGGTCCATAGCCCAGTTCTGGACCAGAGGATGCTGAGGGACAGTATCGTGGGGGAGCTCCGCCTCTTGGGGGAGTGGAGGAGTAAAACCATTTCTCCTCTACCCTGTGCAGACACAACCCCATTGCAATTGATCATTTCTAATTTTTCTGGACTTGGACTTTAAATTAGGAATAAAAGAAAAAGCACAAAATGTTTGCGTTTGACTTCTGGCTTTTGTCACGCTCCAGTTTAGATAGTGCTCTAATATCTTGCTCATCAGAAGACCTTGAGAAGGCGACTTACAGATTTTAGAGTAGTAAGTGTTTTTGCCCTCCTTGCTTATCTTCTGTCATGTCATTACCAGTTATGTGCAGTGTTGTGCCATCTGTTTGTGAATCCGTACAGGAAGTGAAATAAAACATAAGGCAACAATTAACTTAAGTGAGTATGGCTTGGCATGGGTTCCTAAATATCCACAGTAATTTAAAGTAACGCGTTTAGAAGAGTTGCTGTATTTGGGACATGATCCAAATTTCAAGTATCCCTGCAGCTGTTTTCATAAAGTATTAAGTATTGGATACAGGATACTGAAGCAGCAGTGCTTTTTTAAAGGGAGTATTACAAAACAATTGTTGCAGTGTACTTCATAATGATATATATATATATATATATATATATATATATATATATATATATATATATATGTATATGTATATTATATATATATTATGTTTAATTTTTATTTTACTGCTTATTTTGTTCCTCCTATATTATTTTCAAGTCTGCAGCTACAAATACCGTAGCTGCTAAATTTTAAAAATCAGGTAGCAGTGCCTGGAGTCTAGCCCTGTCAACCTGCAGCTGGTTCTACTTACTGCTGCGTGTTTCTAGTGCTGCCATCTTGGATATGGGATCCAGCTGTGGCTGGATCCCATGAGGAACCACAACTGGCTCCCATTGCACATGCTTGAGCTTGCGTGGCATATTGTGAATGGTCCTGCAGCATCCTGGGACATGTGACGTGTCCCAGGAGGGTGCGGGAGGAGAGAGGCGGGGCAACGGACCTTCTCACATAGGCAAGTATTGTGGAATGGAGGTGTGTTCAGGTGCCGATAAAAATCAGTACATCCCCTCCCAAATCCACCCCCTCAGAACAAAACCTGTAACCGTTACAAGGTGGAGGAGGTAATTCACTTTTTTAATGCAGTTTCGCTTTAAAGTGTAAGTCCACCCTAAAACTAAAATTCCTGCATCTACAGACATGCACATTCTAACACTAACCTATCTATCCCTGTAAAGAAGAAATCAATGTAACTACCTTTTTTGAAGCCAGTCTGACCCGATCTCCAGCTCCAGAAGCTCTGCAGGGGACACAGCTGACAACGGCTATGAAACGAATAGGGAGTGACGTCACCCATAGTTACTATGGGGCTTCCGTTGTTGGATGTGTCCTCTGCACACACCTCTATAGCGAAGCCGCGGCTGACAGCTCAGCGTGGGATCGGGTCGGATCGCCTGCAGAAATAGTATGAATACGGATTTCTTCTTTACAGGGTTAGATAATTTAGCGTTAGATTGTAGATGTTTGTAGATGCAGGGGTTTTAGGGTGGACTTCTACTTAAAGTTTATTGATTAGGCTTTGGCTAAAGAGGAACGTTACCCGAGTTTTAATCTTTCTTTCAGTCTCTTCTTACCTTTTTCAATGGGTTATCCTGAATTAACATACTCACTTGCCCAGTAAATCCAGCAATGTTCTGCTGTAATCTGCCACTCTGCTGCTGCATGCCCGGTTATGTACCACCATATTCCTTTCTTTAGTCATTTAGTGCTGTAAAAACATCAACAGTGAATAACTGGATGTGTACAAAAATGACGCACCAAATGTTCAGAGCTAATTGAACAAAACTGTCTGCTGACATTGTCCACAATGGGATCCATGGTACAGACTGGGAGAAAATAGTCCTGCAGCTCCTAGATAGGGACCGATCCAATCCATGGGTATGTAAAAATTCAGAAAGGCAGGGTGCACAGATCAGTAAAAGTACCACTTTATTCCATAAAAAACACATAGCACGCTTACATGGTGTAAAACTGATCGGCATGAATTACAGGGGGAAAACCACATGGATGAAGCCAAGGATGGAATTAGAGCTTCAACCAGTAAGCCTCCGTGGTATGAGAGCTGGATGCGCCACACAGATAGAGGTTAGTGGCGTCTCTGGCCATCCTGCGTGCACCTCGTCTTATAGCAGCAAGAAAAGCGTCAGAGGGAATAATTGAGCAGTAACATGTTTCAGGGGCCCTGCCACCTTTGTCAGACTGCTATCATCGAGTGCTGTGTAGAAGCTAATGCCTCCTGGGATATGTGATGTGGTGATATGCCAGGAGGCCCCAAGAGTGGGGTTACATGTCTTTCTCGCATGGGCAAGTATGGAGGATGAGGGCAGGGTGGAATGTAAACATAGAAAAAAAGATAAACACATTAAAAAATCAGCTTTTTTACATTGTTTAGTGGTGGAAGAATACAATAGGGAAAAAAGTTTTTTTGAGTTGGCCCGCTTTACGTTTAGGGAGTAGGATAAGGTATGTTAAGGAAAGGGTTAGATTTAAGTCTGTTTGCTGATGACACCCAGATCTAGCTCTCCACTCCTCAACTTACCCCCTCAATCTCTTGTATCACAAACTTACTGAGTGACATATCAGTATGGATGTCACACCGCTTCCTCAAACTCAATATTTCTAAAACTGAGCTCATAATATTTCCTCCTCCCTGATCCCCTCCCCAGGACTTTACCATTGAACTCAACGGTACAATTATTGATCCCTCCAGACATGCCAAGGTGCTGGGTGTAATCCTGGACTCGGACCTCTCCTTCAGCCCCCACATCCAATCACTGGCTACATCTGACCACCCTTTAACCTCTGCAACATTTCGAATTTGCCCCTTCCTGACTAACAACATCACAAAACAACTTATTCACACTTTGGTTATTTCACACCTTGACTAATGCAGCTCCCTCCTTGCTAGTCTACCTTTTACACCTTTCTAATGGATCTGTGACTGCTGCCCCTCTCTGCCAATCCCTTCACTGGCTTTCCCTACCCCATCGTATAAAATTCAAAATGCTAACCAAAACATACAAAGCCATCCACACCATCGCCCCCAGCTACATCACCAACCTCATCTGCAGATCACCCAAATCGTCCTCTCCACTCCTTCCAGAACCTCCTGCTCTATCTCCTTTGTTACCTCCTCTCATGCTCGCCTACAGGACTTCT
This sequence comes from Lithobates clamitans, assembly GCA_037952925.1. Taxonomy (NCBI): domain Eukaryota; kingdom Metazoa; phylum Chordata; class Amphibia; order Anura; family Ranidae; genus Lithobates; species Lithobates clamitans. The sequence goes on from JBBGZY010000014.1 coordinate 5,994,303, forward strand.
CCAGAGCCTCTCCCATCCTCTGGAACTCCCTGCCCCAGTATGTGCAGTCAGCTCCTACCCTGTCCACCTTTGAGTGATCCTTGAAAACTTGCATATCAGGGAAGCCTACCCCACCTCTACCTAAAACTGTACCCAAGTCACCTTGGTCAGATCATCCCCCGCAGCTATTACCTTTTGTACCACCTCTCCCTCCCTTTTTAGATTGTAAGCTCCATGAGCAGGGCCCTTCTATTCCTACTGTATTGAACTGTATGTATTGTAATTGTACTGTTCCCCCTCTACATTGTAAAGCGCTGAGCAAATTGTTGGTGCTATATAAATCCTGTATTATAATAATTTTCAGATAAGGGCTCAGTTTTTAGGGTTCAGATTATGTATAATTTTGAGTATGATTAGTTCTGAATATTCTATCCTTCAGGTCTGCTTTATTACTTTTTTGGCATTTGAAACCACTTTGTGCTGAAGTAACTTGTTCTAAAACGACTGTGCCGAAGTCACTGCGCCAAACAACAACATTGTAATAACATATCGCATAGTCTTTTTTTAAAGTGTGTTAACTAGCCATGCCTTCTGCTATAACAGGTCTGTTTAAGTTGGAATAGAAGAATTTGTTGACCATTCCATCTTGCTGTCAGTAACCCTATCTGAGTGAAATCTAAATTGTCAGCAAGCTTTATCCTCCCAGTAGGGAATCGTCAGGAAGCCTTTATTTCACCTTGGGTATTTGGGATAGCCTGGTGAGGAATAACTTCCACAATGTCAAATGAAACCCGTAATGATTCATAAGACCCTGGTCAAGGTCAGTGAGGTAAAATAGTCATGTAGAAGACACTTGACAAGCAGTAGAGGCTCTTTTCCTATTAGTCTGGCATCCCAGTTCAGCAGTTTGTGTCAACTTCAAGCCCTCAACCCACCGCTTACACTCGCCCTCTGTATCCCCAAGACATTCATACACATTGTCTATGCCTTTGATCTATTATGTGATACTTCCATAGCAAAATTGATGTGAAAGCACGTTGACTCAAATGCTTAGCTTACATTCTGGAGGATGGATCTTTTTTATTTCTTAGAAGATTCAAAATGTGCTTTACTCTTCTAAATTCTGTGGTTACAGAAAACCAAACTCTTACAGCAGACTGAAAAGTAAAAAGCAAGGTCTACATAAAGTGTTACTATAAACCCACAACAGTAAAATCGGTCCGTATGTGCAATAAAGCATGCTTGTTATACTCACTGTAAAAGCAGTTAATCCTTTGCATTTTGTTAAAAGGCTGTTTGATCCCGTCTTTTAGTGATCCCCCCGTTCTTCCACAGTCCCAATCTATCTGCTGATAGAACAGAGACTTGGGAGCAAGCTGCACATGCTCTGTTTGGTGTGTATTGCTAGAGAGTTTTTTTTTCTTGGGAGGTTGCACAATTAGCCAATCAGCACTGTCCAGACAGAGGGTCAGGGGCTTGCAGCCTCATAGGACAATCAGGGAAGAATGAAATTCTCCTCCTACAAGCTTTAACCAGACACTGATAGAAGTCACAAGACTGCTATATACTGCTGATGAGAAAAGATTTTTAGCAGTTTATATTTACTAAAATAATTGCATTTCCATGTTCTGTGTACTGTGGGAGAACAGATATAGTGAATGCAGGGTCCTGGGTTTAGTACAATATATCTGGGCCTCCTCCACCATACTGCCAAGGCAACAAAGGAGTGGCTTACGAAGAATCACATTAAGGTCATGGAGTGGCCTAGCCAGTCTTCAGACTTTAATCCTATAAAAAATTTATGAAGGGAGTTGAAACTTTGAGTTGCCAAGAGACAGCCAAGGGACCTTAAGTATTTAGAGAAGATCTGTAAAGAAGAGTGGACCAAAATCCCTCCTGAGATGTGTGAAAACCTGGCAACCAACTACTAGAAACCTCTTACCTCTGTGCTTGCCAACAAGGGTTTCTCCACCAAGTACTAAGTCATGTTTTTCTTGGGGACCAAATACTTTTTTACTCGCTGAACTGCAACTTAATTTATAGCAGCTGTTTTATGTGTGTTTTTCTAGATTTTTGGTTGATATTATGTTGCTATCATTTAAAGTACACATATGATAAAAATTGTAGACCCTTCATTTCTTTGTAAGTGGACAAACTTAGAAAATCTGCAGGGGATCAAATAATTATTTTCCCCACTGTATCAGCCAGTAGGGTAGACTGGAATTCATAGCATGTATATGTTGCCCATACAGGTGTAAATGAGTAAGCCATGGTGAAGCCACTGTTTATTTGATGGGAAATTGGGGTAAATTCAGTAAACAGCCAATAGTGTTGTACAAATAATCTTAAAATAAAAGGACTAACTTCCCAATGGGGAACCATCCAGACGCAATGTGAGGAAGTCAACATAAAGACAGCATAGTAGTCAAAGTAGTCCAGGCACATATATTCCATAGAGAGGGCTCTTGATACATATCTTAGAAACAAACTAAATTCACATAAGATCAGGATGGGGTGTTTAAAAAACTTCTGCAGAGAGACCTCTGCTTCCACACAAAGGGCGGGGACTTTTTTGCAGCAAGCTGGTAACTGTCTTTTCTGCTCAGTCTGCAGCTGCTTTCTCAAGAAAACTAACTGCAAGTTTGTTTGGTTTGATGCACCTGGCATATATTTAGCTGATGTAAAACTAAAAGTTCATTTGGGCATTAAGGCTGGGTTCACACTGGTCCGACAAACGCTCTGACATTGGGAGCTCATGTCGCATGACGTGTGAAAATCAATGTTTCCCTAGGGGAGCCGTCCTAACTAGTCCGACACAAGGCGTTCCGACTTTAGAAATGCTCCCTGTACTACTTTGGTCCGACTTTGATCCCACTTCAGCCCATTGACTATCATTGAAGTCGGATCAAAGTCGGATCGCCGTCTCGCATGATCCGACTTTGGCATGCGACTTGTGCTCAGATGATCTTGAGGGGGAACTCCGCGCCAAATTTTAAATAAAAAAACGGCATGTGTTCCCCCTCCAAGAGTATACCAGGCCCTTGGGTCTGGTATGGACCTTAAGGGGAACCCCCTACGCTGAAAAAACGTCGAGCGGTGGCCCGGACTTCTGCCTTCTGCCTTCTTGTCTTATTCCCTCTTCTCTTCTTCCGATGTTGACACGATGCTCTCTCCTGCTGGAATGCTCTCTGAGCACTCCGCAATGGACTTATATAGGCGGTGACCCCGCCCCCTTATGAGGTCATTGTGCCGGGGCATGCTGGGACTGTGATGGCATAAGGGGGTGGGGTCACCGCCTATATAAGTCACATCGGAGCACTCAGAGAGCATTCCAGCCGGAGAGAGCGTCGTGTTAACATCGGAAGAAGAGAAGATGGAACAAGACAAGAAAGCAGAAGGCAGAAGTCCGGGCCACCGCTAGCAGAAGAGCGGCAGAAGATATCGGAGGAGCCGGCAGAAAATCAGGACACCGGAGAGACCCCCGAAGTCAGAAGAAGACCCCCGAAGCTGTCTAATAAATTACTTTCTAAAACCTTTGTAGTGTTTTTTTATTGACACTTTTTCCCTAGGTGAATGGGTAGGGGAACCATGTACCCCATACTCATTCACATAGGGTGGGGGGCCGGGATCTGGGGGCTCTCTTATTAAAGGGGGCTCCTGGATTCTGATAAGCCCCCCGCCCGCAGACCCCGACAACCAACGGCCAGGGTTGTCGGGAAGAGGCCCTTGTCCTCATCAACATGGGGACAAGGTGCTTTGGGGTTGGGGGGGTCCGCAGGGCGCCCTCCTACCCCAAAGCACCCACCCCCCATGTTGGCCTGGTGCGGTTCGGGGGGGGGGGCGCTCGCACGTCCCCTCCCCCATTCCTGACTGGCCGGGCTGCGTGCTCGGATAAGGGTCTGGTATGGATTTGGGGGGGACCCCCCACGCCGGTTTTTCGGTGTAGGGGGTGCCCCTTAAGGTCCATACCAGACCCAAGGGCCTGGTATGCTCTTGGAGGGGGAACCCAAGCCAGTTTCTTATTTAAAATTTGTCGCGGAGTTCCCCCTCAAGATTCATACCAAACACAGTGCCTGGTATTGGCGGGGATCCAAGTCGGATCCCCGTTCATTGAAAGTCGGACGCATTCCGGCTTCAAGTCGCAGGGCAAAGTCGGATCCAAAGTAGGACGGCTGTTGTGTCGCACCAGTGTGAACCCAGCCTTAAACAAACCATCACCTGTTAAAAGATCTCTTCCTCTCTTGGTATCTCCCCCTTCTCTTACACAGAATTGGAAAACATTTCATTATTTTTAGAACCGTTTTTTGTCCTGGGTCCTTGCTTAGGCTAGAATTTTATATCGGGACCCCCGCATCCTCCTGGGATTCCTCTTGATGTTGGGTCACAACATAACTCTAGCCCAAATCCCAAGCAGAGGCCTGCAGCATATCAATGGACATGCATGATTTTTAAAGATGGCAGTCTGGAGGAGAAGCAGCAGGTGAAGAATATCCCCATGGAGAAGTTCATCTTTAATGGCTGTGAGCTTGTGGGCAGATTTCTCAAAATTACACAGTATATGTCCAGGCAAAACTTTTTATTTTATTTTTATTTCAGAGTGTAGTGGAGAAGGTTTAAAATTCCTTTTGGGTTTTTACTGTTGTTATCTGGGCTCCATTGGATCCTGAGACTAGCAGTGAGAAGCAGCAGTGCCTTAGATCTCATACTGGAGTTATACAGCTACGAGGCTTCAGGCACAGGGGTGTCTAGGTACAAGCCTTGCCTGGTCTAGGTACTGGTCTAGGTACAAGAAGTGCACTGCTAATTTCAGGTTACTGCTTATGCTTAGGCACATTTAACATTTTTATTTGTCCTCTAATATAGAAGATCCTACCTTTCTGAGTTCATATCCATTTTAATTTCAGTGGATCACCATAACAGCCAGGCAACATACATTTTTAGAAGGAAATCTCAGCAATGGCAGCCTCCGTATTCTATCAGTACATTTTCTTTAACCCTTCCACTACTGCCGTAAATCTACGAATGGCAGAGAGGTGGACTCTTATTTCCCTATCATTTATAAATACTGGGTGAGAAATTGCCCGTCGGCAACTGTTGAGCCCATTAATGGCTATGAACCAAGCTGTCAAGAAAAAGAGGTCTCTGACAGGGAGTAGTACTAAGCAGAGGGTGTGCCACATCCCAAAAATCCAAAAAGACCAAAACATTCCCCTAGAGCGGGACTTTTGAGGCACTACCATCAATGATGCAATGTAAGTAAAAAATATATAATTTTATTACAAAATTCAAAAGTACAACAAAAAATATATACAAAAATACAAATCAAACACAAACAATATATACAATGGGATACATCAAAAAGCAAGGACATGTAATTTGGACACAACTGCATCACATTGAGAGGAAAACCAAAAGTGGAAATGTAATAAGTCTCACTGAACCGACGCGTTTCGGGGAATCCTTCATTAGGGTTCATTAAGTGAGAGTTACCATTTCCATAATACATGTGCTATAGAAGTATCCAAGGCATAAAATCGGCTTCACGACGGTCTCCCAGGCCATGTGCATACAAAGAGAGCCAGATCGCGGACCATGTAGAGTAAAATTGTAATGACTGGTGCATATAATGCAATCCCAATGGGTGCTGAAAACCGCCGAGCCTAAGATTTGGCGCTGCGTTTGTGCGCGGCTGGGGTCCAAAAATTAACCGGACCTGTAAGCTAGATCCAAACGGGGGAGACCTACATCACAACCTGTAGGTCTCCCCCGTTTGGATCTAGCTTACAGGTCCGGTTAATTTTTGGACCTCAGCCCGCGCACAAACGCCGCGCCAAATCTTAGGCGCAGCGGTTTTCAGCACCCATTGGGATTGCATTATATGCACCAGTCATTACAATTTTACTCTACATGGTCTGCGATCTGGCTCTCTTTGTATGCACATGGCCTGGGAGACCGTTGTGAAGCCGATTTTATGCCTTGGACACTTCTATAGCACATGTATTATGGAAATGGTAACTCTCACTTAATGAACCCTGATGAAGGATTCCCCGAAACGCGTCGGTTCAGTGAGACTTATTACATTTCCACTTTTGGTTTTTCTTTCAATGTGATGCAGTTGTGTCCAAATTACATGTCCTTGCTTTTTGATGTATCCCATTGTATATATTGTTTGTGTTTGATTTGTATTTTTGTATATATTTTTTGTTGTACTTTTGAGTTTTGTAATAAAATTATATATTTTTTATTTACATTGCATCATTGATGGTAGTGCCTCAAAAGTCCCGCTCTAGGGGAATGAACAAAGCTGTCAGACACCATGTACAGAATCTGATTGTCTCTACCACTATGTGATCACTGTTATGACCAATCACAGTGATCACAAATGTAAACACACTACTGTTTACATTGTTGTTCCCTCTCCTTCATTCTACAATGGTGGAGGGAGAAGACATCACAGTAATCCTTGAATGGGAAATGAATGAGTGGATCCACAGCATCTGCTGATCCATTCATTACTGAGTGTGGGTTTTTTTTTTAACCCTCCCTTACCCCTCCTACACATCTGATTTCCAGCCTGTCTCAGTGTATGAGATTGTATATGACCCTTTTACCTCCCTTATCCTTCATATCTGCATATTAACCCCCACATCTCCATCCTGCCACTGAATGTGACTTGTACATTAACTCCTTCTCCTACCTTTGTGTATGACCTATGATGCGCCTTGTCTAGTGTACCAAGCTCCATGTTTTAACCCCTTCAATACCAGCATATTTCTTCATTTCTAAAAAATTGTGGCAAAAAATGAGATCACCTTGTGCTGTCCACTTTCCAAAAAAGGGCCATTGTGATTGGTTTTCTACCTTCTTGGTATTTTTATTTGATATGTTTTATAGGGGAAATAATTTTTCCTTTTCATAGTTAAAAGTTATTTCATTTCAAACAGTAGTTATAAAATGCCACCAAAAGAAAGCTCTATCTGTCTCAAAACAATTAGATCAAATTTATTTGGGTACAGTGTTGCATGATGGGAGTAATTGTCGGTCAAAATATCATAGCACTGAAAAATGGCCTGGTAATAAAGGGGTACTACAGGCCGGTATGCATGTAGCTAATTATCTATCTCCACAAGATTGTTAACATGAGTACCATTTGAATTCAAGTCTGGTACTACATCCAATTGAACAATGCACACGTGGGTCTACTTTCTAAGAAATTAATATAGGTTTGTATACAAAATCTATGCTTCCAGCATTAAACTGGAAGAGTAAATGTTAAATGAATAAAGGCATTAGGGGACATGAAATGCATTGCAAGTATCTATTTTGCCCTGCTTCCTTTCGGCTGTACAAGCAGAGTTTTGTCATTTCGATGCTGTCGGACTCTATTATCCATTGTTTGATAACTACAAGTCTGAAAGCTGTTAGATCATCTTCACAGAGCCCACTGTAATGCAGACACAATGTCTCCTGAGCCATCCTTGAAACAGCACATGATGAATATAAAATAATTCAGACTGAGACTAGACTTCATTTATTGGCCACCTATTAATATTCCATTAATCATACAATGCTAGCTGAAGAAGAAAGATTTGAAGTGGAAGTGTGCATTTCAGATGGTCGTTTTGAGAGTAGAGACAAAAATATATTGTTATTTATAGCTAACTTGGTGGATACCATGCAAGATTTCCTGCATTCCGATGTAAAAATGATACAATACGCATTTTGTTTACATGTAAGAGACTCCTTGCTAACGTGCTGGCTATTACATGATTTGATCTCCTTGTTTCCTGTTGCATAGCTGTGGGACATTCCGTTACATTAATACATTCTATACATTTAACTTCCAAGGCTAGGGTGGGAGTGCTTAGAGCAGAACTTGATGTCTTGTGTATATGGTGGATTTACCCTGTTCCGTTGGCTCATAGCATTTCTATTTTTCTTCTGCGATAAACTGCAGCACATTCAAACCAGCCCTATGGGAAAGAATGGGGTTTCTCCTCCAAATGCATCTTCATGCTGCAAAATGCATGATGCATGAGTTTTGCTTTAGGGCAGTGGTTCTCAACTCCGGTCCTCAGGACCCACCAACAGGCCAGGTTTGCAAGATAGCTGAAATAAATCACAGGTGATATCACTTGCTGCTCAGTGATTGCAGTATTCTAGTCTGCAACTCCCCAAGGTAATACTTAAAGCGGAGTTCCACACAAAAATGGAATTTCCGCTTTTTGGAACCCTCCCCCCCTCCGGTGTCACATTTGGCACCTTTCAGGGGGGAGGGGGGTGCAGATACCTGTCTAAGACAGGTATTTGCACCCACTTCCGGCATAGACTCCCATGGGAGTCTATGCCTCTTCCCGTCCCGACCGCACTGTCTGCTGGGAACACACAGCTCCCAGGAGAGAGCGGGGACCACTAGGGACGCGCAGCGCGATTCGCGCATGCGCAGTAGGGAACCGGGAAGTGAAGCCACAACGCTCCTCTTCCTGATTCCCTCACCTAGGATGGCGGCGGCAGCTGCCGAGAACCGAGCGGGTTCTCGGCGTCCCCTGCCGACATCGCTGGACCCTGGGACAGGTAAGTGGCCATGTATTAAAAGTCAGCAGCTGCAGTATTTGTAGCTGCTGGCTTTTAATATTTTTTTTTTTTTTGGCGGTGTGGGTGAACCCCCGCTTTAAAATCTGGCCTGTTGGTGGGTCCCAAGGACTGGAGATGAGAATCACTGCTTTAGGGAAACAGACAAGTGTAAATAGGCCCGCATTGCATGATACTTGATTTTAATTATTATAACAAAACAATAGCAAAGGTAGTTTACATTTTGTATTGCATACAAGAAGATTTTGGACCTTACTGCTTGCAGGTGTGGATTTCTATGATCACTTGCCAAACACATCAGTTGAATTCTTTGTTAGTTATTTGTAGCCATGATTAATCAAATCTAATCCAGGCTGTATGCAGGCATGTAGCAAGTTTTGAAGAATTAATGTATTGCAAGTTTTAGTAATTGAGGGTTACGCAGATATATAGCGTCCTTCTAGTTTTGGGCTTACAAGCTTTTCTTTGGTCAATTGTGATAGCGCTGGACCAGTAAAATGGGATGTGTTTTATTTTTAAATCCAAAAAAGGGGATGTTGTCCTTGGAGGAAGTAAACCTATTGTGGCAGTATGTTATGTTTAGACCTAATTGAGGTCCCAGGATTGCTGCCATTCTGATAACGGTGGTGGAATTGGTCACCAGAACAACAAATCATGGGTATGTACTTGGGAGCTCTTAATAAATACTCACACACATTAAATTAGACCAGTGGTCTCCAAACTACGGCCCGGGGGCCAGATGCGGCCCTTTGCTTTCTTTTATCTGGCCCTTGTGGTGCTATTTTATTCCAATAATGGCACAATTCCTCCGAAGGACACCAATGATGGGACTCGATAACACCAATGATGGAGCACAATTCCTCCCAATGACACCAGTGATGGAACACAATTCCTCCCAATGACACCAATGATGGGGCACAATTCCTCCCAATGACACCAATGATGGGGCACAATTCCTCCCAATGACACCAATGATGGGGCACAATTCCTCCCAATGACACCAATGATGGGGCACAATTCCTCCCATTGCCACCAATGATGGAGGGTTGTTTACTCCCACTGGCGCTGGGACTTTTTGTACTCCCGATGGCCACAGACCAGCCCCCCTAAAGTTTGAAAGTGGTTGTAAAGCCTCAAGGTTTTTCACCTTAAAGCATCGATGCATTAAAGCGGTTGTAAAAAAAAAACCTGCATCGCATACTAGCTCATTATGAAATACTTACCTTAAAGATAAGCTGTTGCAGTGGTCCCCGTACACCGCTGTGACGGGCAACATGTCTCTGGAATGTTACTTCTGGGTTTGCAGGCTCCGGCGCTGTGATTGGCCGGTGCCACAATGACGTCACTCCCGCGCATGCGTGCTGGAGCTGCCGGTCACGGGACAGCAGCTGAAGAAACGGCACGAATAAGCCATTACTTCAGTGCGCATGTGCTGATGACGTAGGCGGATACAGTGAATATCTCCTAAACTGTGCAAGTTTAGGAGAAATTCATGGTACCTACAGGTAAGCCTTATTATAGGCTTACATGTAGGCAAAAGTGGGTTATTAAGGATTTACAACCACTTTAAGGTGAAAAACCTATGCTGCAGCTCCCCCCCAGAACCTCCCCCCCCCCCTTTTTTCTTACCTGAGCTGATCCGATCTAGCGAAGTGCACGGGCGCATCGGCTCCAGCCGCTGTCTCTCTCCTCATTGGACATTATATAAACATATTTCAAAAAATTTAACATTTTTTATTCAAAATAAAAAAATAGTGTGTGTGTATACATATAAACACACACATTATTATTTTTTGAATAAAAAATTATTAATTTCTTAAAAATATGTTTATACTGTGAGGTATGGTCTTATTCAGGGGTCTCCAAACTTTCTAAATAAAGGGCCAGTGTACTGTCCTTCAAGGGGTTGTAAAGGGTCCTTCAAGGGGTTGTAAAGGCAATGGCTCCAGCTGATATAAATCTGTTTATATATATATATATATATATATATATATATATATATATATATATATATATATATATATATATATATATATATATATATATATAGTGGGGATCGAAAGTTTGGGCACCCCAGGTAAAAATGTGTATTAATGTGCATAACGAAGCCAAGGAAAGATGGAAAAATCTCCAAATGGCATCTAATTACAGATTAGACATTCTTATAATATGTCAAAAAAGTTAGATTTTATTTCCTTCATTTACACTTTCAAAATTACAGAAAACAAAAAAAATGGTGTCTGCAAAAGTTTGGGCACCCTGCAGAGTTAATATCTTGTACTGCCCCCTTTGGCAAGTATCACAGCTTGTAAATGCTTTTTGTAGCCAGCCAAGAGTCTTTCAATTCTTGTTTGAGGTATCTTTGCCCATTCTTCCTTACAAAAGTCTTCCAGTTCTTTGAGATTTCTGGGCTGTCTGTCACGCACTGCTCTTTTAAGGTCTATCCATAGATTTTCAATAATATTGAGGTAAGGAGATTGTGAAGGCCATGGCAAAACCTTCAGTTTACGCCTCTTGATGTAATCCCCCATGGATTTTGAGGTGTGTTTAGGATCATTATCCATTTGTAGAAGCCATCCTCTCTTTAACTTCAGCTTTTTCACAGATGGCATCAAGTTACCATCCAAAATTTGCTGAAATTTTATTGAATCCATTTTTCCTTCTACTCGTGAAATGTTCCCTGTGCCACTGGCTGCAATACAACCCCAAAGCATGATTGATCCACCCCCATGCTTAACAGTTGGACAGAGGTTCTTTTAATTAAATTCTGTGCCCTTTCTTCTCCAAACGTACCTTTGCTCATTCCGGCCAAAAAGTTCTATTTTAACCTCATCGGTCCACAGAACTTGTTTCCAAAATGCCTCAGGCTTGTCTATATGGTCATTTGCAAAGTTCAAACGCTGGTTTTTGTGGTGAGGACATAGAACAGGTTTTCTTCTGATGACTCTTCCATGAAGACCATATTTGTACAAGTATCTCTTTATAGTGGAATAGTGTACCACAACTCCAGTATCTGCCAGATCTTTCTGGAGGGATCATGCAGTCAAACGTGGGTTTTGAATTGCTTTTCTCACAATCCTGCGAGCTGTTCTGTCTGATATTTTTCTTGGTCTTCCAGATCTTGCTTTAACTTCCACTGTTCCTGATGACTGCCATTTCTTAATTACATTCCGAACAGAGGATATTGACATCTGAAAACGCTTTGCTATCTTCTTATAGCCTTCTCAAGCTTTGTGAGCCTCAACTATTTTCAGTTTCAGTTTTCTAGACAACTGCTTAGAAGAACCCATGGTGCTGATTGTTGGGGCAAGGTCAGATGAGTCTGGCCATTTAAAACCTTTGAGATTGACATCACCTGGTCTTCCCAGATGATGATTGAGAACAATCCAAGACACTGGCAGGTCTCAGCTTTGCAAAGGGGGCAGTGCATGCTATAAATTCTGCAGGGTGCCCAAACTTTTGCAGACACCATTTTTTTTTTTTCTGTAATTTTGAAAATGTAAATGATGGAAATAAAATCTGTCTAATCTGTAATTTGAAGCCATTTGGAGATTTTTCCATCTTTCCTTGGCTTCGTTATGCACATTAATACACATTTTTACCTGGGGTGCCCAAACTTTCGATTCCCACTATATATATATATATATATATATATATATATATATATATCTATATATATATATATATATATATATATATATATATATATATTAGAGGTCGACCGATATGGGTTTTTCTCTGGCCGATGCCAAAGCCGATATTTAGAAATCACGGTGGCCGATGGCCGATATATGATGCCGATTTTTTTGGGCCGATATATTAGGCCGATTTCTTTTTTTTTTTTTTTTTTCCTTCATCTCATAAAATCTAACAGTTAGACCCCTTTTACACTGGGGCGATGCGCTGGCAGGATGTTAAAAAAAAGTCCTGCAAGCAGCATCTTTGGAGCGGTGTATACCGCTGCTTCACCACTCCTTCCCATTGAAATGAATGCGCACCGCTGCCGAAGCGCCTGCAAAGCGTTTTGGCAGCAGCGCTTCAGGGGCGCATTTAATCCCTTCTTCGGCCGCTAGCTGGGTTATAAGTGCCCCGGTAGCAGCCGAATAGCGCCGCTAAAATGACGGTAAAGCGCCGCTAAAACTAACAGCGTTTTACCGTCAACGCCTGCCCGCTCCAGTGTGAAAGCAGCCTTAAGTAATAAGTGATACAGAAAATTTTTTATACTTAAACATTTATTAAACAAAACAAACCTCCAATCAGTTCACTTGTATGTAGAATTTAGATTAAAAAAAATAACTATATCTTAATTATTTAATACACAAAAACAGGTAATCAAAACTTTTGGACGAAAAAAAATGGGCTAACTTTACTGCTTTTTTTTTTTTTTTTTTTTTTATTTCATTAGTGCATTTTTTTTTTTTTTTTTAAATTGCGTTTGAAAGACCGCTGCGCAAATACCGTGTGACATAAAATATTGCAACAACCGCTATTTTATTCCCTAGGGTCTCTGCTAGAAAAAATATATATAATGTTTGGGGGTTCTAAGTGATTTTATAGCAGAAAATACAGGATTTTTACTTGTAAGCAACAAGTGTCAGAAAAGATTTAGTCTTTAAATGGTTAAACTGAGAACTTCTCCACGGAGTTCAGTCTATTGATAAAAGAACCTGAAAGAGATACAATGTATCTTCTTATCAGACTTGGCAGGCTGCCCAGAGGAGGAGAGAAGATAACTTCAGACAACTTGCATTGACTAATACAGAAGTCATTTGCAAGTCCCGCGGTATAATCGGCTTTTTTTATCAGCACAATCGGCCGATGCCGATTAAGTAAAAAGAGCCAAATATCGGCCGATATATCGGCCGGCCGATATATCGGTCGACCTCTAATATATATATATATATATATATATATATATATATACAGTGGGGACGGAAAGTATTCAGTCCCCCTTAAATATTTCACTCTTTGTTACATTGCAGCCATTTGCTAAAATCATTTAAGTTAATTTTTTTTCCTCATTAATGTACACACAGCACCCCATATTGACAGAAAAACACCAAAAATTGTTGACATTTTTGCAGATTTATTAAAAAAGAAAAGCTGAAATATTACATGGTCCTAAGTATTCAGACCCTTTGCTCAGTATTTAGTAGAAGCACCCTTTTGATTTAATACAGCCATGAGTCTTTTTGGGAAAGAATGCAACAAGTTTTTCACACCTGGATTTGGGGATCCTCTGTCATTCCTCCTTGCAGATCCTCTCCAGTTCGGTCAGGTTGGATGGTAAACGTTGGTGGACAGCCATTTTTAGGTCTCTCCAGAGATGCTCAATTGGGTTTAAGTCAGGGCTCTGGCTGGGCCATTAAAGAACAGTCATGGAGTTGTTGTGAAGCCACTCCTTCGTTATTTTAGCTGTGTGCTTAGGGTCATTGTCTTGTTGGAAGGTAAACCTTCGGCCCAGTCTGAGGTCCTGAGCACTCTGGAGAAGGTTTTTGTCCAGGATATCCCTGTACTTGGCTGCATTCATCTTTCCCTTGATTGTAACCAATCATCCTGTCCCTGCAGCTGAAAAACACCCCCACAGCATGATGCTGCCACCACCATGCTTCACTGTTGGGACTGTATTGGACAGGTGATGAGCAGTGCCTGGTTTTCTCCACACATACCGCTTAGAATTATGGCCAAAAAGTTCTATCTTGGTCTCATCAGATCAGAGAATCTTATTTCTCACCATCTTGGAGGCCTTCAGGTTTTTTTTTTAGCAAACTCATGCGGGCTTTCATGTGTCTTGCACTGAGGAGAGGCTTCCGTCGGGCCACTTCGCCATAAAGCCCCGACTGGTGGAGGGCTGCAGTGATGGTTGACTTTCTACAACTTTCTCCCATCTCCTGACTGCATCTCTGGAGCTCAGGCACAGTGACCTTTGGGTTCTTCTTTACCTCTCTCACCAAGGCTCTTTTCCCCGGATAGCTCAGTTTGGCCGGACGGCCAGCTCTAGGAAGGGTTCTGGTCGTCCCAAACGTCTTCCATTTATGGATTATGGAGGCCACTGCGCTCTTAGAAACCTTAAGTGCAGCAGAAATTTTTTTATAACCTTGGCCCGATCTGTGCCTTGCCCCAATTCTGTCTCTGAGCTCTTCAGGCAGTTCCTTTTGACCTCATTATTCTCATTTGCTCTGACATGCACTGTGAGCTGTAAGGTCTTATATAGACAGGTGTGTGGCTTTCCTAATCAAGTCCAATCAGTATAATCAAACACAGCTGGACTCAAATGAAGGTGTAGAACCATCTCAAGGATGATCAGAAGAAATGGACAACACCTGAGTTAAATATATGAGTGTCCAGCAAAGGGTCGGAATACTTAGGACCATGTGATATTTCAGTTTTTCTTTTTTAATAAATCTGCAAAAATGTCAACAATTCTGTGTTTTTCTGTCAATATGGGGTGTTGTGTGTACATTAATGAGGAAAAAAAAAAGAACTTAAATGATTTTAGCAAATGGCTGCAATATAACAAAGAGTGAAAAATTTAAGGGGGTCTGAATACTTTTCGTCCCCACTGTATATGTGTGTGTATATGTGTGTGTGTGTGTGTGTGTGTGTGTATATATGTGTGTATATATCTATATCTATATATATATATATATATATATATATATATATATATATATATATACATACACACACACACACGCGCACACACACACACTTGTAGCATTTCTACACTGTGCACTTGTGGTCTACGTGTGTGTGTGTGTGTGTATTTATATAGATGATCGATCGATCGATCGATATATATAATTGTTCTTTGTACACTAGTCCTGTAGAAGAGTGAGGCCTATCTCTCGGAATGCGTTGGTTATATCCGATTTTCTTGTTCAATAAGTAATCAAAGTTCTGAGCGGGATGATTGTTTTTCCTAGGTGCTCCCAACTACAGTACATACTCATGATTTAAATTTCTCTTTGGTGTCATCTATAGTAATTTGCTCCTAAGCCCGATCTCGGCATGTCCTCGTAGGTTGATGAAGTCCTAATAAACTTTGTCTGTTTATCTGCAGTATGTGACTTTGTGCAACGATTTTGTGCTTATGGTAGAAATTTACAGAGAACTGGAAGTCTTAGTAAACATGTTTAATGATCCGCTACATATTGTCTTTTGATATCTTTTTTTTCTGCCATCAGCCAACAAATGCTTTATTTCTGTTTTCAATGTCTTTCAGGCCTTCTTACAAATGTGCAATCTGCCAGTCCAGGTGGTTTGTAGGGCAAACGCTGAATATATGTCTCCATCTGGTAAGCATGGTATTCATTTAAGACGCTGTGTTTGAAATGGTGCTTTGACTCCATAGCAACTCCACGCAAGCCTCCTAGTCATAAATATATCTGCATTACTGTGCATGCTGATTCTTCTCCCTACAACTTGTAATTCTTGCTGCTTGAAAAGGCTATAAAAATGATAAATCTTGCATAATATTTTCACCTGTACGAGTGGAAAGTCTGTGTATGCTAGTAGGGGAGCAGCCTTGTGTTTTCTGTGTGCTAGCTGTGCTTCTACCTCCACCAGGAGCTCCCATGGATAAAAAGCCTGCGGACATTTTCATGTGATGTGCGGCGGCAGGAAAGTCACCTTCTCTTTCTAATGCCTCCATTGATTCTCATGTGTTTCATTGGAGTCGGAAATGTTGGCATATCATCTTCTGTTCTTTGCTAATGAAGAACTCCAGTCTTTTAATGCAGTTATAATGGGCTCTCACTACCTTTTTCTGGGAATTTTGTTTGTCGGTCTATTTGCTCCCCATGATAAATGTCCAGCTAAAGACTGTAACACCATTTTCTACTGTAAGTCTGATATTGTTTCACTGTAAAATACCACAGTGCATCCAGAAAGTATTCACAGCACTTCACTTTTTCCACATTTTGTGATTGTTACGGTCTTATTCCAAAATTTATTAAAATTCTACAAACAATACCCGATAATTAAAATGTGAAAGAAGTTTGTTTAAAATCTTTGCTAGTTTATTAAAAAAAAAAAAAAAAAAAAAAATCGTATGTACATAAGTATTTTCATACTTTGTTGAAGTACCTGTGGCACCAATTACAGCCTCAAGTCTTTTTGAGTATGATCCTACAAGCTTGGCACACTTATTTCTGGGCATTTTCTCCCAGTCTTCTTAGCAGGACCTCTCAAGCTCCATCAGGTTGGATAGGGAGGGTCGTTGCACAGCCATTTTCAGATCTCTCCAGAGATGTTCAATCGGGGTCCAAGTCTGGTCTCTGGCTAGGCCACTCAAGGACATTCACAGAGTTGTCCTGTAGCCAATCCTTTGTTATCTTGGCAGTGTGCTTAGGGTCATTGTCTTGTTGGAAGATGAACCTTTGCCCCAGTCTGAGGTACAGAGCTCTCCGGAGCAGGTTTTCATCAAAGATGTCTCTGTACATTGCTGCATTCATCTTTCCCTTGATTCTGACCAATCTCCCAGTTCCTGCCGCTGAAAACATCCCCACAACATGATGCTGCCACCACCATGCTTCACTTTAGGGGTGGTATTGGCCAGGTGATGAGTGGTGCCTGGTTTCCTCCAGACATGATGCTTGTCATTTAGGCCAAAGAGTTCAATCTTTTTTTTCATCAGACCAGAGAATTTTGTTTCTCATGGTCTGAGAGCCCTTCAGGCGCCTTTTGGCAAACTCCAGATGAGCTGTCATGTGCCTTTTACTGAGGAGTGGCTTCTGTCTGGGCACTCTACCATACAGGTCTGATTGGTGGAGTGCTGCTGAGATGGTGGTTCTTCTGGGAGGTTCTCCTCTCTCCACAGAGAAACGCTGGAGCTCGGTTAGAGTGACCATCAAGTTTTTGGTCACCTCCCTGACTAAGGCCCTTCTCCCCCGGCGGCCCGCTCTAGGAAGAGTCCTGGTAGTTCCAAACTTCTTCCATTTACGAATGATGGAGGCCACTATGCTCATTGGGACTTTAAATGCTGAAGAAACTTTTCTGTACCCTTCCCCAGATCTGTGCCTGTCTCGGAGGTCTACAGACAATTCCTTGGCCTTTATAGCTTGGTTTGTGCTCTGACATGCACTGTTAACTGTGGGACCTTTTATATAGACAAGTGTGTGCCTTTCTAAATCATGTCCAGTTAACTGAATTTTCCACAGGTGGACTCCAAGTTGTAGAAATATCTCAAGAATGATCAGTGGAAACAGGATGCACCTGACGTCAATTTTGAGTGTCTTGGCAAAGGCTGTGAATACTTATTTATATACATGTGATTTTTTTTTTTTTTTATAAATTTGCAAAGATTTCAAACAAACTTCTTTCACGTTGCCATTATGGGGTATTGTTTATAGAATTTTGAGGAAAAATAATGAATTTAGCCCTGGTTCACATTGATGCTACTTTGAAATCGCAGTACTTCACTTGAAGTAGCGCAATTTAAAAGTAGCAAGGTCTGCATGATTTTAGGTGCTACTTGATAGACATCTGTGTGGCTTCATGGTAGAGCTGCACGATTCTGGCCAAAATGAGAATCACGATTTTTTTGCTTAGAATAAAAAGATCACGATTCTCGCGATGTAAAATCTTTCACATTATACACAAAAAAAAGGGCTAACTTTGCTGGTTAGATTTTTTTTTTTTTTTTTTAATTCATTAAAGTAATTTTTTCAAAATTTGAAAGACCGTTGCGCAAATACAGTGTGACATAAAATATGCAACAACCACCATTTTATTCTCTAGGGTGTCTATTAAAAAATATATATGTTTGGGGGTTCTAAGTAATTTTCTAGCAAAAAAAAATGATTTGAACTTGAAATCAACAAATGTCAGAAAAAGGTTTAGTGTTTAAGTGGTTAAACTTTTTTCACTTCCACAGGAAGTCTATTCCATTGACAAACTGTTACAATGTTTATATTAAAGTTCAACTGATAAAGAATGTTTTGTTTCTTGGCAGACAGCCCAGTTTTTCTCTTCCTTTCTTTTGAGGGCTGTGGCTTCAGAAGAGCAGAGAAAATTCTTTGCATAGAAAGAATTGTGAAACACTTTAGTCAAGATCGCGATAACGATTCTTGACGATTAATCATGATAACGATTCTTGACGATTAATTGTGCAGCTCTACTTCATGGACAGATGTCTATTGAAGTCGCACCTGAAATCGGAAAAAGTAGTGCAGGAACTACTTTTGCAAATCGGTGCAGGGCGCAAAATCGGTGTCGCACTGATTGGAACAGTGCCATTGCCTCCAATAGGTTGCGACTTGTCATGTGTTTTGATCTCTCAAATCGCTCCAATGTGAACCTAGGCTTAATCCATTTTGGAATAAGGCTGTAACAAAATGTGGAAAAAGTGAAGCGCTGTGAATACTTTCCACATGCACTGTATATCTGGCTGTGGCCTGAACTCTAATTGTTGCCTAATTGCCACCTATTTTCCTTCACTGTATCTGAAATGCATCAGGTTTCAGATGGAACAGAAAATGAATTTACATATGTGTCAAGCATAAACACGGTCTTCCTTCCCTTGAATATGAGCTAGCAAGTGTTAGCCAGTCAGTCTCTATCGATCCAGTAATGTCCTCGAGTGCTCGCACTCCTGATTGGCTTTTGGCAGTAGAGGGAGCCATTGGCTTCCGCTGCTGTCAATCACAGCCAGTGAATCAATCAGGAGACTGAGGTGGCGGGGCCGAGCCGCTGCTCCGTGTGTGAATGGACACACAGAGCCATGGCTCTGGAGAGCGCCTGCTTGGCTGCCCCCAGAGCAAGCTGCTTGCTCTGGGGGCATCCAGCAGGAGGGAGGAGCCAGTAGCATCGGCGTGGAACCCAAGAAGAGGAGGATCCGGGCTGTTGTGTGCAAAAGCACTGCACAGAGCAGGTAGGAATAAGGTGTTTGTTTTTATTTAAAAAGAAAAAAACAAGGCTTTAACCGCTTGGCGCAGGCTGCACGCAAATATGCAGCCTCCCGGTGCCTGGTCCTTGGCGTCGTGGGAGCCGCATATTTACGTGAATTGCTGTCCATACAGCTGTGACGAGAGCATGCGTGGTGCGTGCTCTCGACACAGTTACCGGCGCCCAACTGATAGCAAGCAACGATCTGGAGTTTTTGGATCACGTGACCGCCATGATTGGCTGTCACGGCAGTCACATGCTCTTAAGCCCCGCCTCACCTTTCAGTGTCTTTAACCTCTTAAAGGGCGGAAGGCGCTGGCGGAAAGAGGATAATATTGCTTTAATTCAGTTAAGTGACATTTATGCAGTTTTTGCATGACAGTGAAACATATTTTGTACCTTCAGGGCCCATTCGCACCGGAAACTGCACATAACTGCGTGTTTTTGACTCCATGTGTACATGCATTTGAAGCGTGCTTTACATGTGCTTGAATGCGTTTGCAGTGCTTTTTTCTATACGTTTTTGGGCTTTGCTTTCTTGGCTTGAACTGGAACTTCACTCTCCCAATCAACATTGATTATTTTTAATCCTCATGTTGCTAGCATTAGTAAATAGATAGGAAAGTTGATCATATTTACTTGTTTTAAACTTTTTTTTTTTTTTACATTTCTTCAGTTACTTTCTGATTTCTTGTCTAGGCAAATTATGAAATTATGTCATACATCCCAGGAGTCTTAAGGAGGGGAGGAGAGGTGGAGGGGGTTTTCTCAGCTAAGCAAACTCTCCTGCATACATGCTTGAGCTAAGGGCAGATGGATTCCAGGAAGTAAATGCTACATTAATCATTTGCCCATACTCACATCCAGAAATGCGAGGGGGTTGTTTTTCAAACTGTTTTCTCAACAGAATAAAGCATAGAGACATGGATGGGGGAATTTGCTTTGAATATTAAACATGAACTAAATAGTGTTTTTAGTCTGTGGTGTTCAGATGCAGTGAAGATCCTCTTTAAACTGACATGGTGCAGGTGCGTTTGTAGTGCGTTCCCTGCATTTGCGGTGCAGGAAACTGCAGCATGCTCTAATTTTTCTTTAACTGCGCTGAACTGCATTGCAGTGATGTGAACTGTGCCAATAGGATTACCTTGATTTTGAGCTGTCTGTGCAGTTCAAAATGCAGCCAACTGTATTAAGTGTAAAAAGGCCCCCATTTATTGACATGTAGCATGCTTACCTGTCCCTTAGATTTTCACTGTGACAAGCGCAGCACAGATTTTGCATTGCAATAATTGGTGATTGAGAAATAGGTGCGTGAAAGAAGCAAGACCTGAAAGGGAGGATTTTTAACTACAGGTGGTGTGGCGCCAATCAGATGACACAGAATGTATCTCCATGCCATGGAATTTTTGAGGGGCATATAGAGAATAGCAAAAACACTGATATAAAAGCAAAAATGTTTAATAACATTAAAGTGGTTGTACACCCTGTACAACCACTTTCACCTATAGGTAAGCCTAGATTAAGGCTTACCTGTAAGTGCTGAAAATATCTCCTAAACCTACACGGTTTAGGAGATATTTTCAATTCCCCGTACGATGAGTCCTTCTGCGCATGTGCCGATGTATTCGGTGCATGCGCACTTTAGAAAGGGCACGCTGTGCCGTTTCTAGCTGGGGTCATGCCGTGACTGGCGTGTCCCGCGACTCCGGCCAGTCACAGAGTCAGAGTTCGCAGCCCCGGGAAGGAAGAGGGCTGAAGATGGATGCTTCCAGTCAGCGGGGACATCTCGGGCTTCGGTTTTCGATGCATAGTAGCCCATTATGCTTTACCTTTGCAGGGAAACAAAGAGAAAGTAAAACCCTTTAGGGTTTACTTCCTCTTTAAAATCAACAGTAAGGCTCTACAAAAGCCATTAAAATATGTCTCCCTTTAGGTTCACATGTAATGATGTCATGATTCCAAAGAAAAATCCACAAACAACGCGTTTCAAATGATCTTCCTCAGGAGTACATGTGAAAGAAATCAATATTATGGGACCCAGTTACTTTTTGGAGTTACAGAGTACAATATTAGCTGGAATAATTTTCAAGCGAGGTGCTGCTGTACCTAGACAATTATCATGTGGCAATATGGTTTACAATTTGTACCTTGATTCACTTATGATGGATGACCTGCTATTGCTGACCAGGGATATCCATGGCCCCCTCATAGTTTTACCTCTTTGTTTGTGATGAACGTTTACATACACGCCGCCAAATTATGTTATTTTCTTAAGACATTGTATTTGAGATATGTGTTTGTTATACTTACCAAATTTGAATAATGCACAATTTTGAAAATGGCAGCCTTCTACCTGTTTGGTGTCCATGGGGCTCCAGGGGGATGAAGGTAGTACCGTGCTTGATGTTTATTCCAGCTGATATTGTACTCTGTAACTCCAAATAGCAACTTTGTTCCATCATATCAATTCTTTTCACATGTACTCCTGATGAAGATCATTTGAAACGCGTTGAGATTACATGTGGTATTTTATTTGGAATCATTGCATCTATGTAAACCTGAAGGCAGACATATTTTTAATGACTATTGTAGTGTCTTATTCTTGATTTTTAAAGTTGGTAAAAAATAAAAATATCAGTGTTTTTGCTTTTCTCTGTATGTCTCTCAAAATGTCTGTGGCTACGTATCAGTTCTCTATGTGTATACTGCCTTATAAGGATGAGGGCATATAGCACACTATGTCTTATGCATTCTGTGTGTTTAACAAAATGTATCTCAGCAGAGCAGACAGGTACAGTATGTGGCATGTCAAGGATGCTGGGAGAGGGTAACAAATTTCCGGTTAGTGGGTAAATGCTCTAAAGTTTCAAATACTGTTTAGGCATGTTGTATAAATCTAATCATGCAAATTATTTATATATATATATATATATATATATATATATATATATATATATATATATATTATTATGGGTTGTAAAACTAAAAAAAAACCCTATGCCCCCCTAAAATGTGCTCATTCCTTGAATCATTTGGAATGTTAACATTAGTCTACTTTGGATTTTTTAAGGTCGGTGCTTGGCATTTTCATTGTAGAGAACTGGCCAAGCCTGCTACAGTTTAATTTTTTTATTAAGTGCATAAATCTAAATTATGGGGGCTCACATAAGATCTACGGCACTCCTAAAATTTGGAAGAGGATGTATGAAACATTTATTACATAATATGGCTCTCAGCCACATAAATTGCAATCTGATTGTACAATATCCTTTAGATTTATGAACAACTATGTATTGCAGGGCTCTGATTAAATATGAATTGATTAAGCAGGCCTACTTCGTTTCTGGCAAATCTAAAAAAATATTGTGTGGATATTGACAAATCATCTTTTAATGGTCACCTTGATGTCATAATTCTGCATGCAGATCTGTAAAAAGCAGTTCCTCTCTGTTTTGATATTACTGTGTGTTCTTGCTTTGCATTTCGATCTTCTCGAAAGGGAAGGTAACCTGGCATTGCCAGGGTAGAGGGACGCATGTGCACTCAACTGTACGTACACTATATTACCAAAAGTATAGGGACACCTCCCTTTACATGAATTTTAATGGCGTCTTAGTCTGTAGGGTTCAATATTGAGTTGGCCCAGCTTTCAGCTATAACATCTTCAACTCTTCTGGGAAGGCTGTCCACAAGGTTTAGGAGTGTGTCCATGGGAATGTTTGACCATTCTTCTAGAAGTACATTTGTGAGGTCAGGCACTGATGTTGGACGAGAAGGCCTGGCTCGCAGTCTCTGCTCTAATTCATCTCAAAGGTCAGGACTCTGTGCAGGCCAGTTAAGTTCCTTCACCCCAAACTCGCTCATCCACGTCTTTATGGACCAACTCTTCCAGAAGAGTTGAAGCTGTTATAGCTGCAAAGGTTGGTCCAACTCAATATTAAACCCTACGGAATAAGACTGGGATGCCATTAAATGCCATTATGGACCTTGCTTTTTGCACTGGTCCAAATCATTTGGTGGAGGGGGGGGGATTATGGTGTGGGGTTTTTTTTCAGGGGTTGGGCTTGGCCCCTTAGTTCCAGTGCTTGTAACGGCAGGCGTCCCAATACTTTTGGCAATATAGTGCATATTACTCTGGAGTAGTAGTTTTTATAGCTTCAAGCACTGCACTGCCAATGCCATTGGTAATACAGTGGGACTTTCACATATCGGTCTGTCCAATAACATGGTAGTCTAATGCCCCGTACACATGGTCGGATTTTCCGATGGAAAATGTGCGATCGGAGCGTGTTGTCGGAAATTCCGACCGTGTGTGGGCTCCATCGGACATTTTCCATCGGATTTTCTGACACACAAAGTTTGAGAGCAGGATATAAAATTTTCCGACAACAAAATCCGTTGTCGGAAATTCCGATCGTGTGTACACAAATCCGACGCACAAAGTGCCACGCATGCTCAGAATAAATAAAGAGATGAAAGCTATTGGCCACTGCCCCGTTTATAGTCCCGACGTACGTGTTTTACGTCCAACAACTTTGTGTGACCGTGTGTATGCAAGACAAGTTTGAGCCAACATCCGTCGGAAAAAATCCTAGGATTTTGTTGTCGGAATGTCCGAACAAAGTCCGACCGTGTGTACGGGGCATTACAGTTTTATAGGTTTCTTGACTAAACTCACTGGGTAATCTGTGCACCTTCATGAAAATCCAGCCCTCTTTTAAAGCCACACCCCTTTTCAGACAAATCGCTTGCGCTATTTTTTTTGTCCTGCATTTTTGAACCCCCCAATGAAAACGACCTGCATGTCTAGATTTCACCTGACCAAAAAAACTTTAGCATATTTCTTCTCTGTATTACGACTTTGTATAACATTGAATGTATTGTCCAGACATAATCATAGTCCTGCTGAGTCGTGCATTATTTCCTGGTGCGGCAACACATTAGAAATAGAGCTTTGATGGTGCTTCCTATCCGCAAAATATCTAAAAATAATAACCACTCTACTGCTATTGTGGGTGTCACAATAAAGAGACTATTGATCTCCAGGGGAAGGTGCTGAGCTGACTTTTCTCTAAGCATCAATTGATAGAGAAGCTAATGGAAAGCTTGAGCAAGAAATCAGTGGAAGAGTTATTAAGGCTGCTGAGGCGAAGTGCTTTAGATCTAGTATTGGAAAGCAGTTAGCGCTGCTGGGAGACATCGGCCTATGTGCCAATACAAAGCAACACAAACAGATTAGGAAAAACATACAAATGGTCACTTCCATTCTTGCCTATTTGTTTACATCAGTTGTCAGTTCGTTTTAGTTTTCCATCTGGAATTTGCAGTCACTGTGATGTCAGCCGTCGTAGAGGAGTCTGGAGTTGTGACCTGTATTCATGTTTAATACACTTTTTAGGGAAAAACCCCATTTCTAAAAAAAAGTTGGGATGCTGTGTAAAATCGACATAAAAACATAATGCAATGATTTGCAAGTCTCATAAATCCACATTTTATTCACAATTGAAACTTGGAAACTTATCAAATGTTTCAACTGAGAAAATGTTTTAGGAAAAAAAAAGCAGCAACACTTTCCAAAGAAGTTGGGACAGGCAACAAAAGGCAACAAAAAACTGGCAAATTACAACCCCAATACCCAAAAGCTTGGGACTAGGCCATGTTTGCCACGGTGTAGCATCCCCTCTTCTTTCAAACGTCTTGGAACTGAGGGGACCGCTTGCTGGAGTTTTAGGAGAGGAATGTTGTCCCATTCTTGCCTGAGCACATGCAGCTCTAAAACCTGGATACATCTTTCAGCATTGATGGTGTCTTTCCAGATGTCCATTCCATACGTAGTGATGCAGGCTTTTGAACTGAATGCTTTTAACAAGCCATTAGGTCCCATTCTTCTTTAGTCCAAAGGACACGGCGCCCTTGGTTGCCATAACACATGTCAATTTGCCTGACCATAGAACAGTTTTCCACTTTGCAACAGACCATTATAAATAAACTTTGGTCCAGAGAAGACATCCACATTTCTGGATCATGTTCAGATATGGCTTCTTCTTTGCGTGATAGAGCTTTCATTTGCATTTTTTGATGCCACAATGAATTGCGCTCACAGGCAGTGATGTTTGGAAGTATTTCTGAGCCCATGCAGTGATGTCTATCACATAACCTTGGCTGGTTTTAATGCAGTGCCATCTGAGGTCCCAAAGATCACGGGCATGCAACATTGCGGTTTGGCCTTGTCGCTTGCTGGAATTTTTTTCTCCAGATTCTCTTTTGATGATCATATTTACGTTAGATGATGATACATTAAAATTTTGCAATTTATGTTGAACATTATTGTGAAATTCTTTGACAGTTATTTAGACTCAGCTTTTTACTGATTGGTGTACCTCTGCTCATCTTTACTTCTGAGACACTAACTCTCTAAGATGCTCTTTTGGTACACAATCGTGTTACTGACCTGTTGCAAATTAAAGTGGTAGTAAACCGCAGCTTTAAAAAAAAAAAAAAAATTCCCTGCAAAGGCAGTGTCATAATGTGCTAGTATGCATTGCATACTAGCAGACTATGAAATACTTGCCCTAAAACGAAGCCCCCCCCCCCCCCTAGTGGAGCGCTGTCACTGCTGACAGGGCTTACATC
The DNA here is from genome assembly GCA_037952925.1 of Lithobates clamitans. Classification (NCBI taxonomy): domain Eukaryota; kingdom Metazoa; phylum Chordata; class Amphibia; order Anura; family Ranidae; genus Lithobates; species Lithobates clamitans. The sequence goes on from JBBGZY010000014.1 coordinate 6,020,394, forward strand.
TTTCCCCAGTCTTCATTTTGGGTTCGTGGGCTCCGGCTGTATTAGTGGCCAGGCGCGATGACGTCCCTTCCGTGCATGCACGTGGGAGCCCTCGGCTGCGGCACAGAGCTCTGAAGGTCAGCACAGTATGCCAGACCTTCAGTGCGCATGCGCCAGTGACGGCACCGGCTGCATCCAGTGGGAATGTCTTCTAAACACCTCAAGTTTAGGAGATATTCAATGTACCTACAGGTAAGCCTTATTATAGTCTAAAAAATGACTTTCCTACTACTTCAACTTAGTTGCAAAATGTTCTTCCAGCTCTTACTTGTTAGTACCACATACTTTGCCAGCTTTTTGTTGTCCTGTCCCAACTTTTTTTAGATGTGTTTCTGGCATCAATTTCAAAATGTCCTTATTGTTTTCTTAAAATGGTACATTTTATCAATTTAAACATTTAGTATGTTTTCTATTATGAATAAAATATGTATTTATGAGATTTGCAAATCATTGAGTTCAGTTATTATATACATTTTACACAACGTCCCAACTTTTTTGGAAATAGGGTTGTTATTTAAATTTACTATTTTTTTTTTTTTCACCAGGCAATTCCTTGAAAAGGGACTTGTCAGTATAGGAAAATGGGAGATTACATTGTGTTTTTATAGGTACTGTGTATATACCCCAGGGCTGTCATCTTTATCCTTCAGTAATTACTTAGCAAGTCACCGACATGGAACAAACATGCACATAAGGTGTTAGAATGTCTGCTATAAGGATGCTTGTTATGGGACACTGACTCCCAAAGTAGTGATGGAAGGATTAGGATCCTCCTTTCTTGCAGTAATATCTGCTCCATATGGCTTTCCAGCAAGATGTTTATTAACAATAAATGTGCAATGTGTACAGAATATTCCAAGACAGGAGAGCTCCTAAATAGAAATGTGTAATATCCTATAGCAACCAGAAGATTGCTATGAGGAAGGCTGTATTAGCCGAAATGCGTTAGCAGTCTGTGCACCGTGTCAATATATACGTAGCCAATAAAGATTTAGATCAAAAAGTACAGAGTGGCCGGCTTTAATTGTTATGGACTTTTTGTATTGGGGACGGAACATTCCAGCCAGAGCACCGGTTTTCAGCTTTTGAATCCTGAACTAAGTGGTGGAGTTGGGGTATGGTTTTGTATCTATTAGCAACCAAAAATTATAGTTCAGTCTGTGAACTATGAAGGGGAATTATGCTCTTTAAACATCATCATCATTCCTCATTCAAGTTTAAAGCGTTGCAACATAAAATACAGTTTTTATCACTACCCTTAGATTCATTTGTAAAGAAGAATAAATACTTTGCACTACTACTGCATATTGTGGCCTGCAATTTGCTACCCATTCATAAAATGCAGACTCGGGTATCTTTTGAATTTTTGTCTGCTTAACGCAGCAGAGAGAGCTCCATGATTGGAGGAGAGCCAGTCATGTGACAACCCTACTTTTTACTTTTATTGCACTTCTCCAAATTTAGACTCTCAAAGCCAGTGGAGCTTAAAGGGGTCATAAACCCTCAAGGTTTTTCACCCTAATGCATTCTGTCTATTAAGATGAAAATTCTTCTGTAGTGCAGCAGTCCCCGTAGAGCCCCGCGTTTACTTACCTGAACCCAATAGTTCCAGCGACGTGGACGAGCCAAGCAGCTCCAGCTGCTATCTCGAGTCCTCATTGGATAGATTGATAGCAGCAGGAGCCATTGGCTCCCGCTGCTGTCAATCAAATCCAGTGACATGGGAGGTGGGGCTGAGTCCTGCTGTCTGCGTCAATGGACGAAGTAGCAGGACTCGGGAGTGTGCCTGCACAAGTGCCCCCATGGAGTGCGTCTCTACGTGCGGGCATTCGAGAAGAGGAGGAGCCAGGAGCACCGCTGAGGGACCCCAGAAGAGGAGGATCAGGGCCGCTTTGTGCAAAACTCTTGCACGGAGGAGGTTAGTATGACATGTTTGTTATTTGAATAAAAAAGAAACAAAAAAAACCCTTTACAGCCCCTTTAATGCACGTTAGTAAAGCACACTGCTTTTTAAATGTACCCATCAAGGTAGATCTAACTCAGACTTTCTCAGCCTTTGAACCCTTGAAATTTTCAGGTCTCGAAGAACCCCTGCTAAAATCAAATTATTGGGGGTCAGTGGGTAAAAATGCCTTATACCTTGGTGGTCAGTGGGAACGATGCCTCTTATATTTGTGGTCAGAATGCCACCTTTACTGAGAGCTAAAAGAGATCATTGATGTCATAGCATTGACTTTCCCAAGTTCCATTGGCCCCAGAACTATGCAGACACCAACAAATGGGAGGTCAGTTAGTCAGAGCTTAAAGTGGAATAAAGGCTCTTTTTTTTTTTTTTTAAATAACAAACATATCATACTTACCTCCACTGTGCAGCTCATTTTGCACAGAGTGGCCCCGAACACCCTCTTCTGGGGTCCTTCGCTGGCTCTCGCGGCTCCACTCCGCATCAGGTAACCCCCTAGGAGAAGCGCTCTCGGGGGAGGGGGGGGGGGGGGAGACAAATAGAGCTTTCTTTTGGTGGTATTTGATCATCTTTGCGCTATAAACAAAGACCGATAGTTTTGAAAAAAACACAATATTTTTTACTTTTTGCTATAATATCCCCAAAACGTTTTAAAAAAACAAATTTCTTCATCAGTTTAGGCTGATATATATTCTTCTACATATGTTTGGTAAAGAAAAATTGCAATAAGCGTATATTGATTGGTTTGCGCAAAAGTTATAGAGTCTACAAACTATGGAAATGATTTATGGCATTTTTATGGCATTTTCATTATTATTTTTATTTTTTTTTACTAGTAATGGCGGTGATCTGTGATTTTTAGCGGTACTGTGGCATTGCGGCGGACAGATCAGACACTTTTGACACATTTTTGGGACCATTGACATTTATACAGTGATCAGTGGTATAAATATGCCCTGATTACTGTGTTAATGTAATTGGCAGGGAAGGGGTTAACACTAGGGGTGTTCAAGGGGTTAAATTTGTTCCCTCATGAGTGATTTTAACTGTATGGGGATGTGACTGACTGGGGGAGGAGACATATCGTTGTTCTTACTTAGTAGGAACACACAATCTGTCTCCTGTCCCCTGAAAGAACAGGGATTTGTGTGTTTACACACACAAATCCCGGCTCTCGCTCTCGTGCCCGCAATTTTGGGTGGCCGGAGGCAATCGCGCCTGCCGGCCATGCGCATCGGGTCCCCCGCCGTACAGCGGGCGTGCACGCGAGCCTGCTATGACGTACCTATGCAGTGGTTTGCGCAGCGGTGCCATTCTGCCGCCGTATATGTATGTAAGGCGGTCAGGAAGTGGTTAAAATGGAATTTAATCCTGCTATCCTTTGTAGCCAAGGAGGCTCCTTCTGTTTTGATCTGCAACTGCAATGGTGCTGCACAAGTGATCAGTTATGACACAAGTCATTTGATGGTTTGACAGTTTGTTTGAAGACACAAGCAAATGTGACAGTTAGCAATCCTGGCATTCCACTAATGTAACTGTTTTTTGAAGCTGTTAAATCGATTGGTTTAGTTCCGCTTTATGATTTACTGGTGTTCAGGTGCTCGGAGCTTAAGCAAAATGCCAGCCTACAGCAAGAAGAAATAGGAGCAATGCTGGAGGCAATTCATAGCACACATTCATTTTGGTAGCATCATTATTAATGTGGAATGTTGAAGAACTTGTTGAACACTATTTTTTATCAAGTTGTTATGGGTAAAGTTCCGCTTTGGGGACCCTTAGCAACCACTGGAGGAACCCTTGGGTTCTATTGGACCCTGGTTGAGAATGGCTGATCTAGATGCTGACTGGGTGGCAATTAGTTTATATGCGCACCTTGTATCATAAACAATTGCCATGTTATTTTTATCCTTTTTCTTTTTTTGTGCCTCAGCGCTGCTGATCTTCTACATCCTATGTTAGATATTCCTGTTTGCATGCATGCACTCCAGCATCTGAGACACACAATTGTTCTGACCCAGTTTCCTCATAATGACAATGGTGGGCAATGGCTGCACAATGTATGTTGGCGCGGCCGTTTGTATTCTCCACAAGGAGAGCATATGACAAGATGGAGAGTAATTGGGAGACATGGACAGAGCATTGTCACCCCACAACAAAACCTTTCATAGCAAAATCACCAGCTATTATAATGAAAACTGCAGATTAAAAAAAAAATAGATTGAAACTGACTATTGAGATTACATAACCATGATAGAGCTTATATGTTTTAGTGATAGGTTTTAGATCCACATTAACACATACTGAATTGCTTTTAAGCCCCACCCCTAGTGTTCCCCAATTTATTTTATTTTTGTGGTATGTAGCTGTAACTCTCACTTAATACCATTGAGTTCCAAACCTAGACTGTCATTTCTGACTGTTGATGGCTATTTCTGCATGGCTTTTCTATATCACTGATCTGAATGTTTTCTCACCTATATGTTGTATCCGTGATGTGCGGTTATGTTTTTTCCTGGAGTAAAAGAATGTAGGGCCAGTTTCAGATGTTGAATATGGATGCCAGAATATGAAAAGATCTCTCGACCAATAACATGGCTGTACAGTCTGAATAAAACCTTTGACTCCTTGCAGTTCAAAAAGCTCTTCATTTCTTTTGTAATACACTTTAGAGTATGGATGCAGATGAGGTCTTTGTTGGTGCCATGCACCTCATCCATTACCCTTAGGCTGACTGTGAAGCAAGAGAAGAGGGAATCTGTTGAAAAGGACCATGACAGAGCCTGCTGTTAGCATGAACTTTGTGTGAACCAGGCCTAACAGCAGGTTTCCTACATGTGCTTCAGGGGAACATTTGGTGAAGAACACTCAAAAACCTCCAAGTATCACGTGAAGCCACAGGAAAGGACACATTTTTCCACCAGTTTCATAGGATACTCCTTCCTCTGGCTGTGAAATGACTCTACTAATCCAGGAGGTGCAGAGAAATGCTGTATTCTTTTAAAAAAATCTTTCTAACAAGAATTTGGGTGTGTAGTAACATTGCAGTTTTGGCCTACCAGGTCTTGTTGATACCAATAGAGTTTTAAGAAATTTTACTTTTTTTTTTATTCTTTATTTAAAGCGATAATTCAGTAAAAAAGAAGTTGAGCCTCAGTAACTTATAGATCCGACATCTAAAAAAAAAAAAACCCTTATGTAATATACTTCTCTAACTTCATAATTAATAAAAGAGAAATAAAGATAACCTAGATTGTAAGCTCTAACGAGCAGGGCCCTCTGATTCCTCCTGTATTGAATTGTATTGTAACTGTAATGTCTGCCCTCACGCTGTAAAGCGCTGCGCAAACTGTTGGCACTATTAATAATAATAATAAATATATGTCGCTTGCAGGGCTGCATTGCAGGGCCCCACTAATTTTTCTGTATTTTTAAACTGACCTCAAGAAAAGAAAAGGCAGAAAAAAGAAGAAAAGTAAAGTAAATCTAAAAATGTGTTGTGCACCACCATATCAGACAACGAGTGTCTGATAACTCCTCAAGAGCATAAAATTGATCCATCGAATCCACGTTTTGCGAAATCGAGCTTCCTGTCTATTGATTCAGTAGGTTCCTCCATGTGCTTTATATCATTTACTGCTCTGATCCAATGACCTACAGTATAGTAGGAGGAAAGGCAGATTTCCACTGCTCTGGTATACAGGCCTTAGCCGCGTTAAGTAGATGTCTCACTACAGACTGGTGATACCTGATTTTAGAAAGAGCGCTAAGGTGTAGTAAGCAGGCTGCTGGATTCTGACCAAAAAGGCCAGTAAGATCCTTATTTAAAGCACAGACATTTTGCTAGTAAGGACGGATTCAGTAAACAGTCCAGATGATGTGAAAACCTGTCTTCTCCACATCTCCAACATGTAGAGTCACTGTTTGGGAACATACGGTTTAATTTTTCCAGAGACCTATATGATCTGGTTAACAACTTATAGCCTAACTCCTGCAATATTGAGGATATTGATGATTTATGTATAAAGTAAAACGTAAAATCTCTTTGGTCAATGGACAGTGTTTTATTCAAGTCTTTTTTTTCCCCATGCCGCAATAAAAGATGGAGTAAAGGAATCGGTTTTACAAATTGAAATAAGGAAAAATAACCTGTGCAACACAAACACAGTCTAAGAATATTAAAGTGATTTTAAACCTAGTTCCACCACTTTTATCTACAGGTAAGCCTATAATAAGGCTTAATTGTAGGTACTAAAAATATCTCCTACACCAGCATATGGGCCCTAAAGAAAGGGCCCGTGTCATGACCGGGAGTGACATCACGCGACTCTTGCCAGTCACAGAGGCGGAGGTCACGGCCCCGAAAGGAAGATGGATGCGGTCACCAGTGGGGACAGTAGGGACATTGTGGGCTTAGGACATTGTGGGCTTCGTTTGCAGGTAAGTGCAACATAGTGGGCTAGTATGTGATGCATGATAGCCCTTTATGCTTTTACCTTGCAGGGGGAAAAAAGAGGAAGTAAAACCCATCAGGGTTTACTTTCCCTTTAAATCTGCACAAAACTGATATTAATTTTTGGTGGATAGTCAAATCGTCCATTCCTTCCTTACTTTTTTTGGGAACTCAGTTGGCGAGATCTCTGTGGTCCCTGGCTCTGCTCACTGCCATTTGCAATGTGGAGAATGGAGCTGGATGACTTGTAAAGCATCCACAATGCCTGAAAATGGTATGAATCAAGTGGGTGATCTGAACATGCAAGCATCATTGCAGAACTAAACTACTGCTGTAGTTTTGGGGGAGATTCTTTCATTTTTTTATTGGTTAAAATTGACTTTGAGTAACTTTACAAGTTTCCATGATCAAATTCCTCACATGTTACAATAGACAACAGTAGTATAATAATTCAAAAAAAAAAACTGTACCAGTAATCATTTAAGGGCCCATTTAGGCCCCTTGCACAGGTAGGGTGTCTAGCTACTGTGTGTCCCACCAACGTTACAATGCACCCAGGAGGAACAGGTGCAGTGTCCACCTCCGCTGCCTGCAGCCTGTCAAAGTCTATGGCAGGTTGTGGCTGGACAGGGCTGAACGTTCTACCAAGTGGTACTTGCGTTTAGGGCACTTATATCTTCAGGAACAAATGCTTAGAAAGGCAGAAGGTCTGGGTTTGGGGCATTCTAAATCCTTGAAAATTTAGGGCCCTAAACACAAGAACCGCTCAGTACAGCATCTAGCCCAAGTCCAGCTGCTGCATTTTTCAGCCTGCCATAGACTGGACTATTCACCTGTGCCTCCCAGCTAAATACCCCTTTCCAAGGGGTCTTAGACCTGTACATTTAGGTAACACCTGGCAACACACGATTACGATGCTATTCATTTTAAAAGCCACCCCAAATGCACTAAGGCAGGGGTCTTCCCTTTACAGGGAATAAAAAAAATAGCAAGATCACCTGTCAGTGTTCGGAGCTCTTGTTTTCAACACAGAGTGCATCCTGGCAATCAAACATTGGCCAGGACTCGCTGATTGACTTGTGCTGTAACAAAGCACAGCACATTGCATGCACATGCCCCCTACCCAGAAGCGCTGATCACATATTAGATTCGTGATCCAGAGCAGAGCCGCTGCCCTGCAGCAGGAAATCTGCATGGGGTGGTCAGCAAGCGGTTAATTCGCAGAGATTTCCGCTCACTACTTGTTTTGACTGTGGGACAGGAAGTGAAGGAAAATCTCTGCAATGGGGCACATGGCGAAAAAAAAAAAATGTGACCGGGGTTATAACCCTCCCTTGTTCTATCCGAAAGGGGGAAAAAAAAAGTTTTGCCTATAGTCCTACTTTAAGGGCCCTTGGGCTTGGTCAATGGAGGCTTCCTGCCATATGCGTCTTTACTTGTGGGTCATTGTCTTGTTGGAAGGTAAACCTTCGGCCCAGTCTGAGGTCCTGAGCACTCTGGAGAAGGTTTTTGTCCAGGATATCCCTGTACTTGGCCGCATTCTTCTTTCCCTCGATTGCAACCAGTCGTCCTGTCCCTACAGCTGAAAAACACCCCCACAGCATGATGCTGCCACCACCATGCTTCACTGTTGGGACTGTATTGGACAGGTGATGAGCAGTGCCTGGTTTTCTCCACACATACCGCTTAGAATTAAGGCCAAAAAGTTCTATCTTGGTCTCATCAGACCAAAGAATCTTATTTCTCACCATCTTGGAGTCCTTCAGGTGTTTTTTTTAGCAAACTCCATGCGGGCTTTCATGTGTCTTGCACTGACCAGTGCTGTAGTCACATGTTGTACACCCACAGGGGTAATTGACACCCACAGGGGTAATTGTGGGCTGCATGCAGAAGATCATTTGGGATTTTGTTTGCAGTAATGTCTGTAGCCAGCTTAATTCTTTTCAGTGTTTGATATCACATTGGTTTTCTTGCCATCCATACCTAACACCTTGTTTGCTTTGTTACTGTTGAATTCCCCGCACTGTGAATCAGTGGATTCTATGGCTGAGCTTATCAGTATTTTTCAGAACGATTTTTCTAGCACATAGCAGGAAAAAAGCTTCTAGCATGTTGAAATGGGCAATCGATCAGTGCTCCTGATTTCTATCTTAAAATTTATTTATAATCGTTTGCTGCATCTGGACTCTGGAGATGTAGAAGTGCCACTCACATTTTTATTATAGCTGAAAAACATGTCTGCATATGAAGAGCAAGGGGTACATGCAATATCCAATTAGTCTAATTAATATTAGGCTGTTTTATTTATGGTGCATCAGCAAATATCTGCAGCATTGTTGAGTAAGTAAAATAACAGTAATATACTAATGGACAGCTGCAGAATATAATTAATATGTATTTTCGGCATGCTTATCTGTAAGAGCCACACTTGTGTAGACATTCCAGAGCCCCAAGACTGTTGCTGGGCACCACACTTTTCGATGTGATATCAAAACTGTCACTCGTGACATTCTATAGCTCCTTTCCCAGCACCTACATAAAAGGTTAAATAAAGAGGGGCAGAGGTGCTGGGCCAGCACAGACATTCATTAGATATGTAGAGAAAAGGAGAGGGCTATGGCGTACATGGAGGTAGGGGACTGTGCTAGGGAATTGTTCCTCTCGGAGTATTCACAGTTTTTAGCAAGTTTAGAGCAGGGGTTTTCCAAACATTCTAAATGACTAAAGGGGCCAGACTAACTGACACCAATGGAGCTAGAAAATGCCCCTGTGTCAGTGGGAGTAAACCGTGCCTCTGGCTTGGCATGTGGAAGTAAAAAAAAATTTGAATTGTGCCCCATCATTAGTGTCAGTGGAAGGAAAAGTTCCCCTGGTATATTATTATTATTATTATTATCCAGGATTTATATAGTGTCAACAGTTTGCGCAGCGCTTAACAAAATCAGGGCATATATTACAGTTACATTACAATTTGGTACAAGAGGAATCAGAGGGCCCTGCTCGTTAGCACTTACAATCTAGGAGGGAGGGTCAATTGATACAAAAGGTAATAGCTGTGGGGGATGAGCTTATGGAGGAAGTAAAACAGTGTATTAGTTAGAAGCAGAAAAGACTTCTTTAAAGTGAAGGGTTTTCAGGGATTGTCTAAAGATGTAAAGATTAGGGCATAGTCAGACAGATTGGAGTAGGGAGTTCCAACGGATTGGAGAAGCTCGGGAGAAATCCTGGAGGAGAGCATAGGAGGAGGTGATGAGAGCTAGAGAGCAGGAGGTCTTGGGAGCACCGAAGAGAGCGGCTTGGTTGGTATTTTGGGACTAGGTTAGTGATGTAGCTGGGGGCAGAGTTATGGATGGCTTTGTAAATTATTGTTAATACTTTGAATTTTATTTGTTGGGTGAGTGGAAGCCAGTGGAGGGATTGGCAGATAGGGGTGGAGGACACTGAATGGTTGGTAAGGTGGATGAGTCTTGCAGCGGCATTCATTATGGACTGAAGGGGAGATAGTGTAAGTAAAGGTAATCCAATGAGGAGGGAGTTGCAGTAGTCGAGGCGAGAGATAACCAGGGAGTGAATTAGAAGCTTGGTCATGTCATTTGTTAAAAAGGGACGTATTCTGGAAGTGTTGCGGAGTTCTAAGGCAGCATGCTTTGGACAGTGATTGGATATGGGCCTGAAAGGACAGTTCAGAGTCTAAGTAGTCCATCATTTAGGTGAGTGGGAAAAATAATTTTCCTGGGTGACAGTGAGAGGAATTATGCCCATTGTTGGTGTCAATGGAAGGAACAGTGCCGCATTCTTGATGTCAGCAGGAAATATAGTGCCCCATGTGTTGGATGAATGCAAGCAAAGAGCCGCATCGGGCCCACAGGCCACAGTTTGGTGACTGCTGGTTTAGAGGCAGATTGCAAGTGAATAAATCATTTGTGTAAAAGAAAACACTGCAAGTAAGCAGCGTTTAAAAAAAAAAAGAAATTACATTTTATTTTTTAATTTTATTTTTTTACGCTTTCTTTTAAAATGTTTTTTTTTTAATCACTTTTATTGCTCTCACAAGAAATATATACATCCCTTGTGACAGGCACTGGTTGTGGAGAGATCTGGGGTATAATAGACCCCAGATCTCTCTTCTGCCCTTAAAAGCATCTGATCACACCAAGATTGATGTGATCAGATGCTTTCAATTTTTAAAAATGGTGCCGTTTACTTCTGAGGCGGTGACTCCTGCCTACTGTAAAAGGCTAAATAGCAAAAAAGCAGATTGCCTCCTGGAAGAAACAATACTGGGATGATGTCTGTAGCTTCAGGCGTTCACAGAGTTCTGTGGATGTGAAAATACAGGTACCAACAGCCTTTGCGGCTGTCTGCTTGTAGTTCGCAATGAATTACCAGGGCGCTGTTGAACGCTCTAGTAGTTTATTGGGTCTTCCAGTAAGTGTGCAACTGCCTCCTGTACGAGGTATGAGCAGACAGCTTACCCCGACAGTCTGCAGGAACCCTACATTGCACCCGCGATCTGCGGATCATTTCTGCAATGCTTTGCAGGATGCTAGTAAAATGATAATAAATCCACATTTTTTTACCTGCAAAAAGATGTGCATTTATTTATTTAATTTATTTTATCTTTTTCTTCAAACTCCTTTAATTCTTGCAGTGCATGCAAAGACCCAGTGCAAGGAGGAACTTTGTGATTTGCAGCAGGTTATTTTTGGAAGCAGACAGGGACAGAGTACCTAAACAGGATATGGCAAGATCACCAGGTATTTGTTTATTAAAGGAGACGTCCAGCCTGAATTTGTTTGGCTGTGCTTCTCCTATGGGTCACAGGAATGCAATTCGTTTTGCACTCCTAAAGTCCGCTCTCTGCTGACCTCACAGGAATCAGTCCAGGCACCATGTCATTGCGACAATGAAGTCTGGATCCCCCAGGTGCCTGGACTGATACCCATCTCAGCGAGCCGGTAAAAGCCTGAGATGGCCATTCCCCGCCCCTCCACAGCTCAGCGCTCCAGTGAGCGCGGGGGAGCAGAGCGGAGAGCTGCTGATTGACAGTCAGCAGCTCTCTGCTCGGGGAGCTGTGAACTATCGGTGGTGTTCGATCGCTCGGTTCTCAGTGAAGAGGCGCCGGGGACTGATTCTGCATCTACCTAAGTATGAATATGGAAAAAACCCCAAACCCATACGTCTCTTTTAAAAGCTGCATTGTTAAAAGGAATTCAAATACTTTTGAAATGACATTAACACATTAAATGTATATGAGATTTTAGTGATTGGGTTCACATACAGTGCCTTGCAAAAGTATTCACCCCCTTGGCTTTTTGCCTATTTTGTTACATTACAGCCTTTAGTTCAATGTTTTTTTAATCTGAATTACAGTGGGGACGGAAAGTATTCAGACCCCCTTAAATTTTTAACTCTTTGTTATATTGCAGCCATTTGCTAAAATCATTTGTTTATTTTTTTCCTCATTAATGTACACACAGCACCCCATATTGACAGAAAAACACAGAATTGTTGACATTTCTGCAGATTTATTAAAAAAGAAAAACTGAAATATCACACGGTCCTAAGTATTCGGACCCTTTGCTCAGTATTTAGTAGAAGCACCCATTTGGTCTAATACAGCCATGAGTCTTTTTGGGAAAGATGCAACAAGTATTTCACACCTGGATTTGGGGATCCTCTGCCATTCCTCCTTGCAGATCCTCTCCAGTTCTGTCAGGTTGGATGATAAACGTTGGTGAACAGCCATTTTTAGGTCTCCCCAGAGATGCTCAATTGGGTTTAAGTCAGGGCTCTGGCTGGGCCATTCAAGAACAGTCACGGAGTTGTGAAGCCACTCCTTCGTTATTTTAGCTGTGTGCTTAGGGTCATTGTCTTGTTGGAAGGTAAACCTTCGGCCCAGTCTAAGGTCCTGAGCACTCTGGAGAGGGTTTTCGTCCAGGATATCCCTGTACTTGGCCGCATTCATCTTTCCCTCAATTGCAACCAGTCGTCCTGTCCCTGCAGCTGAAAAACACCCCCACAGCATGATGCTGCCACCACCATGCTTCACTGTTGGGACTGTATTGGACAGGTGATGAGCAGTGCCTGGTTTTCTCCACACATACCGCTTAGAATTAAGGCCAAAAATTTCTATCTTGGTCTCATCAGACCAAAGAATCTTATTTCTCACCATCTTGGAGTCCTTCAGGTGTTTTTTTTTAGCAAACTCCATGCGGGCTTTCATGTGTCTTGCACTGAGGAGAGGCTTCCGTTGGGCCACTCTGCCATAAAGCCCCGACTGGTGGAGGGCTGCAGTGATGGTTGACTGTCTACAACTTTCTCCCATCTCCCGACTGCATCTCTGGAGCTCAGCCACAGTGATCTTTGGGTTCTTCTTTACCTCTCTCACCAAGGCTCTTCTCCCCCGATAGCTCAGTTTGGCCCAGACGGCCAGCTCTAGGAAGGGTTCTGGTCATCCCAAACGTCTTCCATTTAAGGGTTATGGAGGCCACTGTGCTCTTAAGAACCTTAAGTGCAGCAGAAATTTTTTGTAACCTTGGTCAGATCTGTGCCTTGCCACAATTCTGTCTCTGAGCTCTTCAGGCAGTTCCTTTGACCTCATGATTCTCATTTGCTCTGACATGCACTGTGAGCCGTGTAAGGTCTTATATAGACAGGTGTGTGGCTTTCCTAATCAAGTCCAATCAGTATAATCAAACACAGCTGGACTCAAATGAAGATGTAAAACCATCTCAAGGATGATCATAAGAAATGGACAGCACCTGAGTTAAATATATGAGTGTCACAGCAAAGGGTCTGAATACTTAGGACCATGTGATATTTCAATTCTTCTTTTTTAATAAATCTGCTAAAATGTCAACAATTCTGTGTTTTTCTGTCAATATGGGGTGCTGAGTGTACATTAATGAGGAAAAAAATAAACTTAAATGATTTTAGCAAATGGCTGCAATATAACAAAGAGTGAAACATTTAAGGGGGTCTGAATACTTTCTGTCCCCACTGTATATGTGATGGATCAGAACACAATAGTCTAAGTTGGTGAAGTAAAATAGAAAAATATATACATAAAACTATTTTTCAGAAATAAAAAACTGATAATTGGCATGTGCGTATGAATTCACCCCCTTTGTTATGAAGCCCATAAAAAGCTCTGGTGCAACCAATTACCTTTAGAAGTCACATAATTAGTGAAATGATGTCCACCTGTGTGCAATCTAAGTGTCACATGATCTGTCATTACATATGCACACCTTTTTGAAAGGCCCCAGAGGCTGCAACACCTAAACAAGAGGCACCACTAACCAAACACTGCCATGAAGACCAAGGAACTCTCCAAACAAGTAAGGGGCAATGTTGCTGAGAAGTACAAGTCAGGGTTAGGTCATAAAAAAATATCCAAATCTATGATCCCTAGGAGCACCATCAAATCTATCATAACCAAATGGAAAGAACATGGCACAACAGCAAACCTGCCAAGAAAATGCTATGTCTAGCGCAAACCCAACACATCACATCACCCAAAGAACACCATCCCCACATTGAAACATGGTGGTGGCAGCATCATGCTGTGGGGATGTTTTTCATCAGTCGGGATTGGGAAACTGGTCAGAGTTGAGGGAAAGATGTATGATGCTAAATACAGGGATATTCTGGAGTTGGTTATGCAGTAATTTTTGTCTGTCAGCTTACCTCTCCTCCATGTGTTCACCTTTAGAGGCCAGCCACTCTCACCTGGCTGCTTAAATAATCTTCCCTCAGCATAGCTCCACCCCAGCCTCTAATTAGGAACACTATATTAACCTGTGCATTGCAAGCCAACCTCACTGATCAATATTGTGATTTGGCTTCCGTGTGCTCATTCCTCTGTGTCCTACGTCTGATACTGTTTACCGATCTTGGCTTGTTCTTGACTATTCCTGCTTGCTTGTGACCCTGACCTTTTGGCGTGTTCTCTGTCTATTCCTGTCTGCTAGTCTCCCTGTCTCCCTGACCTTTAGCTTATCTCCTTACTATCCCTTGTTGTCCTGGACTGCTGCTTCCACTCTGTCCTCCTGTAGCCCACTGTGAGCGTGAGCTGGGAGACCCTGGGGGCCGCGACCAGGAGCCAGTTGCAGCGCAGTCCATCCTCACCACTAGAGGCTCTGGTGAACACCTGCTGGCTCTTAGACTCCGCGCCCTGGGGAATCTTATGCTGTAGCACTCAGTGGGATCTGTGTTGTTGCTCTAGTGGACCTACCTTCCTGAACCACCCAGCGTTCCATCCGCAGCAATCAGCCGTAGGGTCCACCACCTTGCGGTGCACTCTAGACCCCAACCGGGTGCATCTGTCATCTGGACTCAGGTGACCTGACACTAGGACGGAGGTTCACCTTCCAGAAGGACAATGACCCCAAGCACACTGCTAAAGCAACACTTGAGTGGTTTAAGGGGAAACATATAAATGTGTTGGAATTGCCTAGTCAAAGCCCAGACCTCAATCCAATAGAAAATATGTGGCCATTCTTAAAGATTGCTGTTGACAAGCACAAACCATCCAACTTGAAGGAGCTGGAGCAGTTTTGCAAGGAGGAATGGGCAAAAATCCCAGTGGTAAGATGTGGCAAGCTCATAGAAACTTATCCAAAGCGACTTGGAGCTGTGATAGCCGCAAAAGGTGGCTCTACAAAGACATTGACTTTAGGGGGGTGAATAGTTATGCACATTGACTTTTTCTGTTATTTTGTCTTATTTGTCCTATTTGTTTGCTTCATAATAAAAAAAATAAAAAAAAAACATCTTCAAAGTTGTGGGCATGTTCTGTAAATTAAATGATGCAAATCCTCAAACAATTCATGTTAATTCCAGGTTGTGAGGCAACAAAACACAAAAAATGCCAAGGGGGTGAATACTTTTGCAAGGCACTGTATTCTATATTATTCTTGAACATTTTCTTCACTTTGTGATCCCACACTGATAAATAGCTAATTTCCAAGCAACTGTTTTAGTGTTGTGCCCGGTGTGCTGTAATGGTGCCAGCAGTCGATCAGGGGCCGTAGTACAGAGAGTGATCTGTGTTTAGCAGAAGATAACGAAGATATAAAGGAACAGGTGTACGTTGTCATGTTTCTGGAGTAATGATTGGTCCAAGATCTTTAGCGGCTTTCTGTTTGAGTGCAGAAGCCATTTGAAGAGCAGATGTCAGAGGAGATAAAAAAAACCCCGATGTACTAGATTATTAAGGATTAAGATATGATGTATGATCTCTAAGCCTATGATAGATTAGGGGTTTCATGTCTGTGCAGGGCCACAATTCTTCAAACTTGGAGGGGTAAGAGAGCTCTGTGGACGGGCAGTCATACCACTTCATAAATAATACAGGCGTACTGAATTTTTTAAGGATATCACTTGAAAACGCAGGGAATTGTGCTGTAAGGGAACTTTAAGAATTAGGGCAAATGCTATTGGCATGAGGCTCTGGTTGACAATTTACAGTTGAACTCCAGGCAAACCACTTAATTTAAAAATACAAATATGTGAATTGTGTTACCCGCTAAAGGATTTGTATTTCTGTTTAAAGTTTTTATAAACCTTTACATATACCCAATAAAGTGACTGGCCTCAGGTGATACACAGATAAAACAAATCCTTCAATATAAGCTGTACCTGTTTATCTGTAGTCTTCTCTTCTCTTGTCTACATTCGTTCAAAGTCCAGAATTTAGAACACTTTTTTGAGCTGTCAGAAAACAAGGAGTAGAAAGCTGAAATCACACTGCAGAGCTAAGTGAGGGAAGTTTTGAGAGCTGACTGGAGGGAAGAGATACATCCCCCATTACACAGCACACAGGAGCAGAGCTGAAGCTGTCAATCTGCTGAAGTTCCCTCCCCTGTCACCTTTTTTCTCTTGGTGTCAGGAAAACTTGTCAGAAGTGATTCATGCTGATAGCAGAGGAACAAAGCAGCAGACAGAAATTACACTTAGTGCTCTGGATTTAGACAAGTACACACTATAGATCAGGGGTCTCAAACTGGCAGCCCTCCAGCTGTTGCGAAACTACAAGTTCCATGAGGCATTGCAAGGCTGATAGTTACAAACATGACTCCCACAGGCAGAGGCATGATGGGACTTGTAGTTTCGCAACAGCTGGAAGGACACCGGTTTGAGACCCCTGCTATAGAGGGAAATGCTTTATTTGTATTTCATGTCGGAGGTTTACAACCACTTTAAGACAGTCTTAGGATACCGTTCTCCTTGCCCAGCAGAAATAGCAGGTTCTAGACCTCCCCTACAGCTACACTGCAGGTAAAGGTAAGCTGGCCATAGATGGCTTGAATTTTGTCAGATTGCTGCTGAATGGGCCGAAACTCAAGTTGTTGGTGGTCATACAAGCTCTACTCAACTCAAACTTGATTAAAAAATTGACTGAGCTCAATGGAAAAAGGAAAACTCAAGAGAGGCACCACTGTATTCAGGCAGGCGCACGGGCCACCACTCCTAAATACAATTGTCAGCAGTGGAGATTCTTCCATCCATTCTGTTTAGTGAGGATGGGAGAATCAATTGATTGTCCTCTTGCCTAGCCTGTGGGCTGAATGAGAGAAAATCTAACTGTGTATGGCTAGCATAACTTTCGGTAGATATAAAAGCAGTGGCAGCTGGTGCTAAACATTTTTGGGGATCAGCAAACCCCCCCCCCCAGGTCCTCACTCACCCCTCCAGGGGTCACGGCTATCTTGTCTTCTCCTCCCGGCTAACCTGATCTTCTTTAGATCCGCCTTCTTTTCTGATTGGCTGGGAGGAGAAGCCAGAAACCGATAGCAAATATTGATTTGCTCGTATCACAAGTGGGAGGGTTCGTAGCACAACCTTTTTCAAGCCAATCATGTGCTTGGAAAAAAAAAAAAGACAGACCTCATAGAAAGGCATTAGTCCGGCATGCAAACTAGGGGGGCGGCGCCCCTCCATCCCTTATGGACCGGCCGCCACTGTATAAAAGACCTGCAATGTTTCCATTTCTGTAAATCTGTAAAGATTCGTTTTACAGAGTAAATCTTTCTGTCCTTTATACAAATTTCCTGCAATCACCTATACATCCGTGTAGCACTTTCAGCAAATCGGACCTTACTACATTGCCCAGTGCAGTCAATCTAACAAATGGGAATTGCTCATTGGAGGAGTAAGTACAAAAGTGACATCAACAGTAATCCAAGTTCTCATGTGCATATTTTTCCAGTGTGCCTTTTTCTTTAGGCTTTTTGTGCAATTTTATTATATATAAATAAAGATTACATAAAAAAAAAAACAGTAAGTAGCTATTTCTTCGCTCTGCATACATAGACTTGTGTAAGCTGTAATTGTCTGACTGCAGTGGAGATAAGTAAATGATTAGGATTTTGCATTGTGCTGGAGATATCTGGATTAGAAAACTGGTAAAACTGAACTACATTTATTTCAGACACAGCTGCAGACAGTATTCTACCCTTCAGGACCCAACCCACTCTGTGAGAGGACAACAAAGAAGCAGCAGCACTCTGATGAGGTCCCCCTTCTGCTCTTTTCGCCTGTAAGTCCTCATGCACACAGGATGTTTTGCAAACTCTTGTAGAAGTCTTCCTCCTGGCAGCAGAGTTTTGGCAGAAAAAAACACCTGACGCTTGTAAAAGTGTGTAACGCATTTAGTTGTGTTTACAGGCACCAAGCTCGTGGGCTTTAATTCATTCCATTGGCCAGAATAATAATATATTCTAGTCATTGAAATAAATAATGATCAAGCCCTAAACGTGCCTAACGCTTTTTCCGCCAAAACTCTGCTGCTCCTCGAAGCACTGGCAGTGGTCTTTTTCTGCCACTAAAAGTCCCTGCCACTAAAAGCTGCTAAAAGCCTATGTAGAGGAGTGTAGAGGTAGGGGGAAAAATGCCGATGCCCCTAGAAGCAGCTGCAAAAACGTCCAGTGTGCATGAGGCCTAAGCATGCTGTCTGTGTTAGGTCGTATTGTGATTTGCAGTAGAGCCTTGATTGGGCTTAGCCTCCGTTCCCCAGCCCTAATGATGCATACACCACCACTACTTAAAGAGGAAGTAAACTTCCTCTGCTGACATTTACCTATAGGTAAGCCTATAATAAGGCTTACCTATAGGTAGTGAAAATATCTTTACATATATATCAATATATTTACATTGCATGCAGCCAGTGACATCACTGGCGCATGTGCTCTAAAGGACCAGCCGCGGGTGCCGTTGCTTCCGAGCACCATGCCATAAACGGTGGCTCCAACACGCATGTGCGGGAGTGACGTAATCGCGGCTCCGGCCAGTCACGGCGCAGGAGGCCACGGACCCGGAAGAGACTTCAGGGAAAATGTCAGCGGTGTGTGGGCGCAGCTGGAGCAGGTAGTATGCATTGCATACTATGAGCTACTAGCTCATTATGCCTTTGTTTTACAGGGTTTTTTTCCTTAGGTTTTTTTTCTGAGGTTTACAACCTCTTTTAATGGCCCTATAATCTATTTTTCATTAAAGGAAGAAGTACAGCCAAAGCTTGTTTGGCTGTACTTCTGTGGATCACAGGAGTGCAGTTTGTTCTTCACTCCTGTGACCTGTTTTTAGCAGACAGCGGGCTGAGGTCACAGTGTCGGTCAAGGCTCGGGCAAGATCGTGACTATATGGTTGGGATCCACCCACATACTTGGATCGGCACCTGATTCAGCTGCCCCAGTGAGTGCCTGGGGGGGGGGCAGAGCAGAGAGCCAGTGACTGTCAGTCACCAGTTCTCTGCTCATGGAGCTGTAAGAACTGAGCGATCAGCAAAGTTTGATCGCTCGGTTCTCAGTGTTAGAGCCGGCGGGGGAAAGATGCAGCATCGGACTGATGCTGCATCCAGCTAGGTAAGTATGACTCTACAATAAAAAAACAAATTCTCTTTTAAATAGCTTCTTATTGTGTTTTTCTGCCTCCTTGTAACATCCTCCATAAGCTCCTGAGCCTTTCCTTTTTCCTTCACGCTTCTGTTTGTTTGGAATGAGCAGTGCACGTTAGTTGCGGTCATCTGCACTGCTGTGTGCACACTACAAATCTCATAGTCCATAGTCAATCACTGGAGTGGGCAAGAGAGGGTGCCTATATTTCTTATATACAGTGGGACTGCGGAGAGCTAACTTAGCCACTCTCTAACAGAAAGTCAGCTCACAGCAGCTAAAGTAAGGGGATTTGGAAATTTTGAGGAAGCTGAGAGCAATAGAAGTTACATTTTGAGTTAAAGCGGTTGTAAACGCTCTTTTTTTTTATTATTATTATTTTGATAGGTAATCTAGTTAGATCATGCTAAGGTGATATTAATTAATCCTGTCCTACTGCTATCTGATTGAGAAATCTCAATGTACAAAATGTGTGAAGGAGAGGCAGCGCTGTGCCCAGGTGTGGGCTAAACTAATACATCCAAAAAATATATAATAAATAAGTGTAACCTAACACAATCCTATATTCTCTCTCTAATAATTTGTAATGTGATGGTGGTAATTCTATCTGAATAATATAATAGAAATCTATTCTGATGTGTGACCACACCAACACGTAATAAAAGAGTGGGTAACTAGACCCACATAAGGATTCACTTAAATCTGTGTATATCTAACCAAAAAATAAGAACAAAAATTCAAAAGTCCATAAAGTGTCCCAATGATGTAGTGCCAAAAAAAAATATTATTTGTAAACATATGTATCAAAAAAAGAGTTCAATAAAAATGTGTTCACTCCCACAAGTGTACATAGCAGATTCTTCATATATTGTATCCTCCACCGCTTATGATCGAAATCACTCACCGATATAAGTGGCTGGTGATAAGGAACCAGCAAACACGCATTCTTTCTTAGCAGGGTGCAATATTCTGCAGATCTGCAATAGATGATGATCTCCTCAAATGCAATCAATCTAGACATTCAACGGGTAAATTCCTTTCCTTCTCAAAGTGTAATGGTCTGTAAAACCCAAAAGATAGCTGCTTCCGACTCTCTTCCACAATTATCTAAACGGTCTCTCCAGAGAGGTGTAATCGGAAATAAAAGAGAAGCACAGCATAGCATAAAATCCTTTAAAAAAAGTTCCTTATTTATTTAAACCACATAGCACTCACATTTAAAAGTATATCTATTCAGCTCTCACAATCCCATGAGTAGACATCCAGTATAGCATGGTAACGATGCCTCCAACAGCTCACCCTACGTACGTTTCGTTGATAGACGTCCTCACGGGAGAATGCATGTTTGCATGTTTGCTGGTTCCTTATCAGCAGCCACTTATTGATTTCGATCATAAGCGGTGGAGGATACAATATATTAAGAATCTGCTGTTTACACTTGTGGGAGTAAACAAAGTTTTATTCAACTCTTTTTTTGATACGTATGTTTACAAATAAATATTTTTTCTGCCACAATTTTTTTGACACTACATCTTTTGAATTTTGTTCTTGTTTTTTTGGTTAGATATAGATATACATAGATTTAAGTGGATGCTTACGTGGGTTTAGTTACCTACTCTTTTATTACGTGTTGGTGTTCTCACACATCACAGTATATTTCTATTATATATTATTTCAATAGAATTACCACCATCACCACCATCGCGCTCTTGGCTCTTCATCTTCTTCGTGTGCCTCCATAGGATGTCACTTCCTATGGTTGGCACTGGTGCAGGCCCTCTCCTGTACCTATGGCTCCCATTGATACAGGACTTGTGTAAGTATTTAGGGAGGGGGAAAGGAACAGCTACTGAAAAGTGTTTTTTTTTTTTTTTTAAACTCAAATGCATAGAATGCGTTAGGGAAAAACCTTTTGACATTAGAACCACTTTAAGAATACATGCCTGAAAATATATTTTTTTTTAGTTTCACTTTAATGCTGCTAGTGTGAGACCGATTTTAGACACTTGTATGTAAAATTTATTTGAATGGTGACATAACTGGATAAAATGTTGTTTTGTATAGCTAACTAGAATTTGGCCTTAGGCCTAGCTCACACGGGGCATATCAATGTGTGCCACATGTGAGGGCTATGTTTACCCGCACAGGGTTGCACAGGTGTTCCATGCAGATACTGCTCCCAATCGAGCAAGTAAACTTGGCCTTCAGACGGGGCACGCATTGATACGCCCCGTGTGAACGAGGCCCTAATTAGTCTACTTGTAACTCTAGTCCTCTTTAGAAGGATATTTCTGCATACTATGAAGTATAAAAAAATCTCATTATGTATGATGGTAAGGCTCAACTATAAAAGGTGCAAGGAGTTCTCCTGTCCCCAGGCTCCTGAGGTTATGGGTCTCCATCAGCTTATCTTCAATGTGTCCTAATACTGTGTGTAGAGTTAAACTCTTGTGTAAGTTTCCTGGATCTGAAAACGTGAAGTTATTTTGGAGACACTTGCATTATCACCGGTGGCCGTTTGTGAACTGCACAGGGGTGTCATTTAAATATATGAGTATTTTAGGAGCGTAGAAAGGAAATTTGGCAGCCGTGTGCTGACTATAGATAGTAGTGCTATAAATCCAGGATTTCTCTATACACTTTATCACACAGGGAACTCTAGTTTCCAGGATGACATTTTAGTAACCAGCTCTGCATTTTTTTATACAATAAAGCCTCATATTTTATTATAAAATATATATTATTATTAAAAAAGTCATTTAGAATTAAAAATAAAAATAGGAGCCTGTTGACTGAAATGATCAATCCTCTTTGTATGAGATGTAAATGGGAAATTTTCAGGTTTGCATCAGTGCCCTGTGGCTTTTGATTATATATCTGGCATGGTGCACTAACAATTACAGCAGAAATGTCTATTATTGCATTGTGACCTGGCTGGCAGGGTTTATTTGTTTGATTCTTTATTGTTCTTCATGGATTCAGAAGACGTAAGACTGTTCTGCATTTTGCTGCCTACTGAAGCTGACTTGGCATGCACTGAACTACAGATATGCAGATCAGAAGAGACTGTGAATGCTAAGAAAATTATGATTTCCTTTTCTGGGACTTAAAGGGGTTCTCCACTTTCTATATGAAAAAACTTCAATTGTCATTGACGCTGATAGAAGAAAGGAACTGGTTGGGACTGCAGTGCATCCAAAAAAGCAGAACAAGTGATCTAGTAAGCTTAGGGTTAGTTTTATAGGCATTGGAAATGGCCTGGAATTGAGGGGGATATATATGGAGTAATCCCCTTTAGTGAGCATCAGAGGCTGCATAAGGTTTCCCTTCTTCTGACAAATTGCAGTTCAATAAGTATTTATTTATTACCGTATCTTGTTATTTGTACCATGCTTTTTCCAGCCCTTGGCTTAAATGATATCATGCTAGTAATGAAGAGACCTAACTAACCACATATTTGTTCATTTTTTATTTCTGTTTATGACTTTTTAATATTACTTTCAGTGTCTTTTTTTTTATTTATTTTTTTTTTTTTTAATGACCTTTTTTTTTTTTTTTAAACTTAGGAAAAGTTCCTTTTATCCATGTTGGGAATCAAGTAATATCAGAACTGGGACCAATAGTACAATTTGTGAAAGCCAAGGTAAGACTTCCAAGAGAATGCACTAAATTGTGTGATTGTGGAAGGAAACCTTTAAGTGAAATTCTGGCCGTTTCTTTTTTTTTTTTTTTTTTTTTTTTTTTTTTTAAATATGAAGTTACCCCTGTGACAGTCACTGCTTGGTCTTTACAATTTGGCCATCCTCAAAAGGGTCCCCTATTTGTTATTTCTGCAGCATTGTTGATTTACTTTGATCCCTTGATACATGGCGCGGCCATCCTGACTGTGGGCATCTGATGCCTACTGGGACTCTCTTCCGGGATTAGGTGCATGCTGGCTACCCAGCATGCACCTCCCGATCTTGCACATGTGCAGTTGGAATGAAGCACGCCCCACTGTATTCCCGTTTGAAAAATGGCGCCCATCTCTGCCTAGCATGGCGTCCTTTCCGGTTTTGAAATAACGCAATGCTAGCTGCAGGGGATGCCCATCGACTCCTGGGATTGATGGCACAGCAATCCCAGGAACCAACGGAAAAGCGAAATTTACGTACCTCGCCACGGCGAGGTAGGCCAGAAGTACAGCTTCAGGAGATCATAAAACGTAGAAAACGACAAAAAAAAAATATATATTTACACATATATACACACAGTGGGGACGAAAAGTATTCAGACCCCCTTAAATTTTTCACTCTTTGTTATATTGCAGCCATTTGCTAAAATCATTTAAGTTCTTTTTTTCCCCATTAATGTACACACAGCACCCCATATTGAAAGAGAAACACAGAATTGTTGACATTTTTGCAGATTTATTAAAAAAGAAAAACTGAAATATCACATGGTCCTAAGTATTCAGACCCTTTGCTGTGACACTCATATATTTAACTCAGGTGCTGTCCATTTCTTCTGATCATCCTTGAGATGGTTCTACACCTTCATTTGAGTCCAGCTGTGTTTGATTATACTGATTGGACTTGATTAGGAAAGCCACACGCCTGTCTATATATGACCTTACAGCTCACAGTGCATGTCAGAGCAAATGAGAATCATGAGGTCAAAGGAACCGCCTGAAGAGCTCAGAGACAGAATTGTGGCAAGGCACAGATCTGGCCAAGGTTACAAAAAAAATTCTGCTGCACTTAAGGATCCTAAGAGCAGAGTGGCCTCCATAATCCTTAAATGGAAGACGTTTGGGACGACTAGAACCCTTCCTAGAGCTGGCCGTCCGGCCAAACTGAGCTATCGGGGGAGAAGAGCCTTGGTGAGAGAGGTAAAGAAGAACCCAAAGATCACTGTGGCTGAGCTCCAGAGATGCAGTCAGAGATGGGAGAAAGTTGTCGAAAGTCAACTATCACTGCAACCCTCCACCAGTCGGGGCTTTATGTCAGAGTGGCCCGACGGAAGCCTCTCCGCAGTGCAAGACGCATGAAAGCCTGCATGGAGTTTGCTAAAAAAACACCTGAAGGTCTCCAGGATGGTGAGAAATAAGATTCTTTGGTCTGATGAGACCAAGATAGAACTTTTTGGCCTTAATCCTAAGCGGTATGTGTGGAGAAAACTAGGCACTGCTCATCACCTGTCCAATACAGTCCCAACAGTGAAGCATGGTGGTGGCAGCATCATGCTTTGGGGGTGTTTTTCAGCTGCAGGGACAGGATGACTGGTTGCAATCGAGGGAAAGATGAATGCGGCCAAGTACAGGGATATCCTGGACGAAAACCTTCTCCAGAGTGCTCAGGACCTCAGACTGGGCCGAAGGTTTACCTTCCAACAAGACAATAACCCTAAGCACACAGCTAAAATAACGAAGGAGTGGCTTCACAACTCTATGACTGTTCTTGAATGGCCCAGCCAGAGCCCTGACTTAAACCCAATTGAGCATCTCTGGAGGGACCTAAAAATGTCTGTCCACCAACGTTTACCATCCAACCTGACAGAACTGGAGAGGATCTGCAAGGAGGAATGGCAGAGGATCCCCAAATCCAGGTGTGAAAAACTTGTTACATCTTTCCCAAAAGACTCATGGTTGTATTAGATCAAAAGGGTGCTTCTACTAAATACTGAGCAAAGGGTCTGAATACTTAGGACCATGTGATATTTCAGTTTTTCTTTTTTAATAAATCTGCAAAAATGTCAACAAATCTGTGTTTTTCTGTCAATATGGGGTGCTGTGTGTACATTAATGAGGAAAAAAATGAACTTAAATGATTTTAGCAAATGGCTGCAATATAACAAAGAGTGAAAAATTTAGGGGGATTTGAATACTTTCTGTCCCCACTGTATAATCTCCAAAAACAAGTGTGGGTGGGAGCATATGTTAATCAAGCCATAGTTGCGATTTAGGCTGGAACTCCGCTTTAAGACTTCTGTTGCTGAGCTCCCTCAGAAAATGCTTGGTGCCTGGCAGTAGTGCTGATTCTGGGACTTTTGAACAAATGACCTGGAACAAGCATGCATTAAATGAAGTCAGAATTCTTAGTCTGCATTCTTATTCAAAGTCAGTGATTCAGAAAGAATCGAAGACATGGGACCAGCCAGGCAACTAGCATCTAGAGAAACACAAGTTAGTTATGGGAGCCTCTAGGTTTCTCTTAGCACAGATTTACTTTAAAGTGTACGTCTGCTGAAGTTTAGAAAAGTAAAACTGGTATAAATCTGCTATGAGACTGTATATGATAGGTTATTGACAGAATAAAGAATTATGTGTAACCAGGGGCAAAGTAGATACTTTGAGATCGTCTAAACGCACATACAGTAAACGTTTGTAAGCTTACATACATTTAAACACAAGAGAACCTGATCTGGGAAGCATAAAGTTTGTTCTATCCTCCCAAGTCCTCATGCACATAGATGTTTAGCAGCAACGTGTGTGCTGAGCCGTAAAATCCTTGGCACTTTTTGGCCCCCTTGGATCCGCACGTGCAGTGCATAGCCACCAATACAATTAAATGGTTGTTTGTGCTCATACTCAGGTAACCACCGATGGTTTCTGTATTAGCATTTACCCACACATGTGTGTGCAGAGAAGCATCATACGCGTATGCACAGGGAAAATGCCAATGCAAAAGCCAGCAGCGTTTACCCATGCACTGGCACATTCCGCTGTTCACTTGTATTAGTGGCTGTGTGTGTCGGCTTTCTGGGTGCCAGGAAGATTTTACGCCTCAGCACACAAGAGCATCTGAACGTCCGTATGTACATGAGGCTTAACTGTTAGGCCTCATTTACACTTGTGATGCCCTAAGAAAAGCGAACGGCGCTGGATTGCTTTTTAGAGGGCAGCTGGCAGAAGACCCGAAGCTGATGTGTCCTGAATGCTTGTTTTAACAATTGAAACCCTTCGTATATCGGTTGCAGTGGGATCCTAGTCATTTAAATGGCTCACATTTGGTGGCAATACTGCTGCAGCATGTGTACTATCCCCTTTGGTTGCCATGTTAGATTATGGCTGGCGATCAGGGGTTGGTAAAAACTGCAGCTCAACTGCCTATTTTTTACTGCCCCCCCCCCCCCCGCTGCCAGTGTGAATGACACCTTAGACTTCATATTACAAAGCATTTAGCAGAAGTCAAATGCACTCCATCACTCCAGGGCATTAAAAGTTGGGTACTTGAGTGAAACATCTCACCCCACCAGTTCAGATACATATAATAAAGTAGAATAAATCAACCAACCAGCTTCCAGTCATAAGTGAAATGTTTGTTTTTGGTGGAATGATGCTTAAAGGAGTTGTAAACCCCCAAGGTTTTCACTTTATTGCATTCTACGCATTAAGGTGAAAAACCTCCTGTGATGCGGGAGCCCCCCAGAGCCCCCTTTTTTACTTACCTGAACCAGTCTTTCCAGTGACGGGGATGAGCACACCAGCTCCAGCTGGTGTCTCAGGTCCTGATTGGATAGATTGATAGCAGCGCAGCCATTGGCTCCCACTGCTGTCAATCAAATCCAATGACGCGGGGGCCGAGTTCTGCTGTCTGTGTCAATGGATGCAGCAGCAGGACACAGGAGCGCGCCTGCAGGAGTGCCCCGAGGGAGAGCGGCTCTCCAACGGGGCACTCGAGAAGAGGAGGAGCCAGGAGCGCCCCTCAGGGACCCCAGAAGAGGAGGATCAGGGCCACACTGTGCAAAACCAACTGCACAGACAAGGGAAGTATGACATGTTTTCCCTACCCCAATCTGTCAGACTGTCTCCAAATGTATCCACTTTTAGGGGATCCCTGAAAACTTTCCTCTTCAGAGAAGCCTATCCTGCCTCCATCTAACAACTGCACTATTTTCTCCATTAGCTCACCCCCACAGCTATTACCCTTTTGTATAACTTGACCCTCCCTGCTAGATTGTAAGCTCTAACGAGCACGGCCCTCGGATTCCTCCTGTATTGAATTGTATTGTAACTGAACTGTCTGCCCTCATGTAAAGCGCTGCGTAAACTGTCGGCGCTGTATAAATCCTGTATAATAATAATGTTTGTTAGTTTTTTTTAAACGTACCTTTACATTTCCTTTAAAAAATTCTGGATTTTGTGAGCCTGAATCCACATATAGTTTTTATATAACAAAATACTGCTGTATATTATGCAGTAAAATAAAATCACCGGACAAGTTCTGTCTGTAGATATTATAGTAAAAGCATTGGAAAGCATCCAGGCTGGTCTAGGGATATTCTGTCAAGCTGAATTTATAACCCTAGTAAAGGGCCACTCTGCATGACGTGTATCTATACCACAGGCTGCCTAATGGCTCCACTGAGACACAGCAAATACCTGGAATTTGTTACATATATCTCTGTGATTGCAGTGGTGAGATGGCAAATGCATACATTTACATTTAAAGTAGATTTATTTTCACTTTTGCAGCCAAAATTTGAGACCCCCATTATGTGTGTTATATGTTCCCATTCACACTGCATACCTAAAAATATATATAAAAAAATCTTATTTCTAGGTGTTTCTTTGCACCAGGTTTATACGTAGGGCAGCTTCTATTGTTTAGAATAGTTTATAATGTGCAATTAGGTGCAGACAGAGGGACAGTTTTTTTAAAAATGTGTATTACCATAAAGTACAGTGCTGTACAATGTACCACCTCAGCATTGAGATCTTTTATCTCTTCTAGTTTACAACTGATAATGGTATATGCCAGCACAGAACAGACAGAGTTATGATAGTAAACATACCTTCCCAGCTTCTCCAGTACTATTACATAGAAGGGGAAAGCTAGGTAGATTTTTTTTTTTTTTTTAGTAAGCAGCAATTTTTAATATTTTTAAGTTATGTGAATGTGAGCATGTAAGATATATAAATTAGTTGTTATCCTAATTTGGCTTCAAAAGTGTAAATGCCCTATAAGATAACCTTTCCAGTTGTTTTGTATTATAATGTATAGATGTGAATTTGTTGCCTTGAGAGCCCATTCACACAGGGGCGACTTTGGATCCGACTTGAAGTCGCCCCAAGTCGCGCGACATGATAAAATCAATGTAAATGAATGAGAGCCGTCTTAATGCACACTACTGAAGTCGCTCCGACTTCAGAAAAGGTTCCTGTACTACTTCAACCTGACTTCTAGGCCACTTGTACCCGTTGATTTCAATGGAAGTCGCCTCCAAGTCGGATCACCGTTCATAGTGAGGCAACCTTACAGGAACTTTACAGGAACTAGAATGATGTCACAAGAGCTGATAAGCTCTGATTGGCCTCTGATAAGTTCTCTGTCCTGGAGGCGACTTCAAGTCGTGTTGTAAGTCGCGCTGTGATTCATACACAAATCGTGTCCAAGTTGCCTCCCAAAGTCTCGCTGGAAGTCGTGTTGCCCCTGTGTGAATGGGCTATTAAGGAGTATTCTGACCTAATGGAAAATATTTTTTTTTAAATGATTTGGTCTTAAAGTGGTGTTAAATGTTTGACTTAACAAAACCAAAAAAAAACATGTTATGCTTACCTGCTCTGTGTAGTGGTTTTGCACATAGCAGCCCCGATCCTCTTCTTCTCGGGTCCCACCTGACAGCGCTCCTGGCTCCTCCCCCTTGACCAGTACCCCCACTAGCAACCTCCAGCTTAAGGCTGGCTATGTGTAAATCAACTTTATTTCCTTCAACCAGGGATTGAAGGAAAGACAAATGACTTGATTCCCATTCACATTTAGTGTTGATTGGGGAATTCGGCCTACTGAGGTATTGTGTTCTGACGGCAGGAAGTTTCCCCGCCGTCAGAGTACAATGATTACTGCTGCCGCTACAGCCGGCAGCAGTAACCGTACAAATAAAAACCTCACGGGCTGGTTGTACTGAAGTAGTCTTTATTATTTATTTTAATTTCAGGTACTTATATAGCGCCGTCAATTTACGCAGTGCTTTACATCTAAATTGTACATTCACATCAGTCCCTACCCTCAAGGAGCTTACAATCTAAGGTCCTTAACTCACATTCATACATACATACATATACTATACTGTACTCGGGCCAATTAAGACAGGATCCAATTAACCTACCAGCAAACTCCAGGCAGGTAGTGTTGTGGTTGGGATACGAACCAGTGACCCTTTTGCTGCTAGGTGAATGTGCTAACCACTACACCACTGTGCCACCCATAAAAATTAATTTCAGTACAACCGACCTGCCCATAGATGGATCATAATTCTTCTGCTTCCTGCTAACTTGGCTGAATTTTGATAGGTCTATGGACGGCTTAAATCTTGGCTCACAATTGAATTTGTCATGAGGTGGACCTATGTACTCAAGTTAATCAGCGAATCCTGCTGCTTTTGGCTGGATTGGGCAGTGATAATTAATATCTGTATGGAAGCCCTTCATGATTGTTGCATTAAGACTCTCAGAAGAAACAATTGATCAAGCAAGTTTGAGAATCTGCCCCGATTAGGGCTATTTTCCTCTGATAAGCACCACTAGGAACATCTGTCAACGCAACCTAAATCCTCTGCTTTCCCTCTGAGTAGCAACAAGCATTAAAGTGCAAGAACCAAGAAAGTAATAGATGTCTGTGGATATGGTTGGTGCATTTGTTTGGTTTTTATTGCTTTTTTTTAAATTATTTTTTGGTGTGAGATCTTACAACTGGGATTCCAAGATAAAGACTGGTTCAGTGCATAAAAATCTTCTAACACACAATAAGCTTAAGCTAATACTTCTGTTTTGTGGGGAATTACCCTTTAGGACTTAAAGGGTAATTCCCCACAAAATTGAAGTATTAGCTTGAGCTTAAAGCTTAAGTGATTAGGTGTCGATGTTAATGTGAGTTGTGTTAAAGACCACCCTATAGTCAGTCATTGGCTTTCTCCCTACACAGGGCCATTCCCTCAGTGACAGCTTGGATGAAGTCCAGAGAGCAGAGATGAAAGCCTACATGGAACTGGTTAATAACATGCTTTTGACAGCAGAGGTAACTATGCCACTTCATTTTATGTTATCACTGTTAAACCCATGTCCATGCTTGGTTATGCTGAGTGAGTGGTTTCTCTATCTATTGCATAGTGAAGAAGGAACAGTGCGCTCCAAACGGTTTCCAGCCCAACAACATGAGTGCTGGGCTATAGCGGATGGTGCCACAGAAATCTAGAACATCAGATCTCTGCATCGCATCATGAGTTTAGAGCAGGAATATGCAATTAGCGGACCTCCAGCTGTTGCAAAACTACAAGTCCCATCATGCCTCTGCCTCTGGGTGTCATGCTTGTGGCTGTCAGTCTTGCTTTGCCTCATGGGACTTGTAGTTCTGCAACAGTTGGAGGGCCGCTAATTGCATATCTCTGGTTTAGAGCCAAATATTATTCACAATTAAAGCAACGTTTCAAAGCATCAAACCCCTTCATCATGCAAACAGTGACCATGGACAGATATGTGAGCTGCTAATCTCCTGATGAAAATGCTGACATTCCAACCAAAATAAAATCTAAGAGAAATATAGAGACTGTCACTGCTGACCATTCCTGAAAAATCCTGGTAACCCTATCTTTCTGGTCCAATGGCATTACAAGTGACTGACCTGTATTGAGTATGCAGATCAGCAGTTTTGATTTTGCTGCCTGTTCAGGTGAAGACCCCCAGTGGCAGCCTTTATATTAGACAAATATGTGAGCCATTGTGCTGAAACTTTGCTTACATTTTTAACAATAAGTGGTTCTAAGCTTATGATGTGCTTCGATTTTTCTAGATCAGGGGTCTCCAAACTTTCTAAACAAGGGGCCAGTTAACTTCCCTTCAGACTTTAAGGGGGGGGGGGGGCGGCTGTGGCCATTGGGAGTAGAAATTGTCCTGGCAACAGTGAGAGTAAGCATTGCATCTTTGCGGTCTGTGGGAAGGATATTGCCCATCATTCGTATCAGTGGAATGAATAGTGTCCCATCATTGGTGTCATTGAGAGGAATAGCGCCTCATCATTGGTCTCAGTGGAAAGAATAGTGCTCCATCATTGGTGTCAGTGGGAGGAATAGGGCTCCATAATTGGTGTCAGTGGGTGGAATAGTGCCCCATCGTTGGTGTCAATGGGAGGAATGGTGCCCCGTTGTCAGTTGGAAGAACAATGTTCATCATTAAATCATTGAATGTAGTTGTTTTAAGAGAATTCACCTAATTAGTACCTAAATATGTCTTAATATTGGCTTCCTGTACTCTTCTGCACAGTATAATGCAGACTGGAAAAGGGAATACCAGCACTGTACAAAAGTAAAGCTCACTGTATTGCACTATACCAGTGGTCTCCAAACTGTTGCCCAAGGCCTGAATGTGGCCCTTTGCCCGCTTTTATCCACCCTTTAGGGCACTATTCCTCCCATTGATGCAAAGTATTATTCCACCCACTGACACTAACAATGGGGAACTATTCCTGCCGCTGATATCAACGGTAGGGCACTATTCCCCCCACTGACACCAATGATGGGGCACAATTCCTCCCACTGACACAAATGATGGGGCACGATTCCTCCCACTGACACCAATGATGGGGCAAAATTCCTCCCACTGACATCAATGATGGGGCACGCTTCCTCCCACTGACACCAATGATGGGGCAGTATTCCTCAAACTGATACCAATGATGGGGCAGGGCAGTATTCCTTCAACTGATACCAATGATGGGGCAGTATTCCTCCAAGTGATACCAATGATGAGGCACTATTCCTTCCAATGATGGGGCACTATTCCTCCCACTGACACCAATGATGGGGCACTATTCCTCTCACTGATACCAGTTATGGAGAACTATTCCTACTGACACCAACAAGACATTATTCCTTCCACTGACACCAATGATGGGGCATTGTTTACTCCTATTGACGCCAAGACATACTCTCACTGGCCATAGTCCGACCCCCTAAAGTCTGAAGGACAGTAAACCAGCCCTTTAGAAAGTTTAGAGACCCCTGCGCTATACTGATAGGGGGGGGGGGGGGGGGCAGTGTGAGCAGAATTTGGTGATTCCTATTCATTGTCCAATCATCTAGCAGAGGATAGCACAGTGACCAAATTGTATTGCTTAAAAAGAGCTGAGAAAAGTGAAGACAACTAGTTATGCTGTGTAGTGAGGGTGGGGAAGGTGGCGACTCACAGGATTTACTGATCAGAATTACAGATCTTTCGGCAGGTACAGTGAGAAAAGAAAGTATTTGAGTCCCTGCTGATTTTGTACGCTTGCCCACTGACAAAGTAATGATCAGTCTATAATTTTAATGGTAGGTTTATTTTAACAGTGAGAGACCGAATACCAAAAAAAAAAAATCCAGAAAAAACGTATTTGAAAAAAGTTCTATATTGATTTGCATTTTAATGAGTGAAATAAGTATTTGACCCCTGCAAATCATGACTTAGTACTTGGTGGCAAAACCCTTGTTGACAATCATAGAGATCAGACGTTTTGTGTAGTTGGCCACCAGGTTTGTACACATCTCAGGAGGAATTTTGTCCCACTCCTCTTTGCTGATCCTCTCCAAGTCCTTAAGGTTTCGAGGCTGACGTTTGGTAACTTGAATTATTTCATTTTTAATGCCCTGGCTGTGGGAAGGAGGTTCTCACCCAAGATTTGACAGTACATGGCCCCGTGCATGGTCCCTCTGATGCATTAAAGTTGTCCTGTCCCCTTAACAGAAAACACCCCCAAAGCATAATGTTTCCACCTCCATGTTTGACGGTGGGGATGGTGTTCTTGGGGTCATAGGCAGCATTCCGCCTCCTCCAAACACAGCGAATTGAGTTGATGCCAAAGAGCTCGATTATCATCTCATCTGACCACAACACTTTCACCCAGTTCTCCTCTGAATCATACAGATGTTCATTAGCAAACTTCAGATGGGCTTGTACATGTGCTTTCTTGAGCAGGGGGACCTTGCGGGCGTTGCAGGATTTCAGTCCTTCACAGCGTAGTGTGTTACCAATTCTTTTCATGGTGACTATGGTCCCAGCTGCCTTGAGATCATCGACAAGATTTTCCCATGTAGTTCTGGGCTGATTCCTCACCATTCTTATGATCATTGAAACTTCACGAGGTGAGATCTTGCATGGAGCTCCAAACTGAGGGAGATTGGCAGTTATTTTGTTTCTTCGATTTGCGAATAATCGCACCCACTGTTGTCATCCTCTAACCAAGCTGCTTGGCAATGGTCTTGTAGCCCATTCCAGCCTTATGTAGGTCTACAATCTTGTCTCTGACATCCTTGGACAGCTCTTTGGTCTTGGCCATGGTGGAAAGATTGTAGTCTGATTGATTGTTTCTCTGGACAGGTGTCTTTTATACAGGTAACAAGCTGAGATTAGGAGCACTCCCTTTAAGGCCCCTTTCACACTGCCGCGACTTGAAAGTCGCGAAATTTTGCGGCCACGATTTTAGGGAATGCCCGTGTAAACATGATGTCTATGGACCTCAACTCGCATCAAATTAGGACCAAAGTAGTACAGGGACTACTTTGGAGTTGGTGCAACTTGAAGTCACACAGATATGAATGGTTATCATTGGGAATCATGGGGTACGACCTGTCATGTGACTCTGATGTCCAAAGTTGCAGGAAAAGTCACACAAGTGTGAAAGGGGCTTAAGAGACTGCTCCTAATCTCAGCTCGTTACCTGCTGGGACAGACAGCTGGGAGCTAGAAATCTTGCTGATTGATAGGGGATCAAATATTTATTTCACTCAATAAAATGCAATTTATAACTTTCTTGCAATGTGTTTTTCTGGATTTTCTTGTTGTTATTCTGTCTTTCACTGTTAAAATAAACCTACCAATAAAATTATAGACTGATCATTTCTTTGTCAGTGGGCAAATGTAGACAATCAGCAGGAGATTAAATCCTTTCTTCCCTCACTGTAATGCCCCGTACACACGATCCGAAAATCGGACGACAGATCGTCCGACTTTTTCCGCTTACTAGTCGCAAGTAGAAATTGAATAGGTTACTAAAGTCAGGAAAATTCTCGTACGTCAGAACAAACAAAATTGGAAGCGATGTCATGTGTCGTAGTGTATTTGTATTGTATTTTCGGACGACAAGTGTACTGACTAAAGGAAAATCGTACGATCTGGCATAGTACGAGGAACATATTTGTGGTTTTCCTGATCGAATAATATCGGATGAACTGTTGTGATCGGCTCTCGAAAGCTTTGTACTAACGACCTGATTATCATACGATCATGTCAAAAGCGTTATTTTTCGTCCGATTTTCGGATCGTGTGTACGGGCCATAAGTCAGGTAAGCCCTCACATTACACAACTAGTGGCAAATCCTGCATATCTGATAGAGCAACAATCTATGTGTGATGTGAACACCTTCATTTTTGGTAAAAGATAATTCAGTAGTTGGATTGGTCTACAGATGTCCGACTTCCATCTAATGTCTTTGGCTGGACCTGAACATTTCTGTTGAGCTGTTCTATAGTCCTCTTTACTGGACCTTGTCTGAAAACAAAGAAAACACGTTATATTTGAATGCTTTTCTCCCTCTGCCTTCTCTCTTTGTACATGATCTTTTTTTTATACTGTTTATTTTCTTGCAGTTATATATTCAGTGGTGTGATGAAGCTACACTAGAGGAGGTGAGTGACTCCAAAGCATTTATCTTGGTTAAAATTTAATGAGAAAACACTTTTGCTCACAATTGTTGGTCCCTTCTCATAAATGAAACATTGAGGTTTTATGCCATTAGTTGATACAGTGTGTTTTTTTTTTTTTCTGCTGGCACATACATTTTGCAATACATCTGGCAAATTTTAATATAGCTGTTAGCCATTTTATATATTTATATATATATATATATATATATATATATATATATATATATATATATATTTTATTTATTTGTTTAGAATAAGCAATGTTTAAAGGGAAACATTTACTGCTGCGGGCTACGATTTTCATTTGGGAAATATCCATTGTGGATAAATGCAGCTTATTAGGCAGTGCTGTATATTTTCTTCCTGTGTTTGAGGTTCTTGTGGTTTTTGTGTTTACGCAGATCACTCAGCCCCGGTATAGCTCACCGTATTCATGGCCTCTCACTGCCATTCTAGTTCTTCAAAAGAAATGGGAAATTAAGAGGAAAATGAAAGCCATTGGGTGGGCCGGGAAGACACTGGAACAGGTGAGTAGAGGAGTTGCTTTCCAATACTGCATGCTAGGAAAAAAAAAAAAGTGATATTCAAAAAAAAAATATCAATGAGGATCTGCAAGGTGACATAACCCATATGATTATGAGTTTCCTAAAGCCAGATCAGTGAAACAAATTCTAATTGGCTGCTTTGCATTACTGAGCTTTACTTCTCTTTGGCTTATTAAATATGCCTGAACATGTTTGTAATTGTAGTTTATTCTTTTTAAAGAGAATCTGTCTTGAATAAATATGTGAGATTCCTCAGATGAAAGCTTACATTCTTTGATTTGTGTGAATAACTGTTTCAAGACATTGACCTTTACAGTAAATCTCTGGCCTGGCTAAGGACATTCAGGTATTTTTATATTATAAGTGGTAAATGACCTTTCAACAAGCCATCCCAGACTTCTGGAGCTGCAGGCAAAATGAAGCAATTCCTCCTCAAAATTCACTGCAGAAGCACTAAAGACTTTTCAGGAGCTCAGCTCCCTCTGCTCCCCCTCCCTGCAGTGACTCCGCCTTCAAGCTTTCTAATCAGCATTGTAAACATAGAGCAGGTGCTATGGGAGAGAGAGAGAGAGAGTAGCAGGGTGAGCTGAGCTGCTGAGAAGGAATGAATTCAGTACTTCTGCTGTGAAATTTAAAGTGGAACTAAACCTTATCTGAGCACCACAAACTGAAAAACGCTACTTCATTCATTTTTAATATTCAAAGAAAACGTACCCATCCATGTCTCCATGCTTTATTTTGTTGAGAAATCACTTTGAAAAACACCCCCTAGCATTCCTAGCTGCCTTCATCTTGAGTAAGGGCAGTTGATTCATGTAGTATTTACTTCCTGGAATCCCTCTGCCCTTAGTTCAGACATGCAGGCAGCAGGGTGTGCTTAGCTGAGAAACCATTCCTCCCCTCCTCCAAATGAAAGAGAAAAAAAAGCCCACGAAGACTTTTGGGATGTATGACATCATTTTGGCTTAGGCAATGGTAAAAAAAAAGGTTAAAGCTAGAAAATATAATATACCTACCTATCTATTTACTAATGTTAGCAACATATGGATTCAAACTGGTTAATGTAGATTGAGAGAGTTTAGTTATGCATTAGGGAGGAATTACTCCACAGTAGCTGTAGCTACATTGGTCAGTGAGGGATTGCTATAAAGCTCAATTACTGCCTTTCAAGGACCTTAAATGGCCTTTGCCTAGTCACAGGTTTACTTTAACCTGTTATTCTTTGGTGACATCACTTACTTGAAACTAGTGAGTAATTCGAGACATTGGGAGCTTACTTCTAAAGCTTGCTACACATGTATAATTCTTCATAAAGAATGCCCAACACAAATTATATTCCACTTATATACATCATCGTGGTACATGTGTGAGCCCCATGTGCTGCATTGTAAGTAAAATTGTGCTGTCACTATTTAATTTCAATCTTTTTGTTGAGTTTATATAACAAAGAAGGCCCCCAACAATGCACTTCGGTACATATATCATCAGTGTTGTTACAGAATCAACCATAACAAGGCTTTCAGCTTAAGCATAAAGAAAGTTATGACTATGACATAACAGTTGATTGCAGAATAAAGGAATGAACAATATCTAATAAGGTTGTGTTACATAACCACTATTTTAGGCTACTGTTTTTCTTGTACACAGTGTAAATAAGGTACAAAAAGGTTGAAGATTTTCAAGATCTCCAGGAGAAAGATCTTTCTTTTTTTTTTTTTTTTAATAAAAAAAAATAAGGGGGGTGGGGGTGTGGTGGAAGTTAAGGAATAAATAGACATGGAGTGCAATTGAGAAGCATAAAGCAAAAATGAATGTAGCTGAGGTACCCAAGTGGTACTACAGTAGACCCTCTCCAAGTACCAAAGCCACGGTGGCCAGGTTTTATAGAATTTAAGTGAATGCTGGTAAGGGCACACACAAGTTTATCATTGACCATTATCCCGTTCAGTTTCTGTGTAACTTATTCAATTGGTTCCAGCACCTGGCTTGCAATATCTATAAGGCTCATTAAATCAGGTGTTCTAAGATCTTGTTGGCCATAGGAATTCCTCCCCTTATTTTTATACCTATCTTAAAGTACCCATAGACCAGAGGCGACAGTTGTAGACATTTTCACTTGGACGGAATAAGATAGTACAGTGGGTCCGCTTTTTTATTGAGTTTAATGTTAACCACCCTAAGGGCCAGTTCACACTAGTGCGATGCCGGACCAAGCTCGTGCAGGACTCTGTTTTTTGTCCGCACCAGAATCGGATCACATGGAAGTTCACACCCATGTGATCCGATTCTGAAAATCGCACTGCGTTTTGCAAATTGATTGCGGGGGTTTCGTTAACATACACGCCGTAATTGGTTCACAAGAACAGGTTTGCGATTTAGATGAACATCTAGTGTGAACTAAGCATGAAAGAATACAACATTGCCAATAAGCCACTTTGTTTAAGTTTCCCTGTGCAGTTTGAAATGACACATCTTGTGATCACCCTGGGGATGCTTGAGTACTATTTTTGACACATTTTTGGGACCATTGTCATTTATACAGCGATCAGTGCGATTAAAAATGCACTGATTACTGTGTAAATCACACTGCCAGTGAAGTAGTTAACCACTAGGGGTGGGGAGGGGTTAAGTGTGTCCTAGGGGAGTGATTCTAAATGTTAGGGGGATGGGCCGTGTGTGTCATGTCTCTGATCACAGCTCCCAATGACAGGGAGCAGAGATCATTGACACTTGTTACTAGGCAGAACGGGGAGATGCTGTTTACATCAGCATCTCCCCGTTCGTCCTCTCCGTGAGGCGATCGTGGGTATCCCCGCAGCGATCGAGTCCGTGAGACCCCGCAACCCGACTCACGGAGCATCACGGCCGGCGCGCGCGGTATTCAAATGGACGTACAGGTACGCCCATTTGCCTAGCCGTGCCATTCTGCCGACATACATCGGCGTGCGCCGGTCGGGAACCGGCTAGAATGACACTTACAGGCCAGTGCCTAGGGCAACTGAACTAGAGGAGGCAGCACCAAACTTCAAAATGTACAAATTGTGGCAAATTTTTGTTTCCAGTTTCTCTCCACCTCTGGACAATAGAGAACTGTATGGAGAAGAGAGAACAGGGAATATCAAGAGGAGTCAGAAGGCTCTTTATAATTAAATAAAAAGCATTAGCTATCTCTGCTTTTTCTTGTTTGATGATCTGTACAGATGTGAATGTACAATGTATATGTAAAGCGCTGCGTAAATTGACAGCGCTATATAAGTACCTGAAATAAATAAAATAAATAAATGTAGCTTTGCATGAACCGTGCACCAAATGATGCTTCTAATGCCCCATACACACGGTCGGACATTCCAACAACAAAATCCATGGATTTTTTCCGACAGATGTTGGCTCGCACACGGTCACACAAAGTTGTTGGAAAATCCGATCGTTCTGAACGCGGGAACGTAAAACACGTACGTCGGGACTATAAACGGGGCAGTGGCCAATAGCTTTCCTCTCTTAATTTATTCTGCGCATGCGTGGCACTTTGTGCATCGGATTTGTGTACACATCGGAATTTCCGACAACGGATTTTGTTGTTGGAAAATTTTATAGCCTGCTCTCAAACTTTGTGTGTCGGAAAATCCGATGGAAAATGTGTGATGGAGCCTACACACGGTCGGAATTTCCGACAACAAGGTCCTATCACACATTTTCCATCGGAAAATCCTATCGTGTGTACGGGGCATTACAGTGCATTCTTCCATTAAGTTTTACTAAAATAATAACATGACGCAGTGGGTGGAGCTTATGACAAAGGGTGCCATTGTTCAGATGTACCTAGGGCAGCATAATGTAATAAGAATATTCCTGTGCTACCCAATTGGAAAAAGAAAAGAAAACAAGAACTCAGAAAAATAGTAAAAACGCACGTATGCGACTGGACAGCTGCATGCACCGAAGCAAGGATCAGACATAAGCCCAAAATCAAACTGAGGTATGGGGGGAGGTGCTGCGCTAACCAGAAGAAAGCTGTAAATCTCTGACCCCTGAAGAAGTCACGTGATCGGTGATGTCACGCGTAGGGATGGAATAGGCTGTTTCACATTGCTAGACACAGAACGAGTTCGCTGCTCGTAGAAGAGAGGTTTGCTCTGCATTGTTTTTATGTGAGTACATCTACTTAAAGATTTTTAATAAAGCATTACCTGGTTAATACATACTTCACTATCAAGTACCTTTGTCCTGCATATTCCTGTACATACATACCTGAGATGTGGAGGCTGAGCTAGGATCCGCGCTGGTCCAGGACCCCTGATAGGACCATAGCCACTTGTAATCAGCTGCCATTAGGATAACCCAACACCGGCAAGCGTGGATATAGGGACGCAATGGAGGCTCAGGACCTGGCATTTTAGCTACAATTCATGCGGTTGACCTAGCACCGCTAGGTAAGGGGCCACTGCTTACATTAGTGTTTTATGCACGAAGAGGACACTGAGTGAATTGCATCCCAGACACCCCACTGTTGTTTTATTGAATATACCAGAACTTGCTTTTGCACCTTCAATGACTCTTACACTGGCACTTTAAGTTTGCTGCACTTACTGGCATGTCATTGGTCATTTGTTTCGCAGGCCAGCACAATATATTTTATATCACTATTATTGGGACATTTATTTATATTATTTATTATCCATATTGCGTTGGATTGATGTGTTTTATTTGCGATATCTAGATCACCTTTAAGCACTGGCACTTTGTACGTTTTGCACCATTTTTTTAAGGATATGTTTTTGATGGTTATTTCTGATTTATTCTATGTATTTTTATTTAGAATTATTCACATGAAGTAGTGTTTATGTCCCTTTGTGCACCTACACATGATTATCTAGATTTATATGTTTTTAGTGTCAACACTTATTTATGCGATTTAACATGTGATTTTTTTGTCATTTAGTATATACCAATTGAAAAGGATTTTTTATGCACTTTTTTTCACATACACATGATGCTGATTATTAAGACTTGAATGTTTTTTAGTGTCAACACTTATTTATGCGATTTATTATGCGATTTTATGTCATTTTATTGACCACAGACAGAGATTTACAACTTTCTTCTGGTTAGCGCAGCACCTCCCCCCCATACCTAGGGCAGCATAATGTCTAAATACAGCCCTGCTTAGTTAGTGTATGGCAAGAGCCATCACTTTGTAAAATAGGTATGAACTGGATGAAAATCATGCATGATCATGAACTTAGTGTGTTTACACCCAAAAACAAGTATCTTTTTACTTTTGCACCTTTTAGAATTACTTTAAAATTGTAGAAAATGTAAAATAGGCTTTAATTTCCTTTACACAATCTTGGTATAAACAGAGACCCCGTGTACTTTGTTTTATTGCAAAAATGACCTAACCTGCTGACAGATTACTTTTGTGCTAAACACACACACACACTTACTCTGTTATGTATACATTGTACAAGAAGGATTGCATTCTGTGCGCACAGAGCGGGGCGGTTATAGACTTCAAAGGCTCCTGTGCAGAAAACCATTAGGTGCTAACCACTGCCACCCATATCCTTTTCACAAGAAGATAATTACTTTTAAAGTTCTGATCCTGCCACGTAATATCACTTAAAGCAGAACTCCAGAAAAGGAATAAGTCCTTCCTTGCCATGAGGCTGTGCCCGCACTGCAAGGACCAACTGTTTGTTTGTTTATGCCTAGAGGAGAGAGTACAGCAGATATACTTACTTAATCCTACACTCCCAAAGCTCCCCACATTGCTAGACCGGTCCCTGCTGCCTTTTTTTCCCTGCACTCTGGTCGTCTAGGTCTTCTGATGTCGAGGTTGATCCAAGGACCACTGACCTGCATTGGATGTGAGGACCCCAAGGGACAGTCCACTGCTGGTGAAAAACAACGTTTGCCATGGGGGCAGAGGATCAGGTAAGTAAATCTGCTATTACTGTCCCTAGGCTAAATGAGCAGTTAACCCTTGCAATTCAGGCACAGCCCACTGAAAAGGAGAACTTTTTATTTTTCTGGAGTTCAGCTTTAATGCTTCCTATGCAACAAATGTGCCCTAGGTATACCATAGAAACAGTCTTGGGGCACACTAATCTGGTCTGTCTGCACTATTTGCTGCTAAGAGCTCAGGCTTTACCTGCACTACCTTTTATAGGCCACCTTCTTTTTTGGGGCGCCATGATGCATCACAGTCATTACATTTAGATCAAGTGATATTTTCTCCCCTATCCTAAGATAATTCTTAGTATATTATAGGATAGAAAATGTTCTAACACGACTGTTCAACTTTTCTAAAGAT
Organism: Lithobates clamitans; assembly: GCA_037952925.1. Taxonomy (NCBI): domain Eukaryota; kingdom Metazoa; phylum Chordata; class Amphibia; order Anura; family Ranidae; genus Lithobates; species Lithobates clamitans. Next base: position 6,062,255 of record JBBGZY010000014.1, read on the forward strand.
TTTAAGGCTTCAAGCACACTGGGAGTCAAAAACGTCAATTTTAGGGGTGTTCAGTGTTTTGTTTTCTGCCTCCATGTAAGTCTTTGGTTACTTGCACACAGGCATTTGTAGGCGTTTAGAGGCAGAAAAAAACCCCCATCTTGCACAGTCAGTAGAGGAGGGTTTCGGCAGAAAGAAATGCTGCACATGCCTAAATACGCGCAACTGCGCCTAAGCGCCAGGTATGTTTAGTGCTTGAACGTTCATTTATTTCAGTGGGCAGAATAAATCAATATTCTAGCCAATGAAATGAACGCCCAAATGCCTGACGCACTTAAACCAGTTTGCAAAACGCATATTTAGGCATGTTTTTTTTAATGCTAATTTTCTCCTAATAGGAGAAATGGCGTTTAGAAGAGGTCTCGTGCACACCCGGTGTGCATGAGACCTAAAGGGTTTTTGGGTGTCATTTGTTATCTATTCGGACTGTATGCCCTGTTGTTGTTGTTTGGGGGTTTTTTGTTTTTTTTTTTATTAACTGTCATACATTCAAGCTAGAAAGCATTTCAGGTATTTTACACCTATGTGTAGCACAATGACAAGACAACACATCAATAACTCCTGTCGTATGTTGGTTTCAGATGAAGAAATTTGTGCTGAATTATCCCAGATGACACGGTGATCGCTATCAGTAACATATTTCTTAAGCTGACATACCTAGCTAGATCCCCTACAAGCATACACTGCAGATATTGACAACTTTTATCTCTGTCATTAAAATTTCTGTGGCATTTTTAGCGTTTTGTTCTGCTAGACTTAAATAACTGTGAAAGTAGAGATGTTTTATTTTCCTGCAGCCGCTAAACAGAGGAATTCGGTGCGTTTTGTTGGAGGCAGATGGAGAGATGGTTTACATGTCTGGTTCTCGTACACCTCAAGGCCACGATCTGTTATCTCCACTTTGTCTTATCTGATAAAGGCTTTCAAAATAGACTGATTTCATAAATTGTCTAGCAACAAGACTATAAATCCTAATTTAATTTTCTCAGTGTATAGTTCTTTTTATATAAAGTACTTTAATTTCTAATGCCTTAAGAAAACAAAAAAATTGGTAAATGTAAACTTTCCATCTGGTCTGTTAACTGAACGTTTGCTAAAAGAAAACCTGTATAAAAGGAAGTATGTAGGTATCCATTGCCTACCTACTTGTAAGTTGCCTGCCTGTCATACTGATCCAATGTCTTCAATATTTTGGGTCGCTAAAGCTGGCCCTAGATACCTAGTTTTTTAATTTTTTTTGATCAGCCTGTGAGCTGTTTGTAAACAAAAATAAATGGATTCGCTCATCCACACATACAAGTTGGATGGAGGAATCCTCCCCGCTCTGTCATTGTTAGATCAACTTCTGTTGAATGGGAACGGCCATGGATGAATCGAAAATTTGTCCGGTGTCTGCTGAACTGGTCAAATTTCGATCCATCTATGGGCAGCCTAACTCCGAACATATATGCTGATCAGCTGTTCAGTTGGCATCCTTCTAAAATTGCTAGCTTACTGGCTGTCTGATTTCAATACATTCTGGGTCACTGATTTGGAACAAACAAAAGAGTAAATCTGTACACTTGCTCAAGATTGATGATTTGGGATAAAGTCTTTGGATGATCGTGACAGGTAGGCAATTAAAATTTTCAGAAAGACGGCTCAGAAAGGGCAGCCTTTATATTTCTCTTCGTGCAGTTTCTCATTTGCATTGTTCATGCCTTTGTGATCACCTTTCGGTGATCTGATGTTGGTCAACAATCAAAGATCTTTACTTATAAAGCTGGTCGCAAACGGCTCATTTTTTTTTTGTTCAGTCCATGGGCTGATTGAGCAAAATCAATTAATTCCCCCATGAATGCAAAACAATGTGGAAGTATTCATCTAATAAGATTCAGTCACGTTTTCTCCAACATATTTCCATCCAGCTCAGTTGATTTTTTTTTTAATTTGACTTTTGTTGAGCCTAGCTGTTTTTGCCGGGCCACTCAAGTCTTGAATTCCAGTTCAGTAGGAATTAGCTGAAATTCAGGCCATCTATGGCCAGCATAAAGCTTGTAGTATTTTATTCAAATGTTTGTGTGGAAATTGTGAAGAATCGTTCCTCGGAGCATGCTATCTTGCAATTATTGGGCATCTCATTTTGTTTAAAAGCTCTATAAATTTTGTCAAAACCTGCTACATGAAAGGAATTCCAGATGTATTAAACAGGATACTTTCTTGCATAGAACATGCCTAGTACAATAACTTTAAATGTTCTTGCTACTATGATCAGAAACGATAGTAGATTTGACCCCAAAACTGTAGAACTTATTAGCAGAGGTTCTGAAACCTATTTTAAGGGTTCCTTCAGGTTAAAAACCTTGAGTAAGTCTGCTATAGAGTATGACTTGAGTGACAGCTTTGAGTCTGCTGAGCCTACTGACTTCACATCCAAAATGGCTGTGGCCCCACAGCAGTCTCAGAGCTTTTGGATATCTACACAGGGGAGGCTTTTACAGGTAAATATCATGTATAAAACACATGAAATGCACATATAATCTTATGATAATAAGTTTGATGAAATATTTGATCAACATCAGATCACCGAAAGGTGATCACAAAGGCCTGAAAAATGCAAGTGAGAACCTTTACTGAGAGAAATATAAAGGCTACCCTTTCTGAGCCATCATTCTGAAAATTCTAATACATGATGAGGTCTCTTTTTAAAATAGAAGGGCTAGGCCAGTAGCAAATGTTTAGATATTAAAGATAATCTGTTGTTTTAAAGTGAATAATTGTGTGTTTTAATATGTTCTTTCAGGTTTATGAGGATGTAGATCAGTGCTGCCAGGCCTTATCACAGAGGTTAGGAACCCAGCCCTATTTCTTTAATAAACAGTAAGTCATTTGGTTTAAAATATGTTTCTGTATTTTGTACTATTCTTTATATGCTGAAAGCTTAACTCCAGCCAAAGCATTCTTTAATTATTAGAAGCTCTGTCAGGTTTTTATTGTTTCCCTGTTGGAGGGGTTTGGCACCACAGGGACAGGAAATTACAAAAATCTCCCTAAAGGATATGGACTCCGCAATAAAAACATTTTTATTAAGAAAAAGAAAATGGAGACGTATTGGAAACTCTGTCTGGCTTTTATTGTTGTCTTTGGCTTTCTGTCCCAATGATAGATATTCACTCTGTAAGGTCACAGAGAACAATAAAAACCTGCCATAAATCAAACTTCTTCCTGCTTTATACAAAACTCCCCAAAAAAAACTGTCTTGAGTTGGGCTTTTTTTAAATCCAAACTCTTTTATTGAATCTGAGCAAGAAAATAATTACATCATACAGCACTGCATATAGGATATACAGACATGCATAGATACAATGGATCAGAAAAGCTCATAACTCCTACATCAGTAACTTTTGAGTCTATTGCTACAACTCCAGAGGAGTTTTGTAAGTTAAAGTGCAAAACATAAAATTAAAATTAACATACAGAAAAAAATTAAGTTAAATTAAACAGATTCCATAAAGCGGGGGAATTAAAGACCAGAGTACCATGGGGTATAACCTCCATAGTGTTTACAGCTGCAGTCATCTATCCATTACTAGTTGTGGGGGGCCAACCCTGGTGAGTCTGGCCATCCCTGCCAGACTTATGGTGGCGGTAAGCAAGTTACTCTCTCAGTAGTAGAGAATTACCGTACTCTACCCATTGTTTAACCTTTGAAATAGTGGAGGACATCCAATATTTTGCTATCAACTTTCTAGCCAAATATAGGAGTCGTGATATCATTGTGTACACATCTAGTTGGTATAGTTCAGGGTCCAAGGTACCCATTAAGCACTCTAATGGATCAACATTTATGGTAGCTTAAAAAACTGAAAAAACCGTTTGGACCACTTGCGCCCAGTATCTCTTACGTTGCGGACACCTCCATATCATGTGGATAAAATCGCCTCTATGAGAGGTGCACTTCAGACATAAAGGTGAATCTCTCCTTTCCCAGTTAAACAGTTGGGCCAGTGTTCAATAGGCTCAGTGCAATATTAAGAGCTGAGAGAGTTTATGTGAGGAGGACAGGGAGATAAGGGGGATTGATTCTAGGGCCATATCCCAGTGTTCTCCATCTTTGATTTGGGCGTTATACTGTATCTACATCCAAAAACAAAAATTGAATGTATTGCAGCTTACCAGTCCTTGGATCAGGTGGCTTTTTATTTCTTTATTTGTACCGGGTGATTCTGCTAGGAACGCACTTTCTGTTGTAGGATGACAACTATACTGTGTCTGGGAGGAGCAGTATTGTCACCCCAGGTAGAGAGAGTACTATACCGTACATCACCTCCCCCTCCCTATAACATAGGAGGATGTGTGTTATAGTCAGAGATAGCTGTGAACCATGCTAACTGATAACTAAGTGCAGAGGAATAAAGCGCATGAAGTTATCAGCTGAGTAGATTTCTGGCTGTATAAACAGCTTTTTTGTGCTCTTGTAAACAGATCAAACAAAATTCTTTGAATGATATATTTAAAGTGATTGTAAAGTCTCGTTTTTCTTTCCTATAAAAAAATAACAAACATGTTATACTTACCTGCTCTGTTGTAGTGGATTTGCACAGAGCAGCCCGGATCCTCCTCTTCTCAGGTCCCTCTTCTGTGCTCCTGGCCACTCCCTCCTGTTCAGTGCCCCCACAGCAAGCAGCTTGCTATGGGGTTACCTGAGCCGAGTCACAGCTCCCTGTGTCCATTCAGACCTGGAGCCCACCCCCTCTCTCTCCTGATTGGCCAGCTGACTTTGACAACAGCGGCAGCAAATGGCGCCGCTGCTGTGTCTCTCTGTCAGGGAGGGAGAATCTCAGATGGCTGAGACACCCGTGGATATTGCTGGACAGAGAAGGGACCTCAGGTAAGTGTGAGGGGGGCTGAGGGGGGCTGCTGCACACAGAAGGCTTTTTTATCTTAATGCATAGAATGCTTAAATTTAAAAAACCTTCAGACTTTACAACCACTTTAGCAAACCATAAGGGAGCAAATAAGAGAAATGTATTTTTAGAGTTTACGCACACTTTAAAGATCACCTGATCACCAGGAAAATAGGTATGAGGAAAAAAAGAGTTTTCACATTTTTAATGAGGAATTTAGCCTGTAAAATCCCACCATCTCCTCCATGCCCAACAGATTTCATTGCCATGTTGTTTTTCAGTAAATATACTGCTGCCAGAATATCTGTTTGCCTAGACAATGGTAACTTTTTCTGTAACTAGAATGAGGTGGATTATATTTATGTAGAATTTGTTGTATTGAGATACCAAGTTTCCTGTAAGCTAAGTGTATATACCCTTCCAGTTTTACTCCCCTGACAGTTGGCTTTTGGCTTGATTCAGCACAATATGTTGGAATTGATATGATGCTGTTTGTAGAGTTCATTGAACCCTGCCTGGAGCATAGCTACATATTAGATGGGTGAATGGGACCTTTCCTATACATTTTTTATCACCAGAAAATGTAGGCCCCTGTCTCTACTACAGTTGTGCTTCTCATACAGTTCAATGAACCATACAAGCAATGTCAAAGTTTCCCAGGTTCTCTCTGTTAATTTAGAGCTGAAGGTGGTGGAGTGTCACAGGTGCATTATTGAATTCCAGTCAACTCAGAGAGGACCTTTTAACAAATTTAGATTAAGGCTGCATTCACACCTGAGCTTTTCAAAGTTGTGCGTTTTTGCCGCGATTTTGTCGCGTTTTTAACTACGATTCTGCCGCGTTTTTGCATTTTGTTCAGGTCACCAATGTAAAAGGCAGAAAAATGCCTATAATCTGCTCCAAAGAACCTCATGTTCTTTTTTGCGCTTAGGGCATTTTCCAGGCGTTTTTGTTTCAGGTGACAAAATGCTCAGATGTAAACAGGTGCCATTAAAATTAATGGGATTTTGCTTGTTGGGTGTTTTTCTGGCGTTTTACGAGCATTTTATGAGCTGAAAATGCTCAGGTGTGAATGCAGCCTTAATGAATTATCATTCTTAAAACATAACTTACTATTACATATGTTGCTCATTGAACTTTTAGTAGTACAATCTTTTCAATTGCTTGAAACCCTGTTGCACTTTATGGTGCTCTCATTATTATTATTATACAGGATTTATATATCACCAACAGTTTACGCAGCGCTTTACAATATAAAAGGAGACTATACAGTTACAATACAATAAAATACAGAAGGATTAAGAGAGCCCTGCTCAGAAGAGCTTACAATCTAATAGGGTGGGGCAGGTGGTACAAAAGGTTGTAACTGTGGGGAATGAGCTGATGGAAGTGGTAGGAGATTAGTTGGAGACATGATAGGCTTCCCTGAAGAGATGAGTTTTCAGGGATCGCCTGAAGGTAATAAGAGTAGGGGATAGCCGGACCGGTGGAGGTAGCGAGTCCCAGAGAATGGGAGAGGCTCTGGAGAAATCCTGGAGACGCGCATGGGAGGAGGAGACGAGAGAGCTTGATTGAAAGTAGGAAGTCTTGAGAAGACGATGTGATTGGGAGCCAGTGTAGGGATTGGAGGAGGAGAGGGTTGGCAGACACTGAGCGGTTGGTAAGGTGGATAAGTCTGCCAGCAGCATTCATGATGGACTGAAGAGGGGATAGCCTATGGAGAGGCAGGCCAATGAGAAGGGAGTTGCAATAGTCAAGGCGAGAGATAACAAGGGAGTGAATGAGGAGCTTGGTGGTCTCATGAGCTAATACCTCATACAAGTTGATAGTATTTGACATCACCATGAGCAAAGAAGTGCTGAAGCCCAGAGATTGTCCTTCATTCAGCATCAACTGTAAGTAGCAGTGTTTGCATAAATGTATTTTGTCATGATTTTATAGAAGAACAAGGAAGTAACTATAACCCTAGCTGATCATGTGGCTGGTAAGGGGCCCAGAAGCACAAAGGGCCCAGCAATGTCAGGTTACACAGTGATTAAAGAAGACAGTAAAATCTTTGGGCATATACAGTACATTGGAAAAAAAAGAAATGAATGGTTTCAAAACCTTTATACAATTTCTGTAAATATCTTACTTTGTATCATATTGTACAACCCCAATTCCAAAAAAGTTGGGACGCTATGTAAAATCTACTTTGAAAACAGAATGCAATGATTTGCAAATATTATTAACCCATATTTCATTCACAATAGAAAATAAAAATAATATCAATAGTTTAAACTGAGAAAATGTACCATTTTAAGAAAATAAATCAGGTCATTTTTAAATTGATGGTAACAACACGTCTTTAAAAAAAAATTGGGGCAGGGCCATGTTTACCACTGTGTAGTATCCTCTCTTCTTTTAACAAAACTCGTTGGGAACTAAGGAGACCAGTTGCTGGAGTTTTGGGAGAGGAATGGTGTCCCATTCTTTTCTGAAATAGGATTCTAACTGCTCGACAGTCCTTGGTTTTCCTTGTCATATTTTTTGTTTCAAAATATTTCAAATATTTTCAATTGGTAAAAGGGTCTGGACTACAGTTAAGCACCTACATTCTTCTGCTACAAATCCATGCTGTTGGCATAGATGCAGTATGCGGTTTAGCATTGTCCTCCTGAAATATGCAAGGCCTTCCCTGAAAAAGACGTCATCTGGTTGGGTGCTGCTCCTTAACCTGCATTTATCTTTCAGCATTGATGATGCCTTTCCAGGTGTGCAAGCTACCCATTCAATATGCAGTAATGCACCCCCATACCATCAGAGATGCAGGCTTTTGAACTGAGCACTGATAATAAACGGCAAGGTTCCTCTTCTCTTTAGTCCAGGGGACGTGGCACCCATGGTTGCCAAAAATTGTGTCAAATTTTGATTAGTCTGACCACAACACAGGTTTCTACTTTGCAACAGACTATTTTAAATTAGCTTTGGCGCAGAGAAGTTGGTGGTGTTTTTGGATTATGTTCAGATATGGCTGCTTCTTTGCATGAGAGCTTTAACTTGTATTTTTGGATGGCATGGTGAACTGTGTTCACAGACAGTGATTTTTGGAAGTATTCCTGAGCCCATGCAGTAATGTTCATCACAGAATCATGCCTGTTTTTAATGCAGCGCTATCTGAGGGCTCCAAGATTATAGGCATCCAATATTGCGTTTTGGCCTTGTCCCTTGCGCACATTGAATTCTCCAGATCCTCTTAATCTTTTGATGATATTATGTACTGTAGATAATATTTTTAAAGTCTTTGCAATTTTTCCCTGAGGAACATTATTCTGAATTTTTTTGACAATTTTTAGATGTAGCTTTTCACAAATTGGTGAACCTCTGCCCATCTTTACTTCTGGAACACTTTGACTAACCTAATTAGTTGCAAAAAATTCTTCCAGCTCTTCCTTGTTAGTACCACTTACTTTGCCAGCTTTTTGTTGCCCTGTCCCAACTTTTTTGAGACGTATTGATGCCAATTTCAAAATTACCTTATTTTTTTCAAAAAATTTTACATTTTGTCAGCTTATACTTTTGATATGTTTTATATTTTCTATTGTGAATAAAATATGGGTTTATGAGATTTACAAATCATTGCATTCTGTTTTATGTAGATTTATGTAGTATACCAACTTTTCTGGAATTGGGGTTTTAGATATATTGCTTTTGAGATGGGCAATAAAATGTAAGGGAACCCTCCTAACTGTTTTGGTATGGGGCCCCATTACACAAATTATTATGGTCCTGTATAAGAACATGTGATCTCAGCTTAACTCAGTAGCAGTTGCCCCATAGATAAATGCTGCTGATCATATCATATAATTGTACATGTGTTAGGTGGAAAAACATCATTCAATGGTACATCTAATGTACATCTTTGCAAATCTCTCTGTCAGCTGCCCAGAATTGCAGCAAAGGGGTCTCGGATGCAAAGAAGTCCTATTGTAAATGAGAGTTAGCTTAGTTTGCACAAGAGATGCACCTGGTTCTGTTGGTATGTTGCTTAATAAATCTCCCTCAATGTGACGTGCAGAGATTTACAAGCTCTGGAAAGTTCTTAGGGTGTCATTGGTCCGTTATACAAATGCACAAAGTCATAATATCTTAGTTACGCTTAGACACAGTGGATGAAGCCTTTTATATGTGGTTATTAATATTTTTTTTTCAAATCTGTCTTTGTCTGTTGAGGTTACTCCTTAAGCTAGCTAAAAGAAATTGCATTCCCTTCTACAGTGGGGACGGGAAGTATTCAGACCCCCTTAAATTTTTCACTCTTTGTTATATTGCAGCCATTTGCTAAAATCATTTAAGTTCATTTTTTTCCTCATAAATGTACACACAGCACCCCATATTGACAGAAAAACACAGAATTGTTGACATTTTTGCAGATTTATTAAAAAAGAAAAACTGAAATATCACATGGTCCTAAGTTTTCAGACCCTTTGCTGTGACACTCATATATTTAACTCAGGTGCTGTCCATTTCTTCTGATCATCCTTGAGATGGTTCTACACCATCATTTGAGTCCAGCTGTGTTTGATTATACTGATTGGACTTTATTAGGAAAGCAACACACCTGTCTATATAAGACCTTACAGCTCACAGTGCATGTCAGAGCAAATGAGAATCATGAGGTCAAAGGAACTGCCTAAAGAGCTCAGAGACAGAATTGTGGCAAGGCACAGATCTGGCCAAGGTTACAAAAAAAATGTCTGCTGCACTTAAGGTTCCTAAGAGCACAGTGGCCTCCATAATTCTTAAATAGAAGACGTTTGGGTCGACCAGAACCCTTCCTAGAGCTGGCTGTCTGGCCAAACTGAGCTATCGGGAAGAAGAGCTTTGGTGAGAGAGGTAAAGAAGAACCCAAAGATCACTGTGGCTGAGCTCAAGAGATGCAGTCGGGAGATGGGAGAAAGTCAACCATCACTGCAGCTCTCCACCAGTCGGGGCTTTATGGCAGAGTGGCCCGACGGAAGCCTCTCCTCAGTGCAAGACACATGAAAGTCAGCATGAAGTTTGCTAAAAAAAACACCTGAAGGATTCAAAGATGGTGAGAAATAAGATTCTTTGGTCTGATGAGACCAAGATAAAACTTTTTGGCCTTAATTCTATGCGGTATGTATGGAGAAAACCAGGCACTGGTCATCACCTGTCCAATACAGTCCCAACAGTGAAGCATGGTGGTGGCAGCATCATGCTGAGGGGGTGTTTTTCGGCTGCAGGGACAGGACGACTGGTTGCAATCGAGGTAAAGATGAATGCGGCCAAGTACAGGTATATCCTGGACGAAAACCTTCTCCAGGGTGCTCAGGACCTCAGACCGGGCCAAAGGTTTACCTTCCAACAAGACAATGACCCTAAGCAAACCGCGAAGGAGTGGCTTCACAACAACTTCGTGATTGTTCTTGAATGGCCCCAGCCAGAGCCCTGACTTAAACCCAATTGAGCATCTCCGGAGAGACCTAAAAATGGCTTTCCACCAATGTTTACCATCCAACCTGACAGAACTGGAGAGGATCTGCAAGGAGGAATGGCAGAGGATCCCCAAATCCAGGTGTGAAAAACTTGTTGCATTTTTCCCAAAAAGACTCATGGCTGTATTAGATCAAAAGGGTGCTTCTACTAAATACTGAGCAAAGGGTCTGAATACTTAGGACCATGTGATATTTCAGTTTTTCTTTTTTTTTAAATCTGCAAAAATGTCAACAATTCTGTGTTTTTCTGTCAATATGGGGGTGCTGTGTGTACATTAATGAGGAAAAAAATGAACTTAAATGATTTTAGCAAATGACTGCAATATAACTAAAGAGTGAAAAATTTAAGGGGGTCTGAATACTTTCCTTCCCCACTGTATATCTACCTAGCATGCCAGCAGAGCACTCCATATGGAAAACACGTGTTGTGAGCAATTTAGAAATCATTATAATGCTCTTATCTAGCTCTTTATCCCATTAAGTCTGTAATATAACATAGTCCATATGGCAGTTTTTAAAGTATAAACTGACCAACAAGGAGTTATACACACTGTGTTTATCCTGTACATAATTTATTCACATTGCATAAAGCTGACAAAACATGGGCCATTTTTGAAAGTTGATACTCTTTGTAAATTTGACAATAAATGCTTACAAGCATATCTAAAGATAGCTATACATGGAAGAGGCTACCAGATGTGGTTGACCCACTTGCCTTCCCTGCATTCCCCCTGCCACTTCTTCGCTATGTTGTTGCTGATGCAAATTACCAAGTGCTTTTGGGTATTTGGAGAGCATGTGATGCCCTCTCAAAAGCCAATTGCTGGGCCTAATCCCTATCACATGAGAAAGAGGAGGACATGTTATCAACCCTGTGTAAGCTCAAATAACATTTGACACAGGGCATACACATGGTTATGAAAACAGAGGAATAGAACAGAAGGGTAAGTGACTATAAGTGGGTCTAGGATGGGAAAAACTGTCACTTGGCCTTTCATCACCAGTAACTAATATGGCTACATTTCCATGCATTCTTAGTAACCTTTCAATATCGGTGGTTTCCCCATTAGGCCAGCACATACCTTTTGATAACACTAGTGATCTAGTTCAGTTCCTGCAATTTCCCTTTAGCGACATTACAAGCACCATAACAGCCAACATACTGGTCAGCAAGTGCTGCATTGTCTCTGGCATTGTCATATTTATATACTCCCAGTCTTCCAGGGCTTAAGGCTGAACTGGGACTGGAATAAGGCATTTGTAGAGAAACATCAGAATTGTGTCTGTTAGGAAGTGATTTTTCTAGGAACAATACAAAGCTGAGAATGAGCCAAGAACTTTGTGTTGCTAGGTCAGGAATGGAGACACGGGACATCTCCAGGGACATGGTGTTCTGTGCTGGGATTCTAGTATGATGGTATTTACAATGCACTACCAAACTGGGAAAGGGGCATACAGAGGTTTCCAGGTGGAGTTTGCTGGTGAGTTAGGGATGGCGACACAAGAACATTTTCAGGGACACTGTTTGCTGAATAGAAAAACATAACACTAAAGTAAGAGAATTTTAAACCTGTTTTTTTCCCATCTTCTATTCTTTTTGTTATTACAGGAATAGGCATACCTCTGCTAGTAATAGTCTATGGGCAATCATATTTAATAGAGGCCTGAGCACAGACATTGAGTATGGTCTTCACATGGGACATTGAGTATGGTCTTCACATGGGACCTTGCAGCCACTGTAATGCTGGACTTGAGGAGAGACAAAAAAAATCCCACTCATTTAAAAAAAAAAAAAATCTGGACTTTTTTTTTTGGCTTCTTCACCTTCATGGGTCCTTCTGTTCTCTTCACCTTTTCAAATTTATGTGAAGGTTGATGAGCTGTGCATACAGAACAGTGTGTGCTATGACTGATGAAACGCATACTAACCTATTTTAATACACACTGCAGCTCGCAGCAATCTTATGGGAATAAACCCTTATGTAAATATACAAATCGCCAGAAGTAAACAAACTTGGTAATCACAATCATATCAAGATCATTTTTGAATAAAGGCTGTCTAAATATAGTGGCTTGTGGCACATGTCTTTGGTGGATTTTTGTTTCAAGGTGAAAAACTGGAGTGTCTCTTTTCGGCTGGTGTGATGTCCATATTTGTGTCCTGTAATATTGCAGGAGATAAGTGTACCTTATCCTACTCCTAGTGACATGACATCGCCCTGAGTGACAAGGTCACAGCATTCATGGCTGTCAGGTGGAAGTGCTGCCTTTCACAGGGACACCGGTTCTCTTTGATTTTGCAGTGATGTTTATTACCATTTGTTTAGCCATTAACACAACAGAAATGGATCTCCCTGCCATCACTAGGTAGTTCCTATTCTCACTTGGCAAGGAATTCTAGACACATGAAAAGCCCAGGAGGGATGTCAGGGAGTGTTTGAAGTGTATTAGTCTTTTCTTACTAAGTTTTGTTATGCATAGGAGCTGTGGGGGACATTAGGAAGGGACAGGCATTTTATCTAGTTTGTCCCACCAGCTGAAAGGGTGAGAAACAGTTGTCACCGGTCAATCTACTGGTCAAGGGGAGGACACCTATCAGAAACTCCCTTAGCTAACTTGCGTATGTGATGAGAAATAGCTTATGCACACGACAATATCATGTGTGAGACAAAGTAATTTTTGGGGGGTTAAATAACTGTCCTTTATTAGCTACTATCTGCAACATATCTATCCTTAACATGTCACACTGCTTTAACAAATGTTGGCATGTATTTTTAATAATAAAGTGATTTTTTTTTTTTAAATAACAAACATGTTATACTTACCTGCTCTGTGTAGTGGTTTTGCACAGAGCAGCCCAGATCCTCCTCTTCTCAGGTCCCTCTTTGGTGCTCCTGGCCCCTCCCTCGAACGGTACCCTGACACAACCTTTTGTATTTAGGGGCTTGCTAAAGATGGAGATACCCTAGAAGAGTCAGAGTTGTTTCTCCATGCCTGACTACCCACTATTGTCTAAGGCTGATCTACAGTATCATATATTTTAAACTCTTAGTAAGCTCAGGGGTGAATGAATACAGTGACTATATCTTCCATGGGTGGTAATTAAACAAATAAATGTGTGAAATCATAGGCAGACAGGTCAAGGTAAAGAGCCTTCTACTTAACCCTTGTGAATTACAGTAGAACTTTCACTTCTAGCATAAATTCAGTGAGGCTTATTTTTTATTTCAGGATAGTGGCCAGATCCTTGTAAATCATTTTCTCTCTCCTTTGCCCAACTGTTATTGAACCGCTAATTTTGCAGCACTCATATGGCCTAATAATACAGGGCCATTTACTTCTAACTGCCTAGCATGTTGTGATAATTGTGCAGATAAGTGTGTGTATGTGTGTGTGTGTGTATATATATATATATATGTGTATATATATATATATATATAGTGCAGGCTCAGTCTGATTGCCCACAGGCCTCTTTGCCAACCAGTCCACCCCTAACAAGAACAGACATCTCAGGTAACCATTTGTGTTTAGGCCTATGGAGCAGGACAGGCAAGCTGCAGACACTGGTGGCACCAGTTTGGCGATCAAATCAAGATATTCCACCTTTCCAAGCACTGTCTCCCTAGATGAGCCTATACAGATAGCTAATAGACATTAGACTATTGGCTGTCATCTATGTCTATGGGAACCTTATGGGGGCAAAGGGCAATAAATAAATATCTTTATAAATAAATATAAAAAAATACCTTTGCACATAAACAGTGCAGTGAAGTTATCATTTAACTTTACCATACACAAAAAAAACTGTCATAGACCTAAGATCATCATCTGGACAATTTTAAACCTTTCCATTCCAGCATTGTTTGCCAAATTAATCCGTGGCAAGCCCTTAGCCGTGAAAGGAGTTAATCTGATCGGAAACATTTGCAGAATTTATGTTACGTGTTTTAGCCTCATTAATAGAAGTCACAGATGGTTTTTGCCTCGAACATTGCACTGATCTGTTTCTTGTCTATTCCTGTAGACCCACTGAGCTGGATGCTCTGGTATTCGGACATCTGTTCACAATCCTCACCACTCAGCTGACTAACGATGAACTCCATGAAAAAGTCAAGAATTACAGCAACTTGATTGCTTTCTGCCGAAGAATTGAGCAAAACTATTTTGAAGACCATGACAGGGACAGTTCCACTGGCTCTTCCATGAGATTATCCAAAGGTCCAACACTGCCTTAGAGTTTCTGTTATGTTTTTTGGGTTTTTTTGTTTTTGGAGGGGGGGGGCACGTTATGAGAATGAGAATAAAAATGTTTTGTAAAGTTTACTATGTGCATACAGAGACTGGCCCTTCACATGGCACACAAAGCACCCTTAGAACCAGACTGTATCTGCATCATAATAAATTTGAGACAACTGAATGAAGAGTACACTTCCTTCTTTTTGATCTTACCCCAAGACCTATACAGATGTAGCAAACAGTGGCTTTAATTCCTGACAGCAGAAGAACAAAGGACATCTCATTTGCATTACACTCCAGGGATCACAGTCCCCAAATGCTACTTACATGCTGCAGTAGGGCTAGTTAAACTACTGTTTTCGGGGGTTTAACAAGGATGGACTCAGAAAATCTGTGTGTTTACAAGGTGATTATCCCCTGTAACAGATTAGCATTCCAAAGATGAGAGTGTAAAGTTAATCCAGTTAAGTAACCAACTTCTCTTTTTTCCCTGTTGAGTTTTGCTTAAAAAAATGTATATTATTATTGCTTACATTACTTCCTTTGAAACAAAGCCATTTAGTGTCTATTCCTTTACATCTTTTGGAGAGGTTTGTATCAGGTCAGCTTTGTCCAGCAGCCTCCTCCCTTTAATCTGAATGCACTCACACATTAGGTAACTGTCACCCAAACATGCCTGTTTCATGAGAATCAGAAGTGACTGGATTTTTTCTCCTTTATCATCCTATTTCAGCATATACTGCCCATAGATGGAATGTGTGTGTGTGTCATGGGAGGTCCATCTGTTGGGTTAAGGTATATGTCTGGGCCAAATAAAAGAATATATATTTCATGCATCTGTGCTATGCATAGTACAGTAAGGAGATCTATAGAGAAAAGGTTACCAAAGGATTTTTAAAGCGCTGGACAATTACGCATTATATAGATAAAAATACCAATTTTTTATTTGAATATACAATAAAACTTTAAAAATATGACGTTTAAAAATCCACCAAGAAACATTCAATATGGTTCACATATGTAGTGACTTCCACTCTACATGTTTCGCCAATCACTGGCTTCTTCAGGAGATTTATGAATACTAAATATTGCACCACTGAAATAAAAAATGGAAACAAATTACAGATATATCAAAACGGAGGATACAAACAAATATAAGGAGATCTGTTGAAATTTTGAAAGGACAATGTCACGTGAAAGATTGCACAAACTTAATGTTAATGATATATGTTAATCAGTGGAACCTCAGTATGTACTGAAGATGCAGATGTATTGTGTTTCAGGGCTAAAGCACAGTCCATTTATCGGGAAACTATATAACAGTAAGTTGTTAATGTATGTAGAAACTTACATAGTGCTCAAAAAAAATTAAGAGCAAGATCAAAAGGCAGCATAAAACATTACAAAGTGTTGGAAACAAAGAAAATATGATATTCGTGTATTGGAAGTAACACAATTATTGCTAAAATTTTTAATATTTTTTTTTTTAAAGTAAATAAAACTATACTGCTACTCAGTAGTAGCCGGTGTGCCACTATCCCACGATTATAATTTTTTTTATTTAAAGTATATCTAAAGTTAAAACCAAAAATGTAATATATTGAAGCTTACCTGTCCTAAGATGTGATGGCTGCAGTAGTTTTTATTTTTCAGGCTAAACACATTTTCATCAAGTACAGAACTGTAGTGCCCTTTTCACTCAACAGAAAACAAACATCCTAATTTTTTTTGTGCTAATCTCATCAATCCACCATGTAATGGAGATGAACAAAAGCAAGACTTGTTTGAAGTTCAGCTTGTGTGACAGCCATGGGCTCTCTCCATAGATGCAGTGGGGAAGAGAGTGTAGCTACCCAGGGACAGGGAGTGTGTTATTCACAGGATTATCAGGTGAAAATAAAGGGTAGAAAGCCTTAATAAAACTAAAACAGCCATCATATTTAAGAACTGGTAAGCTGCAATAAATGACATTTTTTATTTTGAGTTTAGATACATTTTAAGTAATTGTGTTAAATTTGGCTCTTGAGCAGTTTTCACTCATTACAAATATACATATTTTCTCAAAACCCTTTTTTCCAACATGCATATGAATGACTAAAATATGCAAAGTGAAAGGGTAGTTATCTTTTGCTGTAGGCATGAAAAGAATGATTACAGTGCCGTAGATTACTCAGTGTGCTGAAAATACTGTGTGATCAAATGCTAAAGACACTCACCGCTCATTAACATTTTTTTCCTGTGGCCAGCCTAATGAACAACTAAACCCTTCCCAGCACATTTCCCCCTAATACAAGACCCAATGTTTAATTTTGTTCTTCCATTGGGAAGCAATTTTTAACTATCTTGGCTTTGTTGGAACTCTCTCCAGTCCAGAGCCCACTAAAATATACTGTACTTCAGCCAAAAGTAAAAATCAAGCCTTGGCATATAAATGTACACATCCAAAACTGAAATGTTTGTACATTTATCTTTTCTGATATTTAAAAAAAAAAATCTAAAATCAAGCCTTGATATGCATACACTTTCAGACATACAGTGGATATAAAAAGTCTACACATCCCTGTTAAAATGTCTGTGAGGTTTCTGTGATGTAGAAAAAATGAGACAAAAATAAATCATTTCAGAACTTTTTCCACCTTTAATGTAACCTATAAACTGTACAACTGAATAAAAAAAACACACTGAAATCTTTTGGGGGGGGGGGGGGGGGAAGTAAAAAAAAAAAAAACTAAAATACCAATTCTTTCTGTACTACTTTTGGCGATTTGGGGGTGCGATTTCCATTGACATCTGTGCAGCAACCCGCACAGATATCTCTAAAATCTCCCCCGAAGTCGGGACTGACATGCAGGAATGAAATGGCGTGAGTTCAGCGAAACTCGCACAATTTCTTTCCCGCACTCAGTGTGAACCTAGGCTTAAGCAATCGCATTCAAACTCATGTTAAACAGGAGTCAGTACACACCTGCCATCCTTTAACGTGCCACTGATTAACCCCAAATAAAGTTCAGCTGTTCTAGTAGGTCTTTCCTGACATTTTAGTCGCATCCTACAGCAAAAGCCATGGTCCGCAGAGAGCTTTCAAAGCATCAGAGGGATCTCATTGTTTAAAGGTATCAGTCAGGAGAAGGGTACAAAAGAATTTCAATGGCATTAGATATACCATGGAACACATTGAAGACAGTCCTCATCAAGTGGAGAAAATATGGCACAACAGTGACATTACCAAGAACTGGACATCCCTCCAAAATTCATGAAAAGACAAGAAGAAAACTGGTCAGGGAGGCTGCCAAGAGGCCTACAGCAACTGTAAAGGAGCTGCAGGAATATCTGGCAAGTACTGGCTATTTGCTACAAATCTCCCTAATTCTTCATATGTCTGGGCTATGGGGTAGAGTGGCAAGACGGAAGCCTTTTCTTTACGAAGAAAAACATCCAAGCCTGGCTAAATTTTGCAAGAACACATCTGAAGTCTCCCAAAAGCATGTGGGAAAATGTGTTCTGTCTGATGAAACCAAGGTTGAACTTTTTGGCCATAATTCCAAAAGATATGTTTGGTGCAAAAACAACACTGTACATCACCAAAATAGCACCATACCCACCATGAAGCATGGTGGTGGCAACATCTTGCTTTGGGGCTGTTTTTCTTCAGCTGGAACAGGGGTCTTAGACTAGGTAGAGGGAATTATGAACAGTTCCAAATACCAGTCAATATTGGCACAAAACCTTCAGGCTTCTGTTAGAAAGCTAAACATGAAGAGAAACGTCATCTTTTAGCATGACAACGACCCAAAGCATACATTCAAATCAACAAAGGAATGACTTCACCAGAAGAAGAATAACGTTTTGGAATGGTCCAGACCTGAATCCGATTAAAAATCTGTGGGGTGATGTGAAGAGGGCTGTGCACAGGAGATGCCCTCGCAATCTGACAGATTTGGAGTGTTTGTGCAAAGAAGAGTGGGCAAATATTGCCAAGACAAGATGTGCCATACTGATAGACTCATACCCAAAAAGACAGTGCTGTAATAAAATCAATAGGTGCTGCAACAAAGTATTAGTTTAAGGGTGTGCACACTTATGCAACCATATTACCGTATATACTCGAGTATAAGTCAAATTTTTCAGCACATTTTTTTGTGCTGAAAGTGCCCCCCTCGACATACTCGAGTCAAGCACTTTTCTGCAGCTAAAAATGTCATTTTCCGAACCGACTTTGGGGCCCCGTTTCTCAGGGTGCTAGAAACCCCAAATTTGGTATGCAAACCCAGTGAATCTAGTACCACAACATATCCAAAGATGAAGTTCCTAGCACTAAGTGGCCCAGAGATACGGGGCCCCAAAATCGGTTCGGAAAATGTCATTCTCTGCTGCAGAAAAGTGCTTGACATTTTCTGAACCGATTTTGGGGCCCCATATCTCAGGGCCACTTGGTGCTAGGAACCCCAAATTTGGTGTGCAAACCCAGTGAAACAGGTACCAGAACATATCCAAAGCTGGGGTTCCTAGCACCAAGTGGCCCTGAGATACGGGGCCCCAAAACTGGTTCAGAAAATGTCATTCTCTGCTGCAGAAAAGTGCTTGACATTTTCTGAACTGATATTTGGGGCCCTGTATCTCGGGGCCACTTCGAGCCAGAAACCCCAGCTTTGGAAATTTTATGGAGCTAGTTCCACTGGGTTTGCATACCAAATTTGGGGTTCTTAGCACTAAGTGGCCCCGAGATACGGGGCCCCAAATTCGGTCAACTGTGTCTATCTGCAGCAATGTCATTTCGGGACCCTTTGGGTTCAGAGACCCCAAATTTTGGCTGCAGCTAGGGGGCATCTAGGAACCCTTAACTACCGAGTTTGAAGTTCAGGGGACCTATGGCTGCAAATGGGCACAGTGAGGCATGCAAATGGGAACAGTGATGCTGCAAATGGGCATTGTTGACCCTCTTTTCCACTTACAGTAGCTGTGCATTTCTCACCCTCGTCTTATACTCGGGTCAATAAGTTTTTCCCATTTTTTTTTTGTGGTAAATTAGGGCCTCGACTTATACTCGGAACAACTTATACTCCAGTATATACGGTATTTTAGTTTTTGATTTTTACTTCCCTCCACCTAAAAGATTTCAGTTTGTTGCTCAACTGAGTTTTACAGTTTATAAGTCAATGTGGAAAAAGTTCTGAAATGGTTTATCTTTGTCTCATTTACATCACAGCAACCTGTGTAGACTTTTTATATCCAGTGTAGCTGTAGTGCACCAGTCAACCCTGCTGCTTTTTTTTATTTGATCTGAGAACCTGTTTTGATAACCTGTTTGTAATGCATGAGAGCCATTCCCAAACACACCCACTGTAGACTCCCTCCTGTCTCTGGCATTCGGATAGCCATATGTATCAAAATGTCAGTAACAGACATTTCTCATAGCTGTTAATCGCCTTGAAAGTCTGAATATAATTGACGATAAATCAAGCAGAGAGAGTTACAGCACAGGGATGTTATCATTAATATTATTATTATATAGGATTTATATTACCCAACAGTTTGCGCAGTACTTTACACAATAAAGGAGGACAGTACAGTTACAATACAATTCAAGACAAGATTTTTAGAAGGGCCCTGCTCATGAGAGCTTACAATCTACTAAATCCACCTCCTTCAAGTAAAGGGAGCTCTCTGGAGTCTGGCTGCAGTAGAATACATAGGACACATGTAAGATAAATCCAGTGGACTTTCTGTACAGTTGCAGTGTTTGCTGGATAGTTCACTGATTGGTTTTATTTGTTTGGAATTGTACTTTAAAAGAAAACTCCCAAAGAGAAGTACAGGTGTTGCTAACTGTTTCTGAAAATGCTAGTTACACGGTGGTTATGGTGAATATCCATCATTGAGGATAAGGCATTTGGATTTCATTTGCTGCATTGCCTGAATTTTCAGGAGGTCAGCAAAGTCAACCCTTTCTCCCATAGACAGGTTTCCTTTAAACCGGAGCTGTACTCCAATATCAACCAACAACTATCCTTTCAAAACCGCTCCATTAAACTTTAAAAACAGGCCGTGAAGTCATTTTCCTGCAGAAACAGGTACTCCAGGCTTCTTTAGATGGCCCAGTAATATGATCAGTTACATGACACTAGACGCGTGTGGTTGATTTACTAAAACTGGAGTACAAATTCTGGTGCAGCTCTGCATGGTAGCCAATCAACTTCTAACTTCAGCTTGTTCAATAAAGCTTTGACAAAAAAAAAACTGGAAGGTGATTGGTTTCTCTGCAGAGCTGCACCAGATTTTACGCTCCAGTATTAGTAAACCAACCCCATGGGGTCTCCCAAAGCCAAACCACTGGTTTATACAGTAATCCTTTAAGCCACTTGGGCCATTTGACTATGGCAGCATTGGTCTTGTGATTGGATGCCATAGGGTCTCCAGAGCAGAATTTTTAGAATATATGGTGGTTAGTATAGATCTGCTGTTAAAGGGCAGGACTTGGTCCAATCCACTAAACCGTCATAATTTGCTAGGTTAGTATAGATCTGCTGTTAAAGGGCAAGACTTGGTCCAATCCACTAAGCCATCATAATTTGCTAACTGTGGATGGTGGAGTTAAAATTTGTATCAATATGAGATTTTCGAGTGCTAGGAAGTATGCCTTATGCAGCGTACACACGAGCGGACTTTTCTATCGGACTGGTCCGACGGACCGAGTCCGGCGGACAATCCGATCGTGTGTGAGCTTCATCGGACCTTCAGCTGACTTTTCCAGTCGAAAATCTGACGGACTTTAGATTTGAAACATGCTTCAAATCTTTCCGACGGACTCGAGTCGGGTCGAAAAATCCGCTCGTCTGTATGCTAGTCCGATGGACGAAAACCCACGCTAGGTCAGCTATTGACTACTGGCTATCAACTTCCCTATTTTAGTCTGGTCATACGTCATCACGTACGAATCCATCGGACTTTGGTGTGATCGTGTGTAGGCAAGTCTGTTTGTTCAAAAGCCTGTTGGAAGTCCGTCTGAAAGTTCGCCTGTGTTTACGCGGCATAAGGGCTACTCTTAGACTCTTAGCAGTGCTGACTCAACTTGTAAATTGTTCACACAAAAGATTATTCCTCATTCAGAAATGTTTTACTGTACCAAAAATACTCTGTGAAACACACACATGCAGTGGTGTCGGATAATATGAAATTGATGCTGATGAAGATAATATACATGCATGTTGTGTGTATTTGAGTATTATAAGATTATGAAAAAACAGATATGCAAGAAAATGGTTTGTCTGAAAGAAACTAGGACTAAATTCCATCTCAACTTAATCCTTCTGTTCATTTGTTTGTAGAATGAAGTGGTGAAATGAAGAATTGATGGTTGCCATTTTGTTTTACTTGCTATTCTATCTATATGGCTGGTATTGGTGGTATAACAAGGATATTGCCTCTAACCCAAACACCTTATGTAAACAAATACCTTGACATGTTTGACCTAAATTTTAGGTACATTGGCGAATGTTTCCTCGATAGAAATTACACCAAAAATAGGACAGTATACCAGCAGATATAACCACTATACTTGTTCTATTGTTTTGTGGAGAGAAGGAAAGGACTGGCAATTGCACAGAAGTGAGAAGCATTTGACTGGCAGCGATTGTCCAACAAAGAAAGTAATGGGCACTTCTAGGCCCCTTAAAGCAGAAGTAAAACTATCGATTTGACAGTTTCAAAAAATTCCCAGCAATGTAACTGTCACTCAACTGTGCTCTCAACTAAACTGTCAAACCATCCAATGGCTGATGTCATAACTGATCACATGTGCAGCATCATGGCAGCTAAAGATTAAACATAGGCAAAGATGGCAGCTTCCTTGGCTGAAAACAATAGGAGGGTTTACTTCCACTTTAAATGTTTATAATTGCACTCTTTATAGTAACCTTTTAATCAGTCCAATTATTACAAATTAAGCTCGTATCTCTTACATATTTTGCTTGTATCCAGCAGCAATCATTATATTGGCTGCCATATATAGATCCCGTGGATAGTGCAATCAGTCTTTGTCTACTAAATGGTGTTTGCTTTTAACAGTTTGTATCAGTGACAATAAAAATATAATAAAGCACACCTTTACTGCATCACATGGAGATTCCATACCATACACAGGATTGCAAAGGCTTTTTCCAGGACTTATTGCTTCTATGCAGATTTAGTTTGGCAAGCCATACTCTCTCCGTCACTTGCTACCTTAGGCGGAGTCGATATTGATTAACATTCCTTCTTCCTCAGAGTAAGCAGAGGTCAGTTCCTTGAAGCATATCGGTGTCTTGCAGGTCACAAGTAGCTTACCTTTTGACCTAGGAGGTGGCTACCTTATAAGCAAACACCATTGTTGGTTATTCTTATCTTATGCCTGTTCCTGAAAAATAAAGAGGTGCTAGATCAATGGGCTGATTAAACACTCTGCGTAGACATGAAATCTTTTTATCTGTTAATAGAACTGTGTTGAGCACTAAATCAACAGTCTTTTAAAGATAAATATAAAAATAGAAATGGTTTAGATAAGGTAAGTAGCTTCTGAACCACCTGAAAACCACAGCCATCCATCAAAAAGTCAAATCTGCTTTAGATCTACCTGTTTGCCAGAAATATAACTGGATCCACTGGCTTAGGATAGTACTACATGGGCAACTTTCAGTAGTCTGTTCACACCCTTAAAATCACTGAAGATTAATCTTCAGTAGTAATGATTGATCACTAATCAGATTAGTAATAATAAATGGGTCACTGTAGAGTAAGCTATACCTGTAGCATGTAGCAAGTAGCAATGAATCATACTTGATTGCCCAAGTGTCTAATTATGTGCTATTGATTGTTATATAGTTATCAACTTCAACCACCTGACCTGCAGCACACCCAGCACTGTCTATGGGTATCGGTATCTGAACTTCTGTATATCTAAATCTCTGTATGGGTGGCTGAACTACAGCATATCCAGTTTTATGTGTATGTCAACAGACCTTCAGATTGCTTCTTAAAATAATTTCTCAAAAATGGAAGTGAAGTGCCACACAACTGCCAAATGGACAATCCAAAAAGTAGCCAATGCGTTTTGAGGTCCAAAGTTGCCCCTTGAAAACAGGCTGTCAAATCAGTTGATGACAATGCCTATGCTTATAATCACTCTGAAAGAAATAACATTAAATATCCAGTTCGCTTCTAGTCTATTAATATTATTTTCAAGCCCTAAAGAAGGGGGCTTCTTTCTACCCCTGAAACACAATTGATATTTTTGAATTGTCCCCTTGACTTTTATTGCAATAAAATTTTTTATCTGCACCTCTTAGCAATGGTGTGCTGCTTTAATTTCCATTTTTGTTGCCTTACACTACAATCCAATAAAACCATGGAGATCCTCTGGGGTGTAGAAGCCACCTGCCTGGGAACCAGTTTATATAGATCAACGTCAATAGCAATACCAATAAGAAATTCTTACAGATCCAGTGCTATTTTTCCACTTTCCTTAACCATTTCAGGAAATTTCTTGACATGCACAGAATACTGGATGTGCATGTTGGGCGACCAGAAGCAATTTTCACCTGTTTGAGTTAGGCCAACTGAAATTTGTTAATAAATTCCAGTGTAAAACCCATGACAGCCATGTTTAAACATATGTATATCTAATCTGGAAAGTTTATCAAAGTGCACTTAGGTGTCATGTTGGGAAAGGACAATGTGTTCTTGCAGACAGTTAAAACTCGGCTATGTGGAGAACAGATTACCACCAAGATACAAATGGTGAGCTGGGATGAGCTTAATGAGGCCTCTTAGGATCAGCTGGATGGCTGAAAGATGCTTCATTTCCCGTGGATTTCTTTCCTTAAAAGCAGCACATGGCTCCCCCGGCTCTTACAATTATCACACACTTTTTCTGCAGGTTTCTAAGTTTTCTACATTAGTCAGGTTGAGAAATTTGCAGTATTAATCATGACTGAAGTTGTTATTTATCACATGCTGAGTGAAAAATAATATTTTGGTGCTGGCAGGGCAGCAGGCCAGAGGTATGAAATGAAGCAAAGCATCTAATCGCTACTTAGAACCTTTTATCTGATTAATAGATTGCTATACAATTCTATTCATAGTGTTTCCTCAAAATGTTTATAAGGACATGATTGGTTGGTTTGTGGCCTTCTAGGTTTCAAGGAACTAGAAGTCCCATCTTGCCTTGACTGCCTCCTCAGTTAAGCTGTAATGTTAGTTTGATTTTCTTGTTCAGTCATGTTTCTTGAAAGAAAGTTTTCAGAAATACAGAAGTTGCATAAGTAAGCCCCCCATTTAGACTACAACAATTTGTTGTGCATTTCCCAAAGCGTGACAACTCTCAACACAAAGATGTCCGCTCACACCTGATCATTGCACTGCCGCTTGTCATATTAAAAATAACGTGAGCTTTTTTTGGCAGAATTGTGTGCTTTGGCCCCAAGAACTTCAATGTGATTATCTAAAAAACGTGTGACACAAGCATTTCTTTGCACCTATGAACTGGTCTTCTACTAGCAATCTCAGGCCTGTGAACAAAATTGTGAATTCAGAAGTGTCCATGCTGGATGTGGAGACTTTCTTCCATCTGCTAAGGGCCCAAAAAACCCACCTCTTTGACTTTAGTGATGCCCATTACAAGAATCATGGCAATCTGCAGTGGGCCTGGGAAGGTATTGGCATAGCGGATATGTCTCAAGAGCTCTAATAGCACAGAACAGCACAACACCCGAAAAAACAAAGACAAGGAGGACAGCATATGATATCACAGATGATACTGCTTCGCCGAAAAGAGAAGCTTTACAGTCGCCTGAAAATGCTCACGCTAGTCTAAATGAAGGTAAAAAACTTATTTGAGATAGTACATGTACAATGAGAAGTATTAAAGACATATTACTGCAACTTAAGATCACAAAGAAAGGGTAAAGTGTGTGTGTGTGGGGGGGGGGGGGGGGGGAACGTAGGAGGGGGAAATGGGTGAGGAGGGGAAAGAGTGGCCATGGGTGCTGGTCAGTCCAGTTCTTTGAATAAGGAGTATGGCGTCAATATAAAAAGTCGAGAAGGTGCCTCTTAAAGTCTGCAGGCAAGGAATATGTGACCCAAAGCGCACACATTTTTTGAAATTGGGCATAGAGCCCTGCAGCTTTAGCGCAACCTTTTCATTAATCAGGGTCCAATGCAGTCTGGTTTTCATCACATAATACGGGAATATTTCCAGACAATTTTATTTTAAAGAGGAGCGCCATTCAGGTTGAAGTAAACCAATATTACCTGGTAACGTTTCCTTTATGTTTTTCTATTGTAAGATACAGTAATAAATATACTATAAAGCACTGCGTGCAAATTCCACTTGTGCTAACAACACACAGGAGGCTGTTTTATATGTTTACTTTTTTGCCCTGTTTTATATGTTTTACTTTTTTTAGAAAATTATGGATAATTGATTTTTTGTATCAAATAATGCCTCCAAAACAAAGAGAAGATCCAAGTATTTATTTTTTATTTCTTATGTATTTACTTTTGTACATTGCATATTTTTATTATTGAATTTGTATTTTTTTATTGAAATATGTGTATTGATGGGTATTGAATAATAGCTAAAGTATATGCAGAAAAATTCCAGTAACTAGGTCCTTCCTTGCTTGCAACATATATAAACTTGCTTGACCACATACAAGCCATCAACTCAATTCAGGTTATAGAAAATATCCACAAGTAGTTGTATCTATTGAATTAAATGGGACATGTGCATATAATGGTTTAAGGAGATTGCTGGATGTTTTTTGTGTTCCTTTTGTGCGTCTGTAAGACTTAAAGTGGAACTAAACCCTTCTATCCTTTACAGACGAGTAAGCTGCTGTCTTGTCATTTATTGAACAGATATACCATTAAAAGTATTTGAAAGTACTTTTTAACAAACCAAAAAGGGGGAATTTGGAGAAGTTCATTCTCAGGCCTCGTTTCCATAGACACACAGAGTGCAGTTTGGCCCTGCCCCCCACTCATTCCTCACTGGCTGTGATTGATAGCTGCATGAGCCAATTGTTCTCATTGCTGTCTCTGAGCCTATGAGGGAGAGCGGCGACAGAGCCGCTGCTCCTATGCACATCACTGAATTTAGCTCAGGCTCATTCAAGTATAAGAGGGTGCTGGGGAGGGGGTGCTGCATCAAAAGTGTTAAAAGTGTTTGTAAAGCATCATTTTCTTTTTAAATAACAAACGTGATGCTTACCTGCTCTGTCCTCCTCTTCTTGGGTCCCCTTCCGGCGCTCTGGGTCCCTCGCCCTTGCCAAGTGCCCCCATAGCAAGCCGATTACTCCCAAGCTCTACTCTCTGTGTCCATAAGACACAGAGACCGCGGCTCAGCCTTGCCTCCTTCTCCCTCCTCACTTGCTGTGATTGGCAGGAGCCAATGCCTCCTGCTGTTGCATCTCAGCCAGTGAGCAGGGAGAGACCCGGAAGAGCCTTTGCTCTTGTGCACCAGGCTAAGGTAAGTATTAGGGGGGCTGAGGGGGAAGTTGTACACTGAAGGTTTTTTACCTTTATGCAGAGAATGCATGAAGGTTAACAACCTTCAGCCCTTAGAACCACTTTAAAGGGGAGGGTTGGGAACAGTAAAAAGCAGTTCAACCATGTGTTTTTACAGTCCCCCCCAACTGCAAGTGTAAGCAAGTATGCATATTAGGACTTCTGACTTTCTTAAAGTGGTTGTAAACCCACTTTGAAAAAAAAAAAAAAAACTAACACCTGCAAAACAAAGGTATAATGAGCTAGTATGCATAGCATACTAGCTCATTATGTAATACTCACCTGAGATCAAAGCCCTCGCTGCGGTGTCCGTACACAGCACTCCCGGGGGTTACTTCTGGGTATAGCGGCTCTGGTGCTGTGATTGGCCAGAGCCGCGATGACGTCACTCCCGCGTGGGAGCCGCCGGTGACGGCACACGTGTGCCGTTGCTTCAGCGCACATTTGTCGATGACGTCGGCACATGCAAATACAGGGGATATCTCTTAAACCGTGCAGGTTTAGGAGATATCCTGGGTAGCTACAGGTAAGCCTTATTATATGTTTACCTGTAGCAAAAAGTGGTTTGTAAGGGTTTACAACCACTGCAGAACTTTTAAAAATGGAAACTCTGGTTCTGAATTGCTGATACTGTCAATGCACTCTGATCCTTGGATCCTTGAAATAGTAGATTGATGACACTGGAATCTTAGGTGGATATACTTAGGTGCTAATAATATATTTAAAGCGTAGTTCCGCTTAAAAAAAAAAAATTTAAAAGTCAGCAGCTACAAATACTGCAGCTGCTGACTATTAATAATCAGACACTTACCTGTCCCAGGGTCCAGCGATGCAGGGGAATGAATCCCCGCTAGTCTCCCCCTCCTCTCTGCGGCACCAGCATTGTCACTGTGGGTGCCCGGCTTTGGCTTCACAGCCGGGCACGCACTGCGCACCTGAGAGCCGCGCGGGCCGCGCCGTGACTGGCCAGGCAATCATCTGGGACCTGTGACATATCCCAGATGATTGCCGAGAGGGAAGGGGGAGAGGTTAACTTGCTTCCAGCGCCGGGAGGAAGTGGGAGCTGGAACCCTCTAAAAAGAGGGTTTCCACTCCCCCCCAAAAAAATAATGACATGCCAAATGTGGCATGTCAGGGGTGACATGCCAAATGTGGCATGTCAGGGGGTCACCTTCCCTTAAAGCAGAAATTCCATTTTGGGTGAAACTCCGCTTTAACAAAAATGTTCAGGTGGTATCTCAGTGGGGTGTCTAGGTGACAGGTAGGCTGCTATATAATCCTGGGAACTGGAACAGTTGCCTTGGACTGTAAATGTAATATTTGAGTGTGAATTTGGAAGCACCACACCAAGGGTTGGAGCACAAAAGTAGGTTTTATTCCAAACATATAACAGGTGCTACAGCTTACATGCTTCAGGGACCCTATGATTGTTCCCTTCATTAGGGCTTAAGATATACTGTAGCCATTGTCAAAGACTTAAACTGACAATTTAACCTCTGTGTTGTGGGCACTCAGATATGTTCAGCAGCTGATGAATGACAAACAATGTGATGTTTACTATACACTTTGCTCTGCATATTCCTAAATCATGCTGTTGCACATTGCGAAATATTTGTAAAAAAAAAAAAATCTCTTAGGCTGCGTACATACGACCGGTTTTGCCATCGGAATTACCTCCGAAGGTTTCTCCGACGGAATTCCATTCAATTCCATTCCATTCTTGCCTACACACGGTCAACCCAAAGTCCGACCGTCCAGAACGTGGTGACGTACAACACTTACGTCGGGACTAGAAAAAGGAAGTTCAATAGCCAATAGCTTCCGTCTCGTACTTGATTCAGAGATGCGTTGTTTTTGGTCCGTCGGAACAGCATACAGACGATTGGTTTTCCCGATAGGAATTGGTTCCGTCGGAAATATTTAGAACATGTTCCATTTCTAGGTCCGTCAGATTTTTCGAAAAAAGAAGTCCGATGAGGCCCACACACGATCGGAATAGACGATGAAAAGCTTCCGTCTGACTTTTTCTGTCGGACATTCCGCTCGTGTGTACGCGGCTTAACCCTTTGTCATGAAAGTTCTGGTATTTTTATTGATCTTTTTCTATTAGAGTATATCACATACTCCAATCTATTTGCACTAAGGAACACGTTTACTCCGGACACATATCTAAACACAGATTTAATATACATCTGTGAAGTTATTTGTAATCTTGTTAGGCTACTCTAGTGATTCACACACTCCTACCACACCAAATTGCCCAATAGGTGAGCTCAGTTTTTCCACCTCAGATAAGCAATACAGTTTGGTCACTGACCTGCCCCAACCCTTCTGATAGGATAAGAATGGGGTAACACCACACAGACACTCTGCTCCCTCCTGTCAGCAAGCTCCTAGTGTTAGATATACAGCACTGTGCCATGTGGTAGAGTCTAATTGGCTTAATTTCTGCCACTCAGGCTTCCAGTTTCTTGCTGTGTTGGGGAATCAAGAAAGAAAACATAAAGACAGAATCCAATGCTCATACTGGCTACAATAAAGTGCTTATAAATTTGTAAGGGTATTAATAACTGCCTTGGGCATCAGCTTTAAGACCATCTGAACATGTTGTAACAGTGTGAGGCCCTGCCATGGTGTGAGTTTAGGAAATGGATATAGAAATGACAAAGGATTCTCAAAGTTGCAGTTTGAGAAGCTCCAGAGTATTTGTTATGAGCAGGGAAAGTCATGTTTCAAAGCTTTCTCTGGGTATTGTAATCCTGGATCGGGGCCTGGAGTTTGATGGTTCCAAAGTGTCTTGGGTGGGACGGAGTCTTCAATCCTTTGTCCAGGTTTTGCTGGAGGCCTGCAGCCTGTATGAGTACACAGGTGTGCAGGGTCATTATAAACCAAGACAATGGGCTCCCATTTTGGAGACAGGACCCTGTCAGGAGAGCAGTGTGTTCCTGTCAGAGAATGTACCCCATGGTGGGGAGATTCCTTGCCACAGGAATGGGAAAGTTGGGACAGCTGTGCAAGTCTGGGAGAGAAGTAAGCTGAGACAGCTAGTAAGTCGAGGGAATCTGTAGGTTGGAAGGCTGGAAAACCCCATTTAGAGGCCAGGAGTGGGCCTGTGCTGTGAGGTTCTGGAAGTGAGGCTGAGTGAAACGGAAAGTTGGGTGCTAGGAGTAGCGGTGCTGTTGAAGCATAGCCCGGTGGCTCGGTATATTTGGTTATTTTGTTTTGCTGGAGAAGAACACCTGCATGGGCAGAGTTACCATGTGTGAACTTTTTCATTTTTTTTTTGTATAAAAAAGTGGGCTGCCATACCCTTAACCACTTGCTTCCTGCACAGGCCAATTGTCAGCTTTCAGGACTCTCTCACAGTTTGAATGACAATTGCGCAGTCATGCAACACTGTACCCAAATTACATTTTTAGATTTTTTTTTTTGAAACAAATAGAGCTTTTTTTTGGTTGATATTACCCACTAGTCGACCAGCCGCCGCAGTTATACTGTGGCAGGTTGGCACGGCTGCGCAAATCACCATAGCTATACATCGCTTCTTTAAGACGTTACAGCAGGTGGCACGTGCCCGCTGCATGTCCCCGGAGCCGATGCAAGTGCTCGGCGGGCGTGATGACCGCCGGGCACCCGCGATCGCTCGTGATAGAGCGTGAACCGGGATCTGTGTGTGTAAACACAAATCCCGGTTCTCTCAGGGGAGAGGAGACCAATCGATCTCCTCTCCTAGTCAGTCCCATCCCCCCTACAGTTAGAACACACCTAGGAAGCACAGTTAACCCCTTGATCGCCCCCTAGTGTTAACCCCTTCCCCGCAGGGGACATTTATACAGTAATCAATGGCTATTTTTAGCTCTGATCACTGTATAAATGTCAATGGTCCCAAAATAGTGTCAAAAGTGTCCAATCTGTCCCCCGCAATGTCGCAGTCCTGATAAAAATCGCAGATCGCCCCCATTGCTAGTAAAAAAATAATAATAATAAAAATGACTAATCTAACCTATTTTGTAGATGCTGTAACTTTTGCGCAAACTAATCAATATACGCTTATTGTGATTTTTTTTTAAACCAAAAATATGTAGAAGAATACATATCAGCCTAAACTGAGGAAAACATTTATTTATTTATTTTTTTATTTTTGGATATTATTTTAAAAATTACAAAATATAGTTTTTTTTTCAATATTGTCACTCTTTTTTTGTTTATAGCGCAAAAAATAAAAAGCGCAGAGGTGATCAAATACCACCAAAAGAAAGCTCTATTTGTTGGGGAAAAAAGGACAACAATTTTGTTTGGGTACAACGTCGCACGACCGCGCAATTGTCAGTAAAAGCGACGCAGTGCTGTATGGCAAAAAATGGCCTGGTCAGGAAGGGGGCAAATCCTTACGGGGCTGAAGTGGTTAATCACCACTGGAGTTTGTTTTTGTTTTTTTTTGCTAAACAAACAAAAAAAAAATACAGAAAAATTAGAAAATAAAATGTTTTTCATATTTTGTTATAAAATTTTGCAAATAGGTAATTTTTCACCTTCGCTGATGGGCACTGATGAGGTGGCACTGGTGGGTACTGATCAGAAGGCACTGATGAGGCTGCACTGATAGGTGGCACTGATATTGGGCACTGATAGGCAGCCCTGATGTGCACTTATTGGCAAAAGTGATGGGCACTGATAGGTGGCACTGGTGGGCACTGTAGGTGGCACTGATTAGCAGCACTGGTGATCACTAAGGGGGCCGATGTCCCTCTAACAGAAGCCAGTTAACAGCTTTCTTCTTTTCTTCATGCTGATAGCGTGAAGAAAAAAATCAACATGGTAACTGGCTTCTGTTTACTTCCACGTTCAGCTGTCATTGGCTGCCAGCTGATCACATTGTAAAGGGCATGCTGTGATTGGCCCTTTACCCTGCTCTGTGATCAGCCAAATCCCAAGTACTCTGCGATCAGAGAGCGGGGGCGCGCGAGCGGCGTGAGAATGGGAGGACGTCCTTGTACGCCCTCCCGGCATTTTAAGCCTGCGCTGTAGCCGTCTGTCAGTTATAGCGCAGGCCCAAAGTGGTTAAACTGCAGTTCGGACTGACATGACTGACTAAAAACACATCTACCACAAAAGCTAAAGATCCCCCAGATCACAATATTCACATTGTGATCTGGAGAATCGTTCGCTCTGGTGGTAGATGCGTTTTTAGTCAGTCATGTCAGTCCGAACTGCAGTAACATATTTTATGGCAAGGGAATGTTTATCCGCTAATATCTGCTATGGCAACAACAGACTGGAGCCTGGTGGCCTCTTCATTGCTAATTTATTAGATATTTCAATATGACAGTGAACTTGGGGGTCAGTACTCAAATTCCAATCCCTCCTCTCTCTAAATATGTTTTTTTTTTTAAATCTCTATTTTTTTTCATCATGGAATCATTACCCATACTAATTCCTGCAGGTTAGAGCATGACCCTAATCTTTTCAGCAGCTCCAGTCAAATATTCACACTGGAATGCTATTTTCTTGCTGCATGTCAGAAGCCATCTTGCAGCAAATGCTTCACGCACCTCCGAGTGCAGCTTGTGGAACTGATGAGGTGAAGAGCACTGCAAGACAGCTCTGCGCTGGTAATCACGGGGCTGAGGAAACACATACATCATCTGCCACATAGGTTGGCATTTCAAGTAAAAACCTTCACATTGTGTAAGATGTCGGACAAATGATGGGCCATATGCAAGTGCGTCTCCGCAGATGGCTCTACATCTTCGGCGAGGGGGGAAAAGCTGAGCTCGGCACTTTCCTACAGACGCAATTTAATATTAGTGACACAGTTTATGTCCTCTGCAAAAACAATCATGGAAGATAAGGTGACATAAATAATTTGCAAATCATTTGACATATGCCTGGGTATTGTCCGTGCAGTAATCGGAGTCTGTCAGTTTACGATATGAACCGCGCCACTGCCGTTTCACATCATTTCCGTAAATCCCTCTTGTGGTCTAAATTTTACGTTTAGGCTTAGAAGGGTTCGGAAACAAATTGAATTTTATTATATTTGTTTGCCTCCCAATTTAATGGGAAGGTAGCTATAGCACGTAGCTGGGAGACTGCCCTGTACGTAAAATATACCAGCTGTAGGGAGATGGGCATTAAAGCCGAACTTCAGGCAAACAGCTAAACATAGAGATGAAATACATACATGGGGCTGTTTTACCTGCCATAGGATTTATATTTATGTCTATTCAGTTCTGAAATGTATACAGCCCTGATAAATTCCACAACCCTGCCTGAGTTTTCACTGCTGCAATTAGGTAACACTTTAGCCCTGGTTCACATTGATGCGATTTGGCATGTGATTT
This sequence comes from Lithobates clamitans, assembly GCA_037952925.1. Classification (NCBI taxonomy): domain Eukaryota; kingdom Metazoa; phylum Chordata; class Amphibia; order Anura; family Ranidae; genus Lithobates; species Lithobates clamitans. Next base: position 6,095,798 of record JBBGZY010000014.1, read on the forward strand.
GACATGTCAAGTCGCATGCCAAATCAACAGTAATTTCCGGCAATGGTGGGTGCGACGTCTCATTTGCGGCACCACACCGATTCCCAAAAGTAGTTTCTGTACTACTTTTGGCGATTTCAGGGTGTGATTCCCATTGACATCTGTGCAGAAACGCACAAAGATGTCTCTGAAATCGCCCCCAAAGTGGGGACTGACATGCGGGAATGAAATTGTGCGAGTTCAGCTGAACCCGCAGTCAGTGTGAACCTGGGCTAAAACGGAGTTCCAGTCTGGGGGGGAAAAAAAGTAAAAAAGTCAGCAGCTACAAATACTGTGGCTGTTAACTTTTAATATTAGGACACTTACCTGTCCAGGGATTCCCGTGATGTCGGTACCCTAAGCCGATTCATCCGGCATTGCAAGTATGGGAAACTGGCTATGAAGCCTATAGGCTTCACAGCCAGTTTCCCACTGCGCATACACAAGTTGTGCTGCGCTTTCTGGATTGTCCCACCATCTGGGACACACACACAGGTCCCAGAAGGCAGCGGGGGGGAAGGAGGAGCCGGACATGACACAGATCGGCGTGCAGCGATCTTACCAGGAAGTGGGAGTGGGTACCTGTCAAAACCAGGTCCCCACTCCCTCCTCCAAAAAAAGTAATAAATGTGGTGGTGGAGGGGGGGTACGAACAAGCGGGGCTTCCCCTTTTGGGTGGAGCTCCGCTTTAAGTTGGCCAACTATGGCTCAGATTCAAAGGAATCGGACAAAATTTAATCTAAGGATAGTTCTGCTGACTCCACCCAACTCGACAAAAACTTTGGGAAATCGAATAAGGTGGCTGAACAGTTATTGCAGCCAATCATGTGCAGTCACTGTTTGGGTATTCTGTCAGCCATGGGTACCAGCTGTCAGAATACAAGAGCTGGCAGCGGGAGATTAGTGTGGATGGGGGATCGATAGATTTCTCTCGTTCAGTTCACTAAAGGTAACAACAGAAATCTTTGTTTATGACCAACCTTTTGGGTCTTGACCCTTATGAAGCATGTGACTAGACCGTAAAAGCAGAAGCAGCCCACTGATGAGGTCATCACTCCTTCACTAAGCTCTCTCCTCTCATTAGCATTTTTCTGTTAGCACATGAGCACTTAAGCACACCTGATTGGCTCCTTGTGCTGCTTCTCCCTCCCCCTGTCTGAGATGTGCTGTACAGTGGACTACAAGAGGCTGGAACTCATGGGCATGGAACTCATTTAGCTGCAGGCAAAGAGCTCAAGTGCACCATCTACCCTCGCTGCTGGCAGTCTGTCAAACACAATGAGAGCTGCTCTGGGTGGATGGTGCACCTAGCAGTACAAACATTTAGGGCAGTAGGCATCTAGGGACGAATGTCTGGAATGCAGACTTTGCTCCTGGGCGCATACTGCCCTGAATGTTCGCACCACTAGGTGCAGTCTCTCATTTTTTGACAGACTGCCAGCAGCGGGGCATGGACCCGCAACTAAAAGCCAGAGCCCCATGCCCTGGGCTAAAAACCCAGTGTACATGGAGTCCTAAACTACCTATATTTACAAAATACATTTAATGATGCATTATTGAAATGCTGTCCTACATCACAAACACTTAAACACTTAAAGTGGAGCTCCACCCACAAAGGGGAAGTTACGCTTGTTTGCTTCCTCCCCTCCTCTGCTGCCATATGTGGCACCTTTCGGGGGAGCGGGTACCTGTTTTTGGCAGGTACCCATGCCCACTTCCTGGAGACCTCGCTGAAGAAAGTTGACTGCTGGTTTCCCTTACAAGGAATGGTGGCGGCATCACCCGAGAGCCGATTGAAAAATCAGGTGGGGTGCCAACATTGTGGGACCCCTGGACAGCTAAGTGTCCTAATATTAAAAGTCAGCAGCTACAGTATTTGTATTTGGATGGGGAGCTGGAGCTCCACTTTTAAAAATGTTTTTCTATTTCCTAAAATGAGAATAAAGTAGAGCTGCGTCTTTTGTAACATTTCATAACCATAACCCACATTGATTTATAGGGTGCTTGCTCGGACAGAAGCTTAATAAGGAGATGGCACTTTAGCTAACAAGAAATGGCAATCTATGTGTTTTATTACAGAACAGTGAGTGCTGATGGAACTATTAGTGCAAGCAGAGAAGGAAAGGTCAACAGATAGCAAATTAAAGAAGAAGTGACACATTTTCATTTTCTTATTTCTCATTGCTGTCTCGTGATGATAAGCAGAGACCTGACCATCTTACAAATAACTTCACTAAGTTTTTGTATTTCTCATTTCCTTTCACATGTGAACCATTTTTTATAGTATTTAATGTTTTTTAGATTCAAACAGATTTCTTACTATGGGTTAAGGTAGCCATAGAGGACTCAAATTTCAGCCAATTCTTTGTAAATCAGCCAAAATTCAAGCCATGGGTGACCCCGCAAGCACCACTCAGCTATACAAAGATTTTTAATAATCTTCTGAGCTAGATGGAAAATTGTTGGCTGACTTGTTACTGCATCCTATCAGATGGAGCCACTGATTGGGTAGTAAGGTAGTCCACTAGTGCCACTTCTGAATACAATAGTGAGCAAGCAAGGGAGATTCAACACATCTGAATATAAGAAATATAGCTGTATACCCAGCCTAAAATTGTCCGTACATCTGTACAAATTACATTTGGAGATTTTTGTTTTCTGAACATTTGTTAAATTTTCTAATGGTTAGTGGGGTCAAATCAACAATCATTTTCGACTGTGATGATAAAGCCATGCGCTATGAATAAGGCTTTACAAGCTGAATTGCGTTCGATTTCTGCTGTATACTGGACCACTTGATTTTTAATAAACTCTGCCAATTACGCATGGACCCCAGCCTTAACTCTTTTGAAAAATTCAAATTCAGTGGAATGGAAATATTTTCTCAAATAAACAAAATTCTAACTGTGAAAGTGGCTTTTGTTGGGGAAAAGTCTCACATATTGTAATGCGCATGTTCTAGGTACAAAACCTTTTTAATACTTCTGGGATTCCATTCAAGTAGAAGATCTGGATGAAAGTTTAAGAGCTTTCGAAGAAAATGAGTTGAGTGATGGCAAAATTAAACACTCTGACAAATGATTTTTTTAGACTTTGCATATGAACTTATAAATGAAATTCTAATGATGTATGGATAGCTTTAGGCTGGGTTCACACCTCTGACGATGCGGCTCGCAGCAGGGGTCCGGTGTTTCCCTGTTCTACGTTTCAGGAACAAATCAGGGCCAAATTTTTGCCTGAATTCGGCCCTGAAACGGAGAAAAAGACGCACAGCTCCGCAGCCGCAACTCCATAGAGAGCCAGTCGCAATCTGCTGTCATGCAAATTGGATGTGGAGAAAACCGCTTCCAATTCGCATAGGTGTGAACCTAGCCTTATTCATTGTTATTACATGATCTATCTGCAATCCTGACACCTGATCTATCTGACACCTTTGCAAGTATGGTTATATATAGAAAAATCTGTCATGAATGAATAGAGAAAGAAAAGGCTTGGAAATGGTAAAGGAACAAAGGCTGTTCGCTGAATCATATTTTAGGATAAAAAAAATCGATGTTTTAAATTTCACTCTTACATAATTGGGTTTTCAAAGTGAATGCAGTTTCACCTGATTCGCGAACATTCACTTTTGACAATTGATCATACACTAGAGCTGCACAATTAATCGTTAAAAAATCGTGATCTCGATTCAACCCCCTGACGATCTCTATTGCAGAGTTTGCCGATTCTTTCATATAACAAGTGGAGAGACTTATCTGCTCACTCAGCTGTCAAAAGAAAACATCTGGGCAGTCTGCCAAGTTTTTAACATGAGACATTGTAACTAACTCTTCCTTATTAGATCAAAGGGATACACTTCTGTGTCTAAAGAAAAAAAAACAGGCAGTCTGCCAAGTTTTTTGTAAATGCAGGAAGTTTAACCACTTAAGGTCTAAAATCTTTTTCTGGCACTTGTTTCTTAAGTGAAAATCAATATTTTTTGCTAGAAAATTACTTGGAACCCCCAAGCATTATATATATTTTAGCAGAGACCCTAGGGAATAAAATGTCAATTGCTGCAATATTTTATGTCACACTGTATTGCCCAACGGTCTTTCAAACACAATTTTTTGGGAAAAAATACACTTCAATGAATAAAAAAAAACGAAACAGTAAAGTTAGCCCAATTTTTTTTTGTTTTAATGTGAAAGATGATGTTACGCCGTGAGAATCGTGAGAGAATCGTGATCTATCCTCTAAGCAAAAAAATTGTGATTCTCATTTTAGCCAGAATCGTGCAGCTCTATCATACACTTTCCAAAATGATCGCCCACTTTGCTAGGTCAAAAGTCTTTACATCTTCAGTAGATCATACCGCATTGTAAGGCCTAAACAATTTGTATATTTTACATAAAACATCAGATTCAGAAAACATTTAGACCTCCAGGATTTAAAAAAAACACCACTTTTACAGGCGTTTCACTATTTATTTATTTTTTAATTCTCTAAACACACCTCTATGTTATCCTATGTGGTCATGCGCACATGGGCATTTACAAGCATATTAGAAGTGAAGCATTTAAAGTGGTAGTAAAGGCAGAAGTTTTTTTTATCTTATTGTATTATATGTAGCAGCCACCCCAGTACCCTCCTAATACTTACTTGAGCCCCATCTTGATCCAGCGATGTTGCATGAGAAACTCGGCTGTCCAGGACTCTCCCTCCTCATTGGCTGAGACAGCAGTGAATGGACACACAGAGCAGCGGCTTGGCTCGGGTGCCCCCATAGTAAGCTGCTTGCAGTGGGGGCACTCAACAGGAGAAAAAAGGAACCCAAGAAGAGAAGGATCTGGGCTGCTCTGCAAAACCACTGCACAGAGAAGGTAAGTATGACATGTTATTTTTAAACCCCCCCCCCCAAAAATGAGACTTCAGTATCACTTTAAAGGCTGAAAGAAAAAACGATCACCGGTGCGTTAAGGAGAGGAGCGTTTGGGCAGAAAAAAAACACTGAACACACCTAAACACTAAGCACACTTAGCGCTTGAGTGTTCAGTCATTCCACTGGTCAGAATAAATGAATATGGAAATGAAATGAATGAATGCGCAAATGCTTGACGCGCCTAAACGCATTTGTAAAGTGCAGCTATAGGTACGCTTTTAAATCTCATTTTTTCCTCCCCTGGAACAAGGGCATCCAGGTGAGGGAAAAAAAATATCCTGTGTGCATGAAACCTTAAACTGAATTTAATAAGGCTCATGCAGAAGTTGATAAAAATCATTCAGCTCCAGTATGAAGCACAAACTTTAAGTGGGCTACATCAATGGATGCTGGCGTATGCCTTCTTAAAGCTGTTAAAAGCTTCCATAAGCACTCCAACTCCATCGAAAATGTTTTCTAATGCCCTGTACACACGATAGGATTTTCCGACAACAAAATCCATGTTTTTTTTCCGACAGATGTTGGCTCAAACTTGTCTTGCATACACACGGTCACACAAAGTTGGTCGGAAATTCCGAACGTCAAGAACGTGGTGACGTACAACACGTACGACGAGCCGAGAAAAATTACGTTCAATAGCCAGAGTGGCTCTTCTGCTTGATTTGGAATTTTGTGCGTCGGATTTGTGTACACACGATCGGAATTTCCGACAACGGATTTTGTTGTCGGAAAATTTGAGAACCAGATCTCAAATTTTGTGTGACGGAAATTCCGATGGAAAATGTCTGATGGAGCCTACACATGGTCGGAATTTCCAACAACAAGGTCCTATCAAACATTTTCCGTCGGAAAATCATATCGTGTGTACGGGGCATTAGAGTGGGTAAAAGTTATAACCTCTTTCTTAATGAATACAAAGCGCTCCTTGATTAGATGAGGTGGAGAGTGTGACATCACTGCCCTACAACTCCACCTGGTCCAATCCGCGAACGTTTTGCATTCATTTAGAAAATGCAATGCATTCCCTGAATGGCAATCATGCCGAGCATCTGACCTCCTGTATTCAAAATGAGCAGGGCAGCCACTTAGCACGGGACCTAGAAGCAAGTGGAGATCGCTGAAGGAGCGGTCTCTACTATAGGAATTTCCAGATCCAGGGGCATCAGCCAGTTATGGTATATACATAGATACATTAATCCAAGCTGCACCAATGTAAGTATGTATACAATATCCATACCTGGAATGTATCCTACTGATTACTGAATTAATAAATGGTATAGCCTTATAACTGTCAGAAGATAATGCTTCCAATTAATGGGCAGCACAGTGGCTAAGTAGTTAGCCCCTCTGCCTAGCAGAACTAGGGTCATTGGTTAAAATCCCAACTACAGGACTATATGCCTGGAAATTGCATGTTTACTCTTTGCCCGCATGGTGCGGTTTCCTCTCACACTCCAAAGACATGCTGGTAGGTAAATTGGCCCCTGCCACAATTGGCACTATTACGTGTATGTATAAATGTGAGTTAGGGACCTTAGATTGTAAGCTCCTAAAGGGTAGTGACTGATGTGAATGTACAATATATATATGTAAAGTGCTGCATAATTTGACGGCACTGTACCTGTAATAAATAAAATAATAGGGCAACTCTTCCAAAAATGTAATGGCAAGAGCTATTGCTCTAAACTGCAGATGACCACTCAAAGCCATCAACTGTGGTTTATGTAGAAAATCTCAGCAAGTTAAAGCAAGATTCTAAAAAACACAGAAAACAAACACAGACCCAATAAATGGGCTGTTCAAACACATTAAAATAGGTCATTTCAAGTAAACCCAAATCAAATATCTCTGACTAATTGCTGGATGCTGCAGCACTTTGCACAATCTAGACTATATAGAGTGTTATTGGTGGATATGTCTATGAACACCACTGTATAAATATCTCCAATGTTTATTTTTCGCCTTTAGAGCTGTATATATGATAACTACTGTATCCCCCCTTTGACCGCAAGGGCATACACAGTTCTATAAAGAAATAATGATATTAGTCCTGTGTGATAACAAGTCACAAGTGGTGTACAGTTGTAGGCCTTATCTTCCAAAACACTTTTTGCGGGATGTGAAGCCTCATATTTGTAGCAAGCAAATATGTCAGCCTGTGATCATCCGTCATAAATCATCAAGATCTATACTATCAGCGGAGTTGATAATTCTGAAATATGATTCATCGGTGCCAACAAGGTTTCCTGGGCACATATGACCTCAGCCCATGAAACGACACAAGACAACCATTTCAGATACTGATGCAATCTTTCAGCCACATCAGGTTGTTGACTTCTTATTGTTTAACTGTAACAGCAAATCTGTACATGTTAGATGTCATAATATAGAAGAGAAATTAAATTCTGACCCATGAAATAAGGTGAGTGTATGGTGGATGGAAGAATACCAATAATGATAACAAATGGGAACATGGAGCTGGCACATTGCTGTATACCTTATATTGCTCACAGACCAAGGAGTCTGTTTTTTGATGACACAACAGTTGTGCGTTTCTAGCTGGTTATGTCAGCAATGGCTCTTCTGTAACACGCCACTGAAAGAAAGAGAGCAGATTGTATGTGGTTAGTTGTGCCACACAACATCCTAAAGAGAGGTGAAGAGTTTTGTGCCAGGGCTTGTGACTGCTCCATAAATTATTATAGGTACACTTCATTAAAGTAGCTGTCTCCAAAAAAAAAAAAAAAAAATGTTGTCGTGTATAAAGTGTAGGCACCTAGAGGTATCTGCAAATATCTACAGAACCCTTCTAAGCTTAACGGTCATGCGAAGCCATAACAGGTGACACTTCGCTATGCCCTAATAGTGCTCGAGCTTGCCAATAAGTCTCATCACACATTCCTATTAGCCCATTACTATTGGTGGGCTGCCCCACTGACAGCTGAGAATGTGCAGGGGGCAGGTAGGAAGAGCTTGGTGGACTAAAGCTGTCCGAACATGCATAGATTTCTTTCATTCAGCTTTTTAATCATGCTAGACAGTGCAGATGGATGAATTTCCTCTGCCAGTTATTGTATTCTGATAGCCAGTGCCTGTGGCTATAAGAATACCCTATCAATGGCTGCATCTTATTGGCTGTAGTCACTGCTTGTGTGACAAATTATTATTAGAAATGTTCTCTTTGATCTTCAGATCTAAGATTGTTGAGCCAGATGTTGCTGGCAGAACCATCTATGGATTGAGTTTTGGCCGATTCCCCAGAAAATGACCGAAAACCTTTTTTTTGCGTATGGCCAGCTTGAATTAACCCCATTGGACAGATTGTGAGTACTGTATATGATCTGTCATGTACCATGGGTGTGGTACATATACTCCCAGAGCCATATAGTTGCTATGATCCCCAAAGACCCAAAGCTGATGGGTCCAAAACTGAGTTCAATAGCTAAAGCCCAGACCAGACCACCAGGTACAGGATGCATTTGAGACGGTAACTTTCAATGCATGGGAAGATTTTTTTTTTTAATCTTTTTATTGACATTTTTAGAAAAATACAAAAAGGAACCCATGTAGGGGACAAAACTTGGAAGACCGCCGGCAACTGCCTCACACCCACCATTACTAAAAAAAAAAGTAAAAAAACTAAGATGGGAAAACTTTTAAAGTATGTATGGGAGGGAGGGAGTTAGTTGAGAAAAAGCAAAGGGCTTCTAAGAAAAAAAGAGGAAGAAAGGGGCAAAGGTAGCACCCCCTCCCTCTGACCCAGTGCCCAGGCCCCATCCTCACAGGTGGTTCATACCTCTCATTGTAAAGTATAATGCCGCGTACACACAGTCGGACTTTACGGCAGACTTTGCCCGGCGGACTTTTCGACGTACTTTATGACGGACTTTCTGAATGAACGGACTTGCCTACACACAATCCACCAAAGTCCATCGAATTCGTACGTGATGACGTACGACCGGACTAAAAGAAGGAAGTTCATAGCCAATAGCTGCCCTAACGTGGCTTTTTGTCCGTCGAACTAGCATACAGACAGCGGACTTTTCGACCGGACTCGATTTCAACGGATTAATTTAAAACATGTTTCAAATCTAAGTCCGTCCAACTTTTGAAAAAACAAAGTCCGCTGGAGCCCACACACGATTGAATTGTCCGACCAAATCCTGTCCGCCGGGCAAAGTCTGCCGTAAAGTCCGCTCGTGTGTACGCGGCATTAGTGTGCATAAGAGCCTCATTCTTTTCAAGTGGTTGAGAACTTGATCCAATAAAACCAGGTTCACCAAAATTTATCAAAAGCTTCTCCACTTGAACCAACTAACTCTTCCGTGTGTTTAATGTCATTGCACCCACCTTTTTGAGTTGTAGCACCTCCTGTTGCATTCTCCAAAAAACAAAATGAAAAAGAAAAATCCAGCAGGGAGAATAGGACCCTTTCATATTGGTCACAGTAGATGTGCAGTCCTGGAAACTCAAGCTCAGGTACCTTACCGATGAAGTCCTCTGGAGCAGTGGTTCTCAACCTCAGTCCTCAAGTACCCCCAATGGGCCATGTTTTCAGGTTTTCTTTTACTTTGCACAGCTGCTTTAAATCAATATCAATGACATGGTATTGATAAGAACTATTTTATCTAAGGGAAGTTCCAAAAACATGGCCCATTGTGGGTACTTGAGGACTTAAGTTGAGAACCACTGCCCTAGAGAGTGCATATCGAAAATCTGATTTTGTTTGTCAAATTATTTGTCAATTTACTGCATGGGTAAATCATTATTCCGCTAGACTGTCATTGGCCAACTGTTGTGATTGCCCCATGGTCACTACTTCGAGGGACAACTTATTTAGGGTGGAGGTCCAACTCATTTACCGCAATGGGGACCACTGATGTCTATGCCCACCCTTATACACATGAATATAGGAGGAAATCTGCAGCTGTAGCAGGCAGTCGGTGTTACATTTATTTTTGTTCTGCGTTCTCTTTCTTTAATATATTGGATGTAGGTGGCAGTTTCACTTTTTAAATGTAAACGATTTCTTATTTAAATAAACTGTGACGAATCTTTTAGAATTAAATTGTTTTACCAGGCAATATAATAAAATAAATGTACCTTCCTCTTCTGCTTTTAGAATAAATTTAGTGCGATGCAATGCCATTCTTGATTTCATTTATCTGTGACGGAAAGCTAAATAAAGATAATGGAATTACTGACAACTCCAGTCTCCTCTCTATCGCTGCACCTGAAGCTGGTGTCTCATACACTAGATCTTCCCCGTCACCGAGATGAAGAAGGAAAAGGTGTCATTAATTTGTGGAACAAGGAAATTCGGGAAGAAATCGTTTAATAAATCATAATGATCCTGACTACCTTATGGCAGGATTTTTCGTTTAGTCTTTTTTCAGAATATTGTATCTCTGTGGGAGAGCACATTCTCCACTGGAGATAAAAAGTATGTCTAATGCAATGGGGGTTATTTACGAAAGGCAAATCCACTTTGCATTACAAGTGCAAACTACAAGTGCAAAGTGCACTTGAAATTGCACTGAAAGTGCACTTGGAAGTTCAGTCGCTGTAGATCCGAGGGGGACATGCAAGGTAAATAAAAAACAGCATTTTAGCTTGCACATGATTGGATGATAAAATCAGCAGAGCTTCCCCTCATTTCAGATCAATCCCTTATGGGGCGTACACACGGTCGGACTTTTCGTCTACAAAAGTCCGACAGCCTGTCCGACAGACTTCCGGCGGACTTTCGGTGGACTTGCGGCGGACTTGCGGCAGACTTTCTAACGAACAGACTTGCCTACACACGACCACACAAAAGTCCGACGGATTCGTATGTGATGACGTACACCGGACTAAAATAAGGAAGTTCATAGCCAGTAGCCAATAGCTGCCCTAGCGTGGGTTTTTGTCCGTCGGACTAGCATACAGACGAGCGGATTTCGGGGTCCGTCGTAGTTACGACGTAAAGATTTGAAGCATGTTTCAAATCTAAAGTCCGTCGGATTTGAGGCTGAAAAAGTCAGCTGAAAGTCCGGGGAAGCCCACACACGATCGGATTACCAGCCAGCTTTAGTCCGTCGGCATCCGTTGGACTTTTGTAGACGAAAAGTCCGACCGTGTGTATGCCCCATTAGATTTACAGCGACTGCACTTCCAAGTGCACTTTGCACTTGTAATTTTCACTTGTAGTGCAAAGTGGATTTGCCTTTGTAAATAACCCCCCGTGTGTTTCTGTGGACTTATACTCCATTTTGTAAAGATGTAAAGTATGTATGGCGTAGAACAGGGGTCTCCCAACTATGTCCCAAGGGCCACATCTGGCCTGCTACAAGAGTTTATCCGGTCCGCAGTAACTCTGATGTGATGGGGGACTTCTAATGGGATTGGGGGACTCTTATGTAAAGGGGGGGCATCTGAAGTGAAAGGGGGGCGTTTGATTTGAAAGGGGAATTCTTATAGAAGGGGGGCTCTAATGTGATGGAGTAGTTTCTGCTGTGAAAATGGTGCTTTGATATGAGAAGATACCATGCCAGGTAAAATAGCCCAAATCAAGGACAAGCCATAATTAATCACTTATAGAATACCTGTTATAAGAAACAGAGAACTTGGATGGACTCAGAGAAAACAGTCACCTCACAGATCTATATTAGAATCCATGTAACAGTAGTTGAGTAGCAATAGAGCTCTGCTACTGTGACATCGTTACTAATGTGGAGAGCTTATTACTGGTTCCAATATAGATCTGCGAGGTCCATCCAAGGTTTTTTCTGTGTAGAGCCCTGACGAAGGAAGAGTTGTGTTCCTGTAACTTGTTGGATGCTTTATATGATTTATTTACCGACAAATTAAATGATCTTGGACTCTTATCTTCTTTGCTCTGGCACTCCTTACTGTATTCTATGGTTTGAGTTGCTGTCTGGTGCCCATCAAGGGAAGCCTTGCTGTGTGGGAGCCGCCTTTGCCAGAGACATTGAGCTTGTTGGATGTTTTTTGTCATATGACTGCACATGGTAGTTTGTTATGCCTCGTTTCCACTGAGCGGATCAGTTCGGGTCGGTACAGTTTGGAAGGCCTAGAATGGTCCGGCCTATTCAGGTGAGCATTTCCACTGCAAGTTGGACCGCCAAGGGCCATACGTGGGTTTAGAAAAAATGCCTAGCATGGCATCACACGTCCACCAATCAGTGGAATGTATCGTAGCTCCGCCCTAACCGAACCGTACCATTTTCTATGGCCCCACATCTGAAGCAGGGCCCAGAATGGTGCGGTTCAGTTGTATGGGCCGCTTTCATAATGGAAACACTCAAAATAGCATACCATACCGAACCGAACCGATCCGCTCAGTGGAAACGAGGCATAAGTTTCCAGTTGTTGTTTTGAATAAGAAACATAGAGGCTACCAATTCTGATTTCTCTTTCTGAAAGTGCTAATTGCCTGACTGTCTTGGTGACCTTCTTGATTTAATATTTTTAAGTCAATAAGCTGGAACATGTATTCAAGTAAATCTTTCCGATTTTTGTTGAACTGGGCATGCGTTCCAGGTCAGTACTGAAGCACTGAAGCCAGTGGGTTAGCATACCAGTCAGACTGCTAGCATTTTCAGAAAGAGGGCAGCCTTTGCATGCTTGAGCACTTTTCCTGCATGGATGAGGCCCTTATGTGAACAAGCAGGTGTCAGGAACTAGCTTTATTTATTTTATATATTTATTTACTACAGGTACTTATACAGCACCATCCATTTACACAGCCCTTTAAATACACTATATTGTCAAAAGTTTTGGGACACCTGCCTTTACATACACATGAATTTTAATGGCATCCCAGTCTTAGTCTGTAGGGTTCAATATTAAGTTGGCCCACCCTTTGCAGCTATAAAAGCTTCAACTCTTCTGGGAAGGCTGTCCACAAGGTTTAGGAGCATGTCTATGGGAGTGTCTGACCATTCTTCCAGAATTTAGGAGGCCTGGCTCACAATCTCTGCTCCAATTCATCCCAAAGGTGTTCTATTGGGTTGAGGTCAGGACTCTGTGCAGGCCAGTCCAGTTTCCCCACCCCAAACTTGCTCATTCATGTCTTTATGGACCTTGCTTTGTGCACTGGTGCGCAGCCATGTTGGAACAGGAAGAGGCCAGCCCCAAACTGTTTCTACAAAGTTGGGAGCATGAAAATGTCCAAAATGTCTTGGTATGCTGATGTCTTAAGAGTTCCCTTCACTGGAACTAAGGAGCCAAGCCCAACCCCTGAAAAATTATTTGGACCAGTGCACAAAGCAAGATCCATAAAGACATGGATGAGAGAGTTTGGGGTGGAGGAACTTGAGTGGCCTCCACAGAGTCCTGGCTTCGGCCTGTTAGAAAACTCTTGGGATGAATTAGAGCAGAGACTGCGAGCCAGGCCTTCTCGTCTCGTCTGACCTCACAAGTGCACTTCTGGAAGAATGGTCAAACATACCCATAGACACACTACTAAACCTTGTGGACAGCCTTCCCAGAAGAGCTGAAGCTGTTATAGCTGCAAAGGGTGGGCCAACTCAATATTGATCCTTATAGACTAATGCCGTGTACACACAGTCGGACTTTACGGCAGACTTTGCCCGGCGGACTTTTCGACGGACTTTAAGACGGACTTTCTGAATGAACGGACTTGCCTACACACAATCCACCAAAGTCCGTCGAATTTGTACGTACGACCGGACTAAAACAAGGAAGTTCATAGCCAGTAGCCAATAGCTGCCCTAACGTGGCTTTTTGTCCATCGAACTAGCATACAGACAGCGGACTTTTCGACCGGACTCGATTTCGACGGATTGATTTAAAACATGTTTCAAATCTAAGTCCGTCCAACTTTTGAGAAAACAAAGTCCGCTGGAGCCCACACATGATCGAATTGTCTGACGAAATCCAGTCCGCCGGGCAAAGTCTGCCGTAAAGTCCGCTCGTGCGTACGCGGCATAAGGCTCCATACACACCATTAGATTTTCTGCAGATTTTTGTCTTCAGATTTACCAAAACCATGTAGTTGAAGGGCCTGCCTGATTGCATACACATTGAAACTCTTAAGGTTAACCTTATATTAGATGGTTTTGGTAAATCTGAAGACAAAAATCTGCAGAAATCTAATAGTGTGTATGGGGTCTAACACTGGGATGCCATTAAAGTTCATGTGCGTGTAAAGGCAGGCGTTCCAATACTTTTGACAATATAGTGTATATATTCTACATTCACATCAGTCCCTGCTTTGCATAGACGTCTTGCCTGACACTGCATACGTCTCCATTGTTATGTACGGAGATGTGCCAAGAGAGGATTTTCAGTATTATTCTACACTCTGTCTCTTCCACCCGATTTATTATGAATTGTACTTATTTTGTTTCCAACTGTTTTGTCAATCTCTGTGTACATTGAATTAGATTTCACAGTATGCTCTAATTATTACTGCACTTATTTATGGCCTTTATTTTAATTAGGAACCCCTGCGTATCCTATAAAAATACAATTACATGTACATACGCACCAGGCTCTCCATCACACTAAATCATAAGCCTATTGGAAATGACTGCTTGCGTGGCTCGGGCTCATCTTCAGACATATGCTGGTAAATCTGCCTAGCACAGTCTGTTTAATCTGCAATATCCTTTGTAAGGCAATGACCACTTACCTGTCCACCTTTACAAGGAGATCCCACACTGGAGCACCATGTGGTCATGTGACCTAGTCCTGCCATTAGGTTACATGGCCTGCAGAAGCTCTGCAATGTGGTCACTGGGGTCAGCAAATTGACTAAAAAACATTGCTGATTTCAGCACTTTACAACATGCCATTCACGGTATTAGCACACATGCCAGGGAAAGAAAGGAAATTCATGGGATCCCCTTGTTACAGAGACAAAGAGGGTTTATGGTGAAACTAATACCCAGAATTCCCAAGGCATTTCTAATTGGTAAAGCGGATCCACAATTTAAATTTAAAGGAAACCTGTGCTGAGAAAAATGTCAAAGCTCCCAAATTGTAACCTGAAAATGCTAGTTGTCTGGCTACCATGCTGTTTCTCTGGCTTCAGTACTTACCGACTCACTAAAAATTTTTTCTACGCGTTTCTGGTTTGTGACTTTGTATTAATAAGACTGAATATGCATTAGCCAGGCAAGTATTGTTTTCAGAAAGAGCGGTCAGCAAAAGCAGGCTGAGGACATCTCCGAAATCCGGTTCCTAATATTAAGGAAATTAGTAAGCTATCTTTGCTGACTTATCTTTCTGAAAATGTTTGTTGCCTGGCTGATGCATATTTTTTAGGCTTTCTTTCTATTATCTGGTGATCCAATGGTTGTTTTTCGAAGGAACAAGCTCTCTTGCAGATGTATACAAGGATGAGACAAACTAGTAAGCATTGGCAGGCGTGCATAAAATGATCAGTTTTTATTTGCTTGTGTAAAACTTTATCCTAAAAGTAAAAAACTGTTTGCTGTAACTGATTATAAATGATCTGGAGTTTAGCTTCAATTTGTTAGTGTATATTAACCACTTGCCGACCAATACTGCGGCAGAATGGCACGGCTGGGCAAAACAACGTTATGTAACATCGCTTCGCCCTGTGGCCACTAGGGGCGCGCGTGCACCCTGCTCTCCCCCCGGAGCCGATGCAAGTGCCCGGCGGTCGCGATCACCACCGGGCTCCTACGATCGCTGGTGACACACCAAGAACCAGGATCTCACACAGTTTCCGGTTCTGTGAGGGGAGAAGAGACAGATCGTCTGTTCATACAGAGTATGAACAGCGGTCTGTCATCTCCCCTAGAAAGTCCCTTCTCCTCTTCAGTTAGAACACAGAGAGGGAACACATTAATCCCTTGATCGCCCCCTAGTGGTTAACCCCTTCCCTGCCAGTGACATTTTTACAGTAATCAGTGCGTTTTTATAGCACTGATCGCTGTATAAATGCCAAGGGTCCCAAAAATGTGTCAAAAGTGTCCGACGTGTCCTCCATAATGTCTCAGTCCCGATAAAAATCGCAGATCGCTGCCATTACTAGTAAAAAAAAAATTAATAATAAAAATGCCATAAAACTATCCCCTATTTTATAGACGCTATAACTTTTGTGAACACCAATCAATATACGCTTATTGCGATTTTTTTTTTTTTTTACCAAAAATATGTAGAAGAATACATATCGGCCTAAACTGAGGAGAAAAATTGTTTTTTTTATATATTTTTGGGGGATATTTATTATAGCAAAAAGTAAAAAATATTGCGTTTTTTTCAAAATTGACGCTCTTTTTTTGTTTATAGAGCAAAAAATAAAAACTGTAGAGGTGATCAAATACCATCAAAAGAAAACTCTATTTGTGGGAAAAAAAGGATGTCAATTTTGTTTGGGTGCAACATCACACAACTGCGCAATTGTCAGTTAAAACGACGTAGTGCCGAATCGCAAAAAGTGCTCTGGGCAGGAAGGGGGTAAAATCTTCTGGGGCTCAAGTGGTTAATCTGCTAGTAAATCTAACACTTTCTTCCCCCCCCCAGGATTACAGTTCTGCTGTCCAAAGGTGCCCCCTGTGCTTCTTCATCCAGAGTGGGGGCAATCTAATACAGGAGGTGTGTTACTGGCCAGATCACCAGGTGAAAACAGAGGGGGGGGGAAGGGAGGAGCCTAAACAAAGACTAATGCAGCCATCACATCTACAGATTAGTAAATGCAATATATCACATTTTTGGTTTTGGGATTAATGTCGCTTTAAAGCGGAGTTCCACCCTGAAAAACAGTTTTACATTTTCACAGTTCTTCATTAGTATTAAGAAAGATTTGTAGTGAAAAATGTTTTTTTAACTCACCTGAAATGCCACTTCCAGGGCCGCGGCACTTCGCATCACTTCCTCCCTCGCCTGTGCTCCTGGGAAATCTGAGTCGTCATTTCCCAGGAGTCAGTGGGCAGTACTGTGAGAAAAAATTGCGTTATTTCCCGACAGGAAATGATTGAAGGCGGATCACAGCGCCATCTTGGTTGTCATCACAACGGGGCGGGCACTTCCAACGAGGCCGCCCCTTTATGATGGCAACATGAGAAATTTCCAGCTCCGCTTGCTGTGCTTACTGCGCATGCGCGAGAATGGGCGGTGCATGCTGGTAATACAGCAGCACCGTATCCCGGAAATATTTGCTTATGGGCTTCGCCTGCCCACAACTAACATGGGAATGCCCAAGTAGGAATAATATAAGGTAACTTTTATAATAAAATAGTAATAAAAGTGGTGCTATTTAGGAAACTAACCAATGTTAATTAAACACTATATGAAAGAAAGAGATAGATTAAAAAAAAAAAAATCATATCTGTGGTTGGAACTCCGCTTT
Source organism: Lithobates clamitans (assembly GCA_037952925.1). Lineage (NCBI taxonomy): Eukaryota > Metazoa > Chordata > Amphibia > Anura > Ranidae > Lithobates > Lithobates clamitans. Next base: position 6,113,083 of record JBBGZY010000014.1, read on the forward strand.
AAGTAACAAGCAGTGAGGTGAAATAAAAGTAAAGTGCAATGGCCCTGAATCTTTCTCTATACAGGCTTCCTTTAGGATGGCACCACACATTTTACTAGGATTACCACATCGCACATTTATAAATTGCGTTCATTTTTTTTTTTTTTAGTTTTTGATATAGTGGGGAAGGGTTAGGACCACTGTAAATTTTTTTGCTCTTTGGGGATTTTCCGGTGAGACAGAAAAAAAAATGCTTTTCTTTAGTAAACGGAGACTTGTTGTCCTGGTTGCTTCCTGTTTTCCGGGGGCACAGAGAAGGAGGAACAGCATCATTTCCTCTTTCTCTATGTAGTGCCACCATTACCGCCGGTCGCATTGGTTGATTGGATGGCAGAGTCCAGGAAAGGTGGTGGCAGCAGTGGGGGGACCCTAAGCCACTCAAATCACTTCTGGTGAAGAGGGCATCGCCGGCTGAAAATTTTCATACCATGATGATGCCTTCAGGTGCAGGCAACATCCTGGTATAACCACTTCAACCTGAGGACGTCATGTGACGTCATATGGGTGGGAAGTGGAGGATAGAGGATGCTACACTGTGGTAAACATGTAGTGTTGTTCTACTTTAGGAACAATATTTATTTAAAAAAAAAGGGTCAACATTTAAAATAATTTGTTCAATTTTTAAACTTTTTTTTTTTATGTTTTTTTTCTATATCCTGTCATCAGAGTAGTTCAGTGTAGACCAATAGCAATAGTTTTAGCTGTCATAAATGGCTTTCATTCATGACAGCTTGATTACTATTGTGATCTGTGATTGGCTACAGCTAATCACATTGTACAGGGTGCTGTGATTTGCCCAGGTACAATGTGATAGCTGTAGGCCAATCACAGCATCACAATACTAAGCAGAGCTGTAATGAATAAAACCCATTCATAACAGTTGTGTTTGTTTGATAATGTGATCGCATAGTGTAATACCCCGGCCGCTCAAAGTGGCCAGGGACCCGGAGCCGACTAGCCCACAAGCTAGCGACATACCAGTACGTGATTGTGCCTGGCAATTCCGCTGTGGGTGGGATGGCAAGTGGTTAATCCTTATGCTGCTAGCATTAGTAAATAGATAAGAAAAGTATATTATATTCATGTGTTTTAAACTTTTTTTACATTTCTTCAGTTACATCCTGGTTTCCAGGCCTAGGCAAATGATGTCATATGTCCCAGGAGTCTACAGAAGAGGGAGGATTTCTCAGCTAAGCACACACACGCCTTCCTTTATGACTGAGCTAAGGGCAGATGGATTGCAGGAAGTAAATATTATATATATATATATATATATATATATATATATATATATATATATATATATATATATATATATATATATATATATATATATATATGGCAGTAGAGCAGTGGACGGTGTCAGTAGGGCAGGAATTGGTGTTAGTAGTTTTTTTTTATTTTTTTATTATTATAACTTTTTACAATTGTATTATTTTTTACAACAATGTATTATTATTATTATTTTTTACAATTTATTAGGAGCTCCATTGGGGGATTTTGGTGAAATATCAGGGGTCTGAACAGCCTCGCTATTGAGACAGAGAAAGGGACTGAGTACAGAGATTTCCCAGTCCCTTTCTCTGCAGCCAAGCAGTAAGGGGAATCTGCGCAGCACAGGGTGATTAGGATGTGCCCAGGCACACCTGGCACACCCTGTGCGCACGCCTATGTTTAGGAACAATATTTATTCCAAAAGAAATGGGTCAAAACATATTTCCTGAAGCATTTACTGTGGCTACAAAATTATGTAAGGAAGAGGAGTAACTTATTAACTGGAGAGCAGCTGGGCACACATTCTTTTTTGTATCCTTAAACCACTGAGGGCATCAGAGAATGCGCAAGAAGGTCGCATTTGGCCCACATAACACCGGTGTGATGTATCTGTATTAGATCATAATGAACCTGCACTACATGCAACAGGTGCGTTTTTTTGTGTGTTGATGATATTCAGGATGAATGAGCTGCCCTACCACAGACATAAGTGTGAAGACAAGACCAGAAATATGTAGTAAACATATTTATTACATGTATTTATATAGTGCTGTCAATTTATGCATCACTTTACATAGTGTCCATTCACAAAAGTCCCCGCCCTCAGGGAGCTTACAATCTAAGGTGCCTATTTTACATGTACAGACATACTAGGGCCAATGTTAGCCAAGAGCCAATTAACATACCAGCATGTCTTTGGAGTGTGGGAGAAAAACCATGTAAGCACAGGCAGAACAACCATGCAGATAGCATCCTTGCCAGGATTTGACTTGATGACCCAAGTGTTGCAAGGCAAAAGTACTAACTACTGAGCCACTATGTATACATTTTCCCAGTACCATTCAAAATATGGAGATATCAGCAAGCATGGGAATTAGGCTAGGTTCACACTAGCCCTGTCTCTGAAACTGGATCTAAGGTGGATTGCATTTCAGAGTGCAGCTAAGTGGCTGCTGTGTGGTGTTCAGGAGGTGATCCTGAATGCAGATTTTTGGTGAATGGCATTTTGCAATAGAAAACAAACAAAAGAGGGCGCCGTCAAATCTAAGCATAAGCTGTTTACTAAAAAAAAAGAAAAGTAATAAAATAATGAATCCACTGCATTGGGTGTGAAAAAGGCATGTCATAAGATGTAGAATGGGGTCATCTTTGGAGCAATTGGGGTGTGCAGAAATCGGCATGCAAGCGGCTGGTCTGGTATGGAGAGCTTGGCAGGCAAGCGGTTGGCAATATGCAGAGATCCGCAAGGAAGCTGCTGGTGGGATGAGAGGAACCACAGTCAAGGCTGAAGAGCAGAACACATGGTCAGTGTCGACTAAGCCGATTCCGGGTAGTGCCCACTGGCCCAGGTTAGATTGGCTCAGCTCCAGAGGTGCCAGAGAATGTCATTATTTTGAGGGGGCATGGCTACGCATTTCAGGGCACAAGACATGGCCCTTTGTCAAACCAAAAAGCTTTTTGTAATAGGACTAATGAGCCTCAACCATAAACCAAGTGTTTGGCTTGAAGTTGCAGGATGGCCCAGTTGACTTGACAGGTGTTGACATTTGTCAACTCAACCTGCCATGTTAAATTTGATTTGCAGGATAAGTGTCCTGGCACTGATTTGCATTGTAGACGTAGCATGTGAACAGCGGCTGTATTGTGGACTTTCGGTGGCTGGTCGGGATAGTTAAAAAGATGGCTCAGCTAACTGTTTTATGCGCCCTCCCCCAGCCACCTGTGTGAAAGATGCCTTCTAGCTAGCCTGGCTGACAGCTTCAAACGATGACACCCAGTGGAAAGATGTATTGCAAGTCCACATGCTCTGAATAGTAAATGCCACACATCCACCCATTACACACAGGGCCGTGGATAGGGGGATACCACCAGTCCTCCTATACGGGGCCCAGGCCTGCAGGGGGGCCCAGGTGACAGGGTGAATCAGATGTGGACAGGGAGGATGATGGGTGCAGCAAGGGGGTAATTACTGAAAGAAATCCCCTGTATGGCTCTCTCTGCAGCAGCTAAATGCTGGCTTCTTCTCCTCCCCTGCTGTCCAGGCTCCCCCTGTGTGGCCCCCTTACCATTCTCTCCTTCCCACCCGCGGCTGCAAGGACACAATAGGATCCTTTAAGATTGAGAGTAGGGGAAGGGACTGGTGAATATGTCATATTTACCAGCCCCTTCCTTTCTTGAATGAACACAATGAGTGATCTGTACCAATCCCTCACTGTTTTCATTCATAACTAAGGCATTGGCTGTATGGGGCCTCATGTCAGGTTGTCTGTATGTGTCCCTGTGGTTTCTAACAGCAGCCCTGATTGCACACACTGCTGTTGGGGGCCTCTTTTCAAAACCTGCTGGCCCCTCATCCTCTTCCATCTTGCTATTTGCGGGATGGACCGGACAATACAACAGTGTTCCTCTTAGCGGTCACTCTGTGCCACCCATACTGCGTGTGTGCAGTACGTATCCCATTGCTCCAGCTAAGCTCAGTAGCGGCCGCTCAGAAAAATTCAAACTGCGCACGTGCACCGTGTGCTCGCTCCTTCTCTTTCTGAGCTGTAAAATTAGGGCTGTTTTCGTGTTTGATTAATCGATTTTTTTTTAATCGATTAATCGACTAATTTTGACTAACTTAGACTAATTATAACGCACATACAGATCCAACTACTTTTAGCTGATCTCCTTGCATTGCAACTCTGCATTAGTCAGTGGTAAATGTGGTATACACTATATACAATCACCCGACACTAGTTAGTTTCCACAATCCAAACTTTTTAAAAAAAATTTAAGGAGTCTTTTAATGTTAAGTTTGTTTTTAGGGTGGACCTCCACTTTAACAAGACATTTTCAAACTTGCAGCTCAATTGCTTGCTATCTGTGTAATGCCTTCAATGGGTATACCAGTCCTGTTGACAACCATCTAAAATGGGAATGCCATTTCACTTCCCGTTGTGTCTCTGGGACAGGAAGTGAAATGAAATCTCCACACTGGGATGCACAGGGCAAAGCCTAAACCAAAAGGTGTTTTCTCTCTGCATGACCTAATCTAAAACTAAAATACAGATTCAAGCTGTAAATATACTTTAAATCACCACAATTCCTCCTCCACAATTGACCTGTTCAGTACAGACAACACACTCACCTTCATAATGCCTTCCAATGCTTGTTTATTCCCAGCAAGGGTCACGTATCATCAGCATGGGGTGTGTCCGGCCAATCACAAAACCGGCTCTCAGCCACACCTCTGCAATTCGCGGACACGCCCACTCGGTCGAAGCTTTTCAAGCCATGATTGGATCGGTCAGGCGTCTGCTGTATTCCATTACTTTACCATTGTCCAGCGTGGGCACCGTCAATGACTGGGGAAGGGGGGAGGAGTCCGGTGACGCCGATGTCCGTGACATCACCACATCTCCAACGGAACTCCCTGAAGACCCGGAAGCCGGCAGAGAGGTGAGTACCGATTAAAAGAATTTTGATCGATCAATGAAATTAACGATTAATCGAGGAATTAATCGTTAATTTCCGCAGCCCTATGTAAAATGTTTATGTTTAACTGGAGTGTACCTCTATCCTTATAATGACTGATTATAAACAGATTCACGGAGACAACCCTAATGCCGCGGAATGTTAGCGCCTGAAGTACATTATATTCTCAATCTATACATTCAACAGAAATCCAACAAAAACATTCTAATGATTTTTCTTCTGCTCTGCCGACATTTGCCCCGCAGTGTTTGGGTGGCAGGCTCATTTCAATAACACAGATTTTCTACCTGAAAGATTGTGTTGAAAGCACGACTACAGCAAAGATCTAAAGAAATGAATGTCATAATAGCTCGGACGGAGTCAAAACATAACATAAATAGATGTCATACTACACAAATCTCTGAAATAACTTATTTGATTTCTGTAAAAGCTCTTAATAAACATTGCTCATATGACTGTCCTGGCCCGCTATCAAAACACACTTGTCAACGCACACAATGTAATTCCATCAGTCTCATTTTTCTTACTTGGCTTTGAGTGGTTTTCTTTTTCCCTTTTACAATCTACAACTTGTTTGAGTATAAAGACTGCAATAAATATTTACATTCAATTTACCTCTTCAGCTTCTTTATTAAAGTGCTGCTGAGAGTCCATCACAGACTTGGAAGTGCCATGTTATGGTGGCCTCACCATGGGGTGGTCAGAATATAATTTCTTATATCTGGTGAGTAACCCAATAGACTTATAAGGCAAGATAGAGGCCTCCATAGTCACCTAATCCACAGCATAGAATTGGCCATAGCCAAATAAAAAAAAATGGTGGCAAAACCACAAGAGCCCATTCACACCAAAGAGCACCTTCCCTATAGCTGGACTTACATTAGCAGAATGTTGTGCAAAATTTTTCATTTTAAGAACATTTTTTGATTTTCTAACTGTAGGCCATACCCTGGTATATTAAAAAAAGAAGAACTTGACATGAAGAATGGTGTTCAAACGTACTTCAAAATTGTGTGTGCTTTTATCATTAAACTTTGGATAAAATATAATTTCCCAAATGAAAACTGCATTCGCCGTTAGAAGTTCATTCATTGCAGAAAGATTCTACATCCATAGCTTTGAATTTTCTTGTCACTGTGGTCGAAAATGAACGTCGATTTGATGCTATTTGAAGCTACTAACGATTCGAAAGTTGAACAAATATTCTCAAAATTAAATTTTTTTAAACTAAATTCGATCATTTTTGAAAAAGAGTCCATATGAGTGTTCATTCGAAAATCTGCTAGTGTCTCTTTTCTCGAACCTTTTAAACACTGAAGAACCCTTGAAAGAACTTTCCGATGTCAGGGAACCCCTGCTAAAAATGCACACACATATAATACATTGTGCGATGGTCATTGGGAAAAATGTCCCTTACACTTGTGATCATTGGGAAGAATTACCCCCTTACAGATCTCTAAAAAGATCAATGGTGTCAGTGGGAAATTACCTGAAAGGCAGAAATTGCTCATTGCTCTAGGAACCCCCAGGAACCTCTGGAGCAGTGGCGGCCCATGCATTAAGGGTGCACAGGTGCCGCCCCCACTCTCCTGTCACCCCTCTATCACCAATAGATAGATTCATACAATGCATGAATCTATCTATGGCCGCCACTGCCACCCCCTATTCAGGCGCTCAACCCCTTTTCAGGTGCAGGGCGCCTGAATTACAGCGACGGGGGTGTTTTTGAAGCACCTGAGTAGAGCCATAGGCTCTAATAGGCGTAAAAAAAGGTGACCTGCGAGCGCCATGCTGGGCGCTCATAGGTCACTCAGCTGTATTAGAAAAGTGAATGACTATTCGCTTTCCTAACACTAAACCGCCTCTCCGCCAATCAAGTGCTCAGGTCTGTCACCTGTCACCTGATTGGCTGAAACAACAGGTGCCGCTATTGGACGCCTATCAGGAGGAAAGGACGGGAGATGAAGACAGCAGGAGACGCATGGAGGACCCCGCTCATCGCCCTGGGGTGCATTTAAGGGCACACTGGCAGCATTTAATGGGCACACTGGCAGTATTTGATGGGCACACTGGCAGCATATGATGGGCACACTGGCACACGGGGAGGGCCAGGAAGTGACAAAACTATGGGTACAACTAGCCTTTTGGATTTTTCTACGTATGGTGGAAGGAAAGAAAATCATTTCATCTTTGGCCAACCTTACTGTGTTTTTCTGCCACCTTGTAATGTCCTCCAATTGCTCGCCAGGTACTTTTGGTTGGAATTACCAGCGCATGTTAGTTGCGGTAATGTGCACTGGTCTATGCACACAACACATACCATAGTCCATAGTCCACATCAAGAGAGAGCAAAAGAGGGTGGCTATGTTCCTACATGCAGTGGGACCATGGAGAAGGAATGTAGCTATGCTCTAACAGAAAGTCAGATCACAGCAGCAAAAAAAAAAAAGGAATTTGGAGACGACTGAGAGCATTAGAAGGTACTTTTTGGAATTAAGAATGCATACTTGAATATAATTTTTTAAACCCAAGGTTAGTGTCTTATGTATGCATTAAGTATTGAGTTGAACTTATGCATTTTCAATGGGCTCTCAACACACATCCTCGGGCCAAGGAACGTACCTATTTTTTTTATTTTACAAAACATATTCTTTGTTACATGTGTTGAGGTGCTGGTGAGTTTGGCCTGTGTTTGTGTGTTGAGGTGACATCAATCCCTGCCCTCAAGGGACCTTACACCGAAGGTTCTATTAGGGATGAGCTTAGGTCAAGCCCAGAAAGAAGCTGTCAGTGCCAATCAGCTGCAGATGGGGGATTCTCTACCCCTGTATGTCCAGTATACAAAGGGGCAGGAATGCTCATGACATCATTGACCTAATATGACCTTTGTGTACATGCAGGGTCTGATTGGTCTGGCATTGACAGCTTTTTTTTTTTTTGGCCAAACATGGGTTTGGACTGAACCCAAGCTCATCCTTAGTCCTTATCTCACATGTATACACACATACTACGGCCCATTAACCCACCAGCATGTATAATAAGTAGCACCTCGTACAAATGCTCATACTACTTAAACAGAGTCTTTTTGGAATGTTTACTGGTTACAGACAAGAGCTTTCAGGTGAAAAGGTCCCTTCCTTCAGGGCTTGAGCAGTGGATGATAATAGAATCACTCTTACTTAAAGACCAAAATTAAGGCTTGATAGAGACAATTGTCTATGAAAAGCACTGGGGCTGGCCATACATTATACAATTCCCTTGTACAATTTTCCTTTAGATTAACCAAAACCATATAATATGAGGTCAAACCTAAACACTTTCAATTTGTATGCAATCAGGCAGGCCTTTGCACTACATAGTTGAAGATATATCTAAAGGAAGTTGAGTTGGAAAATCGTATAATGTATGGCCAGCTTAACTACTTGATTCCAGGCAACTCATTTGTATCTGACTTTGGGTGATTATTACCGGGAGGATATGGAATGAGTATTTCATCACTTCCGGTTTCACCACTTGTAAGCAAACCATTATGAGTTTAAAAAAAGCATTGGATCATACCAATCTTGGTATGATCTGAAGCTTTTAAGAGCAGAGGAGACATCTGGGATCTAATAGACCCCAATAATATATATATTTGGTACACCTTACGCTAGAAAAATATCAAAGCAAACTGCTGCACTTTAAAATTCCTGAATACAGAAAAAATATTCTCTAACGTGAAAAAAGTTGCTCTGTCTGTTAACTAACAGAGAATTAAATTCCAAAAAACGTGTCTAAATAATGAATGGTTCAACAAAAATAGGAACAGTGAATCAACCTAGTAATATAAATGTATCCACATTAAGTATGCAACAATATGGTGTCAATTATAAACAAATGTCCGTAAAATATATTCTGTGAAATGAAAATAAGTGTCCATATAGATCAGCGGTTCTCAACCTGGGGGTCGCGACCCCCTGGGGGGTCGATTGCCCATTCTCCAGGGGGTCGCGAATGCTGGCCGAGATGCTGGCCGAGACGGACCCGAAGTTACTGCCTGAGTCCGTCCATCTCGGCCAGCGAGATGTCACTTCCTGGAGAGGAGGGACTGCCGGAAGTGACGTTCCGTCGCCGCCATCTTGGTACTCTCGTCCGCAGTAAGGCTTAGACTTAGAAGTCGGCAAGCGGACATCTTTGTACACCCACCGAAATCTGCTTGCTGCGGACGAGTGTACCAAGAGGGAGGCAACGAAACACGACTTGCTGAAGAAGAAGAACACCTGTGACTTCTGGTAAGTCAGACACACAGGAAAAGCTGACAAGACAACATTTTTTTAATTATGGTCCTATATATATATATATATATATATATATATATATATATATATATATATATATATATATATATATATATAATATATATATATATATATATATATATATATATATATATATATATATATATATATATATATATATATAAACGTCCCAGTTGGTTCCTCAAAAGTAGTTATTCCGTGCCAGTGCTAGATACATGTTTGGAAGCTATACACTTTGTGTATCTAGCACTGGCACGGAATAACCACTTTTGAGGAATCAACCGCAACGTTTATATATAAATCAGTGGTGGGGGCGCAAGCAAACTGAAACAATCAGAAAAAAACCCCCATTAAAACGCTGCAACTGTGCCATCAAATGTCGCCACTGTGCCAGCAAACACTACCACTGTGCCATCAAACGCAGGAACTGTGCCCTTTAATTGTTGCCACTGTACCAAACGCAGCCACTGTGCCCATTAATTGTCGCCACTGTGCCAGCAAACGTCGCCACTGTGCCATCAAACGCAGCCACTGTGCCATCAGACGCAGCCACTGTGCCCTTTAATTGTTGCCACTATACCAAACGCAGCCACTGTGCCCATCAATTGTCGCCATTGTGCTAGCAAACGTCGCCACTGTGCAGCCACTGTGCCCATTAATTGTCGCCACTGTGCCATCAAATGCAGCCACTGTGCCCATCAATTGTCGCCACTGTGCCAGCAAACGCTGCCACTGTGCCATCAAACGCAGGAACTGCGCCCTTTAATTGTTGCCACTGTGCCAAACGCAGCCACTGTGCCCATTAATTGTCGCCACTGTGCCAGCAAACGTCGCCACTGTGCCATCAAACGTCGCCACTGTGCCATCAAACGCAGCCACTGTGCCCTTTAATTGTTGCCACTGTGCCAAGGGCAGCCACTGTGCCCATCAATTGTCGCCACTGTGCCAGCAAACGTTGCCACTGTGCCAGCAAACGTTGCCACTGTGCCATCAAACGCAGCCACTGTGCCATCAAACGCAGGAACTGCGCCCTTTAATTGTTGCCACTGTGCCAAACGCAGCCACTGTGCCCATTAATTGTCGCCACTGTGCCAGCAAACGTCGCCACTGTGCCATCAAACGCAGCCACTGTGCCCTTTAATTGTTGCCACTGTGCCAAGGGCAGCCACTGTGCCCATCAATTGTCGCCACTGTGCCAGTAAACGTTGCCACTGTGCCAGTAAACGTTGCCACTGTGCCAGCAAACGTTGCCACTGTGCCATCAAACGCAGCCACTGTGCCATCAAATGCAGCCACTGTTCCCTTTAATTGTTGCCACTGTGCCAAACGCAGCCACTGTGCCCATAAATTGTCGCCACTGTGCCAGCAAACGTCGCCACCTGTGCCATCAAACGCAGCCACTGTGCCCTTTAATTGTTACCACTGTGCCAAACGCAGCCACTGTGCCAGCAAACGTCCCACTGTGCAGCCACTGTGCCCATCAATTGTTGCCACTGTGCCAGCAAACGCCGCCACTGTGCCAGCAAACGCGACTAGCAAAAATAATTTTACTCTTAGGGGTCCCCACAACTTGGGAAATTTTATCAAGGGGTCACGGCACTAGGAAGGTTGAGAACCACTGATATAGATCTTCAAAACAAATGGATAAAGGTGCACTGCTCCCAGTGTTTAGAGTTGACAGATTTGTGAGTAACTATCCATCCATGTTCCACCAGTGCTCAAAAAGAAGTGTAAGCCTCTTACCAGACCGATACAATCTATAAATTATAGAAGATCATGAGAAGCATAAAATAAATGGATATCCAAAAGACAGTCAGACAGACTCTTTAATTAGGCGGTCGCCTAAGGCCTCGCACTCACACGGGCCTCGCGGCCGCCTAACTTGCCCAACACATTACCCCAGTTTTGAGGGACAGGGCATCTTAACGCTGCTGTGCTCAGGCAGCGTTAAGAGCCCTTTTTCAGAAGCAGGGCCACCAGTGTCCCTAACAACAATTAAATATCGGTGACACCACCCCTTGACCTCAGTCAATGACTGCCCCTTAGTTATTTAGGAGCTGTCAGTTGGCGGTAGGTGTTGTAATTGACGATGGATCTACACCGGGGGGGAGACTTTTTTTTTATTGTTTTTGATTTTTTTAATAAAGGACTTTTCAAAAACTTGTGTTGCTTTCTATTTACTTTTTACACTTTTTTGGTGAATGAGTAGGGGTACTATGTACCCCATACTCATTCACATGGGGGCAGGATCTGGGGGCCCCCTTGTTAAGGGGGCTTCCGTATTTCGATAAGCCCCCTGCACGCAGACCACCACAACCATCGGGCAGGGTTGTGGGCGAGTGGCTCTTGTCCTTGAATTATTTTTCCCATCACGGGCGTGAGTGGAGCCCCATGTCAAGTTTTGCCTAAGGCCTCACAAAGCCTAGAGCCGCCCCTGCAGCCAGATCTCGCTCTCACAGCCACACTCATCCACACATGTGATCTCGATCGTAGCAAACCACGAGTCAGGTCTCCCTTATGCTTAGGACGTAGTCCTAAGCATAAGGGAGACCTACCTTTGCACGCCCATGAACTTTAATTGCATCCCAGTCTTAGTCAGTAGGGTTCAATATGGAGTTGGCCCACCCTTTGCAGCTATAACAGCTTCAACTCTTCTGAGAAGGCTGTCCACAAGGTTTAGGAGTGTTTCTATGGGAATATTTGGCCATTCTTCCAGAAGCGCATTTGTGAGGTCAGGTACTGATGTGGACTAGAAGGCCTGGCTCGCAGTCTCCGCTCTGATTCATCTCAAAGGTGTTCTATTGGGTTGAGGTCAGGACTCTGTGCAGGTCAGTCAAGTTTCTCCACTCCAAGCTCGCTCATCCATGTCTTTATGGACCTTGCTTTGTGCACTGGGGGGCTTATGGTGTTGGGTTGTTTTTCAGGGGTTGAACTTTCTACCCTTAGTTCCAGTGAAAGGAACTGTTAAAAAGGTTGTAAACCACCAACCCCCCCCCCCCCAAAAAAAAACAACAACCTTCAAGACAAAGGCATACTGCATGGCATACTAGCTCATTATGAAATACTTACCTCAGAAGGATGCCCTGAATTGGCACTGGCACACCGCTGACAGGGCTTACATCTTTCCCAGAGTTACTTCCGGGTTTGCAGGCTCCGGCAGTGTGATTGAACGAAGCCATGAAGACGTCACTCCCGTGCATGCGGTCGGGACCCGCCAGTCACACACTGGCCCTCAAGAAATGGCACGAGCGTTCCTTCCTTCATGATGTCGGCGGCAGCGTATATAGTAAATATCTCCTAAATGGGGCAAGTTTAGTAGATATTACAGTACCTACAGGTCAGCCTTTTTCTTAGTCTTACATGTAGATGCAATTAAAGAAGAAGACTTTACCTCCTCTTTAGGGGCGTCAGCATACCAAGACATTTTGGACAATTTCAGGCTCCCAACTTTGTGGGAACAGTTTAGGGGTGGCCCCTTCCTGTTTCAACATGACTGAACACCAGTGCACAAAGCAAGGTCCATAAAGACATGGGTGAGTGAGGTTGGGGTGGAGGAACTTGATTGGTCTGCAGACAGTCCTGACCTGAACCCAATAGAACACCTTTGGGATGAATTAAAGCGGAGACTGTGAGCCAGGCCTTCTCATCCACATGAGTGTCTGGCCTCACAAATGTGCTTCTGGAAGAATGGTCAAACATGCTGACAATATAATGTATGTGAGCAGTGTTAGAAAAGGGCCTGGTCTTCAAGTGGTTAAGAATGGGTGAAATTAAAGAGAAATGTGAGCAATGTGCATACACTGTGCTTTAACGCACCCATAAGAGTGAATGTGGCCTCTCTGAGATCAGACTAAGAAAGGGAACCAAACATGATCTTGTTTATTCATATACCGAGATATGAGAAGACTGAGCAGGTAATTATCACCACTATAGAGACATTATATCAGCCCATCAGAAAATGTATTCTCAGATGCCATAGTGCCTGTGTTCCTGTCTTGGTTCGGAGAGGTTTGTTCTCCTATTACTTCCACTGGAATCTACATACCGTCCCGTAGTCCCTCATTTGTGGAGGTGCTCAGTGGCTGAAGCTGATCATACTACAATCTATGAACCAGATCCTGACAGCTGGGTTACCACTTAGCGATGGAATTACAATGTGAGCAATGGTTAGTTTGTTGCCCAGAAAAGTCTAATTTGCCACATTTTACCAAAAAAGTTTGTTACAATCTGATTTCACAACCAGCTTTAGATCTGCTAAAATGATGTAACCAAAGCCCCGCCTAATAATTTGATTGTATCCAGTTGTCTTCCCATACTTTGTAGTTTTTGGTAGATTTGACACATATTGACTCCTAGGATTTTTTCCAACGGATGTTGGCTCAAACTTGTCTTGCATACACACGGTCACACAAAGTTGTCGGGAAATCCGATCATTCTGAACGCGGTGACGTAAAACACGTACGTCGGGACTATAAACGGGGCAGTGGCCAATAGCTTTCATCTCTTTATTTATTCTGAGCATGCGTGGCACTTTGTCCGTCGGATTTGTGTACACACGATCGGAATTTCCGACAACGGATTTTGTTGTCGGAAAATTTTATCTCCTGCTCTGCAACTTTGTGTGTCGGAAAATCCGATGGCAAATGTCCGATGGAGCCCACACATGGTCGGAATTTCCGACAACACGCTCCGATCGGACATTTTCCATTGGAAAATCCGACCGTGTGTACGGGGCATTACACTGCTATGGTACTGAATTCCTGTATGTATTTCTGCACATCACCTTTTATATGTTTTAAGTGTAGCTCATTGCACCCATGTTCATGCATGTTTAATGTTATAATTCAACTGTGGAGTGCATGCAGTGGTAGCTGGTGAGCAAATTTTTTTTTGGGGGGGGGGGCGCAAACAAACTTAAAAATACTGAAAAAAAAACATCAATTGCAGCCACTGTGCCCATCAAATGCAGCCACTGTGCCATCGAATGCTGCCACTCTGTTCATCGAATGCTGCCACTCTGTTCATCGAATGCTGCCACTCTGCCCATCCAATGCCGCCTCTGTGACCCAGTAGGAAAAAAGGGGGGTTGGGACCAGAGCAGTCCCAGGACTGCAATCAATGGGAGAATCACAACGGTATTGATCAATGAAAAATACAACTTTATTGATTAGTGCACAGTACTATAAAAATATATAAATCTCACTGATGTGGCACCATGGCCATATAAATGAGATGGGTTCCCTCACAAAAAACACCAACACTAACATGTATAACACACAGTAGAAAAAAAAGGGGTGATAATAAACAACGTTGTTACATTAAAAACAAGCATGCTGGCACACCCTCCCCCATATTGGCAGATCGGCTCTGAGCGGTGGTCTCCCTGAAATGATATGATAAAGACCCGGAGCGTATGAGGATAAGAGTCCCTTGTTTGGCAAAGTGGTATCAGCAGGCCCCCCAAAAACTGACTTCATGTAACGTTGTACACTAATGCCCTGGCATGGGCTTGATGAATGAAAGGTGAAGCAGTCAGTAGGCGTGCACAATAGGCAGTGGAACTGTGGATTGTATGTGATAATAAATGTGCCAGGGTGGTTCAAAACACAGTGCTGCTGCAGCTGTGACCCCCTCACTGTCTGCCCGGCACTCACCCTCTCTCGGTGGGGCAGCGCGTGACGGCGGTGAGCAATGTCCTCCATGTGTCTCCTCCCGTCCTCTCCTCCCATCAGGCATCCAATCACAGCGCCTGTCATTTCAGCCAATAAGGCGACCGGTAACATACCCAAGCACCTGATTGGTGGAGAGGCGGTTCAGTGTTAGGACAGCAAATATTCATTCACTGTTCTAACACACCTGGGTGAACTGCGAGCGCCAAGCATGGCGCTTACAGGTCACCTTTTTTGATGCCTATTAGAGCCTATGGCTCTAATCAGGTGCTTCAAAACACCCCCCGCCTCTGTAATTCAGGAGCCCGGCGCCCGAAAAGGTTCTGGCAGCGGTGGCCGTGGAGAGATTCATGCAATGTATGAATCTACCCATTGGTCATAGAGGGGGTGGCTGGAGAGAGGGGGCGGCGCCCGTGTGCCCTTATGGACGCACCGCCACTGAGTGAATATCTTTTTTGTATTACACTTGTTGTTGGATGACATCCTTGGTTATCTGTACTTGTTGTACAACTCTATGTAAATGCCTAATACAAACTAATTGCCAAAGCTCTTTTGGCTGTGTGGTGTGCTTACTATATAGCAGTGCTAGGCAACCTTATAGTGGTGGAGATCAACCTGAAAAACACAGAAGAAGTCAAAGATCATCGGGCGCAGTGTCGCCTCCTCACACCTGATTTAAACCTCTAATTACCATACTACTGTGTCGCAATCATGTGCAATGCACGGCAATCATGAGTTTAAATCAGGTGGTGAGGAGGCAACATATCGCCTCCTCATCCCCTGTCAAATACACTTAGATCACTTTTCAGAGGAACAGAAGTACCTGTTGCACTTGTGAATGAGGCCTTAGTTGCATTTGACAGTGGCACCCCTAGGGCTCGTTCACACATAAAGTAGGGGGGTGGTAAAACCCTGCAGTTGAGTCAAGTTTTTACCACCTCCAGTCCTCACCCCTTTTAGCTGCTGAGGCAGCAGCCAAATGGTTTACACATTTCGCACCACGAACTAAGCCTCCTGTTGCTTTTGGTGGGTGCTACTGCCTGCAAATCGCACCCCATGCAAGTAAACGAGGTAACTTTACAAACGCCCCGCAACTTTATGCTTCTGCGGGGTCCAAGGGGTTAAGCCAGGTGGTGAGAAAACAACACAACACTGCATGCTTTAACCCCTTGTTTGCTGTACTGCACAAGGTTGCAGGGCACTTGCAGAGCGGCCTCATTCACTTGAACGGATCATGCTTGGTACAGTAGGTTCTACATCCACCAACCATGACAGGGCATATATTCCCTGCTGCGGCTGCCACATGTGTACTCCCCTGTCCACTGCAGTTAAAGGGGGTGCGGTTGGGGCGGGGGTGGTATGGTGGGCATGCACTTGGGTAATATATTGAGTTTGATTGCCCTAAAATAAACCTTAGTGTATGTTATTCTACTGAAAATTTGCACTTGATAAACTGTTGCACAAATATCGTGCGTCATATAAATTTGGAGCAACCACCATTTTATTTCTGCTTTCAGAAAATATCAAATGTTTGGGGGTTTTCACTAATCTTCAGACTTAAACTGATATATAAACTTGTGTGCATGTGTTCGGTGGCAGCGAAAGGGTTAATGCTGGCCATAGGCTGGTCAAAATGTGTCTAGTTCAGCAGCGACCAGACAAAATTTGGTCAGTGTGTGGCCATCCATGCTCGACAGAACTCCATCAATCGACTTCTGTGGAAAGGGCATGTTGGAAACGTTTCTTCTTTCATTCATCGGCTGTAACCCATTGGCTGAAGTGACTGATCAGTGTATTGTGACAGTGGCGGGTCCCTCTCACAGGAGGGGGGATTCCTCCATCCACCTTGTTTGTGTAGATGGAGGAATCTGTGTGGTTTTTTTTCATTCATCCCGCTGGCTGAATGAGAAAAAGCTGTGCATGACCAGCTTAAAATAATTGAAAAATCCAATCCCCCTCTTCTTGGGTCCCCAGATGGTGTTCTTGGCTCCTCCCCCCTACTGAGTGCCCCCCATAACAAGTCGCTTGCTGTGAGGGCACTCATGCATGCTTTCTCCCGTGCCCCGCTCTGTGTGTCCATAGACACACAGAGCATGGCACTGCCCCACCCCTGCTCCCTCCTCACTCTCTGTGATTGACAGCAGCAGAGGCCAATTGCTTCCACTGTTGTATCTAAGCCAATGAGGAGGGAGAGAGCCGCTACTCTCATATACATTGCTGGATCGAGATCAGGCTCAGGTGAGTGGTGGGGGGGGGTGTTCGCATTGCAGAAGGTGTTTTACCTTAATGCAGAGAATTCATTAAGGTACAAAGTCTTCTGTCTTTACAACCACTTTAAAGTGGAGTTCCACCCTGATTTTTTTTTTCAGAATCAGACTCCTCTAAACCTATAAAAAAACATTTGGAGGAAATTTTTTTTTATACTTACCAGAATTGCCCTGTTGCCATGTAGTTCTCCTAATCTGCCACTTCCTGGTCCGCGGAGCTCCTCGTCACTTCCTCCCTCGCCTGTCTGTAGACAGCACTGTGATGTTGCCACAACAACGGGGCGGGACCTTCCTCCGTTGCCGCCCGTTGTTATGGCAACTTTAGACTACGGCCGGTGAATCGCGCATGCACGAGATGGAGAGGTGGATGCTGGTTACCCAGCTTGCACCTCTCCAAAACAAATCCAGGAAGAGATCTCGATTGGGCTTCACATGCCCACAATCACGATGGCAACGGCCACAACAAGCAGCAGCAAATATTCAGTAAGAAATTGATATTTTTGCTAAATACATAATAAACATTGTATACTAGTTTTTGAATTGTATTAGTAATAATGATAGGATAAGTTAAGCTGACCCTACACTACACAATCTGATTGTGCAATCTCAGCTCAAACTCCTTGAGTCTTAACAAGACTGTGTATATAAGGACGATTCTAAACCATTCATTCAATTAGTTTCAAATCAGGCAGGCCCTTGCACTACATTGTTGATATGAAATCTAAAGAAGATTGTACAATCAGATTGTATAGTGTATGGTCAGCCTTATGCCGTGTACACACGAGCGGACTTTTCAACCGGACTGGTCTGACGGTCTATCCGACGGACTTTCGGTGGATTTCCGACGGACTTTCCTAACAAATGGACTTGCCTACACACGATCACACCAAAGTCTGACGGATTCGTACATGATGACGTACAACCGGAGTACAATAAGGAAGTTGATAGCCAGTAGCCAATAGCTGCTCTAGCGTCGTTTTTTGTCCGTCGGACTAGCATACAGACGAGCGGGTTTTTCGACCGGACTCGAGTTCGTCGGAAAGATTTGAAACATGTTTTATTTCTAGGTCCGTCGGACTTTTGGGGAAAAAAAAAGTCCACTGGACCCCCCACACGATCGAATTGTCTGACGGAGTCCGGTCCGCCGGAAAGTCCGCTCGTGTCTACGCAGCATTAGATTTACCACAATAATGAAATATGAGGACAAAACTAAAGCAATCCATTCAGTTTGTATTTAGGCAGGCAGGCCCTCACACTACATGATTAATGGTAGCTCCAAAGGAGATTGTACAATCAGATTGTATAGTGTATGCTCAGTCTAGTTTTGGTGAGTTGGATGCACTTGTACCCACCAACAAACGACTAAGCCGATCACCAATCACTATAAATATATTCATTCTAGGGGGGGTCTAGGAAAATCTGGATATCCTCGAAATTCGGGCAGTAAATGATCCCAATATAGTAGAAAGAAGAGGAAGGGAGAGAGAAGAGAGATCACATTCTCACCGACAATGATTTTATTGTAATTAGTGTTGGAAATCCAATCAGAGCGGATTGTAGTATCATGGCACCCTCCACCTTTACCTATGGCTGTGAGCGGCTGATAATAACCGTGCGCTGCCCTGATAAGACTCGCCGGCCTTCCAATTATTCTATGTGTGTTTCCTTCCTCTGTCCTATGGATCATCCCCCCTCCCCCACACATGAGATCCATCCTTTAATATTTCATTCAGCCCTTTTCTTCCCCCCATCCATCCCCGGCCCCCGGTACACTCAGCACCTTATGGGGTATGCTCTTCATGGCCAGCTCAGAACATTTCAATGTCATGTTTAGAAAACACACAACGATGGAGCTTTGATTCCAGGCTCTCTATGTGCAGACAGACAATATGTTAACAAAAGGCGCCAACTAGTGGTCAACTTTAGATTGCAGAGCTCTGCGCTCAACATGGATGAGCTGCTGCTTCGTACTTACGCTGGCCATACTTGAAACAACATGATCGTTCACTGAAATGACCTTAAAAGAATTGTATAAAGCTCATCACACACACGTTACAACCTAATTGTACAATTTCCTTTAGATCTGCCAACAACTATGTAGCGCAAGGGCCTGTCCGATTGGATACAGATTGATTGAATATTATTATAATACAAATAAAACAAAAATACGTGCGCTCATAATTTGTGTACAAATCTAATCATATTAAGAAAATACAAATGAAATTCATAGAACGTGCATCGATCAAAGTGCCATGAATAAAAAGATCTTAAATGGGGTGTGCACTGGTGTGCATAAAACACATTATTATAATATAGGATTTATAGAGTGCCAACAGTGTGCGCAGCGCTTTACAATATAAAAGGGAGACAGTACAGTTACAATACATTTGTGAAGTGGAAGGAAATGATAAATGGTTTTCAACATTTTTTACAAATAAATATATATAAAGTGTGGGGTCCATTTGTATTCAGCCCCCCGAGTCAATACTTTGTAGAACCACCTTTCACTGCAATTACAGCTGCAAGTCCTTTTGGGGATGTATCTACCAGCTTTTCACATCTAGAGAGTGACATTTTTGTCCATTTTTCTTTGCAAAATAGCTCAATATCTGTCAGATTGGATGGAGAGCGTCTGTGAACAGCAGTTTTCAAGTCTTGCTACAAATTCTCACTTGGATTTAGGTCTGGACTTTGACTGGGCCATTCTAACACATGAATATGCTTTGATCTAAACCATTCCATTGTAGCTCTGGCTGTATGTTTAGGGTCGTTGTCCTGCTAGGAAATGATCCTCTGCCCCAGTCTCAAGTCTTTTGCAGACTCTAACAGGTTTTCTTCTAAGATTTCCCTGTATTTGGCTCCATCTATCTTCTCATCAACTCTGACCAGCTTCCCTGTCCCTGCTGAAGAAAAGCATCCCCACAACATGATGCTGCCACCACCATGTTTCACATTGGGGATGGTGTGTTCAGGGTGATTAGTTAGTTTTCCGCCACACATAGCATTTTGCTTTTAGGCCAGAATGTTCAATTTTGGTCTCATCTGACCAGAGAACCTTCTTCCACATGTTTGCTGTGTCCCCCACATGGCTTCTCGCAAACTGCAAACAGGACTTCTTATGGCTTTCTACTTGTCACTCTTCCATAAAGGCCAGATTTGTGGAGTGCACAACTAATAGTTATCATGTGGACAGATTCTCCCACCTGAGCTGTGGATCTCTGCAGCTCCTCCAGAGTTACCATGGGCATCTTGGCTTCTTCTCTGATTAATGCTCTCCTTGCCCGGCTTGTCAGTTTAGCTGGACGGCCATGTCTTGGTAGGTTTTCAGTTGTGCCATACCCTTTCCATTTTCAGATGATGGATTGTACAGTGCTCCGTGAGATGTTCAAAGCTTGGAATAGGTTTTTATAACCTAACCCTGCTTTAAACTTCTCCTCAACTTTATCCCTGACCTGTCTGGTGTGTTCCTTGGCCTTCATGATGCTGTTTGTTCACTAAGGTTCTCTAGCAAACCTCTGAGGGCTTCACAGAACAGCTGTATTTATACTGAGATTAAATTACACACAGGTGGACTTTATTTACTAACTAGGTGACTTCTGGAGGCAATTGGTTCCACTAGATTTTAGTTAGGGGTATTAGAGTAAAGGGGGCTGAATACAAATGCACGCCACACTTTTCACATATTTATTTGTAAAAAATTTTGAAAACCATTTATCATTTTCCTTCCACTTCACAATTATGTGCCACTTCATGTTGGTCTATCACATAAAATCCCAGTAAAATACATTTACGTTTTTGGTTGTAACATGAGAAAATGTGGAAAATTTCAAGGGGTATGAATACTTTTTCTAGGCACTGTATAGAGCGGCAACAGTTTACAGCGCTTTACTTTATAAAGGGAGAAAGTACAGTTACAATCCAATTCAATAATCTTACCAAAATATGGGCACTAGGTATCAAAATAATATCTATCCAGCAATACAATTCATCACAAGAGGGTTAGGAGGACCCTGCTCCAGAGAGCTCACAATCTAATAGATCCGTTTAGGTAGTAATCAAGTAATGATTAGACCAAGTTTTTATTGCTGCCTGTGTCCCTGTTGAAGGACATTCACCTCTCTATCTGCCCCGATGAACAATGCCACTGAGACAAAAAGAAAGCTCTGAGGAAGGGGGTTTTCCCCCGAAACACGTCAGCCATCCAATCGGGTTTGATCCTGTGACGGGCACATCGCATTCGGCTGAGGTTTGTGAGTTTTATGCATACTGTTTTATCCCTACAAGGAAGAGAAGGAGGGTGCAAACGTCTAGTGCATTACCTTCAACACCATTATAGATTTATTGAAAAGTTGATCTTTAACATTTACATAACAGTTACCTCTTCTTTCATACATTATCACAGTAAGACATACTACAGAACATACTAACAATGCAGAGCACAGCAGTTCTCACCACAACTTCAGCTTCTATCCGTAGCCTCTATGAAGGCCAAGCCCCTGGCACCAGGATGAAGACACAGCACCCACAAATGACTTCTATTCCTAGTCCATATGGTTGGCTAAAAATAACATGACTTCCCATTACTTCTTCATTTGATGGAAGGCATAGTGTTACACCATGTCACCACACTGGGATTTTGAAAAATGATCAACCTCCTTAAAAAAAACTGATGCAGCAACACTACTCAGGCCTGCACTCCCTACTGCTCCACCAGCTACTCCCCACTCTCTACCATGGCATGGCTATATATTTCTTACTGAGTTAAGATGATGGGCAAAGCGGTCCACCTAGTAACCCATAAGTGAGACAACCAAAAAAAAAAAAAAAGAAGGGGTACCCCGTTATATGCACTTCTGCTGTTTTTAATTCAACAAGCTTTATTGCACCTAGTGCAAACTCACAAAGCCAGACTGTGGCACATTGACCACCGCCAGACCCTCTACTACTCCTCTGTTGCCTTTCTCCCCAGTAAGGGCTTAGTCTTGAAGGAGGAGTTAAAGAATAAGATAAATAATTCCTTTCTGAATAAATAAGTGCGCTTGAAAGGATAAATTCACATTTTGCAAAAAAAACAATAAATGCACATTTTTTTGCAGGTAAAAAAAATTATATTTATTTATTTATTTATTTTTTGGAGCCTGTAAAGCATTGCACCGGTGTTCAGCAGATTGCTGGTGCCATGCAGATCTGCCAGTGTATCTGCTTGCCTGTACATCCTGTATAAATTTAAAAAATATATATTTTTTGATATTTTGATAATAAAAAAAAGAAGAGAAATCCATGATTAATTACCACCAAATGAAAGCCCAATTTGTCCTGAAAAAAAATAAGGTATAATCCACTGGGATGCACAAAGTAGATGTGATTATATGTACGGTTTTACCAACATGTGTAAAAGTTGCAAAATTGTGCTTAGGCATTAACATTTGTTTTACTCTTATGCCCTGTACACACGGTTGGATTTTCCCATGGAAAATGTGCGATCGGAGCTTGTTGTCGGAAATTCCGACCGTGTGTGGGCTCCATCGGACTATTTCCATCGGAATTTCCGACACACAAAGTTTGAGAGCAGGCTATAAAGTTTTCCGACAACAAAATCCGTTTGCGTCACTTCCGACCATGTGTGGCCTGTTCCGACGCACAAAGTGCCACGCATGCTCAGAATAAATTCCGAGAAGGAACAGCTCGGTCTGGTAAAATTAGCATTCGTAATAGATATAGCACTTTCGTCATGCTGCAATGTTTTAAATAGTTTAATGCAGCGCACTCTCTTCTTCTTTATAATGCTAGAAGAATAAAATTGTTTTGCTGCTTATATTCACACAGACTTCTCACAAAATTCTTTCTTTATTATTTATCGTGATTTCATCAATATAATATTTTTATTTGTCACATCTACCGAAAAAAATTAAATTTTTTGATGTTTTTAGATTCATTTTTTATTTTTTTAAATCCTGATCTTGTGTTATTTATTTTTTTTTTAACTCCAGAATAGTTTTGGGTGTGTTTTGTGTGTCAAGTTACCACAACACGATTATTATCTTGTATTATTTAATCTCAAGGGGGTTGCTTAGTGTTGGTGTCTCTTGTTAATTTCACATTGTATTTTTGAAATGTACCTGCCTCCTCACAAACAAACTGTCCTTTTTGAAGGAAAACACACATAGGCGAGTATAATAAAACAAAACAAAAATTTATTAAGGGGTCCTAACCAAATAAAGAGGGAGGCAACGCTGGAGAGACAGCAGAAATTGGCGAAGCCTTTGGCCCCCATGCACAAATCAATTATTTTACTGCAAAATTGGTGGCCTGGGGAATCCTAATATAAGGGAGTGCAATCTGGTCCAGAAGTCCAAGAGATCATGAACAGCAGCAGATGACATATCTCTCCCCAGGCTGTGGTCATACAAGAGCCCGCATCTTTTGTCAGACCAGACTGAACCCAGGCCATCACTTTGTCTTCCTTCCACTCTTCCTTCCATGCTGTGTCTGTGGTGGTGGAGTTGTGGCAGGAGGAGGAGGAGGAGGATGATGCAACTCACTCAGGTGGGTATTGGGTGTGATTTCGCCCCTCACCCCCTTATTTAATGTTTTATAAAGGATTTCCTCACATATGAGGCATTGGCCCTCCTGCATGTCCTGCAGTTTTGCGGCAGGCATGGAGGAAAAGGCCTCTTCACAAGTGGGGGTGGCTCTGAGGGATGCAGAAGTCTCCTGAATCAGCCTGAGTGCTGAATCCTCCACGTTACTCCTCTTCCTGGGTCTTTTGTTTGGAAGGCAGAGGGGAGGGACCTGTGATTCTGTCAGGCTCCTACTGGGGCCTGCCACCTCCTGGCTGCCACTTACCCCGGCCTCCTCCTGGCTGCCACTAACCCCCGCCTCCTCCTGGCTGCCACATTCCACAGCCTCCTCCTGGCTGAGGTCTTCCGGTGTATGAAAAAGAAACATAGTTTTAGTTTTGTCTTAATCAATCACACACAATTTTCATCTCATGACTGTTGCAAATTGAATGTTAACAAATATAAAAGACTATCATTCTGAGCCCAGCATTTTTCATCCTTGTCCCAATTATTTTTGCCCACTACTGTCTATTGATATGTAAAACACTTTATTAAATCAGCAATTAGTGATCAATAATAACATCTAGTAAACATCATTTATGTTTTGCCCAGAAATCTGTAGAAGAATGCTATACCTGACTCAAGCTGGGCTCCTTCACTTCTTCCTGGCTGGAAGTCCCAGGTTGGACATCGGAAGCCTCAGCTGGGGTGGAAGACAGGGTGGAAGGAAGAGTGGAAGGAAGGGTTGAGAGGGATTCCCTGACTTCAGTCTGGTCTGTCAGAAATCGCAGTCTCTCATAGTACCACAGCCTGGGGACATAAACGTCATCTGCTGCAGCTCCGGATCTCTGGGACCCCTGGACCCTAAGATAAGTGCTCCTCAGGCCACCAATTTTGGCTTTTAAATAGGAGCTGGTTGCTGTGGGACCACCGGCTTCACCAACTCCAGCAGTTTCTCCAGCGCTACCTGACTCTTTTGTTTATGATTATATTGCGGGTGTTTGACCTGCCACAGACAGGGCAGCTCCCTGTATTTATCCATGAACAGGGGGAGAAAGTTGTGGTCATTGAAGCCATCCATTTTATCTGCAATACACAAGACAAACCGTAATGTCAGGCTAAAGTCTCCTAATCTTGTCCCAATATAGGCCTCAATCTCTAAGCAGTATAGGCCCAAGTTTAAATGTTACCTTCGTTATCACGATTGGCGCTTCCTATACCCCTTCCTCCGCTCACAGATCGTATGCACGACGCTTTATATACACTGCGCATGCGTGAAACTCCGCCCGCCCCTGGCGTTCTTTCTAGTCTATTCCCCGCCCCTTCTCGTTCAGCGCAGTGGGGAAGAGCACATGGCAGAGACAGAGCAGGTGCGTGCTAATTACAGCAACGAGGAGGAGGAGGAGGAAAGCCTGGAGCCAGAAACGTCACGATCCTGGAGGAGAAGATTTAAGGCCTCAAATATGGCCTTTGTTGAGATGGTGGAGATGGTCGACATACTGAAGAGGGCCGACAATGACGGAAAGTATGGACTGTACCCCAACCCCAATGTCAGAAAGGCCAAGATCATGGTGAAAGTTGATAAGAGTCTGCACAGAAATTTTGGGGTACGGCGATCCAAGAATCAACTCAGGAAGCGGTGGTCGGGCCTCAAATTAAGGGAGCACGATCAGCATAGAAGGATCAGGAGAGTGCTGCAAAAAAGTAAGTAGTTGTGCTGTGTTCCTATTCCTTATTCTTAGAACGTTCGTGCTGCTTCATGTGCTTTTCTTTACTTCTGTACAGTTTAAAATGGCAACTTTCATGTTCATGGACACATTATTCGTTCGTAGGAAACATTGTAGGTTCGGCCAATAAAACACCATGTTTTGTCCAGATGCATTTCAATACATTTTTTCTGGCCTACTACTTCTCTAAAAATAATTTTGTTGTCTAGATGGGTTAGTAACTAGAATGAAATGCAAACTAGATTCTGTGTAAGGAGAGGACACTCAGCATCTGTTTACACATCTGGACGCTGGAGCACTAGTGTGGGACACAAGAACACCCTTTTCATTAGGGGGCCCACACAGGTGCTCCAGTGTATACAATAGGGGTGAATCCATCTGTGAAGCTTGCATAAAACAGGTAAGTATTTAAGCTTCACAAAGGACAACAATATTTCTTCATCTTGGAACTCTGCCAAAAGAGACAATTGTACCCCACTTCCAATCAACGTTTCATATTCCTATTTCTGGCCTCAAATATCTGTGCTAAGTATACCTTTTTTTTTTTTTTACATGGGGAGAAAAGATTTGGAGGACACCACTCATCAGAGGAGACAACAGACCCCCCACCTCATAAAGAAGTGGAAATCCCCCAAACCCAAGCAGAGGAGGAGGAGGGAGACATGGTGGAAATTGTCACAACAGGTGAGTGTCTGCGACCACAGGCTCAGGTAAGAGATGGATGCCGGCATATTTATAATACATGGTGTTTTTGTTTTTTATATATTTTTAGGTGATCGTGATGTTGTGGAAGAAGGTCATTTCACCAGTGAAAGTGCCCAGATCCTGATCAGGGAGATCATAGGGTGTAATAGGGACTTGGAAAACATCAAGCAAAACATCAATGATGTTCAAAACAAAATGAAGAACATCATTGATGTTTAGGGAGAATTTAAAACCCCTAGAAATCCCTAACTTATTTGTGCTTTGTGTTTTTGTTTTTCTGCCAATTTTGTGAAAATTTTGTGACATATTATAGAAAAGCCAAATTTTGAAGATGCACACAGTGTGTCACCATGTGCTATCTGCCATCAGGGGAGATCAATGTATGCGTTTTGTGGGTGCAACCCCATCCTCAATAATAAAGTAGCTGAGAGAGGTTGCACCCACAAAACATGTCCATTGATCCCCCATGATGGCAGCTAGCACATGTTGACATTCGGCAATTTGTGTGCATCTTCAAAATTTGGCTTTTCCAGGGGTGACTTCACCCCATCTGCTGAACGTAATATCAAACACAGTTTATAAATACTCATGTCTGATATTGCCTTTACTTTCTATAAAAGTTGAACTTTGTAAGTTCCAGAGTTGTGCATTTCTTTTTGGTTTTAAACATGCCTGTTTTACCTTAAAAGGCAATTTCTGTTTTTTAATGTGACCTAAAAATTGTTATACAACAAACATGTTGGTTTGTTCTAAAAACCTTTTATAAATGTATATGTGATTGTGCTTTGATATAAAAGATTGAGAATCAACAATGTGTGGCTTCTTCTTTCAATGCTCAAAAGCATTTCTTGTAGTAAAGTTGGTGTTTTCAGTGACAGTGGGGGTTATTTACTAAAGGCAAATCCACTTTGCACTACAAGTGCAGTTTCAGTGCAGTCTCAAGTTCACTTGTAGTGCAAAGTGTATTTTCCTTTAGTAAATAACACCCAACAGTGCTTTATAATTTTACACAATCACGCCAAATTCAGGATTCCCCAAATTTCAGTCATGGTCAGCTAAAAGAAAGACAAGCAGTAAATCTAAGCAAATATTTGTTCAGTTTAAAATATATTTTTATTCAAAAAATGTCTCAGACATTGTCTGGCATATCGATGGCCCCCCTACCCACAAAGCATTCCATATATCTTAGACGGACCTCGCGGGCAATCTGGGGGAGCAAACCAGGATGGCCAGCTTCAAGCGCTGTCAGGTTTGGTTCATTCATATTAATTCCAGCTTCAGCTAAAAGAAAGGCAAGCAGTAAATCTAAGCACATATTTGTTCAGTTTAAAATATATTTTTATTTAAAAAATGTCTCAGACATTGTCTGGCATATCGATGGCCCCCCTACCCGCAAAGCATTCCATATATCTTAGACGGACCTCGCGGGCACTCTGGGGGAGCAAACCAGGATGGCCAGCTTCAAGCGCTGTCAGGTTTGGTTCATTCATATTAATTCCAGCTTCAGGCCCAACTGAGCCAGCATAGTTCCAAGAATTTCTCCTTAAAAAGTTGTGGAGAACACAGCAAGCCAGGATGATGTGATTGAGTTTATAGTCTGCCATGT
The DNA here is from genome assembly GCA_037952925.1 of Lithobates clamitans. Taxonomy (NCBI): domain Eukaryota; kingdom Metazoa; phylum Chordata; class Amphibia; order Anura; family Ranidae; genus Lithobates; species Lithobates clamitans. The sequence continues at coordinate 6,140,925 of JBBGZY010000014.1, forward strand.
GTATAGGTGTAAGAAATAGGCGGAACCGGCTGGCCATTATTCCAAACGTATTCTCCACCACTCTTCTGGCTCTGGCCAGCCGGTGATTAAAAACCCTCTGGTCCGGGGTGAGGGTCCTCATAGGGAATGGCCGCATAAGATGGTCCCCCAGCGCAAGCACTTCATCAGCAACAAAGACGAATGGGAGTCCTGCCGCATCGTCTTCTGGAGGTGACAAGCCCAAGTTGCCATTTTGGAGATGCCTGTAGAACTCCGTGTGGGCGATGACTCCACCATCTGACATCCGGCCATTCTTCCCCACGTCCACATACAGGAACTTGTAAGTAGCCGACACCACCGCCAACATCACCATACTATTGAACCCCTTGTAGTTTCCCATCAATTGCCCAGACACAGTTAGGAAAGTCCCACTGCTGGGCAAAGTGGGAGGCCACAGTCTGCCATTCCTGTGGGTTGGAAGGAAACTGTGGAGTCAAACAAGAAAAAAAAATTAATCATTTTGCACATAAACATGGAAAGCAGATTAGACACAAACATTCTTGGCCAACATCAGTATAACATTTATTTTATGGAGTATTTAAAGACAAAGGTATAAGGTCCACCTATCAGATCCCCCCCCCTCTCATGGGCCATTTAAAATTTTTTAGGGGGGGGGAGATGTTTTGGACAGGTAACCCTCTCCACTTCATTGAGAGATGAATGAAAAATAATGTGTATTACTTTGGCCAGCCCCTCCTTACTTACACTATTGGCAGCCCACTGGACAGGTAAGAAGTGTCATACAAATATATAATTATACACTGTACAAATTGAAGCATATTTTTACATTCTGATATTACGTATCAAGATAATAATAGGATTCAAAAGCTTTTAACAGTACCATTTGAAAGTATTCAGGCAGGCCCTTGCACTACATACGTGTATGGGTTTGGCAAAGGCAGCAGATAGAGGATTGGTATCAGCTGAGTTAGTAGTTGGGGGGGAGGGAGGGTTCCAAATGAGTTTGGGACACAAAGAAAAAAGCCTCTGGCACTCTGCCAGAATTTAAAGCACACATCACAAAAGGGTAGAACACTACTATGGAGCAGACAAAATACATTGTTAAGTGACTAGTAGAGGTGGATATAGGCCCAGGAGAGCATGCTGGGGAGGTAAGTAAAGGCAAATATGTATGAAGGACAAAATTTGTTTTTTTTTTAAATCCAGCATGCATGAGGACAAAGGGGACATTCACAGCATATTACAATCATGGTAATTAGGGAATGAGGAAAGAAATACATTACATTAGCAAACATTAAATACAATAAAATGTGATGTTAAAGGATAAAAAACTTACCTTAATATACTCCTTCTGCATGATGGCAGAACAGGTCTCCGGGATAATGATCCCCAGAGCCTGGGGGGAGATGCCTGTCAAGAACTTGAGGTCCTGCAGGCTTCTCCCCGTCACCAAGTACCGCAGGGTAGCGACTAACCTCTGCTCCGGAGTGATGGCTTGCCTCATGCAGGTATCCTGCCTGCTTATATAAGGGGTCAGCAAAGCCAACAAATGGTGAAATACGAGGTCTGTCATCCGGAGAAAGTTCCTGAAATCATCAGGATTATTCTCACAGATCTCACGGAGCAAAGGCATGTGACAGAATTGGTCACACTGGAGCAACCAATTCTTGGTCCATGAACTCCTCCTCGCCCTGTTCATGGACTGGGCTTGTGTCAAAGTAAGGACCCCGACACCAAGCCCCCGCACAGCACGAACTCTATGATGAGTACGTACACGCAACATGGCTAGAAAATGGTCAGCTGGTCAGAACTAAGTAACAGAACGCACTGAAGAACAGCAAGGTCTGTGAAGAGCGACCTGAAAATCAGTAACGAACGGACAAGAACACAATGACAAGTCAATGGGAACTCGCTGCACGCACTGAAGACCAGATACAAACCCACAAGCACAAACTGAACGTCAGAAAACGATCTGAAAGCCACGAGTCTGAAAAAGCGCGAATCGTCTCTCACCAAACTTTTACTAAAACGAGATTAGCAAAAGGAGCCCAAAGGGTGCCGCGCTTGGTACTGAACTGCCCTTTTATAGTCTCGTCGTACATGGTGTACGTCACCGCGTTCTTGGCGTTCAGAAATTCCAACAACTTTGTGCGACCGTGTGTATGCAAAACAAGTTTGAGCCAACATCCATCTGAAAAAATCCATGGATTTTGTTGTCGGAATGTCCGATCAATGTCCGACTGTGTGTACAGGGCATTAGGCACGAAGGGGTTAATACGCCGCTCATAGATGGATCGAACCGAGGTTTGAACATCTATGGCCAGCTTTGGACTTCAGACAGACTGATGGGCAGAGTAGCCTGTGTATTTGTAGCCTGTGGAATCTCTGGTTTAGGATTAGGTGTTCCCAGATCACCAGATTGGTGCCAGTATAAGGATGGGTTGTCTTAGTTTATTCCAGCAATGCCAGAGGGACAAGGACAAGCCCGTGGCACTAGAAGTGATAAGTTGGTTGTATTTCCATGCAAATTTTATGGTTTTGAATGTTCGTATAACGGCATGGGTGGCCATTATAAAGAAGATATATACATCAGACAAGACAGGCAAACTTATCCAGAGGGGTCTAATACATTAAAATACTTTGTGTCATATCCGTACTTGTCATATAGATGTAGAGTAAATGGTGTTGTGACACATAAATATGTCCAGTTACATACCCAGAGCAGACTAGAACAAGAGCTGGTGATTAAAAAGCTATTCATCAACCTACAAAGAGTTATGGAGCTGCAGACCCTCCTGTCCCACTCCTGACTATGGAGCAGATACTTCAAACGTGATCTCTAATCTGCCATTTGTATCTGCAATGACTTTATAGGGCTTTCTAGTAAAACTCCTGGCTAGATTGTGAAATCTCTCTACAGCAGATGGAAAGGACAGATACAGCAATGAGACCTTGTGAAGCTTCACTTGTCAGCAATAAAGAACAGGGGACATTTCCAGCTACCAGATCCTTATCACAGCTCATTAATATTTATTTTATTACAGTATGAACAGTAAGGACACCGCCAAGTTACCTGCTCAGGGAGTTCAAGTGTACCTGTCACCAAAGCACAGTGGCAGACGGTGACACAACTTTTGGTGTCATGTAAAGCTCCAGCTGTGACTGGACTGATAGAAAATTATGCTTTTTACCTGAGTGCAGAATTTAAGCCATATATGTTACAATCTGATTGGACAATCTCTGTGCGATCATTTGTAGACGTACTAAAAGTAAGTTATATGAGGCCCAAACTAAACAATTTAACCACCTCAGCTCTGGAAGATTTCCCCCTCTTCATGACCAGGCCATTTTTTCCGATACAGGACTGCGTTATTTTAACTGACAATTGTGTGGTCGTGCGATGCTGTACCCGAATAAAATTTATATTCTTTTTTTTTTCTCACAAATAGAGCTTTCTTTTGGTGGTAGTTGATCACCTCTGCAGTTTTTATTTTTTGCGCTATAAAAAAAAAAAAAAAAACAACCATTAAAAAAAAAAAAACAACAATATTTTTTACTTTCTGCTATAAAACACATCCAATTAGAAAATGTAAAAAAAATCAAATTTCTTCATCAATTTAGGCCATTATGTATTCTGCTACATATTTTTTGGTAAACAAAATCCCAATAAACGTATATTGATTGGTTTGCGCAAAAGTTATAGCATCTGCAAACTATAGGATATATTCATGGAACTTTTTTGGGGACCAATGACATTATAGTAATCAGTGCTAAAAATATGCCCTTTCACTGTACTAATGACACTGGCTGGGAAGGGGTTAACATCAGGGGTGATCAAAGGGTTAACTGTGTGACTAAAATGTGTTTTCTAACTGTGGGGAAGGTACTTTTACTAGTGGAAGGCATGGATTGGTGTTCCTGCTTTTGCAGGAACACAGGATTCATGCCTTCCTTACTGACAGAACAGCAATCTGCCTTGTTTACATAGGCAGATCGCTGTTCTGCCTGTGTACAGAATGATCAACAGGTGCCAGCGGACATTGGGTGCGTGGGACCCGCTGATCAGCTCCTGCTGTATAGAATCACAGTGGAAAAGAGCCGGCGGCGGCGCGCACTTGCGATCGATACCAAAAAGTGCAGGATCTTTGTATATATATATATATATATATATATATATATATATATAGTATTCATACTCCTTGAAATTTTCCACATTTTGTCATGTTACAACCAAAAACAAATATTTTTTATTGGGATTTTATGTGATGGACCAACACAAAGTTGCACATAATTGTGAAGCGGAAGGAAAATGATAAATTGTTTTCCAATTTTTTTACAAATAAATACCTGAAAAGTGTGGCGTGCATTTGTAGTCAGCCCCCTTTACTGTGATACCCCTAATTAAGATCTGGTGGAACCAATTGCCTTCAGAAGTCACCTAGTTAGTAAATAAGGTCCACCTGTGTGTAATTTAATCTGAGTATAAATACAGCTGTTTTGTGAAGCCCTCAGAGGTTTGTCAGAGAACCTTAGTGAACAAACAGCATCATGAAGGCCAAGGAACACACCAGACAGGTCAGGGATAAAATTGTGGAGACGTTTAAAGCAGGGTTAGGTTATAAAAACATATTCCAAGCTTCAAACATCTTACGGAGCACTGTTCAATCCATCATCTGAAAATGGAAAGTGTATGGCACAACTACAAACCAACCAAGACATGGCTGTCCACCTAAACTGACAGGCCAGGCAAGGAGAGTATTCATCAGAGAAGAAGCCAAGAGGCTCATGGTAACTCTGGAGGAGCTGCAGAGATCCACAGCTCAGGTGGGAGAATCTGTCCACAGGACAACTATTAGTCGTGCAATCCACAAATCTGGCCTTCATGGAAGAGTGACAAAAAGAAAGCCATTGTTCAAAGAAAGCCATAAGAAATCCTGTCTGTAGTTTGCGAGAAGCCACGTGTGGGACACAGCAAACATGTGGAAGAAGACGTTCTGGTCAGAGGAGACCAAAATTGAACTTTTTGGCCTAAAAACAAAATGGCAGAAAACTAACACTGCACATCACCCTGAACACACCATCCCCACCATGAAACATGGTGGTGGCAGCATCATGTTGTGGGGATGCTTTTGTTCAGCAAGGATAGGGAAGCTGGTCAGAGTTGATGGGAAGATGGATGGAGCCAAATACAGGGCAATCTTAGAAGAAAACCTGTTAGTGTCTGCAATCTGACAGAGATTGAGCTATTTTGATAAGAAGAATGGGCAAAATGTCACTCTCTAGATGTGCACAGCTGGTACAGACATCCCCAAAAAGACTTGCAGCTGTAATTGCAGCGAAAGGTGGTTCTACATATTGACTCAGGGGGGCTGAATACAAATGCACGCCATATTTTTCACATATTTTTTAGTAAAACAAATTTGAAAACCATTTATCATTTTCCTTCCACTTCACAATTATGTGCCACTTTGTGTTGGTCTATCACATAAAATCCCAATAAAATACATTTATGTTTTTGGCTGTAACATGACAAAATGTGGAACATTTAAAGGGGTATGAATACTTTTTCAAGGCACTGTATATATGTATATATACCTGTAGGAGTAAATGTGCTATGAGGCGGTCGGCAGAGCCCCCCGAATAAAATGATAACAATATATAATACATTATATATTAACAAGTACATTTACCTCTGTCCACACTGCCTGTCGTTCTAGTGGATCCCTTCTGTGGCTTTCACACTAGCATTTTCAAAAATATGTTGTTCTGCGAAAGTGTGAGATGGAATGCATGGGATCAGGTCTTGAAATTGTAAAAGTTGTCAAATCGCATGCCAAATCGCATCAATGTGAACCAGGGCTTAAGCATGGAGGTGGTAATATCTTGTTATGGGGGTATTTCTCTGCAGCAGGGACTGGAGCACATGTCAGGATGGAAGGAAAAAACAGATGGGGCAAAATACTGTCAAATTATTGAGGAAAATCTAATGCCCTCTACCAGAGAGTTGTCAATGGGAAGAAGGTTTACTTTCCAACATAACAATGACCCAAAGCACACAGCGAAAATGACCACACAGCGGTTGAAGGAGAAAAAGGTGAATGTCCTTGCATGGCCTAGTCAGAGCCCAGACTTAAACACCATTGAAAATCTGTGGAATGACTTGAAATCTGCAGTCCACAAACGGTCACCATCCAATTTAACTGATCTTGAGCAGTTCTGCAAAAAAAGAGTAGGCAAATATTGCAAAGTCTAGATGTGCAAAGTTAGTAGAGACATATCCCAACAAACTAAAGGATGTAATTAAAGCAAAAGGTGGTGCAACAAAATACTGACACAAGGGGGTGACCCTTTTTCCAAGGATTCTCAGTGATTCTGTTTTTTTTTCTGACATATTGGTGTTCTAGGTTTTACTTGGATGTTATAGTAAATACAGCTGGATAAAACAAAATATGATTATTTCAAAGGGGGGAGATTCTTTTCTATACCCACTGTATATTTGACAATTTTGTTCACCCACGTTTAGGGTGATCTGTATTGTATTTTCTACTTTTGTAAAACTATGTAAAAACTTTTTGGTTTCAAAACTAAAGAATTCATTAAAAAGAAGAATAATGGAACCCAAACATGTGCTGAGTGTTTTGCTGCGATTTGGACTCATGGGCGGAATAGCGGCAATTTCACAGTTCCAAAATGCCTAATGTGAATAGGACCTTAACCACTTGCTGACCAGCCGCCGCAGTTTTACTGCGGCTGAATGGCACGGCTGGGTGAAACAACGTTATGTTACGTCGCTTTGCCCTGTGGCCACTAGGGGCACGCGCTGCTTGCCCCAAACCGAAGCGAGGGCCCGGCGGGCGTGATGACCGCCGGGCTCCCGTGATCGCTCGTGACACAGCGAGAACCAGAAACTGTGTGTGTAAACACTAGGGATGAGCTCGATGTTCGGGTCAAACATAAGTTCGACTCGAACATAATGGGCTGGGGGAAACCCATGCCGTTTTTCTCAATGATTTTTATCTATCTTGCAGAGACCCGACAATTCATTACAGCCGCAGTTTTAAATTACTTTTTTCCTTTAGAAATGTCATTTTGCTGTGGTATTGTTCTAAACACGGGAAAACTGCGCCACTTTACAGGCATACTATAGACACCCTTCAGGCACAATATTTAAACGAATATTTAATTTTTATTGTTTCACTTTAAGCATTATTAAAATCACTGCTCCCGAAAAAATGTTTTTAAAACTTTTTTTTTGCATTGATACATGTCCCCTGGGGCAGGACCCGAGCCCCCAAACACTTTTTATGGCAATAACTTGCATATAAGCCTTTAAAATTTGCACTTTTGATTTTTCATGGTCGTGTCCCATAGACTTTAATGGTGTTCGAACAAACTTTTTGCCTGTTCGCATGTTCTGGATGCGAACTGAACCGGGGGGTGTTCGGCTCATCCCTAGTAAACACACAGATCCCGGTTCTCTGAGGGGAGAAGAGACAGATCGTGTGTTCATACAAAGTATGGACAGTGATCTGTCATCTCCCCTAGACAGTCCCATCCCCCCTTCAGTTAGAACACACACTAGAGAACACATTTAACCCCTTGATTGTCCCCTAGTGTTAACCCCTTCCCTGCCAGTGACATTTTTACAGTAACCAGTGCATTTTTATAGCACTGATCGCTTTACAAATTCCAATGGTCCCAAAAAATGTGTCAAAAGTGTCCGCCGTAATGTCGCAAGCAAGATAAAAATCGCAGATCGCCGCCATTACAAGTAAAAAAAAAAATGATAATAAAAATGCTATGAATCTATCCCCTATTTTGTAGACGCTATAACTTTTGCGCAAACCAATCAATATACGCTTTTTGCGATTTTTTTTTTTTTACCAAAATATGTAGAAGAATACATATCTGCCTAAACTGAGGAAAAATGGCTGTTTAAAAAAAAAATGGGGATATTTATTATAGCAAAAAGTACAAAATATTGTGTTTTTTTCAAAACTGTTGCTCTTTGTTTATAGCGCAAAAAATAAAAACCGCAGAGATGATCAAATACCACCAAAAGAAAGCTCTATTTGTGGGGAAAAAAAGAACGTCAATTTTGTTTGGGTGCAACGTCACACGACCGCGCAATTGTCAGTTAAAGCGACCCACTGCCGAATCGCAAAAAATGGCCTGGTCATTCAGCAGCCAAATCTTCTGGGGCTGAAGCGGTTAATGTGTTAACATATACTGTATATTCTGTTACATATCTGCCAATGGCTCATTTTGTCAGGTATATAGCTTTCTTTATCTTTTATGTCTATTAAATTGTACAAAGAAGCCTAAAATAAACCAATAAAGCTGCAACCAAAGTATCCAAGTCTCGGCTGTTGTCATAGAAACAAAAAAATGTTACTAAAAAGTGCTGAGATTGTAGAATATCCAACATTTCCAGAACAGTAAAACCAGAACACACTGTATGTACTACAGTCTGGCTCGTGCACATTTTCCTGTCCTTTGAAACTACAGAGAGGATGTTCTAATAAACATAGTGGAGGTGAAATACCGTGCTGTCGCTCAAAAAATATATAAACAGCAGCCAGCACAGCAAAGAGACAATTGCAAACAAATAATAACTAATAAATGTGCAGCTCTAGAAAGAACAGTCACTAAAATGATAAGAGACTGCATAAGTGATAAATATGCTGATACATATAACTCTTACATTAATAAAGATATAAAAATAATGAATAATCCACCGATGTGATGAGTTAAAAATAGATGAATATTGGGTACAAAAACACATAAGTGAAACCAAAAGAGGATTGAGTCCATAAATCAGTCATTCTCAACCTGGGGGTCGAATGATGATTGCCAGGGGTCACCGAATGCTGGGCTGTTCCTGAAGCCCCCACCACTCTCCGAGCCTTCTTGCGGCTGCCCGGCAGGGCTGTTCCTGGAGCACGTGGTTGCCCACTCAGCCTCTTCGCAGGCACCCATTCAGTTCACGGCATGGCTGGGGGGACAGAGACTAGAGGTCAGATGACTGTGAGGAATGTTAAGTGGGAGGGGCTGGAGGAGACCCTATCTCCTGATTTCGGCATAGGTGTCACTGCTACGAGATATCACAAATTCGGGGACATAGTGAAGCCGGAGACACAGTGAGTTACACTACCTGTGATTATAGTTGCCATGAAAAGGACTCAGGGAGCGCTAAATGTCCATGGGTTAGGGGCGCAAATTACTTATCTTGCCTTGGGTGCTGACAACCCACGCTACGAAAATAAATTTACTGTTAGGGGTCCCCACAACTTGGGAAATTTATTCAAGGGGTCACGGCACTAGGAAGGTTGAGAACCACTGCCATAGATAGATCCTGGCAGTTGGAAGTGGAGTCAACTGGAAGACATTATTGGAACATCAGAGGGAAGACAGTCGAGGAGAGTAAGTATTGAAAACGACCACCACCGACAATGAGAAGGCTTACCGGAGTTGAACAAGGACAAGGGCACCTCTGAGATTATATCAAAAACAATTTATTGTAAAAACAATATCCACTCACATGGAAGTTAATGGCGTTGGGTACATCTCTGGGATGAGCAGGTGGGACTACAGGTAGCAGAGAGTCCTTTTTCAGGCTGGCAGGAAGCAGCACGTCAGATCCCAGGGATGATGAGGGCAGTGTTGTCAGGTCCTTGCAGAGTAACACCGCTGCAGCTTCAGAAATCCCGTCTGGTCACCGCAAAGATGGAGGACGGCCGTGCAGTGTGGGAGCCAAATCGAGGCTTGGATCGTACTCGGCATGGCACAGGATAGTGACATCACTATAGTGCGACGCATTTCCGAGCGTGCGTGCTACGATTGGTACGGTAGCCGCGCTCCTTTGTCAAGCACTTGTACTGAAATTTTCTTCTAGTCTCCTCTGGTGGCAGCCCTGACAGACTCACCAAATCTTTCTTCCCTGATACCTAGCTTTTGGACTATTATGGACCATATATGAGCAATATTGAGGCATCTGAGCATTGGCCTTTTTACTTGTTAAAAGGCTTACCGGAGTTAATGGCCCCCAAAGGCCGTCCCCTGAGTTGTCAAGGCTTCTGGTGAAGCTTCAAATGATCAAGAACTTGACATCTGTAGCCACTCTCACGAATAGAGGACATTCACTCCTTCCTTCAACTAATTCCCAATTTTTTTACCGGAAAAAGATTATCACAGAGGGGTGGGTCGGATCATACCCATATAATCACACGATGTAACCCAGAAATGAAAAAAGGTTCCATATAGTGTGATATCGTTGATAAAGAGAGTATTAGATAAAAATTAGGAACACTCACATTTCTGTACAGATAAAAGCGCTTATAAAGATAACTGTAGAGTCACGCAATGACATTGGTAGGGCTTGTCCCAATGTCATTGCATGTTTCTTAGTTATCTTTGTTACAAAATTTTGCAAACAGGTAATATTTCTCCTTCACTGATATGCGCTGATGAGGCTGCATTGATAGGCTGCACTGATGAGGCGGCACTGGTGGGCACTAATCAGGAAGCACTTATGAAGCTGCATTGATAGGTGGCACTGATGGGCACTGATAGATGGCAGTGATGGGGGCACTGATAAGCACTGGTAGGTGGCATTGATTAGCAACACTGATAAGTGACACTGATGATAAGGCAATGATGGGCACTGATTGGCAGCACTGATGGGCACTGATAGGTGGCACTGGTGGGCACTGATTAGCAGTACTGATGGGCACTGGTCATCAATTTTGGGACCGATGTCCCTTTAACAGAAGCTGTCTATTGGCCTTCCCCTTTTCTCGTCATGTTGTCAGAATGAGGGGGGAAAAAAGCCGATAACCGGCTTCTGTTTACATCATGTGATCAGCTGTCATTGGCTGACAGCTGATCATGTGCTAAAGGGCCACTGTAATTGGCCCTTTACCCCGATCTGTGATCACAGAGTGCGCCGCAACGCGAGCACCAGAGGACGTCCATGGACGCCCTGTCGGCATTTTAAGATGGCTACAGCGTGGGTGGGAAGGGGTTAATCATAAAATAAAGGTTATTGCACCAGAGTCTCTTCTCTCTTGTTCCTGCTATGGAGAAAAGAGGGAGGTGTTATGTAGTCTTTACACACTCCGTGTCCTAGGTTGACAACACTGCTCAGTACAGTTGTGAACCCAGGTAATGGTAATGGCAGGATCATCAGTTTAAAATAAAGGGAAATAATTGTGAAAAGCAAAACTAATGCAGCCATGACATCTAAAGACCGGCAAGCTGCAATACTCTGAATTTTTGTTTTTGGGTTTAGATACGCTTTAACAATAAAGGTCTGACCTTTGGCATCTCTTCAATGAGAAATGGTATCATCTACATACAGTATATACCGTATATATACACAGACACAATTCTAGCTGCGGAATTTCCAGTGACAGGAAAAGGTGGATGAGATGTGTTCTCAGCTGCCAGAATGTTAATCTGAAGCAGATGAATGAGTGTTAAACTGTCATCCATCCCAAAATATTATCTGAAACAGCTGTACTAATAACATTCATAGGACGAGATTTGCTGAACGTTGGGGATATTTTTGCACTTATTACAGGGAAATGTCTTCTGTAGTGCTGGTTCTCCGGGTGCTTCCACTGCCATGTTGAGTACATATGTCAGACAGGCTGAGCTCTTCTCTTGTCTCTCACTCACAGGATAAAGGTGAAGACACTCTAAGGGCTCTTTCACACTGGCGGATGGGGGAGCATTGAGATCAATGGGGCCACACCGCAGCTGCAAGGCAAACACTTGGCTCACAGGTGCGGCACGGTCCTGGAATGTAAAAAAAATAAAAATAAAAAAAAAATTAAAAAAAACACAAGAGGGTATAGTAGCGCCTCCTGAACAGTGGCGGCCCATTTATTAAGGGCACATGGGCGCCGCCCTCTCTATGCACGCCACCCCCTATATGGTTAATGGATAGATTCATGCATTGCATGAATCTATCCACCGCCGCCATGGCCACCCCTCTATTAATGCTTCTGTCCCCTTTACAGGACACCGATGTGCCTGAATTACAGCGGCGGGGGGGTGGTTTTTTTTAAGCACCCGATTAGAGCCATAGGCTCTAATAGACGTCAAAATAGGGTGGACTCGGAGCGCAGAGAATTGCGCTCGGAGCCCACCCAGATGTTTTAGTAAAGCAAATGAATATTCGTCTTCCTAACACTGAATCGCCTCTCCGCCAATTAGGAAGTGCGTGTCTGTTACTCAATTCCCGATTGGTTGAAAGGTCAGGCAATCCTATTGGGCGCCTAGGAGGAGGGGAAGAGATGCATGGCGGAAGCCGCCGTGATCTCAAAAGAGACGAGAACACAGGAGACGCTGCCAGATGTCTGCCGCAGCCTGATCCATTGCCCGATGTGCCCGCCGATCCCTGATGTGCCCGTGCCGATGGGGTAAGTGCCGGTAAGGGCAGGGTTTGTGATTGCCACCCCCCAAACAAAAAAACACCAGCCGCCACTGCTCCTGAACACCTGCCAGCCGTATCTATACCATCCTATAAAAGAGGGTGGTAAGCATTACCACCAGTCTGAAGGAGCCCAAAGGGACAATTTATGTCTATGCTTCAGAATGAATGTGTTACATGCATTGATGTGACAATTTTGAACAAACAGAAATCCAGTAATTTATTTAAACTTTTCAGTCTTTATATGTCGTGGCTTCTTTCGTTTTCTTTTTTTAGGCTTCCCCCCCCCCCCTTTGTTTCACCTGGTGATCCTGCCAGTAACACACTTCCTGTCCTAGGATGACAACTCTCATTGTACTGTATCTATGGAGGAACAGCGTTGTCACCCTAACACAGGAAGTGTGTTAGGACTACAGGACATCAACACTTCTCATCATCATTACATGGGGGAAAGGTTTTCTTAAGATTAGAATTGAGCTGGGCAGGGCTGATAAGACTGCTTGATATAACACTGCGGAGTGCACAGGACACTGGACAACACTGGATTTCTGGCAGGATCAACAGTTTTTTTCTTTCACTTAATGTCCAGATATAACAAAATGGTTACAATGGTATATTTAACAGATCAAAAGGGACCAAATAAAGGAAGTTTGTGATTAGGGTTTCCATACACTTTAATAAATATTAAATTGTTTTAATGAATTGACAGTAAATAGAGCATGAGACAACAGTTCATGTGGCCTTGAAGGCCAAACAAAACAGTGAGCCCATTGGTCCTGCACAGGCAGTGGGCAGCAAACAGGCAATTGTGACAAAACAATTACAACAGCAGCCAATGAAAACACGGGCAACAGAAGAACCGTCAAGGTATTACATGGACAACAAATGAACAATTGAGACAAAGCGTAGGCAACACATGGGCAATCATGGTATTACATGGACAACAAATGAACAACTGAGACAAGCAGAGGCAACACGTGAATAATCATGGTATTACAGTGCCTTGAAAAAGTATTCACCCCCTTGAAATTTTCCACATTTTGTCATGTTACAACCAAAAACTGTATTTCATTGGAACTTTATACGATAGACCAACACTTTTGGGCTGATTTACGAGAAGGCACTTCACCAGTTCATACATTTATTGGTGCGCCGGAAAAGTCATTAATCGAACGTGCAAACCGGCGCACATTGAAGCGCAAATAGCGATAATAAATACCCGCATATGGAAACTGCAATTGTCGCTAGGGTAACTGCGGTTTTCTCATTAATAGTGCACGCCCAATCCAATTGGTTAATTTCATCTCATTGGATGTGTCTTGTTAGGCAATTAGTAGGTGTTCTCAGTTAATTAACCCTTTTGATGCTAATCTCATTCCTATCACTTCTAATATATCTTTCAAATGTGTTTTTTTAGGTTTTTTTTACCCAAATCTTTCAATACATTACAAAGAACAGAGAAGTGTTTCTAAACCCATTAAATTAATATTTTCAGATCTTGATCTTTAACAACTTGCCTACCAGGCACTTACACCCCCTTCCTGCCCAGGCCATTCTTCAGCTTTCAGCACTGTCGCACTTTGAACAACAATTGCGCAGTCATACTACACTGTATCCAAAGAAATTTTTTATCATTTTCTTCACACAAATAGAGCTTTCTTTTGGTGTTATTTAATCACTGCTGGGTTTTTATTTTTTACAAAAAAAAGACTAAAAACTTTGAAAAAAAAAGTTTTTTACTTTTTTCTGTCAGTAAATTTTTAACTAAGTAATTTTTCACCTTCACTGATGTGCGCTGATGAGGCAGCACTGATGGGTACTGATAGGCTGAACTGGTGGGCATTGATGAGTTGGCACTGATGAGCACTGTTAGGTGGTACTGGTGGGCACTAATAGGCGGCACTGGTGGGCACTGATAGGCGGCACGGATAGGCGGTACTGATGGGCATTGATGGGTGGCACTGATGAGCGACACTGATGGGCACTGATTGACAGCAGTGATGGCCATTGATGGGCAGCACTGATAGGTGGCACTGATCGCCAGCACTGACTGGCATCGCTAATGGGCACTGATTGGTGGCACTTGTAGGCATTGGTGGGCACTGATTGCTGCCACTGTTGGGCACTGATAGTTGGCATTTGTGGGCACTGCTTTGTGACATTTTTTTTCTTTATTGTAATCAGGGCACTGATGATCAGTGCCCTGATTACATTCCTACATGTCCCCCTGTGAGGAGATGCTGCTGACCAGCTCTCCTCTCCTCACACTCTGTCAGTGTGAGGTGAGGAGAGCCGCTTATTGGCACTTTCTTGTTTACATGTGACTGGCTGTGATTGTACACAGCCGATCACATGGTTAAAGAGCTGTGGACGCGGCTCTTTACAGAGATCTGGGTCGCGCCGTGTCCTAGCAACGCGGCCGTCATATGACGTCATCCCAGAACGAGAGCTGCACCGCTCCGCCGTCATTTGACGGTAGGCGGGCATCAAGCAGTTAAAAGGTGACCATACACTGAAATCAGTAAGATCTTAAATAAATTAGATTTGGTGCAAGAGCCTGATTGATTTCCCATAATTTGAATTAATTGTTCAAGTGCGTCTTCCTATTACCTAAATATTGAGTTGTAGAGAGTTTGGCCAATCACATTGCATGGTGCATTACCATCTTAAGTGACAAATTTGGAATGTAGATGTGCCATGACCCACTTGTATTTTCCTAACAATAGTTCTTGGGCATTATACAAGGCACATGAGTAGGGTTGCCACCTGTCCAGGATTCACCCGGACAGTTCGGGTTTGGAACCATGTGTCCGGGTTTCAGACTGCCTGAAACCCGAACAAATTATTCAGACTGGACTATGGTTTCCCAGCAGGGTTTCTGGCTACAGTTGTCTAAGCTGAGAGTGTCTGTTACACTCTCTTTCATGCTGCCCAAAGCCAGCACTAACAATTCCCCCACACACAGACAGACGGGAGAGGAAAGAGGGCTCGATCTGCACCTCTTCATCCCGCCCCTATCCCTCTGTGTCTGCCCACACTCCAATCCCTGGGGCTGTGCCTCAGAAAAGAAAAGTGGGGGGCGGAAATTTGAAGTCCAGCAGCCTCAGATACATCTTGATGAGAGGTACTGACTGCCAAGGGGTGAGTGAGCTCACCATCCATCCCTGTCTGTGACTGAAGTCTCCCCCCTTCTCTCTCTTGCCCCTGAGTGATTACACTAAGGTAAATCAGGGTTCTCAGAACACCCCTTACATCAGAGTTCCTCTTTACACCAGAGGCCACAGGGTTCTGAACCCTTACATCAGAGTTCTCAGTGTTCCCTCTCCTTAAATCAGGGTTTCCAGAGTTCTCCCTTACATCAGAGTCTGCGATTCCCCCCTTACAGTGAAAGGGAATTCTGCGAGTTCAGATTTAAAAGTGGAACTTTGTGGACTCTGATGTAAAGAGGGACTCTTGTTATTAACATCATATGATTAGAAATTGTATTTATTAGCAAAATATATGTATAGTTTATACAAAAAAATTCAAATATTGCTGTGCGCTGCTAAAGTGTTCGGGTTTGACTTGAAGAAAAGGTGGCAACCCTACACATGAGGAACCACCTTTTTTCAAGACACACTAGAGTGATCAGGAATCTTCAAACTATGACTCTCCAGCTGTTGCGGAACTACACATCTCATGAGGCATTGTAAAACTCTGAGATAGATAGATAGATAGATAGATAGATAGATAGATAGATAGATAGATAGATAGATAGATAGATAGATAGATAGATAGATAGATAGATAGATAGATAGATAGATAGACATACACACATGACCCACACAAACACCACCCCATGTAAAAATAAAAAAATGATTTTAATTTGCAAATAAGGATCATCTCTTCCTCAGAGAACAGTGAGCGGGGCATGGTGGTGGAAAGAAATTAGCAGCAGTACAAGCAACTTCCTGGAGGAGCGTGATGTTATCCCTTTTTTTTGTTTTGCCATGCCAATCAGTGAATCAGCCTTGTTAAGCTGCAGCTGGGAAATCTGTTGCATGAAAATTGTTTGGGGGGGAGAGTGTAAAATGCATTACTTGGATTGAGCATGCATCTGCAAAACAAATTGTTATTAACAAAACACATAAAACATAAAAAAATTTCTATTGATCAACAAAACAAAGAGAAAATACATGTGTTACAAACTCTATAAGGACACCCAAATGTAACACACACACACACCTCTTTGCAGGGCAAGGTAAAGAATGCTATCTGCAAGCTTTATATAACATGTTTGTTAACAGGTTTGTGTGCTAATGAGGCAATTGCAAACACATGCACAGTCCATGAAACACACAAAATGCAAGTTCCCCCATTGTAAAGACAGAACTTCAAAGTGGGTATACCTGTTAAGGATGTCCTTAAATTACTAACCCAAAAAACACTCTCTGAGCATGCCCAAAACATACCCAAATACATTTCACACACCAAAAGCCACAGCAAAAAAACAAAGTCCCTGAGCATGCCCAAAACAACCAAAATTACTAGCAAAAAATAAGCCACCCCTGTCCAAAATTAAGCACATCATCCAGCATGCTACAAAATTACAGATGGGACAAAACACCCCCCCCCCCCCGGTCCAGGGGGGCAAACAAAGAGCCTAACATGGGCAAAAGTTATACAACAAATACCATTGCAGTCTATGGGAACTGACTTGTTATTTTTGCTAGTCCCCACATGGCTGGCTTATATTCTAGTTATTGGCCTTAAAATGGGTATGGGGGCCCAGGTCCCACCCTGTGGGACATATATCAATGTCACCAATTTGGACAACCCCTAAAACGAAACAAGGAGAAGTCCCTTTAAAAATGCAAAATTGCTTAAAAGCTAGTAACTTGGGGTGGGTTACTCTGCCTGTAAAGTGGTGCATCTGTAGCATGTATCCAAAATGCTGCTTCAAAGATGTATGGCTTTAGTGACCCCAATCTCTGTAAGGAGCCGTGTCCGCAGCTCTTTAACCACTTGCCTACCAGGCACTTACACCCCCTTCCTGCCCAGGCCATTTTTCAGCTTTCAGCACTGTCGCACTTTGATTGACAATTGCGCGGTCGTGCTACACTGTACCCAAACAAATGTTTTATCATTTTCTTCACACAAATAGAGCTTTCTTTTGGTGGTATTTAATCACTGCTGGGTTTTTTATTTTTTACAAAAAAAAATTTTGAAAAAAAAAAAGTTTTTTTTAACTTTTTTTTCTGTCAGTAAATTTTGTAATTTTTCGCCTTCACTTATGTGCGCTAATGAGGTGGCACTGATGGGCACTAATAGGCTGAACTGGTGGACATTGATGAGGTGGCACTTATGGGCACTGATGAGGTGGCACTTATGGGCACTGATGAGGTGGCACTGATGAGGAGGCACTATGTCGCACTTATGGGCACTGATATGTGGCACTGATGAGCACTGATAGGCGGCACTGGTTGGCACTAATAGGCAACACTGGTGGGCACTAATAGGTGGCACTGATAGGCGGCATGGATAGGCGGTACTGATGGGCCCTGATGGGTGGCACTGATGGACATTGATTGACAGCAGTGATGGGCAGCACTGGTAGGTGGCACTGACTGGCATCGCTAATAGGCACTGATTGGTGGCACTCGTGGGCAGTGGTGGACACTGATTTCTGACACTGGTGGGCACTGATAGCTGGCATTGGTGGGCAAATGTGGGCACTGCTTTGTGACACTTTTTTGCACTATTGTAATCAGGGCACTGAAAATCAGTGCCCTGATTACATTCCTACATGTCCCCCTGTGAGGAGATGCCGCTGATCGGCTCTCCTCGCCTCACACTCTGTCAGTGTGAGGTGAGGAGAGCCGATTACTGGCACTTCCTTGTATACATGTGACCAGCTGTGATTGGACACAGCCAATCATATGATTAAAGAGCCACAGACACTGCTCTTTACAGAGATCGGGGTCGCGTGGTGTCCTAGCAACATGGCGCAGCCGCAATCGCCACGCTGCGCTCCCCCGCGGGCACGCATGGGCAGTCGTTCTGGGACGCCATCATATGTCGGCATCCCAGAACAAGAGCCGCACCACCCCACTGTCATTTGACGGTGGGCGGGCAGCAAGCAGTTAACAATGTGATCAGCTGTGTCCAATCACAGCCAGTCACATGTAAACACGGAGATGCCGGTAATTGGCGCTCCTCGCCTCACACTGACAGAGTGTGTGGTGAGGAGAGCCGATCAGCAGCATCTCCTTGCAGGGGGACATCTACACATGTAATCAGGGCACTGATCATCAGTGTCCTGATTACAATATAGCGCCAATAGTGTCACCAATCAGTGCCCACCAGTGCCCATTAGCGATGCCAGTCAATGCTGGCTATCAGTGCCGCCTATCAATGCCCATCACTGCTGTCCATCAATGCCCATTGGTGTTGCCCATCAATGCCGATAAGTGCCCATCAGTTCCGCCTATCAGTGCCCACCAGTGCCGTCTATCAGTGCTCACCAGTGCCACCTAACAGTCACCATAAGTGCGGCATATTAGTGCCTCCTCATCAGTGCCCACCAGTTCAGCATATCAGTGCCCACCAGTGCCGCCTCATCAGTGCACATCAGTGAAGGAGAAAAATTACTTTTTTTTTTTTTTTTTTTTAGTAAAAAAGGAAGAAAAACCCGGCAGTGATTAAATACCACCAAAAGAAAGCTCTATTTGTGTGAAGAAAATTATAAAACTTTCATCTGGGTACAGTGTAGCATGACCGCACAATTGTCATTTAAAGTGCAACAGCGCTGAAAGCTGAAAAATGGCCTGGGCAGGAAGGGGGTGTAAGTGCCCAGTAGGCAAGTGGTTAAACTAGTGGGTACAAGGTGCTTTGTGGTTGGTATTGGGCTGAGCCCAACATGCCCCAAAGGCAGCCAGCTATGTTGAGTGCATGTGGCCTTGTATGGGTCAGGAGGGGGTTGGGCGATCGCTCTTCTCACCCCTTTCCTAGCTGGCCCTGTTGTATGCTCTGAAAAAGGATGTGGTTTGGATTGGTGAAGGCAGCCCACAGAGTTTTGAGAATGGAGTGGAGTGTGAAGTTCCCCTTTAAAAGCAAAGGTTAGCCCAAGAAAATCATATGCATTAGAGGGGGAAGGTTAAATGCCCTTTTAGGAGGGACTAGAGGAGCGAGAGTCTTTTTACATAATTTTAACAAGGGGCATGTCACATGTTGGCATTGTAACACGCTAACATGACCTGTGTGCAAATCTCCTTAAAAAAGTGCATGAAGGTGAACCAGCGTAAAAAAAAAAAAAAGTTTAGAGGTGCGCCCATTCAACCCATGCAATTGCATGTACGTTGCTTAACATTTACTGATTTTAGCCACGCAGTGAACAAACTCATGAGAACTAGCACAAAAGCCGCTTGCGCATGCGCACTGCTTACATTGATCTCACGCACTTCTAAACGCACTTACAGGCACAGCAGACTTTCTCTGAAAAAGTTACTTTCTCATTCAATTTTGGGCATATTTGTTACTTGGGCAGTTGTTACTAAACTTCCTCACATCACCCCATATTATTGGCACCTCCGTCTTCTGTCAACATTGAATTGGAGATGTCCATTGTGGTGTACAGATTGTATTCTCCCGTGTGCTGAGATCTCTATAGTAAATGGGGGATTCGCGCTCTGTTACCGGAGCACCATTTCATAAATATGGAAATGTGCATTGCGCCTCGCTGTGCGCCTCTACCGATGGTGCACAGCTTTCAGAAATCACCCCCAAAAGTGTCACATAATTGTGAAGTGGAAGGAAAATGATAAATGGTTTTAATAATTTTTTACAAATAAATATCTTGAAAAGTGTGGTGTGCATTTGTATTCGACCCCCTTTACTCTGGTACCCTAACTAAAAGTGTAACAAATTGCCTTTAGAAGTTATTTAATAAATAGAGTCCACCTGTGTGTCATTTAATTCCAGTATAAATACAGCTGTTCTGTGAAGAACTCAGAGGTTTGTTAGAGAACCTTAGTGAACAAACAGCATCATGAAGGCCAAGGAACACACTAGACAGGTTAGGGATAAAGTTGTGGAGAAGTTTAAAGCAAAGTTAAGTTATAGCTTTGAACATCTCACGGAGCACTGTTCAATCCATCATCCAAAAATGGATAGAGTATGGCACAACTGCAAACCTAAAAAGACATGGCCGTCCACCTAAACTGACAGGCTGGGCAAGGAGAGCATTTATCAGAGAAGCAGCCAAGAGGTAACTCTGGAAGAGCTGCAGAGATCCACAGCTCAGGTGGGAGAATCTGTCCACAGGACAACTATTATGCACACTGGACATTTTTACAGCTGCTGTTTTTGGCTTCAGACGTTTTTTTCTGCAGCCAGTAAACTCCCCAGCATATTATCCTATGTGTCCATGCACACATAGGCTGTTATCAGCATTTTTTGGCAGGGGAGTTTTCTGTCTGTAAAAAAAGCCCAGAACTAGTGGGGTTTAAGAGGAGTTTTTCAGCTGTAAAAATGCTCCAATTCTGATAAAAGCTTAAAAACACTGAAAAAATGCTAGAAAACGCTAAAAATGCAGCTATTCGGCATCTATCAGCGTTTTTGAGCCATAAGCTTTTGTGGGAGTATAGTTTTGCTTAAAACCCCCCAAAAAACTACACAGCAACCCAGAGGCGGCTCTAGGCTTTGTGAGGCCTTAGGCAAAACCTAGACATGAGGCCCCACTCATGCCCATAATGGGAAAAATAATTTAAGCGATAAAAAAATTTACTGTATAAATTACATATATTAAGAGATTTAAAGTGCTGGTGTCAGCGCTCTCTAGGTCAGTGCTGATGTCAGTGCTCTCTAGCTCAGTGCTGGTGTCAGCGTTCTCTATCTCAGTGCTGGTGTCAGTGCTCTCTATCTCGGTGCTGGTGTCAGTGCTCTCTATCTCAATGCTGGTATCAGCGCTCTCTATCTCGGTGCTGGTGTCAGCATTCTCTAGCTCAGTGCTGGTGTCAGCGTTCTCTATCTTGGTGCTGGTGTCAACGTTTTCTAGCTTTGTGCTGGTGTCAGCATTCTCTATCTCGGTCAGTGGCAGCCGTCCATAGGGGGCACCTGGGCGCCGCACCCCCTCAGGCAGTCACAAAAAACAAAAAATAAAAAAAAATAATTTTTTTTTTAAACATGGACCTTTAAAAAAAAAAAAGAAAAAAAGTGCACTGTGTTTGGGCGCCGGATACTGTGCACTATGGGAAGTGCCACATCATTGCAATCATGAGATTGCAGACGCATCGCTTCATTGGCGGGGTATGGAGCTGCTTTGCGGCGCGATCCATTGCACCGAGCATTGCCCCTCCCCTCTCCACTGAACACACGGAGAAAGACAGGAAGTAGCTGAAGGGGAAAAAGAGACAAACACGATATGAAGGAGGACAGCTCTGGGGACGCACATGTAAGGAGGACTGATGTGGACACACATGTAAGGAGGACTGATGGGGACACCACATGTAGGGAGGACTGATGGGGACACCACATGTAAGGAGGACTGATGGGGACACCACATGTAAGGAGGACTGATGGGGACACCACATGTAAGGAGGACTGATGGGAATACAGTTGCAAGGAGGGGCTCCGCTGCTGGGGACACAGATGTAGAGAAGGGCTCCACTGGGGAAACAGATGTAAGGAGGGGCTCTGCTGGGGACACAGATGTAAGGAGGGGCTCCGCTGGGGACACAGATGTAAGGAGGGGCTCCACTGGGGACACAGATGTAAGGAGGGGCTCCACTGGGGACACAGATGTAAGGAGGGGCTCCACTGGGGACGCAGATGTAAGGAGGAACTCTGCTGATGGGGGCACAGATGTAAGGAGGGACTCCGCAGGGGACACAGATGTAAGGAGGGACTCCACTGATGAGGACACTGATGTAAGGAGGCGCTCCGCTGGGGACACAGATGTAAGGAGGAACTCCACTGATGGGGGCACAGATGTAAGGAGGGGCTCCGCTGGGGACACTGATGTAAGGAGGGACTTTGCTGGGGACACAGATGTAAGGAGGGGCTCCGCTGGGGACACTGAGGGGCTCTGCTGGGGACACTGATGTAAGGAGGGACTTTGCTGGGGACACAGATGTAAGGAGGGGCTCTGCTGGGGACACTGAGGGGCTCTGCTGGGGACACTGATGTAAGGAGGGTCTCCACTGGGGACACTGATGTAAGGAGGGACTCCGCTGGGGACACACATGTAAGGAGGGACTCCGCTGTGGGTATAAAATTGGGTATTAGCTGTGGGTAAAAAATTGGGTATATTGGATTGAAAGATATTTTTTATTGTATTTATTTATTGTTTTTAAGGTTGAACTGGATGGACTTGTGTCTTTTTTCAACCTGACTAACTATGTAACTATGTAAAGCATATTCATGTGTTAGAATGGCCCAGTCAAAGTCCAGAATCTGTGGCAAGACTTGAAAATTGCTGTTCACAGATGCTCTCCATCCAATCTGACAGAGCTTGATCTATTTTGCAAAGAAGAATGGACAGAAAATGTCACTTTCTAAATGTGCAAAGCTGGTAGAGACATCCCCAAAAAGACTTGCAGCTGTAATTGCAATACTCATAGTATTATGTGGACATCAGTCGAACAATTGTGACAAAGCATGACCACACATGGGCAATTGTGGTATTACGTGGATAACAAATGGACAGTTGTGACAAAACAAGGGCATTCATGCTATTAGGTGGGCAACAAATGAACAATTGTGACAAAACATGGGCAACAGTCGGGCGATCATGGTATTACTTGGGCAACAAAAGAGCAACTGTGATGAAGCATGGGCAACAAATAGACAATTGTGGTATTATGTGGACAACAAATTGGCAATTGTTACAATACAAATGAAAAATTGTGATATTATGTGGGCAACACATGGAACCTTTCTTGCAATTTTCAGGGTTTGGTTGCAAAATCCATCAAGGGATACAAGGTCGTCTACCGCCCTAACCACAATTTTGATCATTAACAGTTCAGTTATTTTTCAATGCAAAGCTGGATGAATGTGGCTGAATTTGCCAGAATTTTGCGGTCTATATGGCCACCGGCTGGTACTGTTCAGTAATGCCAAACCCATGAAACTCGCACAACCCGCCTTGTCATATTGTAAACATATTGCTATTAAAGTAATAGATGTTCATCCTGAAACAATTTCAGCCATGTTTATCTAGTCCCGGGTGGATTGGTTACACGGACTCACATGCAGTCAGCTATAAAAGTTTTTGCAATATACGATTACAGGTTTTTGTGAGAATAAATCTTAAAAGGTTTTCATCAAGTATTATAAAAGTTGTCATAAATCAAGCTTTATTTTAAAACAGTTATTTCTGGTCCCCTTCTGATTCAAATAAAGTTTTGGGAATGCAATGTCATATTCACTTCATGCTAATAGTGCTGATAAAAGCAGTCAGTGTTAAAGAAGTTTCTGCAGGCTGGGCTCCCCCTACTGGCCTTGGGAGGAACTACACCTTCAAGAACACAAAATCTGTGACCTAATGGATGGTTTGCTGCAGCAGGCACATTGGATGCTGCTGGCTTTATTAGTACAAGAGATGTTTAGGGCTTAGAGCTGCCAGACATTGGCTGATTTCTTACTGTGAATATCTGGAGGTGAAATCTGGTTGTCCTCATTTGTTGCTTTGGAATCAGATCTTCTCTTGATGACTTGGATGCTGAACACATAGTAAGAGACTGACCTCTTTTCCATAGAGGAACTGGAATAACTGCTGACTGAGTAATAGTGTGCCCTTCCAACTCTGGCAGATGCTTATTATGGCTGTTTTTTTTTTAAAGCCCAACTCTAGCTTCATTTAAAAAATAAAGTGACACTAAAGTCTGGTATAAAAATGTTTTCAAGCATGTATTTTTTAAAGTGGAATTATACCCAAAAGCAAACATTTATTATATTGCAGCTTACCAATTCATAGATGTGACGACGGCAATCATTTTCTTTTTTAGGCATTTTTTCTTCTTCTATTTTTATTTGGTGATTTGGCCAGTAAGTCTGTTGTTTTCCAAAAGAACAAGCTCTCTTTCAGACGTATCAGTTGACAGGGATGAGACAAACCATTTACCACTGACAGGGGTGCTTACAGTGATCAGCTGTTATTTATGTAAAACCTTTATCCCAAAAGGAAAAAAAAAAATATTTGCTGTAACTGATTATGAAGTGTGAGCTGGAGTTTGGCTTAAATTTGTTAGTGTATTTAACCCTTTCGCTGCCAGAGCCATTTTTGAATTTTACTGCACACATTTTAGCATACCTCTCAACATTTTGAGATGGGAATGAGGGACACCTATCAGAAAACGTATGTAGGCATATGACACACCCCCTGCCACGCCCCTTAAAGGGGACATGACCAAAAAAAAAAAAGTTACGTAAATCCACAAGTGCTTTTTTTACCACTAATATTCCTTTATATTGGCTTTTAAAATTGACAAATGCAGCAATTTAGAAATTGGATGAAAGGTCTAGCACTGGGAAACATTTTTTTAAAGATACATAGTGGATTTTATATACAACTATATAGATCAGACCACAATGAGGAACAAATGAGGAGGAAAGAGGGACAGAGGGACGTTGCTCCAATTCAGGGACAGTCCCTCGAAATCAGGGACAGTTGGGAGCTATGATTTTATGCCTGAAGATTACATAAACACCTCTATAACATTATATATTTTCTAAAAGCAGACACCCCAGAGAATAAAATAGTGGTAGTTCCAATCTTTTATTCAATAGCAGGCTAGTTAAGGAGGTAATGTATGGACGTCGGCGTACTAGTGTCTCCCAAAGTCGTGCATTCGCATAAAACGCATTGGGTTCTGAGCTACACACTGACGTCTTGTCACCGCTTCCATGCTTGGAACTGGCGGCTTTCTTTGTAAGTGTATAGTTTTATTTGTCATGACATTCATTTTACTGGCATTTGGATGAAGCCTTTTACTTTTTTATGTGAAATCTCTACTTTTTAATAAATATACTACACTATATATGGTCCCTGCTTGTGGCTCCATTTGGTGAGCGATTTTTCCCCCAGATCGTATCAACCAAACCTTCTGACTGTTCCTAGTGGTAATTTTAGTGCACATAAAATTACCCAATTTTTCAGTATAATATAAAAGATGGGGTTAAACCAAGTAAAAAGTTACCCAACATGTCAAACCTTAAATTTGCGTGCGCCTGTGAAGTGGCAAGAAACGTCAGTACCTTATATTTTACATTGGCAATGCCTTTAAAGCCCTCTATAGGTATCAGTTTAGTGTCACGGAGGAGGTCTGGTGCTATAAATATTGCTCTCACTCCGACATACGCAGCGATATGTAACATGTGTATGTGCGTGGCTATACATGGGGGTGGGGCCTCAAAAACTTTTTGGGGGGGATTTTATGTGCTTTGGTGTAACTTAATTTTTTTACAATTTAATTTATTTTATTTTTTTAACTTAAAATGTTACTAATCCCACAACAGTAAAATCTGTCTGTATATGCAGCATAGCATGCCTGTTATACTCACTGTGGAACTTAAGGGGTTAACCCTCTGCATTGTGTAAAAAGGCTGTTTGATCCTGTGTGCACAGATCCTCCCCCACCTGCACTGTCTATCTGGGGGAGGCCAGCTAACACAGGCAGGGTAGCCGTCCTGCACATGCTCAGTTGTGTCTTTTATGCTGGAGAGAACAGTTTCTTGTTCTCAGAGATAGCCAGGTCACATGATATTGACATCACACATGTGGGCGTGTATACAGGCAGTAGTAAAAATCTCCTCCTTTCTGAACTCTCAGCATTGGAGAAACTGTGAAGTTTGTCATGTAACCGTGGTATACGGATCATTCAAAAAGGTATATAGTGGCAGTATTTTAATGTAAAAAAGAAGATTTATAAGCTGTGGGCACTGTGGGGGTGCGGATGAACTATTTTCATATTACTGGGTTTAGTAACACTTTAACTTTTTTTTCCCCATCACATAAGGAACAAAAAGTCCCCTATGTGATGATTTTTTTGGTGACAGGTTCTCTTTAATAAGACAGGATGTCTCCCCTGTGCTCCACTCAATGTAATGCAATGCACATCGCATTGCATTACATTCTTTCCCGGGATATGCTGGACTGGGGAAACAGAGAGGTGGACCCGGAAGTGACATCAAACACGTCGCTTTCTGGGTCAGCAACAAGGAGGGGCATCCGCTCTTCTCCCTCCCCCCTGCCTGGCGGCACCTGCTATGTTTGGTCCTGGACAAGCACAGCCCAGGATACATGGTGCAGGGGGGGGAGGGGGGGGGCAGCTGTAGTAATTGGATTTGAAAGTGGAAAATAGAGGAGGGCGGAGAAACGCTGCTAAACGCTATCGTGGCTAAACGTGCATTAATGCCAAAGTAAAACGCTTCTAAAGGCGATTTTTTACAGACGTTTTTTCCTGGTGTCAGTACTGGCTTTGCAGCTTGTTTTTATTTTTTTTTAACGCCCTGTGTGCATGAGACCTAATACAGGCAGTGTGTTATTGCCCAGATCACCAGGTGAAAACAGAGGGGAAAAAGCCTAAAACTAATGCAGCCACCACGTTTTATGATTGGCTAGCTGCAATATAATACATTTTTGGTTTTGGGTTTAATACCGTTTTAACTTTAACAAGTCCCTCCTATTGCTCTAAGCCTCCTCCAAATTCCATTGTTTTGCTGCTGTAATCTGACTTCCTGTTAGAGGATGGCTACGCTCATTCTCCATGGTCCCCCTGTATGTAGGAACATAGGCACTCTTGTTTGCTCCTGCGATGGACTATGGACTATGGACTATGGGATTTGTAGTGTGCATAGAGAAGTGCACATGACACACGTGCACTACTCATTCCAAACAAATGAGAGTAAGTGAGAGTAAGAAGGAGAGGTTTGGAAGCTCATGGAAGACTTGGGGGTTATTTACTAAAGGCAAATCCACTTTGCACTACAAGTGCACTGCAAGTGCAGTCGCTGTAGATCCGAGGGGGACATGCAAGGAAAATAAAAAAAACAAAATTTTAGCTTGCACATGATTGGATGATAAAATCAGCAGAGCTTCCCCTCATTTCAGATCTTCCCCTCAGATCTACAGCGACTGTACTTGCAGTGCACTTTCAGTGCAGAGTTGATTTCCCTTTAGTAAATCAACTCCTAGGAGTCAGAAAAGTACAGTAAGAAATGATTTCACGGAAAATAAATTACAGACCATTAAGTAGTGGATGTGTATGGATTATTTTTGAAGAATAAGGATATTGTTTAGTGTCACTATAATTGACCCATGCAAAGTTAGAATATAAAAAAGCTCTCACTGTAGGGCTCACTCACCTGAAGGCCCACTCCTCTGCCATCCAGAGTTGCTCCTCTTTCGGGTTTAATGACACATAGGGGGTTATTTACTAAAGGCAAATCCACTTTGCACTACAAGTGCAAACTACAAGTGCAAAGTGCACTTGAAATTGCACTGAAAGTGCACTTGGAAGTGCAGTCGCTGTAGATCTGAGGGGGACATGCAAGGAAAATAGAAAACAGCATTTTAGCTTGCACATGATTGGATGATAAAATCAGCAGAGCTTCCCCTCATTTCAGATCTACCCCTCAGATTTACAGCGACTGCACTTCCAAGTGCACTTTCAGTGCAATTTCAAGTGCACTTTGCACTTGTAGTTTGCACTTGTAGTGCAAAGTGGATTTGCCTTTCGTAAATAACCGCCCAAGCGTCACTCTTCCTGTGAGCCCAGAGTATCACTGACACACCTCTGGGGGCGTATCATTAAGCCCAGGATTAAATGAGAATGCTGCAAAGAATGGCGCTAATGTCATTACATGTTCACCACACAGCACCCCCTACTGGCAGAGAAGAGGACAATGCTATAACATGTGACCATCAGGGAAAACTGCAGAATTTACAGATACAGAGATTTCAGAGACTGGACTGTAGCAACCAATGCAACTTTTATATGTGATATACACAGCCATAAAGTGTCCCTAAAGACAAAGACTTTTTTTTTTTTTTTTTTTTAGTTTTGGATACAGTGTGAAAGGGTTAGAACCCCTGTCGGGTTTTCTACCCTACCTTAGATACAGTATATTTTTTATATTATGTAGTCATGTGACGTTATCTTCCTGGGTATAATCACCAACAGGCCAAATCTGTTAGGATTTAAAGTTGTGTGTTGCAGTAATGCACACATTATGGACTCTTTCACGCTGAAGCACTTTTGCTGCATTTTTACTGTCCTAAAAACTGCAAGAAAAATGTTTCCCTTTGAACCCAATGGGACTCTTCGCACCACTGCGTTGCTGCTGTAGTGCATTTTGAAAAGTCCTTCTTGCAGAATCTTTGGTGCGCCTTTCAAAACTGCACCAAGAACGCAGGTCATCATTGAAATGAATAGACAATGCAGCAAAAACGTACCTGCATTGCATTTTTGGTGTGCTTTGTCACATGTTCAAGTTTCCCAGGTGCATGCTGGGTAGAAAATGCAATGAAAACGCATCAAAAATCTGCCAAAATCGCATCTGTGTTTTTATGATTTTTTTCAGCAGAGCAGGGTGAAAGCAGCCCCATGCTTGTTACACACTATGCGGTGCGATTCATTTTGAATATCATCAAACGCACTAAGGTGACGCACATGCATTGCCACGCATGGCAGAGCACCATAGCGTGTTGTGTTACACATATTTTGTCCATCCAATTATCAGGACAAGTTGGTGCACCGGCAGCCCATTATTTTCACTTTCAATATTTTTATTGATTTTGTATAAACGCAAAAGGCAACTATAGTACAAAAGGACATTAATCATCAATATCAAATATACAAAAAGAATGGGAAAAAGGGTGAACAGCTCCCAGTCTACAAAATCGAAAATAACAAAATACAGTATAAAGTTATTCTGGGATGCAACCTGTTGTTTTTAGCAGGTTGCCTGAGTGCAATGCACATTAACGTGTGGCATAACACATAATAACACACATACATTAATGCACTGAATAAAAAAGCCCTGAAATGGAACTATCAATAACATTCAAGTATCTCATGAATCAGTGGGGCACATGTCAGCGTTACCAAACCATCCCTTGTTCCTCGGATCAAAGGCTACTGCGCCTGAGCCCCCGCAGGTGACCTGCATCCTAAGCAGTTTAGATCACATGATCTCTGCCCACCAGGAGCATTGTGGGTACTTCATGTAGTTAGAGACTGCAGTAAATCTATTGTTTTTAGTCGGACAGACATTGTCAGGAAGACTTGCAGTGAGTAAGCGACAAATGTTGTGCAACTCAACTAAAGCTGGCCATACACTACTCTGTTTTTCAGATTTGCTGTCCCCTCAAAATAACTCAACACACAGCCATTAATGTCCAAACCGCTGGCAACAAAAGTGAGTACACCCCTAAGTGAAAATGTCCAAATTGGGCCCAATTAGCCATTTTCCCTCCCCGGTGTCACGTGACTCGTTAGTGTTACAAGGTCTCAAGTGTGAATGGGGAGCAGGTGTGTTAGATTAGGTGTTATCGCTCTCACTCTCTCATACTGATCACTGGAGGTTCAACATGGCACCTCATGGCAAAGAACTCTCTGAGGATCTGCAAAAAAGAATTGTTGCTCTACATAAAGATGGCCTAGGCTAAAGGAAGATTGCCAATACCCTGAAACTGAGCTGCAGCATGGTGGCCTAGACCATACAGTGGTTTAACAGGACAGGTTCCACTCAGAACAGGCCTCGCCATGGGCGACCAAAGAAGTTAAGTGCACGTGATCAGCGTCATATCCAGAGGTTGTCTTTGGGAATTAGACGTATGAGTGCGGCCAGCATTGCTGCAGAGGGTGAAGGGGTGGGGTGTCAGCCTGTCAGTGCTCAGACCATACGCCGCACATTGCATCAAATTGGTCTGCATGGCTGTCATTCCAGAAGGAAGTCTCTTCTAAAGGTGATGCACAAGAAGGCCTGCAAACAGTTTGCTGAAGCAGACTAAGGACATGGATTACTGGAACCATTTCCTGTGGTCTGATGAGACCAAAATATACTTATTTGGTTCAGATGGTGTGAAGCGTGTGTGGCGGCAACCAGGTGAGGAATACAAAGACAAGTGTGTCTCGCCTACAGTCAAGCATGGTGGTGGGAGTGTCATGGTCTGGGGCTGCATGATTGCTGCCGGGGAGCTACAGTTCATTGAGGGAACCATGAATGCCAACATGTACTGTGACATACTGAAGCAGAGCATGATCCCCTCCCTTCAGAGACTGGGCCGCAGGGCAATATTCCAACATCATAACGACCCCAAACACACCTCCGACGACCACTGCCTTGCTAAAGAAGATGAGGGTAAAGGTGATGGACTGGCCAAGCATGTCTCCAGACATAAACCCTATTGAGCATCTGTGGGGCATCCTCAAATGGAAGGTGGCGGAGAGCAAGGTCTCTAACATCCACCAGCTCTGTGATGTCATGAAGGAGTTGAAGAGGACTCCAGTGGCAACCTGTGAAGCTCTGGTGAACTCCATGTCCAAGAGGGTTTTAAGGCAGTGCTGGAAAATAATGGTGGCCACACAAAATATTGACACTTTGGGCCCAATTTGGACATTTTCACCTAGGGGTGTACTCACTTTTGTTGCCAGCGGTTTAAATAGTAATGGCTGTGTGTTGAGTTATTTTGAGGGGACAGCAAATTTACACTGTTACACAAGCATTGCACTCACTACTTTACATTGTAGCAAAGTGTCATTTCTTCAGTGTTGTCACATGAAAAGATATAATAAAATATTTACATAAATGTGAGGGGTGTACTCACTTTTGTGTATGTTTCATGAAATAGTTTTTCTGCCTTCATGTTATGTCCTCCCGTGAACTCCCAAACCTCTCTCTCCCATCTCCCCACTTCTATTTAACCACTTAAGGACTAGCCTCGTTTTGGATTTTAGGTGTTTACATGTTTAAAACAGGTTTTTTTGCTAGAAAATTACTTACCCCCATACATTATATATGGTTTTTCTTCTAACACCCTAGAGAATAAAATGGCAGTCGTTGCAATACTTTTTTTTGCACCGTATGTTTTGACGTCGCTTCCGCCCAGAAGTGTCATGGAGACGGGTGGGCGCCATCTTAGCCTCACTCGTTTCCAGACACGGGACGGAGACAGATGCGATCGCCTCCGCCGCTACCGGCGGCTCCGGTAAGCGGCGGAGTGCACCGGATTGCGGCAGGAGGGGGGGGCTCTCTCCCGCCACCGATAAAAGTGATCTCACGGCGAATCCACCACAGGGACCACTTTTATATGAAAGCCGGCCGCCGCATGAAAACGGGGATACCGGGGTTATGGCAGCTAGCTGCTGCCATAACAACGATATCCCCGTTCAAAGTTTGGACGTACATCGTCGGTGGCGGTCGGTAAGTGGTTAACCGTTTAGGGACCGCCCCACGTACATATACTGCAGCAGACAAAAAACGTGCTACTGCCCTCACCTATGACTGGCCTTTGCAGCAAGAGCATTGGAAGGCAACGCATATCAAACAAAAGCCAAGGAAAAATTCCAAGCTCTACTTACCAACCAGCCTGCGACCAACCAGATTAACCTGTCTAACAGTATGCGTTTAAAAATGGGGTTTAGTAGCACAAATTTGCAAATACATGCGTAAGCTACAGGCCCCGGAAAGGCACCCTGTGATCTGTAGGCCCTACCTCTAACTTATAAGAGGCTCCACAGTGGAAGTACATGCATTCTGATGAGATAGATGAAGGCAGATGGACTGGAGGGAGCCCACCCCTTCTTAAAGGTACAGGGGCATATTGAACACCCAGCATGTAGCACAATGGCTGCAAAGGTGTCAATGCCTTGCCTGACCTAAAATCAAGCATACAAAAAATGTGCCACTGCATGTATTTGCAAATTTGTCCAAGGATTTTTCCTTGGCTTTTGTTTGACATACTGCGGCAGGGTGGCCCTTAAGAGCAAAACCACATACCTGTACGTGATTTATTTCTTCGAGTCTGGGGCGTGCGCATGCCACCGGCGACCCGCTCCTGATGTGGTTGGACACAGCTAGAGCCATACAGCGGGTCGAGCGGGCGAACCCGATGTCCGACGGGAACCTGACGATTGTTCCGAGAGAGGCAGAACGGCGCTCTGCCTATGTAAACAAGACAGATCGCCGTTCTGCTAGTAAGGGAGACAGAGATCCTGTGTTTCTGCTAAGCAGGAACACGGATCTCTGTCTTCCTACAGTTAAACCCCCCCTCACAGTAAGAAAAAACTTCCACGGAACACATTTAACCCTTTGATTGCCCCTGATATTAACTCCTTCCCTGCCAGTGTCATTAGTACAGTGACAGTGCTTTTTTTTTTTGTTAGCACTGATCACTGTATTGGAGTCACCGGTCCCCAAAAAGTGTCACTTAGTGTCAGATTTGTCCGCAGTCCTGCTAAAAATCGCTGATCGGAGTTCCCCTTTCCTCGGGGTGACTGACTTCAAACCTGAGATCTTATGATAAGGATGAGAAAAAAAAAGGCTCTAACAGCCAATCAGATTGTAGATGGGGATTTCTAGTGTATGCAGGAAACAAACGCTAATCACATCGCCTTATCTCTTTTATTGGACGTTCTAGTTAAACCCAGTTAATATTTTATGTGTGCTTTCCCAGTCAAGCCTATGTGTGTATTGGAGGATCTCTAATCTTCCGTCCCTGTATGCAAAAAACAAAAATATTATTTACAAGTTAACAAGCAAACATAAAAGAACCTTTGTTTAGTGTGTGCTAAATATTTAGAAGTTGTTAAAATAACATTAACCCACCATTTCTGCTTGTCAGCTTTATAGGATGCTGAGCACAATGTATTATTTAACAGCATTTTATGGCATGTAATAAGAGTTTTGTCATCCTCTTGTGTCTGCCTTTTACTGGCTTTTTAAACACCACCCGAGACCTTTTGTTTAACGGTTTTATGTTGTTATAATGACTGTAAGCCGCGGCTTTCAAAGTGAACCTGTCATGCACACATGCATGTTGTGCATCAAAAAGCCGTTTTTCCATGGGGCTCTGACTGTCTCTGGAAAGAGTTCCTGTAAAATAATAATTTTCAAGAGCTAAGCAAAAAAAAAGACACTTGCAGTGGCCATACATGCATCAATTTCACTATATGATCGATATGTGATTCAGTCAAAATGATTGAATCTGCAAACAATTGAATAGCCATACTTTCACTTTCCAAATCGATTTCAATCAAACTACAAGTCGACCGGCCAGGGCGGAATAACATCAAGCGTTTGGCATTGAGATACTATGGGGCTGATTTACTATGAAAAATGCACTGCGCCAGTTCATACATTAAATGGTGCGCTAAAAAAGTCATTAACTGAATGTGCGAATTGGCGCACTTTGAAGCGCAAATAACGATAATAAATACCCGCATATGTAAAGTGCAACTGTCACTAGGGTAACTGCCGTTTTCTCATTGATAATAGCGCACAGCCAATACAATTGGTTAATTTCATCTCATTGGATGTGTCTTATTAGGCAATTAGTAGGTGTTCTCAGTTAATTAACCCTTTTGATGCTAATCTCATTCCTATCACTTCTAATATACCGTATTTATCGGCGTATAACACGCACTTTTTTCCTCTTAAAATCAGGGGAAAATCGCGGGTGTTATACGCCGATCCCCTGCTATCCCGAGCTGTCAGATCTTCAAAATCGCCGACCGTAATTTGAAAATGGCGCTGCCGGCGCCGAAATACACAGAGCCGGTCCTCGGCTTTTCTCGGCCACTTTCGGCTTCACCCGAGCGCCGCCTGAACCTAGCCGAGTGTACTCGGCTAGGTTCGTATAGCTCCGCTCACAGTCACGCCCATCCCGGGCGCGACTACGAGTGGAGCCGAAAGGGAACGAGAGTCGCCGAGAAGAGCCGAGGACCGGCTCTGTGTATTTCGGCGCCGGCGGCGCCATTTTCAAATCGCGGTCTGTGATTTTGAAGCCCAGGATGGCAGGGGATCACAGGATCGAAGGCTGCACTGGGGAAGGCTGCACTGGGGAAGGCTGCACTGACAAGGCTGCACTGGGGAAGGCTGCAATGACAAGGCTGCACTGGGGAAGGCTGCACTGACAAGGCTGCACTGGGGAAAGCTGCACTAACAAGGCTGCACTGACAAGGCTGCACTGACAAGGCTGCACTGACATGGCTGCACTGACATGGCTGCACTGACAAGGCTGCACTGGGGCAAGGCTGCACTGAGAAGGCTGCACTGACATGGCTGCACTGACAAGGCTGCACTGACATGGCTGCACTGACAAGGCTGCACTGACAAGGCTGCACTGACAAGGCTGCAATGATGGGCATTTAAGTTTTTTTCCCTTCAACTTCCCTCCTAAAAGTTTTTTTTTCCCTAAAACTCCCTCCTAAACTTGGGGTATGTGTTATACGCCGGCGCGTGTTATACGCCGATAAATACGGTATCTATGGTTGCCACATCATCCCTTTAAACCCAAACACATAATAATTACAAAGGTGGTAATTAAACTCACTTGGTGCCTTATCTGTATTAAATTAGCCTCAGAACCTGTGTAATACATATGTGTTCGGGTTTAAAGGGATTAGGTGACAACCCTAAATATATTTTGAAATGTTTTTTTTTCTTTTTTTAACCAAATCTTTCAATACATTACAAAGAACAGAGAAGAGTTTCTAAACCCAATAAATGTATATTTTCAGATCTTGATCTTTAAAGGTGACCATACACTGCAATCAGTTAGATCTTAAATAAATTAGTTTTAGTGCAAGAGCCTGATTGATTTCCTATAATTTGAATTAATTGTTCAAGTGCGTATTCCTATTACCTATTTTGCCTAAATATCGAGTTGGACAGAGATTGGCCAATCAGATTGCAAAGTGCATGACCATCTTAAGTGCCAAATTTGGAATGTAGATGTGCCATGACCCACTTGTATTTTCAAAAAACAATATTTCTTGGGAATTATAAAAGGCACATGAGAAACCACTTTTTTTCCAAGACATGCTAGAGTGATCAGGAATCTTCAAACTACGACTCTCCAGCTGTTGCGGAACTACACATTCCATGAGGCATTGTAAAACTCTGACATTCACAGACATGACTAGGCATGATGGGAATTGTAGTTCCCGAACAACTGGAGGGCCGTAGTTTGAAGACCCCTGTACTAGACCGTTATCATGCCTCCAGAATTGGGAATGTGGCATCTACCCAACTTCTCTCTGCTGGTGGACACAAGAACCTACATCTATAGAGATAGGTTTGGGCAGCACAGTGGTGTAGTGGTTAGCACTTTCATCTAGCAGCAAAAAGGGTCGCTGATTCGAATCCCACCCGCGACACCATCTGCCTGGAGTTTGTATGTTCTCCCTCTGCCTGCGTGGGTTTCCTCCCACACATGACCCACACAAACACCAACCCATGTAAAAAATAAATAAATCTTAATTTGCAAATAAGGATCATCTCTTCCTCAGAGAACAGTGAGCATGGCATGGTGGTAGGAAGAAATTAGCAGCAGTACAAGCAACTTCCTGTAGGGGTGTGATGTCATCCCTGTGTGCTGGCCACCATTTCCAGGAACCAGATATGCGCCATACCTCTGCGCACACAGCAGTTGTGCATCTCACATACACATTTGTCATGCATCTAGCTGCAGGAACCCAATTTTTAGGGAAATTAATAGTAAAGCAGATGCAGATTTCCAGGACTGGACTAACAAATGTTTATAGTGAAAGGCAACTGGTGTTTTCTATTAAACAAGGTCTAAATGGGCCATTGACATGCATCACAGTTGCACTTAGGAATGTGTCTTTGCAAAGTTAAACTATATTAAATCCTTTCTTATTTTTGGTTGGGGATAGAGTGCAGGGGGTTTAGAAGTCTTGTAAGTTTTTGGGGATGTCTGCACCCCTAATAGGGTGAAGACACCTCCCAAATGTTGCCACTTTCTCCTTCAAATTTATTCACTTCCTGTCACATAGCTAAACAGGAAGTGAGGGTGAAACCCTACCAATGTCTTTCCTTGGGGACACACAGGTCAGTTTTCCCATTAGGTAAATTGCACTTTAGTATTTTGACACACACACACACACAGTAGTGTATTTAGGTTTTGTGCTGCCCTAGGCCTGACTAAACTCGTGCACCCCCTAATTAAAATATGACCCACCCCTTCCTGTCAAGGCCACACCCCTTGCTGTTTATGATCCACCCTGAAATTTTCGCATTTGAATACTAGTTCTGGGGGCCTGGGGGGGGGGGGGTCAGTGGATTCTCTTAATTTGTACAGATTTCTTCTCACTTCCTGTTTGACTATAGGGCAGGAAGAGAAGGGAAGTCTCTGCAATGGAACAGGGATGATAAAAAATAAACTGCCAGGGGCTATAACCCTCCCTTATCCTATCCGAAATGGAAAAAAAAAGTGTTGCCTATAGTTCTACTTTAAGCACAATTTTTTGATAATTTTATGGAGAGGACTGAGAAGATATAACCATGCCAATTGTTGGCAGAATTCCAGCCGCCCGCATGCCGGAAGCAGTAAGGCCGCTTTATGGGAGCGCTAGACTAATTTGCCTCTCAGCCCAGTCCGCTCCATAAGACTGGTGCTACACTAACAGCACAGCGCAAGCCGGTGGGGACTCTTTCCGTGCTGCCCCCCTGCAAAGTGCTGCCCTAGGCCTGAGTCTTGTTGGCCTAGGCCAGGATACAGCGTTGCACACACACACACACAAAATAGCACAAAATAAGCCACCCCCTTGTCCAAACTTAAGCACATCAACCAGCATGCTGCAAAATTACAGGTGGAACAAACACCCTCCGGTCCAGGGGGGCAAACAAAGAGCCTAACATGGGCAAAAGTTATACAACAAATACCATTGCACTCTATGGGAACTGACTTGCTTAAAACATGCAAAATTGCTTAAAAGCTAGTAACTTGGGGGGGGGGGCTTTACTCTGCCTGTAAAGTGGTGCACCTGTAGCATGTATCCAAAATGCTGCTTCAAACATGTAAGGCTTTAGAGAAAACTTACAAATAACATTGCAGCTGCAAACTTTTAACACAAAACAAAAGATAGCCTGTTCCCCAATACATACAAGGCCATTTGGGTCTGTTAAGGCTTGAAATGAGAACCCCCACGTCAAAAATACCACCCCAAACTAAAAAAATATTGTGCCCCTCCCACAAACTAACAAACCCCTAGCCAAACACACAGTAAGCCAGCCCATGAAAGGGGGGTGGATGCTTGGGGGCAGGAGGGGCTCGGGCCCCCCAAAAGTCAACCACTTTGTTCCCATATTCAGGGGATCAAGGGCCTTTTCCACACAACCCTAGGCTGGGGTTGTGGGGGGCTGCAGACAGGGGGCTTTACGGAATGTGGAAAGTCCCTTTAAACTAGTGGGTACAAGGTGCTTTGTGGTTGGTATTGGGCTGAGCCCAACATGCTCCAAAGACAGCCAGCTATGTTAAGTGCATGTGGCCTTGTATAGTTCAGGACCGGGTTGGGCGATCGCTCTTCTCACCCCTTTCCTAGCTGGCCCTGTTGTATGCTCTGAAAAAGGATGTGGTTTGGATTGGTGAAGACAGCTCACAGCCTTTTGAGAATGAAGTGGAGTGCGGAGTTCCCCTTTAGAAGCAAAGGTTAGCCCAAGGAAATCATATGCACTAGAGGGGGAAGGTTAAATGCCCTTTTAGGAGGGGCTAGAGGAGCGAGAGTCTTTTTACATAATTTTAACAAGGGACGTGTCACATGTTGGTATCGTAACATGCTAACATGACCTGTGTGCAAATCTCCATAAACAAAATACATACAGTAAAGGTGACCCAGCGTAAAAAAAAAAATTGACAAGTTTAGAGGTGCACCCGTTCAACCCACCCAATTGCATGTATGTTGCTTAACATTTACTAAGATTTTGGCCGCGCAGTGAACAGACGCATTTGAACGAGCGCAAGAGCCGCTTGCGCATGCGCACTGCTTACAATGATCTCACACAGTTCTAAACGTACTTGCAGGCACAGTAGACTTTCTCTGAAAAAGTTACTTTCTCATTATATTTTGGGCATATTTGTTACTTGGGCAGTTGTTACTAAACTTCCTCACATCACCCCATAATATTGGCATCTCCATCTTCTGTTAATATTGAATTGGAGATGCCATGCGCCATGTCCATAGTGGTGCACAGATTGCATGCTCCTGTGTGCCGAGATCGCCATAGTAAATGGGGGATTCGCTCTCTGTTCCCGGCGCACCATTTCGTAAATATGAAAATGTGCTTTGCGCCTCGCCGTGCACCTCTACTGATGGCGCACGACTTTCGTAAATCAGCACCCTTAGTTTGTGAAAACAATTGTACTTTGATCAGATTATGAGATCACAACTCAAACAGAATTGTGCTGCCCTTAAGGGATGCGTGACGGAACCATTAATTCCCTACATGCTTCTGCTAACGCACATGTTTTTGCACACATGAAAATGCATGGTCCCACAGCAGTTCCTTTGCATGTTTCTTGAGTGTAGGGCAGGCCATTGAAATAAATGGGCTGCCCTAGATGCAATGCGTGGATATATTATATGTATATACCAGTGATGGCGGACCTTAGCACCCCTAAAGTTTTGGAATTACATTTCCCAAGATGCTCCACTACACTGCAGAGTGCATTAGCATCATGGGAAATATAGTTCCAAAACATCTGGGGTGCCAAGGTTCGCCATCACTGGTATATAGACTGCACTGCCAAACATGTGAATTAACATTACTAAACAGTTTACCACATAAAAGTGCAAAAAAAAAAGTAAATGAACAGCACCAAAAAATACAACTAATGCCCAAAGTATCAGTAAGTCCCATTCAAAAAATAATTTCTTAAAGTGGTACTAAACCCAGGACTAGGGATGAGCCGAACACCCCCCTGTTCGGTTCGCACCAGAACATGCGAACAGGAAAAAAATTCGTTCGAACACGCGAACGCCGTTAAAGTCTATGGGACACGAACATGAATAATCAAAAGTGCTAATTTTAAAGGCTAATATGCAAGTTATTGTCATAAAAAGTGTTTGGGGACCCGGGTCCTCCCCCAGGGGACATGAATCAATGCAAAAAAAAGTTTTAAAAACGGCCGTTTTTTCAGGAGCAGTGATTTTAATAATGCTTAAAGTCAAACAATAAAAGTGTAATATCCCTTTAAATTTCATACCTGGGGGGTGTCTATAGTATGCCTGTAAAAGGGCGCATGTTTCCCGTGTTTAGAACAGTCTGACAGCAAAGTGACATTTTGAAGGAAAAAACACATTTAAAACTACCGCGGCTATTGCATTGCCGACAATACACATAGAAGTTCATTGATAAAAACGGCATGGGAATTCCCCACAGGGGAACCCCGAACCAAAATAAAAAAAAAAAAAATGATGTGGGAGTCCCCCTAAATTCCATACAAGGCCCTTCAGGTCTGGTATGGATATTAAGGGGAACCCCAGCCAAAATTTAAAAAAAAAATTGACGTGGGGTTCCCCCTAAATTCCATACCAGACCCTTCAGGTCTGGTATGGATTTTAAGGGGAACCCCGCGCCAAAAAAAAAAAAAAAAACGGCGTGGGGTCCCCCTAAAAATCCATACCAGACCCTTATCCGAGCACGCAACCTGGCAGGCCGCAGGAAAAGAGGGGGGGACGAGAGTGCGGCCCCCCCCCCCTCCTGAACCGTACCAGGCCACATGCCCTCAACATTGGGAGGGTGCTTTGGGGTAGCCCCCCAAAACACCTTGTCCCCATGTTGATGAGGACAAGGGCCTCATCCTCACAACCGTGGCCGGTGGTTGTGAGGGTCTGCGGGCGGGGGGCTTATCGGAATCTGGAAGCCCCCTTTAACAAGGGGACCCCCAGATCCCGGCCCCCCCCCTGTGTGAAATGGTAAGGGGGTACTTACCCCTACCATTTCACTAAAAAACTGTCAAAAATGTTAAAAATGACAAGAGACAGTTTTTGACAATTCCTTTATTTAAATGCTTCTTCTTTCTTCTTTCTTCCTTCATCTTCTTCTTCTTCTGGTTCTTCTGGCTCTTCTGGTTCTTCCTCCGGCGTTCTCGTCCAGCATCTTCTCCGCGGCGTCTTCTATCTTCTTCTCCTCGGGCCGCTCCGCACCCATGGCATGAGGGGGGGAGGCTCCCGCTCTTCTCTTCATCTTCTTCTCTTCTTCATCTTCTTCTTCATCTTCTTCTTCTTCTTCTTCTTCTTCTTCTTCTTCCTTCTTCTCTTCTTCCTGTCTTCTCCGGGCCGCTCCGCAATCCATGCTGTGGCATGGAGGGAGGCTCCCGCTGTGTGACGGCGTCTCTTCGTCTGACGGTTCTTAAATAACGGGGGGCGGGGCCACCCGGTGACCCCGCCCCCCTCTGACGCACGGTGACATGACGGGACTTTCCTGTGGCATTCCCCGTGACGTCACAGGGAAGTCCCTCAAGTCACCGTGCGTCAGAGGGGGGCGGGGTCACCGGATGGCCCCGCCCCCCGTTATTTAAGAACCGTCAGACGAAGAGACGCCGTCACACAGCGGGAGCCTCCCTCCATGCCACAGCATGGATTGCGGAGCGGCCCGGAGAAGACAGGAAGAAGAGAAAAAGGAAGAAGAAGAAGAAGAAGAAGAAGAAGATGAAGAAGAAGATGAAGAAGAGAAGAAGATGAAGAGAAGAGCGGGAGCCTCCCCCCCTCATGCCATGGGTGCGGAGCGGCCCGAGGAGAAGAAGATAGAAGACGCCGCGGAGAAGATGCTGGACGAGAACGCTTCTTCACCAGAAGAGCCAGAAGAACCAGAAGAAGAAGAAGATGAAAGAAGAAAGAAGAAGCATTTAAATAAAGGAATTGTCAAAAACTGTCTCTTGTCATTTTTAACATTTTTGACAGTTTTTTAGTGAAATGGTAGGGGTAAGTACCCCCTTACCATTTCACACAGGGGGGGGGCCGGGATCTGGGGGTCCCCTTGTTAAAGGGGGCTTCCAGATTCCGATAAGCCCCCCGCCCGCAGACCCTCACAACCACCGGCCACGGTTGTGAGGATGAGGCCCTTGTCCTCATCAACATGGGGACAAGGTGTTTTGGGGGGCTACCCCAAAGCACCCTCCCAATGTTGAGGGCATGTGGCCTGGTACGGTTCAGGAGGGGGGGGGGGCCGCACTCTCGTCCCCCCCTCTTTTCCTGCGGCCTGCCAGGTTGCGTGCTCGGATAAGGGTCTGGTATGGATTTTTAGGGGGACCCCACGCCGTTTTTTTTTTTTTTTTTGGCGCGGGGTTCCCCTTAAAATCCATACCAGACCTGAAGGGTCTGGTATGGAATTTAGGGGGAACCCCACGTCAATTTTTTTTTAAAATTTTGGCTGGGGTTCCCCTTAATATCCATACCAGACCTGAAGGGCCTTGTATGGAATTTAGGGGGACCCCCACATCATTTTTTTTTTTTTTTTTTTGGTTCGGGGTTCCCCTGTGGGGAATTCCCATGCCGTTTTTATCAATGAACTTCTATGTGTATTGTCGGCAATGCAATAGCCGCGGGTAGTTTTAAATGAGTTTTTTCCTTCCAAATGTCATTTTGCTGTCAGACTGTTCTAAACACGGGAAACATGCGCCCCTTTACAGGCATACTATAGACACCCCCCAGGTACGAAATTTAAAGGGATATTACACTTTTATTGTTTGACTTTAAGCATTAATAAAATCACTGCTCCTGAAAAAACGTCCGTTTTTAAAACTTTTTTTTGCATTGATCCATGTCCCCTGGGGCAGGACCCGGGTCCCCAAACACTTTTTATGACAATAACTTGCATATAAGCCTTTAAAATTAGCACTTTTGATTTCTCCCATAGACTTTTAAAGGGTGTTCCGCGGCATTCGAATTTGCCGCGAACACCCCAAATTGTTCGCTGTTCGGCGAACTTGCGAACAGCCAATGTTCGAGTAGAACATGAGTTCGACTCGAACTCGAAGCTCATCCCTACCCAGGACCCTGCATTTACTATATCTGGTCTCCCACAGTAAACAGAACATGGAAATGCAACTATTTTAGTAAACATAAACTGCTAAATACCTTTCCTCATCAGCAGTATATATACAGTCTTGTGACTTCTGGGAGTCCCCAGATGAAGTCACGAGCAGTGACCTAACGCGTAGGGCGTGGCAGAGAGCAGACGTAACTGGAAGTCAGTAAGGAGGCGCCTCAGACGCCGCTCCTGAGTTTTTATGCTGTTTATGCTGTTTTTAAAGTATTTTAAATGTAAGAGACCACTTGAATTACTTAATAAATCAATTTTTATTTAAAATTACTACACCATTGGAGGCTTTTCTCTCTCCCTTCCCCGTTTATTCCACCGGACAGGTGGAGCCCAGGTGGGCAACCCCTACTTTATCTGATAGGTATCTGTATACAGGGAGGATAACCCAGCCATCAGAGAAGCCCTACCTGGATAACCGATAAGCTACATTACACAGCATCTACTAAAGAAACCTGTTGATGCCTGTATATGCTTCTCTTAAGGTGAGGGTTTAGAGAGCCCGGGTTAACCGGATCCCTCCATACTAAAGATTATCACTATCTCCTCCCCTCACATCTGATCCTAGCGGATGTGACACATTATCATGAACTTTCCTTTTTTTTTCA
This sequence comes from Lithobates clamitans, assembly GCA_037952925.1. NCBI lineage: Eukaryota > Metazoa > Chordata > Amphibia > Anura > Ranidae > Lithobates > Lithobates clamitans. The sequence goes on from JBBGZY010000014.1 coordinate 6,184,017, forward strand.
CTTATGAAGAGAATATTATATTTATATTTTTTAGCACACTTGGACTATTTTGTTTAAACTGTTTGTGCATATCCACAGTCTATATTCACATTTTTACAGCTATCATAGCTGCACGTACATGCTCACATTAATGTTAGTTTATATATTTATATGTGATAGATTTGAAGCACAAAATCTTCTTATAGTTATAATTATGTTGAGTGTAATGTGAACACTTTTGATTTTGCTGCAGTCCACAGAGACATCATCACCACTTACTCACGTTGGCACTTTTTTCAACATTTATTTATTTGTTTTGGTCGTCGACACATTCCTTGTACTCATCACAGCGCGAGGGACATCATCACATTCAACAACAGTGCTGCACATCAGTGCCACCTATCAGTGCCCATCAGTGCCATCTATCAGTGGTACCTATCAGTGCCCATCAGTGCCACCCATCAGTGCCACCCATCCGTGCCACACATCAGGGCCCATCAGTGCCGTCTTATCTGTGCCCATCAGTACCACCTTATCTGTCCCCATCAGTGCCGCCTTAACTGTGCCTATCAGTGCCCATCAGTGCAGCCTATCAGTGCCCACCAGTGCTGCCTCATCAGCGCGTATAAATGAAGGAGAAAAATTACCTGTTTGCAAAATTTTGTAACAAACTATTAAACATGATTTTTTTTTTTTCAGAATTTTCCATCTTTTTTTGTTTGTTTAGCAAAAAATAAAAATCCCAGCTGTGATTAAATACCACCAAAAGAAAGCTCTATTTGTGGAAAAAAAATGATAAAAATTTCATTGGGGTACAGTGTTGTATGACCGCGCAATTGTCATTCAAAGTGTGTCAGCGCTGAAAACTGAAAATTGGTCTGGGCAGGAGGGGGGTTTAAGTGCCCAGTAAGCAAGTGGTTAAGGTGAAATTTTTTTAATGCAGCAGCGCCCCCGAGCCCCCCTTATACTTACCTGAGCCCCGAAATTTGTGCGATGGAAGAGCACACCAGCTCAGGCCGGTGTCTTGTGTCCTGATTTGATAGATTGATAGCAGCGCAGCCATTGGCTCCCGCTGCTGTCAATCAAATCCAATAATGCGGGGGGCGAGGCCGAGTCATACATTTGGCAACTATGGACGCCGAATGATGGACTCAGGAGCATGCCCGCAAGGTAACCCCCTAGGAGAGTGCTTCTCCTAGGGGGTTATCTGATGTGGGGAGGAGCCGCAAGAGCCGCCAGGGGACCCCAGAAGACCAGGATCGGGGGAATCTCTGTGCAAAACGAGCTGCACAGTGGAGGTAAGTATGATATGTTTGTTATTTAAAAACAAAACAAAAAACAAACCCTTACAATCACTTTAAATACCACCAAAAGAAAGCTCTATTTGTGTTAAAAAAAATGATATAAATGTAATTTGGGTGCAGCGTTGCATGACCGAGCAATCGCCAATTAAAGTAACGCAGTGCTGAATAGAAAAGATACCCTGGTCATGAAGGGGGTAAAACCTTCCGGGAGTCAAGTGGTCAACAATGTGTCTATTGCTGCCTCTGTGCCTTCCAGTCCCAGTGACAGCCACTTCTCTTGTGAGTCCCAAGGAAAGGAAGTGAGGCTCTGGGGAAAACTCCCTTGCAAAGTGCAGTCTATTTACCTTAAATCACCCCCCTTTTCGTACTGTCCCCTGCCTAGCAGGATATTCTGCCGAGCACTTGGACAGTTTGAAAAATAGAGAGCTGCAGAAAGAGGATTTCTTGGAAACTTTGCAAATAGAATCATATTATACATCTGCTTGGGAAAGTTTCATAAAGAATAACACCAAATCTGCAGCCATGCCTGTTCACATATTGAGATGCCGCATTCCAGAGTGCAAGCCGAGCGTATCACTTGTATGTCTTTGGGGAAGGTTAATATCTGCTTATTAGACAAGCTTTTAGCATATGCATTTATTTCCATCATAATTGCATTTCGCAGAGCCGCTGCCAGATTGTATCACGAATATTAGAAAGAGCTTTGTCTTTGCCTTGCCAGCCTAAAAAAAAAAGAAAATACCTCTCATAAGCTGGTAATAAGTCAGAAATAAATTTGCTTTGAATCACTTCTCAGGGATTAAAAGGTGACTGCAAATCACAACAGCCAAGCATTATTCAGAAATGAAAGAAAACGATTTTTTTTTTTTTTTTCAAAATTTGAGCATACAGTATACTGAGCCATTTTATACAGTATGGACAATTTATAAAAGGTTGAGTACAAAAAAATAAAATGGGATTGTAGTCACTAGATCCCTTATTTCGTTCTGTAAGAATATGAAACCTGATTGGATAAACCTGGCTTGCACACGTAGAGGTTCCCTCCCCCCCGGAGACTAGCGGGGCTCCCCCGAGGTCGGGTAGGCTGACAGTTACCCCAGGGCTGCTCTCTTGACTGGTAGTGGGTGATAGAAAACAATGGGCCCCATTTTATGGTGAAATTGTTATAGGGAGGTATGGATACCTGTGGCTCCATATAGACTCCAGATTCCAAACTCTCTACCACACAAGAAAAAGGCCGTGGCCAGCATTCTGTATCTTGAAGCACCTTTATTCAGGGGGTGGATGACTCCATTCTTCCTCCCAGAAAAGTCACTACTCTGCCTTTGAGGTTCTAGCTTCACATGGCTTTACAGCACTCCTCCAATTCTTCATCTTGCACCACTATCTTATTGGACCAGCTTGCCTTCATACAGGTTGGACCAGCTTCAGGTCTAAACTTCAGGCCCATTACATGCAGGTCCTATCTTGGCATCAGTTCTAAGAGGGCTAAGAGGACAGAAGAACTGATACACTTCCTCCCCAGGCCAAGTCCTGGGGGAAAGACCTTTCCACAAGGGTATCCAGATATTTATACCTTTCCACAGCATGCACCACTAGTTATAAACCTCCTGGTAGTTGGCCAGAGAGGGACATGAATATCCTGACCCTTGCCTCTTTCCACTGTATTAGCAGAGCCCCTACCTGGTTGCAGGTAGACGTAAGCAATCAATCGGGGTTTAGGGAAGACCAAGCAAAGATAGATAAAAATCAACTAAGCCCAAGCTAAAAATGGCCAGGTAGTACTTACTCTAGGGGACACTGTCGCTTAAAACCGCACACAGATGTAAAAATGTGATGCTGAAAAGCATAAAGAAAATAGTCCCTTTGTGGGAACCAGGCCTGAATCTTCTGCCCACAGCTTATTGGCCCAGCAATGACAGCTAACTTCTGGGTAGAGCTGAACCCAAACCTGAACCCAATGGAGTAACTGTGGGGTGATGAGTTGATGGAGAAAGTAAAATTTCAGTTGTTAGGATGAGGTGGGATTGGCTTTAGAGAGAGATGAGTTTTCAGTGATTTCACTGTAGTAGAAAAGGATTTTTTACTCCAAAAAAATGATGTGAAGAATCAACAGATAGTAGCAGAAACACCAGGCTTTATATTGAATGCAGCATATACACCCACAGGCCACTTTAATACCCCGTACACACGATCGGACATTGATCGGACATTCCGACAACAAAATCCTAGGATTTTTTCCGACGGATGTTGGCTCAAACTTGTCTTGCATACACACGGTCACACAAAGTTGTCGGAAAATCCGATCGTTCTGAACGCGGTGACGTAAAACACGTACGTCGGGACTATAAACGGGGCAGTAGCCAATAGCTTTCATCTCTTCATTTATTCTGAGCATGCGTGGCACTTTGTCCGTCGGATTTGTGTACACACGATCGGAATTTCCGACAACGGATTTTGTTGTCGGAAAATTTTATAGCCTGCTCTCAAACTTTGTGTGTCGGAAATTCCGATGGAAAATGTGTGATGGAGCCTACACACGGTCGGAATTTCCGACAACAGGGTCCTATCACACATTTTCCATCGGAAAATCTGACCGTGTGTACGGGGCATATTAGGTACACCTTGCTAGTACTGAGTTGGACCCCCTTTTGCTTCCAGGACTGCCTTAATTCTTCATTACATAGATGCAACAAAGGTGTTGGAAACATTCCTTAGATTTTGGTCCATATTGACATGAAAAGGCATCACGCATTTGCTGCAGATTTGTCGGCTGCACATCCATGATGCAAATCTTCTACCACATCCCAAAGGTGCTCTATTGGATTGAGATCTGGTGACTGTGGAGGCCATTGGAGTACAGTGACCTCATTGTCATGTTCAAGAAACCAGTTTCAGATGATTTGAGCTTTGTGACATGGTGCATCCTTCTAGAAATGGTCATCAGAAGATGGGGACACTGTAGTCATAAACGGATGGACATGGTCGGCAACAATACTCTGATAGGCCGTGGCATTTAAACGATGCTCAATTGGTACTAAGGGGCCCAAAGTGTGCCAAGAAAATATCCCCCACACCATTACACCACCACCACCCTGAACCGTTGACACAAGGCAGGATGGATCCATGCTTTCATGTTTGCGGCAAATTCTGACTCTTCCATCTGAATGTCACAGCTGAAATCGAGACTCATCAGAATAGGCAACATTTTTTCAATCTGATATTGTCGGATTTTGGTGAGCCTGTGCGAATTGTAGCCTCAGTTTCCTGTTCTTAGCTGACAGGAGTGGCACCTTGTGTGGTTTTCTGCTGCTGTAGCCCATCTGCTTTAAGGCTCGATGTGTTGTGCATTCTGAGATGGTATTCTGCATATCTTGGTTGTAGCAAGTGCTTATTTGAGTTACTGTTGGCTTTCTATCATCTCGAACCAGTCTCCTCTGACCTCTGATATTAACAAGGCATTTTTATCCACACAGCTGCCGATTAAGGGATATTTTCTCTTTTTTGGACCATTCTCTGTTATCCCTAGAGATGGTTGTGTGTGAAAATTCCAGTAGACCAGCCCGTCTGGCACAAACAACCATGCCACGTTCAAAATCATTTAAATCCCCTTTCTTCCCCATTTCTGATGCTCGGTTTCAGCAAGTCGTCTTCACCGTGTCTAGATGCCTAAATGCTGCCATGTGATGGGCTGATTAGCAATTTGTGTTAAAAAGCAATTGAACAGGTGTACCTAATAAAGAGGCTGGTAAATGTGTATATATACTGTATATATGTACACTATATTGTCAATACTTTTGGGACATCTGCCTTTACACACACATGAACTTTAATGGCATCCCAGTCTTAGTCCGTAGGGTTCAATATTGAGTTGGCCCACCCTTTGCAACTATAACAGTTTCAACTCTTCTGGGAAGGCTGTCCACAAGGTTTAGGAGTGTTTATGGGAAGGTTTGACCATTCTTCCAGAAGCGCATTTGTTAGGTCAGGCAATGATGTTGGACAAGAAGGCCTGGCTCGCAGCAGTCTCCACTCTAATACATTCCAAAGGTGTTCTATCGGGTTGAGGTCAGGACTCTACAGGCCAGTCGTTTCTCCACCCCAAGCTCGCTCACCCATGTCTTTATGGACCTTACTTTCTGCACTGGTCCAAATAATTTGGTAGAGGGGGATTATGGTGTGGGGTTGTTTTTCAGGGGTTGGGCTTGGCCTCCTAGTTTCAGTGAAGGGAACTCTTAAGGCATACCAAGACATTTTGGACAATTTCATGCTCCCAACTTTGTGGAAACAGTTTGGGGATGGCCCCTTCCTGTTCCAACATAACTGCGCACCAGTGCATAAAACAAGGTCCATAAAGACATGGATGAGCGAGTTTGGGAAGGAGGAACATAACTGGCCTGCACAGAGTACTGACCTCAACCCAATAGAACACCTTTGGGGTGTATTAGAATGGAGACTGCGAGCCAGGCCTTTTTGTCCACATCAGTGCCTGATCTCACAAATGCGTTTCTGGAAGAATGGTCAAACATTCCCATAGGCACTCTGCTAAACCTTGTGGACAGCCTTCCCAGAAGAGCTGAAGCTGTTATAGTTGCAAAGGGTGGGCCAACTCAATATTGAACCCTATGGATTAAGACTGGGATGCCATTAAAGTTCATGTGCTTGTAAAGGCAGGCGTCCCAATACTTTTGACAATATAGTGTGTGTGTGTGTCTTTCAGCATCCTATGAAACCACCCTTGCATGCAGGGACTAGAGTTGTGTGTCCCTACATGGTGTGAATCAATAGAAACACTCAGCCTGGTAGTCTAAAACAGCAAGGCACTCCCCTGCTCTTCTCTCTTCCTCCCCCTCCCTTCTCAAAGCTAACAAACTGAATGGAGACTGCACTGTCTACTGTTTACTCTTTCCAGTGAAGACCAGAAGTTCAGAGACACAGCACTGAGAGAACAGGAGCCAGAAGCGGTGAAAGTTGTAAACGTCAAGGGCTGGCTCAAGAATTGTATTAAAGCTCTACTAGGGAATGTTTATTTTACTGTGCTCAATGTGTTAAAATAACAAATGCTAGTTAAGTTGTACATAATTGTGTATAACATATATACATATATATATATAAAATTGTGGACAGGCACAAGTCAGGAGATGGATACAAAAAATGTCAAAGGCTTTATCAATGCTTAGAAGCACAGTGAAGTCTATTATTAAGATGTACAGTGGGGACGGAAAGTATTCAGACCCCCTTACATTTTTCACTCTTTGTTATATTGCAGCCATTTGCTAAAATCATTTAAGTTCATTTTTTTCCTCATTAATGTACACACAGCACCCCATATTGACAGAAAAACACAGAATTGTTGACATTTTTGCAGATTTAGTAAAAAAGAAAAATGGAAATATCACATGGTCCTAAGTATTCAGACCCTTTGCTCAGTATTTAGTAGAAGCACCCTTTTGATCTAATACAGCCATGAGTCTTTTTGGGAAAGATGCAACAAGTTTTTCACACCTGGATTTGGGGATTCTCTGCCATTCCTCCTTGCAGATCCTCTCCAGTTCTGTAAGGTTGGATGGTGAACGTTGGTGGACAGCCATTTTTAGGTCTCTCCAGAGATGCTCAATAGGGTTTAAGTCAGGGCTCTGGCTGAGCCATTCAAGAACAGTCACGGAGTTGTTGTGAAGTCACTCCGTTATTTTAGCTGTGTGCTTAGGGTCATTGTCTTGTTGGAAGGTAAACCTTCGGCCCAGTCTGAGGTCCTGAGCACCCTGGAGAAAGTTTTCATCCAGGATATCCCTGTACTTGGCCGCATTCATCTTTCCCTCGACCAGTCGTCCTGTCCCTGCAGCTGAAAAACACCCCCACAGTATGATGCTGCCACCACCATGCTTCACTGTTGGGACTGTATTGGACAGGTGATGCAGGTGATGAGCAGTGCCTGGTTTTCTCCACACATACCGCTTAGAATTAAGGCCAAAAAGTTCTATCTTGGTCTCATCAGACCAGAGAATCTTATTTCTCACCATCTTGGAGTCCTTCGGGTGTTTTTTAGCAAACTCCATGCAGGCTTTCATGTGTCTTGCACTGAGGAGAGGCTTCCGTCGGGCCACTGTGCAATAAAGCCCCGACTGGTGGAGGGCTGCAGTGATGGTTGACTGTCTACAACTTTCTCCCATCTCCCGACTGCATCTCTGGAGCTCAGCCACAGTGATCTTTGGGTTCTTCCTTACCTCTCTCACCAAGGCTCTTCTCCCCCGATAGCTCATTTTGGCTGGACGGCCAGCTCTTGGAAGGGTTCTGGTCATCCCAAACGTCTTCCATTTAAGGATTATGGAGGCCACTGTGCTCTTAGGAACCTTAAGTGCAGCAGACATTTTTTTGTAACCTTGGCCAGATCTGTGCCTTGCCACAATTCTGTCTCTGAGCTCTTCAGGCAGTTCCTTTGACCTCATGATTCTCATTTGCTCTGACATGCACTATGAGCTGTAAGCTCTTATATAGACAGGTGTGTGGCTTTCCTAATCAAGTCCAATCAGTATAATCAAACACAGCTGGACTCAAATGAAGGTGTAGAACCATCTCAAGGATGATCAGAAGAAATGGACAGCACCTGAGTTAAATATATGAGTGTCACAGCAAAGGGTCTGAATACTTAGGACCATGTGATATTTCAGTTTTTCTTTTTTAAGAAATCTGCAAAAATGTCAACAATTCTGTGTTTTTCTGTCAATATGGGGTGCTGTGTGTACATTAATGAGGAAAAAAAATGAAAGTAAATGATTTTAGCAAATGGCTGCAATATAACAAAGAGTGAAAAATTTAAGGGGGTCTGAATACTTTCCGTCCCCACTGTATGTGTGTGTGTGTATATATATATATATATATATATATATATATATATATATATATATATATATATATATATATATATAAATATATATATATAGATATATATATATATAGATATATATAGATATATATATATATATATATATATATATATATATCTATATATATAAATATATATATATATATAAATATAACATCAACAGTTCATTCATACTTAGCTGTCCTTTAAGTGGCCTCAGTAAAGTTGATGTCACGGGATCGCTGGTTTTCTGTTTCAATGAGCACTGTAAAACTCTGAATATATTACAAGCCAGTGACAAGCGAGGTAAAGGTATCTTCACTTTCCCTAATGCATCCTAAACCATGCTATATTTAATAGCCTCTCTTCAAGTTGAACATTCTTGCATTATCTCAATGCTCTATAATTGCTCTGGATAAGGTCCATACCATTAAGTGATGGGCGTTTCAAAAGTGTTTTTTACTTCCATCAACCATCACAGTTTGGAGTCTCTAACATACCACAAAGGTCTACACATGTGTAAAGCATTTCTCAGCAGTGATAGCTCCTGATTTACACTTCTTTAATTTATAGCCAATGCAGAGAAGAGAGAGCAAACGGCAGATTATTTAGTGTCTTAAGTATTGAGGATTATATAACTGCCCTTGTAAATCCATCTAGAAGGAGGCCCCGCTTACTTAGAAGCTTTACATCTGGAGCTTGAAATGCATTATTAAAAACAATTGTTGCTTACTTTAAAATCAGATGGAGTTGTGTAAAACACGACTTTGAGTTTATTAATGGGCCATAAAGCTAAAAACGCACTTATGAAATATATATTCATTGCAAAGTTTTACAGTAGAATTAAATGTAGCTTGTCTGAAATGTAGAAACTTTAATTTGCAGCTAAACTAAATGTGTTATTTTAGTAATTGGTGCGACATTTATAACAGTTAAGGAAAAATCCTTTCATTATAAAACTCCAATGAAATTAAGTAACATATGGTTATGTGCACTTAGATTTTTAGAGACCCCGACGCCAGGCCATTTATTTTAACAAAATATTTCCATTGAATTATATAGGCATTTAACATATTTTATACATGTTATTTACATGTAAAAGCCTCCCTTGTGTAGACATTCGAAAGGTCCGTGACTGCTGGTGGGCACCAACAATATTTTTGTTGGGTCTTGGGGGAACCCTTATTAAAACCAGTGTATTTAAGATCAATGGCACAAATGCCCCTTACATTAGTGGTCACTAGGAAGTATACAACCTTTACGGTGGTGGTCAGAATGGAATTCTTACAGAGTTAAAAATAATCATTGGAGTCATGCCACTGGCTCCGTAGCAACAAGTGCAACAAGTAATGTTGGATCCAAAATTATCCAGAAACAATCAGATAGGAGGTCAATTAGCCACAGCTCAAGAAACCCCTAGCAACCTCTGGAGGAACCCTAGGGCTCCATGGAACCCATGGTTGATAATGGCTGATCTATAGTTTTCTCCTTCACTCCTTCACTCCTCCACCCGCCAATACATAAAAAGTTGAGTAGGGAGGTTAGGGGAAGGGGTGTAGTAGCTAGGCCAGCACAGACTTTATTTAGACACTCCAAGACAAGGAGAGGGCTATGATGTGGCAGAAGATCGGGGGTACTTTGGTTGTTCTAGGGAATTAACTCTTTCTGGAGTGGCTGAATTCCATAGCAAGGCCAAAGGCACACTGCAAATGAATTCAAAACAATTTATAGAAAGAAAAAAAACACTGCAAGCAGGCATTTAAAGTGGCTGTAAAGGCAGAAGTTTTCTTTACCTTACTGCATTCTATGCAGTAAGGTACAGTGCCTTGAAAAAGTATTCATACCTCTTGAAATTTTTCGATATGTTGTCATGTTACAACCAAAAATGTAAATGTATGTTATAGGGATTTTAAGTGATAGACCAACACAAAGTGGCACATAATTTTGAAGTGGAAGGAAAATGAAAAATGGTTTTCAAAATGATTTACAAATACCTGAAAAGTGTGTTTGTATGCGGCCCCCCTGAGTTAATACTTTGTAGAGCCACCTTTCGCTGCAATTACAGCTACATGACTTTTTGGGTATGTCTCTACCAGCTTTGCACATCTAGAGAGTGAAATTTTTGCCCATTATTCTTTGCAAAATTTCTCAAGCTCTGTCAGATTGGATGGAGAGCGTCTGTGAACAGCAATTTTCAAGTCTTGCCACAGATTCTCAATTGGATTTAAGTCTGGACTTTGACTGGGCCGACTTTGACACATGAATATGCTTTGATTTAAACCATTCCATTGTAGCTCTGGTTGTATATTTAGGGTCGTTGTCCTGCTGGAAGGTGAACCTCCGCCCCAGTCTCAAGTTTTTTGCAGACTCTAACAGGTTTTCTTCTAAGATTGCCCTGTATTTGGCTCCATCCATCTTCCCATCAACTCTGACCAGCTTCCCTGTCCCTGCTGAAGAAAAGCATCCCCACAACATGTTGCTGCCACCACCATGTTTCACGGTGGGGATGGTGTGTTCCAGGTGATGTGCAGTGTTGAGTCTCGTACACACGATCGGATTTTCCGACGGGAAATGTGTGATGACAGGCTGTTGGCGTAAAATCCGACCACCGTACGCTCCGTCAGACAATTGTTGTCGGATTTTCTGCGGACAAATGTTGGATGGCAGACTTTAAAATTTACCGCGGACAAATGTCTGTTGTCAGATTTTCCGAGCGTATGTGCACAAGTCCGTCAGACAAAAGTCCAAAGTACAAACACGCATGCTCGGAAGCAAGGATGAGCCAGAGGCGGTCAGTCTTGTAAACTAACGTTCGTAATGGAGAATTAACATTTGTGACGTGGCAAATTATGAAATCTCAAAATGCAGCGCACATTCTCTTCTTCTATAATGGGATAATAATGAAGCTGCTTTGCTGGTGATACTGATGGAGTTATTGCAAACACATTTTTAAAGGCTTTTTTTTCTAGTGATATCAAGAATAATATTATTATTATTTTTTTTTTTTGGGCAAGTTACCACAACACCATTGTCCCGTAGTTTTTAAGATCAAAGTTGTGTCCTTTGTCAATTTTACATTGTATTTTTTTAATGTAACTGCCTACTCCCAAACTGTCATTTGAAGTAAAACACATAGCCAAGTATTTTTCTTCACATTTTTTTTTATTGTGTATTAAAAAAAGAAAACAAATTAAAATTAGACATGCTATCTGCCATTAGAACTTATCCAAAAGTGCATTCTATGCATCCAAAAATAAAGCCTCATGCATGTGTCCTACTTCTTAATATAGGGGGTCAACAATGCCAAGAGTTGGTGAAAGCAGGGGTCCATCATCTGGAGATAATTCCGAAAAATATCTGGATTATTCTCCTGGAGCTCCTGCAGCAAAGGCATATGACATAATTGGTCATGATTAATAAAGCAACCAATTTTTGGTCCAGGAACTCCTCCTCCTCCTCCTGTTCCTGGACTGGACTTGGGTCAAAGCAATAACTCCAAGGCCAATAATAAATAACACATTATCTCCTCCGATTCCGCAACATGTCTGGTTGACGAACAGCCGTTCAAGAAACGAACTGAAAAGCGCTAAATGAAAAGCACGAATCAACACTCACCAAACTTCTACTAACACAAAATTAGTAGAAGGAGCCCAAAGGGTGGCGCTAAAGAGCTGAAAAACCATGTAGTACGTCACTATGTACGTGTTTGTTGCCCGACAATTTCCTTCCGTTTGTATACAAGACAAAATCCAGGCACACGCCTTCGGACAAAATTCCGGGGTTTTGTCTGCGAGAAAATCCGATCGTGTGTACGAGGCTTTCGTTTTCCGCCACACATAGCGTTTTGCTTTTAGACCAAAAAGTTAAATTTTGGTCTCATCTGACCAGAGCACCTTCTTCCACATGTTTTCTGTGTCCCCCACATGGCTTCTCACAAACTGCAAACGCACTTCTTATGGCTTTCTTTCAACAATGGCTTTCTTTTTGCCACTCTTAAAGGCCAGATTAGTGGAGGGCACAACTAATCGTTGTCCTGTGGACAGATTCTCCCACCCGAGCTGTAGTTCTCTGATGCTCCACCAGAGTTACCATGGGCTTCTTGGCTGCTTCTCTGGTTAATGATCTCTTTGCCTGGCCTGTCAATTTAGGCGAACGGCCATATCTTGGGGGGTTTTCAGTTGTGCCATACTCTTTCAATTTTCAGATGATGGATTGAACATTGCTCTGTAAGATGTTCAAAGCTTGGGATATTTTTTTTATAACCTAACCCTGCTTTAAACTTCTCCACAACTTTATCCCTGACCTGTCTGGGGGCTGAATACAAATGCAAGCCACACTTTTCAGATATTTATTTGTAAAAAAAATTGGAAAAAAATAATTATCATTTTCCTTCCACTTCACAATTATGTGCCACTTTGTGTTGGTATATCACATAAAATCACAATAAAATACATTTACGTTTTTGGTTGTAACATGACAAAATGTGGAAAATATCAAGGGATATGAATGCTTTTTAAAGGCACTGTAAAAAACCATCTGCATGCAGCTCCCTATGCAGCCTACACTAAATACATACCTGAGCCTGATCTCGATCCAGTGATGTACAGGAGAGTTAAGGCTCTCTTGGCTCTCTCCCTTCTCTTTGGCTTAGTAGCAGCTCCCGCTACTGTCATTTACAGCCAGTGACTTGGGAGCAAGCACGCACAAGTGTCCCCATAGTAAGGGGTTTGCTATGGGGGCAAGCCCAGGTGAAGGGGCAAGCACTCAATGGAGGGGAGGAGTCAAGAGCGCCAGTGGAGGACCTGAGAAGAGGAGGATCAGGGCTGCTCTGTGTAAAACCATTGCACACATCAGGTAAGTATAACACATTTGTTATTTTATTAGAAAAAACTAAGCTTTACTATGACTTTATAATTCTTGATTTCTTTGCTTTGCTTTGCTTCTTTGATAAAAACGAAGGGATTAAAGATAAGTGGGATTGCTGGAACGAATTTAAAAAATCATGGAGTTACGCGGAGGAATTGAGAGTTTAGATCTATAACAGGGAATGGATAATTTGGAATGTTACAACCTAGATTAAGCCTAATACGTAGAGGCTGGGTGGGGTTGAGGGTGGGGTGGGTGGGGTGGAGCGAGGTTGGGTTTAAGATTTTGTATCAATGGGACACCAATTCAGTTGTGAAAGGAATGATAAATTAATTATATATGTGCAATTGATATAAGCTACCATGATGTGACAATGAGAAGGGACGTAAAGATGAACTGCAAAGTTGATTTAAGTCTCTCAAACGTGTCTGCTGAAGTGGCAAAAAAAAACAAAAAAACAAAAAAAAAACAAAGCTTTACTATGACTTTATAATTCTTGATTTCCTTGCTTTTACCTGCAATTTTTTTCAATTAGTGATAGTGTTTTTAAGTTGGCCTACTTTGTAGTAAGAAGTGAGTAAAAGTGTTTTTAAGTTGGCCTACTTTGTAGTAAGAAGTGAGTAAAAGTAATGGGGCACAAAGTACGAAGTAAGGGGGCAATTACTCCTGACTGTTGCATTCTTTTTGCATTCATAGTCATGTTCACGCCATATCCTATGTTGTACATTACACAGTCCTGTGTACTGCACTCTATGCACTCTGTTGAACATTGCATAGTCTAGACTGTAGCACTCTATAAACCAGGTTGTACATTGGCCCTTACAATTAAGCACTTTGTGTGAAATGCATAAAGGTTCATTTGTTGATGTTTGTTTACCTGTGCCTACCTTTTTTTTATACAATAAACCTATGGTTGAACAAGAAAACAAAGTGGTTTCCTTACACTTCTACTCCCTTGCAGTAGTACAGTCCTTGTTGTCTGTTGTGTCCCACATACAATGTACTTTCTGTTGTTTTTGTGGCCCCACCCCCAAAGGAACAGCTAAGTAACTTGGGCTTTCTGTTCTGTGCCTTGGCTATGGTAACCTCCTCAGGAGCCCTGACACAGTTCATTGAATGGAAATTGCCACCTACATTTAAGGAAACACAAGAAAAGATACCCTTGACGTGGTAGTGTTACGTACCTGCCAGATGAGCCTGATTTGCAGTGGGAAGGCTTTCTCGTACAACCCCGGCTCAAGGGCCACCGGAGTTGCAAAAGTGGCCGCGAGAGCCTGGCGGTGTATGGGTGCCTGGTTCGTCTTTGGTCTTGTCAGTTCAGCTGGTGCAGCAGGAAACGGGAAGCAGGCTGGTAGATGCAGAGCTGGGAAGACACTGAATACGTAGTCAGACAAGCTTTTGGCAAGGGTTTGGTAACAGATGAACAGATGTAGATAAAGATGACAGGCAGAGAATGGTCAGGATACAGGCAAAGTTCAGCAACAGGATATCAAGCAGTGTAGTGCTGAGCGTGGTTACAAGGCAGGCCAGGGTCAGGATAACAGAGATCAATCATAGTCAAACAAGCCGGGTCAAACACAGGAAGCAGATCGGATCACAGGAAGTCACGGGAACAGGTATGAGCTGCAGATCAGACAGCAAAGACACAGTGCTGCTGAGGTGTTTAAATAAGGCAGCCTGTTGCCAATCACTGAAATCAGTCAGCACTATTTTAACCCCTAGGTGGCAGATCCATGACAGGTAGCAAGCTAGTACCGGGAAATGGATATAAGACTATGTATATTATAGTGAATTGGAGTAAACAGAGGCTTTAGCATCAATAAACATATAGGAGGTAGGTTTTAGACACAGTATGCTAGACAGTAGAATCACTATGCCAGAGCTACTTAAATTAGAGTTCTGTAATGCTAGACTGGTATAACGCAGTATCCACCAAGATCAGTAATAGAGAGTGAATATGAACAGTAACCTTGTTGACAATAGGGATATTACAACTACTTAGGGTGTACCCAAGCTATGACTAAGTCCTATGTGTTTTCCTCGTGTGGTACCTATAAATAAAGTGACTAGCAAAGGTCTCTATGTGGCATCTGTAAATAGTCAGGCTTTGGTCCTGAATCTTTAGCCGGCTAGTGTTGGGATCCAATCATACTGTTGGTGCACATAAGGACAGTCACAGCAAGGCCTGCAGGCAGTGACAAGGCTATGGGACAGCTAGATGGGTAACTTCTAAGGCCTTAGACTCTCTAGTGGCAGTAACTTCTGTGTCTTATTGAAGGGTTAAGCTGCCTGTGAATGGGGCCAATGTCAGCAGATGACCATATTGGGTCTGTATAGGTACTTCAATGCATACATCAGCATTTGAAATAGAACTCTCTACTGTATATTGTACATTACATAGTCCTGACCACTGTACTTATTGATTAACAAATATATTTGTCTGTAAATGTTCTCATTCATCCAGGTCTTGGTATACAGTATCTAGTAGTAAGTTTGTGCTTCAGTGGATGTAAAAAGCAGATACTGGTCTGTGTGGATAGGTTTCCTGTAGATCTCAATGTCCAAGTCACCCTCCCCCCCCCCCCAAAATTTGACAATAAGCACAGTCCACATAGGATAATTTTTTATTATGTGCCTCTTCCTATTCAAACTTGATGTATGTGTCCACTGAGTTTATGTGTCTGTGTATTTATCACCGAAATCTTGTATTTCTGAAGTCAACTTAACTGAACCAAGGCTGTCTTCTGTGAAAGTAACTTATGTACTTGAAATAGGTGGTCATTGGATTAAGAAGTCCTAGGGTGTGAATATAAATGCTGGGGTATGTGCCTGACATTCTTATGCTGCGTACACACGACGCGGACTTTACGGCAGACTTTGCCCGGCGGACTTTACGACGAACTTTCTGAATGAACTGACTTGCCTATACACAATCCACCAAAGTCCGTCGAATTCGTACGTGATGACGTACGACCGGACTAAAACAAGGAAGTTCAAAGCCAGTAGCCAATAGCTAACGTGGTTTTTTGTCGAACTAGCATACAGACGAGCTGACTTTTCAACCGGACTCGATTTCGACGGATTGATTTAAAACAGGTTTCAAATCTAAGTCCGTCCAACTTTTGAGAAAACAAAGTCCGCTGGAGCCCACACACGATCGAAAAGTCTGCCGTAAAGTCCGCTCGTGTGTACGCGGCATTAGAACTGAAGAATTGGCTTGGTAACCTTCATAATGACTTCAAACTAATAGAACAAGTCCAGTTGAATGTGACTATTACTAGATAACACATTATAAAGTACATTGTCCTGACCATAACATTTCTTGCATTGATGTCTTGACAAAGAGGGCCTGCATGTCCTAAATCTTGCGTAATTAATTGCTGTTTGCAGTAAAAAAACAATATCTTACATGGAGTGCTGAAGGAACTATGCATTTAAAGTGGTTGTAAAGCTTAACAATGTTTTACTTTAATGCATTCCTTGCATTAAGGTAAACATTTTTTAGGTGCCAGCATCCCCCCTCACCACCACCCCCCTTTTACTTACCTGAGCCCTCATTCGATCCAGCTCTGTGCAAGTCTGCAGGTCTTCTCTCCGCTCACTTCTGGGTTTTGCTGGCTTTGCTGGGGCACAGGGAGCTATTGGCTTTCAGGGCTGTCAATCAAAGCCAGTGACGAGTGCGGGTGGAGGGGCCGAATCCTGCTGTATGTGTCAATAGACACACTAGCAGAGCTCGGGTGCGAGCACGCACAAGTGCCCCCATGGGACGTCGCTGGACAGAGGGGAAGGGCCAGGAGCGCCAGCAGGGGACCCAAAAAGAGGAGGTTCGCAGCCGCTCTGTGCAATTCAATTGCACAGTGCAGGTAAGTATAGACATGTTTGGTATTTAAAATGTTTATAGTAAATGGTATGTGTATGACCATAGATATGCCTGTAAGGTGATGTCTATCCAGAGCTTTTTTTCTCAAACAATAGGTGCTGGAACTCAACCAAAACCCCCCGCCTCAAACCTATCCCCCCTCACACACCCTCCAAATCACATCAAATAGTGGGTGTGGTCATATTTCACAAACAGTAGAAGGGTCTTAAAGGGGCATTAAATATCAGGATTGCATTACATACAGAGTGCAGTGTTCAGGGGGGTTACACACAGAGTGCAGAGCTGTCACTTGTAAACACAGAAAACAGACTTCTCTGTTTACAAGTGATTGTGGTGAGCAGGCACCAAAGGGTCTAAGCCAGAGGTGGTGGAACTGAGTTCCACCAAGTTCCCCCTGAAAAAAGCCCAGTGTATATCTCTCAGATATGCGATATGGGTATACTCATCCATTGGACACAAATAATCACTGATGGACGAGCCCCATATATCACCATAGCCACAAAAAAGCTTCTCTCTTAATCAAGACTGCATTGACACAAGGCATAAGTCACCCCACAAAAAAGACAAATGGAGAGGAGGGGGAAAGACAATGTGACGTGTGTCAGGACAAAAATTTGATCATGTGAATCTAAATGAAAATAAAGACAGAAGTTGCTCCGAAAATCAAATCACCCAAACCTAACATATTTCACTCTTCAAATAGAGCTTTGTCAGAGGTAAAAAGGGGCAAAGAAAGTGAAGAAAATGAGCAATTTAAAGTAACTGAGTGTCACATGTTGAAAAGAAAAGTTATACCAGTATACCAGCAACATGGATGAAGGAACTGGACCCAGCGATTTGTTTTATCGAGACACGGACATGGATAAATTGATGAAAAATGCAGTAATTCAGGACATTAGGATCTCTGAATAGTGGTTGCAGAGATATGAGAATGTGACCCGCATCACACCAAGCTTCTTCTTAAATGGCGTTGGCAGCAGCAGCATGTGGCAGAGCCAGAGGGTAGTGTGGGAGCCCTGGCTCTGCGCCTCTTGGTAGGTGCCACCTAATACAAATGACCTAATTGTTAGAATAGCCTACAGATACAGGAGAATTAGTAAATGCATTGTTTGTCTGTATTAACACACAGATAACTAGATACACTTTACAAGATCTTCTATAAACAGAAATGTGACAGAATGTGGAAATACTGCAATACACAGATTTTAAACCAATATTCTCTATTATCTCATTTTTATTTTCGTTGTCCATGAAGCCGAATACTATTGCTGCATTTGTGAATGAAATGCAATTATCTAGATGGATATACAGGCTTCTGGAATGAGGATAATAAAAACAATGCTCCTAATGGAATATTAAGTTACCATTGACAGTTATACAGCTTTGTGTATTAAATATTCAACTGGACATTTGAGAGATAGCATTAGTTATGGTGAAATGCCAAGGACTGCAAAACAATTATGTGTTGTCTCAAGGGTTTTTCTTTGTGTTATCCCTCTAAGACAGAAGACAGGGAACAACAATAATCCAGAAATAAACAGTAACACAAGAGGGAAATGTTCTTTGCTTTTCGCAAAATATTACAAAAACCTGAACCAACTTAGGTGTGTACAAAATTCGGATTTTTTTTTTTAAAGAGGAAGTCAAGAGCACTGCAAAGCTTACATTTGTTTGAAACCTCCCCAATATTAATTACTTCAATATCAGGCACTTTCTCCCCTTTCTGCCTAGGACAATTTTCAGATTTCAGCGCTGTCGCACTTTGAATGACAATTGCGTGGTCATGCAACACCATACCCAAACTACATTTTTATAATTTTCTTCTCACAAATAGAGATTTCTTTTGGTGGTATTTGATCACCCCTGGGGTTTATTATTTTTTGCTAAACAAACTAAAAAAGACCGACATTTTTGAAAAAAGAAAAAGTTTTTCTTTGTGTCTGTCAAATTTTGTTTTCTCCTTCATTGACGGGCACTGATGAGGCGGCACTGATGGCCACTGATGAGTTGGCACTGAAAAGGTGGCACTGATGGACACTGATGAGGAGGCACTGATTTGTAGAATTGATGGACACTGATATGCAGCACTTATGGGCACTGATAGGTGGCACTGATGGGCACTGACAGGCAGCACTGATGGGCACTGACAGACAGCACTGATGGGCACTGACCGGCGGCACTGATGGACACTAATAGATGGCACTGATGGGCAGCTCTGATGATGAGGTACTGACAGGTGTTAGTGCTGGGCACTGATTGGCACTGTGATGGGCACTGATTGGCACTGTGGTGGGCACTGATTGGCACTTTGATTGGCACTGACAGACGTTATTGATGGGGCACTGACTGGCATCTGATGGGCACTGATTGGCAGCTGATGGGCACATCTGATGGGGGCTGTGCTGATAATTAATGTGCTGATTATCAGCACAGGTGGCTCTCCCTGTCAGAGCAAACCGAGGAATGCTTTACCGGCACTTCCTGGATGATCAGCTGTGATTGGTCACAGCTGATGACGTGGTAAGAAGCCTCTGTCAGAAGCTCCTTACCACAAACTGAAACATTGCACCTCTGATCTCTGTGCTGCGTGCCCCCGCACGTTATCCTGCTGGACATCATATGACACCCAGTCAGGATAACAGAACCACCGCCCAGCCGTCAATCTGCTATAGGCCGGGCAGGAAGTGGTTAAAGTGGTATTAAAGGCAAATTTATTTTATTTTTTTAGCTTAATGCATTCTCTTTATTAACCACTTGACCACCAGGAGGTTTTACCCCCTTTATGACCAGAGCATTTTTTGCTATTCAAAACTGCGCTACTTTAACTAGCAATTGCCCAATAATGCAACACTGTGCACAAATTAAATGTATATATATTTTTTTTCACACAAATAGAGCTTTCTTTTGGTGGTATTTTGATCACCACTGGGTTTTTTATTTTTTATTATATAAACCAAAACTTTCAATTTCTTCATAAATTTAGGCCAAATTGTATTTTGCTACATGTCTTTGGTAAAAAAAATTCCAATAAGTGTATATAGTATTGATTTGTGCCATAGCATCTACAAACTATGGTATATATACTACAGCCAGAAATTTTACCATGTCTCGGGGGGGGTGTCTCATTCAAAACACTCATAAATCCCCCAACATTCATACAAACCACACAAATCAATGGCAAAAGGCTATGTGCATAGTAGATACCACCAATTCAGAAGACACATACACAACCCATACACATAACCCAAACCCTAAACCCATCAGGATAACAGCCCCCCCCCCCCCCCCACATTATAGAACTAAGCACACAATCAACCACTCTGCCACCCTCAAAAGACTCCCATATCACCCTACATGCAAATGACTGGCATTGCAAAACCACATGCAAGACCCACATAACCTACCCGCATAAGAGCTACCTGGATATCCAGTTACATACAACACCACAGTACATATATCTCTCCCTAATTAGTTCCATCAGAGGAGGAGCTGACAATACGGCATCTGACATCACTAAGTGTGACAATCAGGCTAGATAAGACAATTGCTCATTCCCCTGTCAATACTGTCTGTGTTAATGGAGAATTGTGTGAATTTCTTTCCGGCAACCCATGGTTGCCAGAAAGAAATTCACACCGTGTATGAACAGCCTTAGACTTCAAACATGCCTGTCTTTTTTTATCCCCATTACATGGAGGATTGGGGATTAATAGTTTACAGAAGGAAGATAACATTGTTTGTGATTTCAAATCAGCTCACAGCAAGATCAACAGGTATTTTTTATATAGTAATAATAGTGATCTGCATGGATTTCAAAAAGAACTCTAACTGGTAGACCCCTGATGAAGTCAGGTGACGTAACACGTAGGGCGCGGCTGGATGTTCGGAAAGACCGGAAGTGACGTAAGGAGCGTGTTTTGCACAGATAAGCCTGTTTTTAACTTCTCAAATGTAAAAGGCCATTTGGCATTTTAATAAATTTCAACTACTTGTACATATTACACTATGGAAGGCCTGTTTTCTTTTACTTACTCTAATGGTGAATACTGAATGTTAACAACAGAACTACGGGGTTTGGAGGTTAACTTAGTCTATAACAGAGAGAAGGCAGGACCCAATAGACCATGATCCACATCTAGAATTTCCCATACAGACATCGTTGGAAATACGGACGCCACACACCTGTTTTCATCACAGGATATCGTTTTGAGGCTTATTTCTCTCCTTATGGAGGTAAGAGCTCTGTGAGCATTGCGTGGCTATTTAGTCACGAAGATCTACATCTAAGAGTATTGGTGTCTATCTAGAAGATTTGTCACGTTTTATTGACATTTATCATTGTCGCTATTCACATTACTTTACAGTCTAGATTTGGACTAGCTCCATTTCACTGTATTTATATTCATTTATTTTATTCATTCACTTTATTTTGGATTCAGTTTATTGTGTCGATTCGTATACACGTATTTGGATCATTTCACTTTATTACTCACGTGTTAGAGTTCTTTTTGAAATCCGCGCAGATCACTATTATTACCATATATTGTTTTTGTGTTCGGTGTACCCTTTAGATTTAGCAGTGATTTCAATATTTCTACATTTATAGCTAGGATTGTTCACTATTTACTTAGTAATGAGAGGGACCACACTTGAATAGGTATTTTTTATACTTGCTGAACATGTTCTTAGACTAAATTTGTAAGCTGGAAGAGTCATCTCCTTACTTTAGTGCTAGTTATGTATTTTTGAAGCTATAAAATCCATACACTTGTGCCATCTGCCCGTGAAAAACTAGTATTGCAATACAACCACAAAATACAGTGATTCTCTTTTAAAACCACCATATTTTTGTAATAACAAGGAAGGAAGGAGCTTGGGTCTGGTCCAAACTAGGTGCTGTCTGAACCTAGAAGCTTGTTGCATTTCTGGCCAATGAGCTGTAGGTGGGAGATGTATTGCTTCACAACTGCATGTTTACAAAGGGGTGGGGCTAATAAGACCATTTGGCCATATTAGTTTATATTAGGATGTCTTAAGCATTTCCATCCTTTTGTTACATGAAATTGATTAATGGGGGAATCTCCTGCCTGCAGCTTATTGGGTCAGCAGGTATGTGACAGCTTCCCACAGGTTCCCACTGGGTTTTGGACTGTGTTCAACTGATCCAGCTCATCCCTAGTAACAGGAAAGACATCCATGCACCGAAAACAACAATGGAAGGAAGATGGGAATTCCCTGTGTGATTAAAGGCAGGCAAATAAACGCTTTTCCCTATTTTTCTGGAAATACCCTTTATTCATATTTTCCACATTCCTAGAAGCTCCAAAAGCATATACCACATCATAGCCCCAGCTTCTACTAGAGGAGTCCCAACCTACAAAATGTTTCAGAATTCACAATATTTCCAAACTAAAGAGAGCAGGGGAAGTCTATTAGACTTTTCTGTGGTTCCTGACATTAGTAGATGAAGATGGAGCTTAGAGTGTTAATAATTCCCATGCTAGACATTGTAAAGGCAAGTTTGCAAGGGTTAATTCAATGTTGGCTTGTAGGAGTTAGGTTAGGGTTACAGTTAGGTTTTAGGGTTAGGTAGTAAATTTTGGGGTTAGGTTTTAGGGTTCAGATAAACTGTAAATGGTTCTTTTTTTTTTTCATAGGTTTAAAGAGAACCTGCCATGATTGGGCCTATGTAAGATTCTACATATACAGTCGTAAATAATACTAAATGTGCAGGCTTAGCTTTTTTTCAAACTGTACAACCAACCTATAAGGTTGGGGTCAGGTGGTACAAAAGTGACTAAAAAATGTGTCTCTAAACTACTGTGAGATACAGCATTACCTTCTTATAACATAAAGGGATTGATTTCTTAAAGGCAAATAGACTGTACACTTTGCAAGAGCAGTTGCTCCAGAGCTTAGTAAATGGGCAGAAGCTCTGCTGACTTCCACCATCCAATAAGGTGCAAGCAAAAATGCTGTTTTTTTATTTTCATTGCACATGATTGGGTATTCTTTGCAAAGTGAAGCTTTACCTCGCATGCTAAGCTCTGGAGCAACTGCACTTGCAGAGTGCACAGTATATTTACCTTTAGTAAATAAAGCCCAAAGTATTTACATGTACTTGCTTCCAGCACAAAACACAAAACAAGGAGCTCAGTCTCTGCTAGTAGGTAAGAGGACAAAGTCATGTAAATGAGTCCTTTTTTGCCTCTTTTAGCGATCTGTGCATCCAGAACTGCTGGTGTCTTGCACAGATAAAACCATCATTTTACAGACCCAGTATTACCAACTTGCATACAACTGTTTGTTGCCGTCATCAGTGAAAGATATGTCTTTCCTCTTCTACGGTGTAGGGCTTGTGCATTCAGGAGAACAGTACAACCAATAAGTTTGCTGTAAGGTGATACAAAAGAAACTAAAAAGCCCTCTTATAAAGGACTGTGATATACAGCATTGCCTTCTTATAACTGAAGGTTTTTACATGTCCTCACTTCCAGCACAAGTCAAAGTATAAATCACCAACACACCATGGATCTTCAGAATAATGTCCAAAAATCTATTAGGATGATTGCATCACACCAGTAAATTGCAGCATTTCGGGGCCACACAGGACCCCTTTATAAGGCCATGAAACATCACAATTTACTGCTATAAGGGATCATTTTCATATTTTTTTTTTACTTTATTCTGATGTAGCACCCTGATGTTTAGGCAGGGTTGCTATCAAATTTAGTTGCCAGGCGATAGTTGCCTTGGCCAGTTGTTAGAAGATCAATTGATTCCTCTCTAAATCTGAACTTGTTGCACCCTTTCTCTTCTGTCACTGGGTGGCACTATGCTAGTGACATTAGATAAGACAGGGGCTTTACAGGCTCAGACATGAATGTATAGGGTGTCTCAGCCAATGGGCAGGGATGTTCTTTGGTCCCTTGGCCTGCTAGGAGAGCTTATTTATTTGGGTGGAGTCAGGTGATCGGGGTTCTGTGCCACCTGGACGGCTGTCTGGGTGGACGTGTGTTGTTGAGTGCCCCAGGCTGCTAGGCCAAACCTGAGGCCTATCCTGGGGACATCTGGCTGCTAGGTTGTCTGAGGCCTTTTCAGAAGTAGGAGAGCAGCGTAGGGTTGGGATTGTTGGCTTGCAGTCCAACCAGAAGTAGCGGTTCAGCCCGGATGGGGAGCCAGCTGTAGTCAGAGGTAAAAAGGGGAAGCTGTCACCACCAAGGGACCGACCACCTTGTTACCGGAGACCACTGTGAGTAATCTGAAGCCAGTACCAGAGAAGTCTTCTCGCCAGCCGGGGACGGTGAATAAGCGGGAAAAGCTTCAGTGAGTGCCAAGCCAGGAACCCAGCGGGACAGCAGAGGTGATGCTTGCGGAGCATCAGTGGGTGCCAAGCCAGGGGACCAGCAGGGAAGCTGGGGTGACGCTTGAGGAAGATACTGAGTACTAAAGTGGAAGAGAGCAGGGGATCCAGTGGCTATTGGACCTAAAGTCTAGTGAAAGACTGGGAGTTCATTGAGTAAAGACCCACAGTGAGTGACTGTGGAGTAAGCGGAGAACTGTTTGTGTTGCCAATAGTTGAATACAATTACCGTTAGTAACTGCTACAAGATTGTTGCCATAGGAGACAGTGATCCTACTATACAGAAGTGGTGTGCGGCTGTAGGCCTTCACCTGTATATCTGTCTACCTATAGAAGTCTCGGAGTCTGGCAATTATCATTGCATCCACTCAAGGGTATCCTTAGGCCTCTAGGGGTCCCGGACTTGCTACACGGAAAATCCATAGTGTGCTGGTGATATACTGTACTCGTTTTGACTTGTTTTGACACCAGTTTTCAGATGGTAGTTGCTGCAGCACCCACTTGCTTCAAATTACTTGTGTAACATGTGTGATGGGAATATTCTTATCCAATTTCTAGCACAAAGTCCAAAGAAAAGGAGCTCAGTCTCTGCTTATGATTGAGTGGATGGAGTCATGCAAATAATTTCTTTTTGCCTCTATTAGCCATTGTGCATCCAGAAACTGCGTCAATAGATCAATTGTGTGCAGGCAAGAATCTCACTTTGTTATCATTTTCTCTGCCCATGAACATTTACTTTCCAAAGTCAACAGTTTCTTTCTCTTTGATACATACATCTACTGCTTCCTAAGTGTGTACGGCTTGTTCACAGGGGGTGATTACATCCGTGCCTTATACAGAGCCTGTTTACTGGCACTGGGATACACAGGTGTTGCATGTATCCCCGTGTTTGCAGTCCCATTGTTGTCTATTGGGACGCAGCGGCTGCATGGTCACAGCTGATGTTTCCAATGTGACATCTGTGTGGATGCCGGTGCACAGCACCAAACACACCTTGGACACAAATGTAATCATCTTGTGTGAACAAGGCCTAAGGGGTAAATGTCAATCTTTCTATCTGCATAATATAAAATATATAAATGTTCAGATTCTTGCATAAACCCAATAATCACATGTTCTCTTTAGAGTTGGGGCTCTTTCACACCATGTCCTTCTACCACCATTATTCTGCACAGTAACGAAAACAAATGCTAGGGTACATAGAAAAAAATTGGATTTCTTTGTGCCTTGTTCATACCACAACTCGGCAAAGAGGACTACAACAGTGCTTTGTGGAAAAATGCAAAAGGAATTGGGTGAATTAAGCGCACTCTGGGTAGGAGTGCAATAAAAAGGATGGCAGACATGTTGTTAAAGTCCATAGTGAAACGTCCATAAAATTAATACAAGAACTGGGATCTAAGAAGGATGCCTGCTTGCAGATAGAAGTGGATCTGAAACATAGACAGGGAAAAAAAGCGGCGCCTTCCAAGCGTAGTAGATTAAAATGTTTAATAGGTTCGGTGTATAATAATGACAGATGCACTCACAAACAGGTGATGGGGAAAGGCATGTATCATAGGAGTCATCCGCACTTGTCCTGGAGGAGCAGACTGTGACCTGTGTATGCCAGGAAGCCGTTCCTTGCAACGACTGCAGTGGTGGAGTCCAACTATGTCGGTATCCGGGGAAGAGAATCTGCAAACACCGGAACGTAGTGCTGTGATGTCGTCACTTCTGGGTGCAAGGTCAGCGGGAGGGTGCGCACGTTCAAAGCATGTGTGCTTCTTCCTCAGGTTCTAGTCAAGCTTTGTGTCATTTGTCTAGTAAGGTTAAATGTTAGGATCCACTTAATGGTGAGGTTAAAGTGGTTGTACATTTACTTACAGGTAAGCCTATATTAAGGCTTATTTGTAGGTGCTGGAAATATCTCCTAAACCTCCACGGTTTAGGAGATATTTACAAAAAAGCCGTGTGAGGGCAGAGGACAGATCGTGCCGTCTCTAATAGGGGTCATGCTGTGACTGGTGGCTCCCGCGCGCATGCCACTCACAGAGCCGGAGTTGCGGCCCCGGAAGGAAGAGGGGTGAAGATGGACGCTCGCTGCTAGTGGGGACAGAGGTGATATCGCAGGCTTTGGTTTCATGTAAGTGACACATAATGGGCTCCTATGCGATGCATAGGAGCTCATTATGCTTTACCTTTGCAGGGAAATAAAGAGGAAGTAAAACACACCAGGGTTTACTTCCTCTTCAAAGGAGATCAATGGTCACTAGACATGTGCAATTCGTTTTGTTACAAATTTGTTTTTGGATGAAATTCGGCATATTCGTGCATTCAGAAGCATTCGAATGAATGAAAGACTCTTTTGACGAATGCGTACGAAATGAATTGTCAGAAAGAACGAAAATCGAAACGAAAGAATGAAAACCTGAAAAAAACAAACAAAACCAGAACAAATCAAAATCCAAAAATACAAAAATCCGAAAGAACAAAAAAACGATTCAACCTACGAGTTTAACGAATCGATTACATTTGGATAATTTTGTTTTAAGCATTTTCTATTATAATTCAATTATAATATATTATTATTAATATATATATTAGTTTTTATTATTATTATTTATTATTATGAACTATTAAATTATAGGTAAAATAGCTGAAGTCAGTAATTCTTCTATTCAGGTCTCTGCGCCATAGCAGCTAATTTGGGATAGATTAGATTTATATTTTTATTGGAATTTTCTTTAAAATTTGGTAACGTAATGAATACGAATGCATCCGACGTTACGAATTATCCAGAGTAACGAATGCTGCATCTAAACGAATGGAACGAATATGAATGCATCCAAAGTAACGAATGCTGATCATAGCGAATGATCCAATAACCTAAAGAAAACAAAAAAACTAATAAAACAAATTTGTTTTGTGATGAAATTCGGCATATTCGTTCATTTGGAAGCATCCGAATGAATGAAAGACTCTTTTGACAAATACATACGGAAACGAATTGTGAAAAAACGAAAATCCAAATGAATGAAAAAAACCTGGATAAAATTAAAACCAGAAAGAACGAAAACCTGACAGAACAAAAATCCGAAAGAACCAAAATCCGAAAATACAAAAATCCGAAAGAACGAAAAACTATTCAACCTACGAGTTTAACGAATCGATTACATTTGGATAATTTAGTTTTAAGTATTTTCTATTATAATTAAATTATTAACTATTATTATAGTTTTTTTTATTATTATCATTTATTATTATGAACTATTAATTTATAGGTAAAATAGCTGTATATGCCTGACTGCTATTCAGGTCTCTGCACCATAGCAGCTAATTTGGGATAGATTAGATTTACATGTTTATTGGAATTTCCTTTCAAATGTGGTAAAGTAACTGTTAGTGAATGTAACGAATACGGATGCATCCGAAATGACAAATTATCCAAAGTAACGAATGCCGCATCTAAATGAATGGAACGAATATGAATGCATCTGAAGTACTGCATGCACATCATAATGAATGATCCAATACACAAAAAAAAACAAAAAAGAACATATGAAACAAAAATTAAACTAAACAAATTTTTCCGGAGTGCACATGTCTAATGGTCACAGCATACACTTTCATTTTTATAACATTAGAATTGTAATAGCAATACAAACAATAATTATTTTTGACAATCCAATGTAAACTTACTTGAAAAATATTCTTTCTTGTTGTGAGTGCTGTCTGTCTGATGACCTCTTTCCACAACTTCCTGGATTCTCTGCGTGCTTTGGAGTTTCTCCCCTGCTTTTTGCTTTCATTTTCTAAGGACTACATGCTCCATGGAACCTTGCTACCTACAAGCAGAGTGTCTCAAAATTAAAGGAAGTAAATGTGTGTGGATCTTTACAAACGTAGTTTACAAACTTCAATATCAGTCAGATGAATAGGAGTAGGCTAGAAATAATTAGAATACAATGTGGAAATTAATATACGATTTGACATTTTGACTATGGGTACACCTTAATTTAGGGGTAGGGTAGGAGAAGCATGAGGAGAGACACAATTTATTTTTTTTACACATTTTGGCTATGAAAGACCCTCACTGAGAACTATCAGTGTTGTCTATCAGATATTATAGACAGAAGGTAAACCATTTTACTATAATTTGATTGCGAATTAAATGGTTTGCTTATCTCCATCTGTGTATTTTATTGAGTAGACATTTGGTTGTTAGCTGCTGCTATCTTGTTCTTCAAGTGTGCATCTCATAGATTGTGAGCTCTAATGAGCACGGCCCAATGACTCCTCCTGTATTGATCGTATTGTAACTGTACTGTCTGTCCTCATGTTGTAAAGCTCTGCACAAACTGTTGGCACTATATAAATCTTTTATAATAATAATGTATATGTAAACCCATGAAAATCTCTCTTCTACTATTATATTTAGTATAAGAATAATAGCATTCGGTGAAAACATTCCAACCCCGTTTATTGATGTTTCTCTTGATAACAGTCCTCTGTGGTATCTACTATGATGTGATGTACCCTACTGACTATTTTTCAATTGGTTCTGTCAAAATAAGATTCCCTTTTAAAAAAGCGTGTCAAGTAATTGTTAGTACTTGTAAAGCCACAAGGACAAGTCATTAATAACATTTATTACACACCTGTAACTGCGCACCAAGCTGCCAACTAACTCTGGTTTCAGTGGTCCAGTCTTTCAAATTAACAGCTGTGTAACTGTTTCATACTTTACTTTTTATCCCTGGTCATTCCTTCTCTCTTTCACGTGTGGTGCATCACAGGTGACATATTAAAAATGTTATTTTATTATCAGAGGTTCTAAAGGGGGATGTACGGAATGTTACAAAAGTGAGTACACCCCTCACATTTTTGTAAATATTTTATTATATCTTTTTATGTGACAACACTGAAGAAATGCTTTGCTACAATGTAAAGTAGTGAGTGTACAGCTTGTATAACAGTGTAAATTTGCTGCCCCCTCAAAATAACTCAACATTAATGTCTAAACCACTGGCAACAAAAGTGAGTACACCCCTAAGTGAAAATGTCCAAATTGGGTCCAAAGTGTCAATAGTTTGTGTGGCCACTATTATTTTCCAGCACTGCCTTAACCCTCTTGGCGATGGAGTTTACCAGAGCTTCACAGGTTGTTACTGGAGTCCTCTTCCACTCCTCCATGACGACATCACAGAGCTGGTGGATGTTAGAGACCTTGCTCTCCTCCACCTTCGGTTTGAGGATGCCCCACAGATGCTCAGTAGGGTTTAGGTCTGGAGATATGCTTGGCCAGTCCATCACCTTTACCCTCAGCTTTTTTAGCAAGGCAGTGGTTGTCTTGGAGGTGTGTTTGGGGTCGTTATCATGTTGGAATACTGCCCTGGGGCCCAGTCTCTGAAGGGAGGAGATCATGCTCTGCTTCAGTATGTCACAGTACAGGTTGACATTCATGGTTCCCTCAATGAACTGTAGCTCCCCAGTGCCAGAAGCACTCATGCAGCCCCAGACCATGACACTCCCACCACCATGCTTGACTGTACTCCTCACCTGGTTGTCGCAACACACGCTTGGCACCATCTGAACCAAATAAGTTTATCTTGGTCTCATGGTGGCACTGTCTTTCAGGAATAAGGGGGTGGCTAATACTATTGTTCAACTCAGTTACCAGCCTTAACCCTTTCTGTAACACCCTGCTTCCATAGGTCACTGATGTATGCTCCAGTATACTTTACCCAACAAAGACTGCAATGCTTTGTCCCTACCACATCCATCCCTCTGCCAAGCTCACCACTGCAGAAAAGTTTCCCAAGGACATCTAGAAAACTCCATTAGCCTGGAATGAGGCAGAAATTTGAGTTTTTGGTTGGATGTAAATGTCAGTATAGACCTTCACAAACAAATCAACCACCCAGTCATCTATTTTCCTTCACTGATGACCTAGCATATTCCCATTGGTGGGCAGTAGCATAACACATATTGACCTAAATTGATGAAGAAATTTGATTTTTTACATATTTTTATTGGATATGTTTTATAGCAGAAAGTAAAAAATATGTTTTTTTTTTTCAAAATTGTCGCTCTTTTTTTGTTTATAGCGCAAAAAAAAACAAAACGCAGAGGTGTTTAAATAACACCAAAAAAAGCTCTATTTGTGAGAAAAAAAGACGTCAATTTTGTTTGTGTACAGCCTGGCACGACCGTGCAATTGTCAGTTAAAGTAACGGAGAGCGGTATTGCAAAAAGATGGCCTGGTCATTAAGGGGGTAAAGCCTCCTGGGGCTTAAGTGGTTAAAGTGGAACTAAAGAGAGCTTTATTAGCTTTCCTACAATGGTCTCAGTCCCTTGCTGGTGCTGGCATCTTATACTGTGTGCTTTGGCTATCTTCATTGCCTGGCACAGGAGGATGTCACTCCTGAGCATGTGCAGAATACAGTCGTCCCAGCACAAAGGGATCGGGCTGGCATTGTAAGCTGAGCTGCCCATGTGTAGGTAGGTACATTTTATTGCATGTCTCTTCTGCAAAAAAGAGTCTGCCCATTCACAGTGAGTAACAGCAGAACTTTATTTCCGCTTTAGAACTCTAGGGAGTTCCAAACAGGCCATGATAAAGTGACAAGCATGGGAATGTAGACTGCACCTCTCCCTCCCCGAATACCATCAATATCAATTTCTAATAAATAAAGACACTCAATACCAAAGCTTGGTATATAATTGGCCGCGGCACGTTTATTGGTGTAATATTCAAATAAATTAAAATCCATTTAATTATTTTTGTTAATACATAAAATTCTTAACTTGGGACTCAAGCAATACCGCATATCAATTAACACAAGTCCCCTCTTTAAATGTAAAGAGTGACCAACCACAGAACGTGCCTGCGACAAAGGGTGGGGGGGGGGTGGGTTTGTTGCTGACTTTTGACCAACTGTGGAATATTCCTGTGGGGGCCGCTTTATATAGAGAGCCCCCTTTCTAGAATACTCCAGCTGCTCATGTGACCCTCTGGGAATTTCCACGGCGGTCATGTGACATTCCGGGAAATTCCTCAATGCTACATGACCCCGTTTTTCCTGTGTAAGAGTCAAATTAATTTTTCTTAAAGTAAACCTTTTTTTTTTAAACAAAAAAGCTGGAAGGGGGACGGCCACATGCCCATGCTGTTTGGGCTCAAATACTTAAGCCCTCTCAGTCCATTCTTTTAGGCTGGGTTCACACTTAAGAATGCAGCGGCTCACAGCAGGGGTCCAGTGTGTCTCCATTCACCGTTCAGGCCCGATTTCAGACCATATTTTTAGCTGAATTCAGACCTGAAATGGACCAAAAGACGCACAGAACTCCTGTTTAATTCACACCGGAGCCGCTGCGGAGATGTGGGAACTGGCTCCATAGAGAGTCGGCCACAATCTCCTGCTATGCGAATTGGATGTGGGGAAACCAGCATCAAATTCGCACTGGTGTGAACCCAGCCTTAAAGCTGCTATTTAGACTTTAGCTCTAAAGCACACACAAAAAAAGAATATAAGTCATTTTTGAATAATTTGGTGAATTACCGTATTTATCAGCGTATAACACGCACTTTTTTCCCCTGGAAATAGGGGGAAAATCACGGGTGTGTGTTATACACCGACAGTGTACCTCGGAGGGGAAGGAGGGGGACGAGTGCCACCGGAAATCACAGAGCCGTCATCTTCTCTCCACTCGGCTCTAATTCGGCTCTCACGTTACACACACAGTCCTGCCTTCGCCACCGGCATTGGACCAGTGTTCTGTCTATCAAAGGAGCTGGTCCAATGCCGATGGCGGAGGCGTGACTGTGTATGTCACTGCCGACTGAGAGGTGAGGAAACAGATGATGGCACGGTGATTTCATATGCGATGGGGAGCTGCATTGATGGGGGCGATGGGCACAGTACAGGCTGCAGATGGGCACAGAACAGGCTACAGATGGGCACAGAACAGGCTGCAGATGGGGACAGAACAGGCTGCAGATGGGCACAGAACAGGCTGCAGATGGGGACAGAACAGGCTGCAGATGGGGACAGAACAGGCTGCAGATGGGGACAGAACAGGCTGCAGATGGGCACAGAACCGGCTGCAGATGGGGACAGAACAGGCTGCAGATGGGCACAGAACAGGCTGCAGATGGGGACAGAACAGGCTGCAGATGGGCACAGAACAGGCTGCAGATGGACACAGAACAGGCTGCAGATGGGCACAGAACAGGCTGCGGATGGGCACAGAACAGGCTGCAGATGGGGACAGAACAGGCTGCAGATGGGCACAGAACAGGCTGCAGATGGGGACAGAACAGGCTGCAGATGGGCACAGAACAGGCTGCAGATGGGGACAGAACAGGCTGCAGATGGGCACAGAACAGGCTGAAGATGGACACAGAACAGGCTGCAGATGGGCACAGAACAGGCTGCAGATGGGGACAGAAGAGACTGCAGATGGGCATAGAACAGGCTGCAGATGGGCACAGAACAGGCTGCAGACGGGCACAGAACAGGCTGCAGATGGGGACAGAAGAGACTGCAGATGGGCACAGAACAGGCTGCAGATGGGCACAGAACAGGCTGCAGATGGGGACAGAACAGGCTGCAGATGGGCACAGAACAGGCTGCAGATGGGGACAGAACAGGCTGCAGATGGGGACAGAACAGGCTGCAGATGGGGACAGAACAGGCTGCAGATGGGCACAGAACCGGCTGCAGATGGGGACAGAACAGGCTGCAGATGGGCACAGAACAGGCTGCAGATGGGGACAGAACAGGCTGCAGATGGGCACAGAACAGGCTGCAGATGGACACAGAACAGGCTGCGGATGGGCACAGAACAGGCTGCGGATGGGCACAGAACAGGCTGCAGATGGGGACAGAACAGGCTGCAGATGGGCACAGAACAGGCTGCAGATGGGGACAGAACAGGCTGCAGATGGGCACAGAACAGGCTGCAGATGGGGACAGAACAGGCTGCAGATGGGCACAGAACAGGCTGAAGATGGACACAGAACAGGCTGCAGATGGGCACAGAACAGGCTGCAGATGGGGACAGAAGAGACTGCAGATGGGCATAGAACAGGCTGCAGATGGGCACAGAACAGGCTGCAGACGGGCACAGAACAGGCTGCAGATGGGGACAGAAGAGACTGCAGATGGGCACAGAACAGGCTGCAGATGGGCACAGATCAGGCTGCACTAAAGCTGCAGATGGGCACAGATTAGACTGCATTGAGGCTGCAGATGGGCACTAATCAGGCTGCATTGATTCTCACTGACCATTATTTTGCTTCAAAGTGGTTTATTTAAAAAAAAAGTTTTTTCCTGAAACTTCCCTCTTAAATCGGGGTGCGTGTTATACGCCGGCGCGTGTTATACGCCGGCGCGTGTTATACGCCGGCGCGTGTTACACGCCGATAAATACGGTAATCATAATCCAGTTTTGATTCTTAGAATTCTTTTCCACAAAAGTTGGAGTGAAACAATAAACTCAAAATGTTCATGTTTCAATGGAGTGCGCCTTTAAAGGAAGACCTAAGTGAATCATTTTAAATCTGGTAGCGTTGGTCGTCAGCAAGACTTTACATGTATTAAAATGCTATATATTACTTTAATACACTCCGCACATGTATGGTTTGCTTTTCCAATGAAATCTATATATTTCACATTTGTATGGAAGCAGTGAGTGTCATTATGGGTAGAAGGAAACAGCTGAACACCAGAGGAAGATTTATGCCACGTTTATTAAGCCATTGTAACACCATCAAGGAAATACAGCAGTCACTGGCGCTATCTCAAACAACACATCATTATTACTTTTTGTATCACTGCGGTTAGCGGTTGTGATTATTTTCATAATATTTATGAAGCCGAGCAATCAAAACAATGCGTAACATCTGTCAGCAATGATACATCACTTTTTATTTTAATAAACTGCCTCACATCATGTGTACTGCGGAGGTCTCTCTATGAAATTTCAGCTGTATTAGGCAGGTATAGATCTGCGTTCCAAGACAAGCACTGGGTGGCAATTAAAAGGCTCAAATAACCTGCAGGATTAGGTAAAAACATCATTCAGCATTTTATTGCTTTCTGTTTGGCAGAGGTATCCTTAAATCAACAAAAAACAGGTGGCTTGGAAGAGATACACTTTTGAAAAGTACTTAATGTTTAACGTGATAGCTGGAATATTAATATTGTTGCACGATGATGTTTTTACAAGAGACGAATAATGTTAAACATAAGTTAGTATAACAAGAAACCACTTAAAGTTACACTCCAGTCAAAAGTGATGCATATGGAGGATTCACAGCCTAACTGCAGGGCACTTGTTTTTCATGCAAGCACTGCTATAGTACACCAATCCATTAAGATCATCAACAATAATCTGGTGATTTGGGAACACATACTGTGATGCAGGAGTTCTGTTCCACGGCCTGTAAGGGGGTGTTAGT
Organism: Lithobates clamitans; assembly: GCA_037952925.1. Lineage (NCBI taxonomy): Eukaryota > Metazoa > Chordata > Amphibia > Anura > Ranidae > Lithobates > Lithobates clamitans. The sequence goes on from JBBGZY010000014.1 coordinate 6,218,718, forward strand.
ACAACTGCTTGGTGTGGCCACTAGGTGGTGCTTTTCCCTAACATATAAATAGCGGGTTACATTAGAGTTGGAGAGTTTGGGTGGAAGTGAAGTTGCATGGTCTGTATGCTCCAAAGTTGTGTAAATAAAGCATTGAAAATTTACTGGACTCGAGTCCTTGTTTTGGCCTGTTCTATCAGGAGCCTGGCTCAGCTGGGTAAATGCGGGGTGAAGAGTCGAGCATGTGCATATGTACATGTGCTGGTGAATGTGTGTTCTATTTGCTCGCTCTGGAAGTGGGGACACACAATGTGAAATTACAGCATCAAGCCTGTTTGTGGTACCCAGGAATGAAATGTTATGTCCACGTTTTTGACAGCCCTGCCTACAAGTTGACATACGCAAAAGTTCATGTCATCATTGACCTAATATGGCCCCATGGCAAGCATCCTCACCCTTTTGCTTACATCAGCTGCGGGGCAAGGATGCTTGTGACATCATTGATCTAATATAACCATGTTAGGTCAATGTCATTGACCTAATATGGTCATGTGACCATAAAAACTGAGGCAGCAGACTTTGTGAAATTTAAAATTTGTGTCATTCTCAAAACTTTTGGCCATGGCTGTACACTCCCAGTGACCCTGTATGGTATTCTCTGCATTCTGGCTGCAGTAGAGTGCATAAAACACAGATTAAGGTAAACTGAGGAACTCTCATAAAACACAAAGCACCATGGCAGTGTCTGCTGCATATCAACATAAAAGAGACAAGATAATGGCGCAGGACAAGTAAAAGGAATGTAGGTACTAATAAAAAATATAATCAATATAATAAAAAAAATTGAAAAAAGAGTCCTCAGTGTTTTATGTAAGTCCCAAAATCTTTTTTAATATAATATTAGCAGGTGCTCCACATCAGATTGAAGTCACATCTGAAGGTAATCAAAAAAGACAGGAAGGGGGTACCAGCTAAGTGTAGCATTAACAACAAGTTTATTTAATCTGTTTGTTTATGAGCTGGCTGAATCTTGTAGTCCCATGGGACCCCGGCAGCATAAATTTCATGCTCTTTCCTGTCCTTTCTTTGCTTGAGAAAGTAGCATAATGCTCAGAAACACGTACGCCCCCCCCAGAAGTAGGCCCACTTTGTTATGACATCCCCACCCACCTGTGCGTTCCTGGGTTGTTGCCAGGGCTTCCGGTTTTGGTTTCCAACACCTCTCCACAAGCCGACAGCTACAGGAGCGGCCCCAGTGATAAATCCAAGCCACTGTAGTGGGATCCATGGTGAATTGTAATACATGAGCCATCTGTTTACACTTTACAGTGAGTTGCCATTTGTCTTTTTTAAATAAATGTGTTTTTAGTGCTACACTTAGCTGACGCTCCCTTCCTGTCTTTTTTGCTGGATATCAACAGTGGGCATACCTCCCAACTTTTTAAGATGGGAATGAGGGACACCTATCAACAAAAGTACGCAGGTATAGGACACACCCCTTGCCACGCCCCGTTAAAAGAGAATTGTACAAAAAAAAAAGATTGATTAAACCCGCAAGTGCTTTTTTTACCACTACTATTCCTTTATATTGGTTTTTGGAATTTACAAATGCAGCAATTTAGAAATCAGATGAAAGGTTTAACACTGGAAAACACTTTTTGATAGATAAAAAGTGCATTTTAAATACAACTATATAGATCAGATCAAATTGTGGGACAAATGAGGAGGAATGAGGGACATTGCTACAAATCAGGGACAGTCCCTTAAAATCAGGGACAGTTGTACTTTACAATGTTCCTGACATATATTTCAGCTTCCTGGATTTTCTTTTTCATCTGGCCTTCAGATATGAAAGGCAAAGTGATTTAACACCTGAAAAGTATGCCATTTGCAATAAACTTTGCATAAAATAGTTCATTTGCATTTTATTTTAATGGTTCAAAGAATGTCAGGCAAAATGGTCGGCCCTCACGCATGTTCACTTCATCAAATCTGGCCCTCCTTGAAAAAGTTTGGACACCCCTGACATAGACCCTTACTCTACACTGTTGTTGGTAAATTCTGTTGGTCTGGAAGTTCAGTAGGAACGTTAGACATTAGACCACCCGGCAGGTTATTATAGCTGTCTGTGTCCCTGCTAGGGAGATTCATCTTCTCTAATTGTCCTGGTGACAACTGTCACCCAGACAGAAGTTGAGTAAAAATTTAAAATTAAAGTTATCCACAGAACAGTAATAGAGACCAAATCTTGAATACTACAAGGCTATGTAGGCTTGGCAATCTGAAGAAGGGGATCAGTCCCCCAAAACGTATCAGTTGTTTCCACCATTCGTGTGATCCCATGAAGTTGGAGGGCGGACTTCTGGATTCTGTATCATGATACGCTACCATTCCATTTTGGTTTGTGAGTATATTTTGGATCTTTTTATGTTGTAATAAGGTGCTTGAGATAATGCACTAGGCTTTTGCACCCTTCTGTTTTTTGTTGTTTGTACAAGATTCCCTGATTTGAGGAGGGTAGCACCAATGCCAATATCCAGCTTGAGTTGCTTAGTGGCTATGGCATTGCATACTTTATGGCAAGCTTCTCTGTGAATTCTGAGCACTGAAGTGTCAAGTTTTTACTGGTGTTATAGTGTGCTGGTGGCATATATTCTTCTTTATGTGCTTGATTCAAAGGATGAGGATCACACTCCTTTTGGTGTTCAACTTTGGTAACAGATGGGTGCTTGCAGTGACTGTAACAGATTACAGTAAAATGATTGGACATCACCAACACTACATTGCAAACATATACAGTGGAACCTCGGATTACGAGCATAGTCCGTTCCAGGAGTATGCTCGTAGTCCAATGTACTCGCATATCAAAGCGAGTTTTCCGATTGAAGTCAATGGAAACATAAATAATTCGTTCCGCATTCCTCCATTCACGAGTCTTTCTGAGGTTTGCCGAGGTCAGCCGACCTGTCCTCGGGCCTTTTCGTGCATTTCCGAACTGCGCCGAACGGCAACTTTCGGCTCTGCTCGGCTCCAGCGCCCCCCCACCTCAGGCCAAAAGCGGTACTGCACACCGCTTTTGGCCTGAATCCTGCTCGTTTTGTGAGACATCACTCGCAAACCGGGTTAGGATTTTTAGAATTACAGTGCTCGGTTGGCGAAACGCTCGTTAACCGTGTTACTCGCAAACCGAGGTTCCACTGTACTTTAATTTATTGATGCAAAGTCACATTAGTCAAAAAAGCCAATGTTTTGGGGCCAGGCAGGGTTCTTCTCTTAAGACGACATAGTTGTCTATGTACTGACATCAGCATACAGTCTGACAGTTGCTGCAGTTCCATCTCACTCCAGGCCTTTACCAGGAATGTGTGCAATGAGAATATATTGAGTGCGACTATTTGCACTTAGGTTCTCCTGTTTCTACCGCCAACCCCAATGTTTGTATATGGGCAGGGTCAGCTGTGCACGTGGGGGAACATCTCTTGTGGCGTGCGCTCAATAATGCCCAGGACCAGGCACAGACTGAGGTTGTGTGAAAAATCTAACATTAAGGCAGTTCCCCGACTTAGAGATGAGCCTTTACTGTGTACAGTAATAATTCAGAGTTCATCTGAAAAGCGACTTGTCTTATGTCACTACATACTGCAACTTGTATGTCTGCATTAGGAGGCATGTGCTGAGCCTGCGCCCACTCCTTCAGTCCAGCATACCTGTTACCTCACTCCCAGTAACAGAATGGGGTGCCCCCGAGCACCTAGCGTGGACCTCTTGAATGCTCTTCTCATTAATTCTTCCCTTTCTGTACCTCAGGACCTGGCTGTAGGTCAGCGTAGCGTGAGTTTGGATCTGGTTGCTAATGGATACCAAACACTAGGAATGGAGTCACAACATTGCCCCCCCTCGGAGAACCTGTCACCCTACCAGGTACCACACCTAACGACTTGTTGCTTGTGCCTTGAACTTGTACTTGGTTACTCTTAGCAACCACACTCCTCTTCTTCCCTTGCCGAGTTAACCCTTATGTAACGGTGATACTTCATACCACATAGTGCTGTTAGCACTGTTAATGTAACTTTACTAGAGAGATGCAGCATAAGAGTTCAATATGAACCCTGGCATTCATCCATGAGGTGAGAGCCCGTAATGGCATTGTCCATGGCTTAGATGTCTTCTAAAAACCCTGGTTTCTTCAATAGTGCCAAAAACTGTGCTCACAGGTGATGCTGAAACTCACTGGACCCTCCGGAAACCTGCAGCTCAGACCCTGGACCTCAGGGGCCCCCCTTTTCATAACACAAGTGGGCTGACTAGGACCAAAAGCCCAGGAATTGAGCCAAAAATATTTAACCCTTCCCCCCAGACTGGGCTAGCCGCTGGCTCACTGTACTATACACAGTTCAACCTGCCTACATGTAGGTAGGTCAGTTGTATTCTGCCAAACTTAGCATTATGCCGCGTGCACACGAGCAGACTTTTCGACCGGACTGGTCCGACGGGCCGAGTCCAGCGGAAAATTTGACCGTGTGTGGGCTTCATCGGACCTGCAGCGGACTTTTTCAGTCGAAAATCTGACGGACTTTAGATTTGGAACATGTTTCAAATCTTTACGTCGGAACTCCGCCGGACCCAGTTCCTATCGAAAAGTCCGCTCGTCTGTATGACGGACGAAAACCGACGCTAGGGCAGCTATTGGCTATCAACTTCCTTATTTTAGTCCGGTCGTACGTCATCACATACGAATCCGTCAGACTTTGGTGTGATCATGGGTAGGCAAGTCTGTTTGTTCGGAAAGTCCGTTGGAAGTCCGTCGAAAGTCCGTCAGATAGACCATCGGACCAGCCCGGTCGAAAAGTCGTATGTACGCGGCATTAGTGTTTATGTTTGTGTGACTTTGGTGGGACCATTGGATTGTATTCACCTGACATGACTGGATCCGAGCACTATCAGGAATTTCTCCATACTAAATAAAGCAGAGACACCAAACAGCATTTTATTTTATTTTAGCAAAGGTTTAGACAGTAGAAAAATGTTTTTTCCATTTTTATAAAGGAATATTGCAAAATTGTGAAAACTACCAGCTATTCCTTTTGTGTTTATTCAATTTTGAAAAGAGATGATAATGTTAACTTTTATTGCATTTAGATTACTCATACATCACAGCTGACACCCCGAGCATGTCTCTTATATCTCACACACGTGTTTAATATTACGTACCTGATTTAATACTTCATTTTCCTAAAGAAGGAAAACACCTTCAGATTAAACAACTGAAATGCAATTTTCAGCAGCTACAAAAGGCATAAAAGGAAATAGCTTTGCTATGTAAGACTTACTTGAAGTAAATCAGGAATATTGTGTACAATTGAAACAGTAAAAATACTATTATTTTTCTCTTGTTTTGTCTCCATAATGATGAGGTGACCACATTTCAAAAATGCTAAGTCCCAGCAGTGTATGTGCTCTGCCTCTACCCCCACCAAGAGCTTTTTGATGCCAGGTTGGCATTCTTGGCAACATACCCCAGGGTGCCTGGTTTAAAGGTGAACTCCATTTGGCTATAACAAATCACATAAATGCATGTATTTAATAAGGAACACATTCATTTAATATTTAATATTTAAATGCAGCTGGTAAATTTGATTTTGTATATGCCTCTTGTAATCCTTTCTACAGCTCTGGGAGTAGGAGGGGCAGTACTAGGAACTAATTGGGTGTGACCCCCTAGAGACATCTAGTATATCCTGATCATGTACTTTTGTATTGATGTTATTCCTTGAATGTCCATGCACATGTCATAGTCCTATGTTTATGTATATTACACTATGATAGGGTATTTTTGTGTTTATTATCAGATGTACGGATATATATATGTATTGCAGAGATCCTTTGGAAACTCTCAACGGTTTCCAACCCCCTGAGGAAGACTGAAATAGTTGAAACGTGTCAGCGTTTTGTGTGGTTGGGGCATCTGTTCAAATTTTCTCCCACATCTATGTGTTTCAAGTCACAAGCTTGTATCATATATAGTTTTAGCATTTATAGTTATGTTTTTGATTATTATATGTGATACTACATCTCTGTAGGGGCTTTCTAACCCCTTCTTGCTGAAGTAACGCAAATATGCCACCTTTGCTTCAAGGGGTTGCCTCCATCACCCGGTACTGTTTTTTAGAGCCAATGGTCGGCTTTCTTGTAATAACAACTGATGCAGCTAATCAGATGCTCGGCTGTTATTACAAGGAGTGGGAGGGAAAGTCCCCTCCCGCCACCTTTCGCTGCTCGCCCGGGCTCACCCATTCCATCTGGAGGCCCGAGCGACCAACCGGCACGTCTGCAGGCTGGCCGGAGACCCGAACAAAACCGGAATCGGCTTTGATCAGGTCTCAGATCTAGTAGCACAGAAGCAATGTCATGACATCAATTCCGGTTCACTGCAGTCTTAAAGGTGCCAGATTTAAAAAAAAATGTCAGCATTCAAAACAGCCAAACTTAACGTTTTGAATGCTTTTAAAGTGCAAAGGAGGGATTTGGGTTCTTACAGACCCCAGATCCCTCCATAAAGAGTACCTGTCACTGCCTATTACTGTCACGAGGGATGTTTACATTCCTTGTGACAGCAATAAAAGTGATCAAAAAAAAATTAAAAGGACAGTGTAAAATAAATAAATAAATAAGAAAAAAAATGTAAAGCAGCCCATCCCCCCTTACTCGCATGCAGAAGCGAATGCATACGTAAGTCGCGCCCGCAAATGTGAGGTATCGCCACGATCATTAGAGCGAGAGCAATAATTATAGCACTAGACCTCCTCTGTAACTCTAATCTGGTAACCGTAATAAATGTGTCGTTTATGGAGATTTTTAAGTACTGTAGTTTGTCGCCATTCCACGGGTGTGTGCAATTTTAAAGCATGACATGTTAAGTATCTATTTACTCGGCCTAACATCATCTTTCACATTCTACAAAAAAATTGTGCTAACTTTACTGTTTTTTTTCAATCATAAAAGTGTATTTTTTCTATTTTTTCCCAAGAACGCTGCGCTAATACAGTGTGACATAAAATATTGCAACAACTGCCATTTTATTATCTAGTGTCTCTGTTTAAAAAAATAAAAAAATAAATAAAAAAAATATATATATATATATATATATATATATATATATATATATATATATATATATATATATATATATATATAATTTTTGGGGTTCTAAGTTCTTTTCTAGCAAAAAATACTGATTTTAACTTGTAAGAAACAAGTGCCAGAAAAAGGCTTAGGGGTGAAGGGGTTAACATTGCTCTAATAAAATATTGCACTTTTAGTGCAATATTTAAAAAATATTTATGTCCTGTTATATTGCTCATACTTTCCTCAGTATCGGAGAGTACTTCCCCTTGGTGGGTTCATACATAGTACTACAGGGATTGATACCAGCCTACGTTGGGGTAAGGAACATATTATTTGGGCCATTTGCTAATATGCTGATAAATTTATAGAGCAGAGGGATGATCTTATCAGTGTGCTGTTGCTCCTTCCCTGTCCAATCACAGGCTGTAGGCAGAGAGGAGTTGACTTGGCTGTGTTGCTTAATTGCAGTACAAAAAAGTCAGGTCACCAGACTAGCTGTGCTTTTTGGCAGGGCTGTGTAAATCTCAGGACTGGATGGGAAGAAATACAAATCCTTTGGCAGGTAAAACAGCTTCCTGATATGTTTTTAGCTAACTAATTAACAATTTTTCATTTGCATGGAATTTAAGGATTGTCTGTCATGAAAGAAGCACCTCGACTGCCATTGGTGGCCTCCTTCAGAAAATGCTCCTTCTTTGGCTCTATCTCTCTTTAATACTTTTTGTACTTTCTGAGCCTCAGAACTGTGAGAAGCTATTCAGGATCAGGAATTGATTTATTGGGATGTTAGAATTTTGAATCTGCAAACTTGTTTTGGGTCAGTGACCTGGAATGCACTGAAGCAAGGTAATGAGTATTACAGCGAGGCACCTGGCATTTTAAGGAGATTTGCAAGGGCAGTGCCCATATTTTTCTCATTATAGGTTTTCTTCATAGATCAGCTAAATCATTCTAAAGCCTTGTTCACAGGCATACTTAAAGTGTTACTAAACTCATAACAGTAAAACCAGTCTGTATATGCAGTAAAGCATGCTTGTTATACTCACTGTGGAACCTAATAAGTTAATCCTCTGCATTGTGTAAAAAGGTTATTTGATCCTGTCTTCTCTGTTCCCCCCCTTTTTCCACAGTCCCCAGTCTATTTGCTGATAGAACATAGTCTAGGGGACAGTGGCGGCTGGTGTTTTTTTGTTTGAGGGGGTGGCAAACAACCCCTCGCGACACCTCAACCCCCTCCCACTGTCTGCCGGTTGGTCCACTGGCACTTACCCCATCTAGGCGACGGGCATCGTCGGGGATCGGGCACCTGAGAAGCAGCGGGTTTGGGGGACTAAGCAGTGGCGGGGATCAGGCATCCGAGGAGCGGTGGGGATCAGGGCACCAGGCAGTGGTGGACATCCAGATATCGGCGAGCGGCTCTTCTCGATTCAGCCATGCGTCTCCTCCCTTCCTCCCAAGCATCCAATAGGATCACCTGTCCTTTCAGCAATTGGGTGACTGGTATCAGATCCTCTTCCCAATTGCCCAATAGGAGGATCAGTGTTGCAACAGCGAATATTTATTCGCTATTGCAACACACTTGGGTGGGCTCCGGACGCAATGCCCTGCGCCCCAAGCCCATCCTATTTTGAAGCCTATTAAAGTCTCTGGCTCTAATCAGTGCTTCAAAAAACACACACCCCCGCCCATCCCCACCATAGGAATTCATGCGCCCGGTGTCCTGAAAAGGGCTGGGCGCATAGATAGGGAGAGCGGTGGAACATGAATAGGGGGGCGACGCCCATCGCCCACAATGGATGGGCCACCCCTGCTAGGGGACAAGCTGCACATGCTCAGTTTGATGTATATTTCTAGAGAGTTTTTTTTTCTTGGAGGAGTGCATGCGATCAGCACAGGGCAAATCAGCACTGTCCAGACAGAGGGTCAGGCGTCCTGCAGCTTGACATGCTTTAACCAGACACTGAGAAAAGTCACAAGACTGCTCTAATTGCTGATGGAAAAAATGGTATTTAGCAGTTTATTGCTTCCTTTGTGTGATATTCTGGTGATTCTGTCAGTCCCTCTGCTTTCCTGTTAAAAACTGACCACACTAAGCAAGAGAGCACACCGTGGTCAGGTCTCTAGCTATGCTGGGAACTCAGGCTGCTCTCCTCCAATGATCAGACTTGTCCTGACACGTCCCCCCCCCCCCCTGCAGATCCTTTCAATGGGCAGCTCAGTATGCTGCAGATCCTCCTCTCCCCAGCTCTTGCAGATGAGAACAGAGGGATCATGATCGCTTATAAAGAAAAGTGAAAAAAGGTATGTATAATGTTTTTTTTATCTATACACAAATGTTTGCCTTTCATTTCAACTTTAAACTGAATGGGTTGTTTTATAAAGTGATCGTTTACAATCACTTTATCTACATGGGTTGCCAAGAAGCATGCAAGCAATGCTTCGTCTTCTTAATAGAAACCTATTACTGAAATATTATTTGTAAAATGATTTCATTAAATAAATAAAACTTTAAAACAGCTGACCAAAAACAATTCACATTTAGGCTGTATTTAATTTAGGGATAATGACAGAGGATATATTTTTCTTTTTAGCATAGGATGTTGTATTACCAGCAGCACGCTTTGAAGTTTCTGAAATAATGTGTGTCGGAAGTATGAAGAGATTTCCACACTTCCATCATATAATCAACACCCTTGTATTCTTTCAGCGGGTTCACACACATCATCATGGCCCCTGTCTTCCAATCACAATCGCAGGAAATACATTGGCAAGTAGAGGAAAAAGATCAAAATTCTCGACTTCCATTGTACATTTGCCATCAGGTCCCCCATGAATAGAATATTTCCAGTGGTCACAGTGTCTACTCAAAGGTGATAATAGGTTTGCATGTGTGGCACGCGTCATTAATGGGAGGTAGTTGTTTTTGGCACAGGCAAGTGGAAAATGTCTGGAAAATATTTGGAAAAAAAGATCATCCTGGTTCTCACACCCATGTTATTTCATTCAGTGCAGAATACATTTATTGTATTAACTATTTCAGCTCTAACGCCTGTATACCCCTGGATTTTTGCATTTCAACTATGAGCCTCAGCCTACTGATTAAGGTGCAGAAGCAATAAGTATACATTTCATTCTGGACAGACGAGGCTTTTTGGTAATATTTGTCTTGCAAAAATAATTTTACCATATCATTTAAACAAATTGCTAAGAAAAAAAAAAAAAGTTTTTTTTGTTTAACTAATGAAAGTTTTAAAACTACTAGTTTTACTATAGATAAAACATAAAAATTATATTGTTTAGAAATTTTAAAAAGTTTGATTTTTGGGTATTTTTATAGTGAGGCTACAAGAAAAGAACAATACTTACAAAATTACAAAAAAATAATTAGGGAAAAAATAACAAACAAAAAAGCAGCCAAAAATAACAAATTCAGGAGAGGATTACAGACTATGATCAACAAGGTTTTAAAGAGGAACAATTTTTATTAAAATTTAAACTTTTACTTGAGCTCTTGCTTTATCAGCGTGCTCGCAGCACTCCAAGTGCCTGTAATGGTGTTCCAACAAATAACAATTAAAATAAAAAAAATAAAAATAAAATAAAAATAAAAAAACAAGAAAAATGTAAAAACTTTTTAAATTGTGAAGATGCTTTAAAGTGGATGTAAACCCGATTCATGAAATTTGAGCTGGACACATCTATCTGCAGTGTTTTCTTATCTCTCTTCAAAGGACTAAGTGCCGGTTCACACTGCTGCACTGTGAATTTGTTCCGGTTTTTTGTCCTGTGTGAGGTGCGATTTTACCACGAATTTACCGAGATTTTACCGCGAATTTCAGGAGTTGGTCATAGCTGCGATTGATGTTCTAGCCAATGGAATCATAACGGAAAAAAAAAAAAGGTGTTAACTTCCTGTGTATTTCCTGGTTTTTGTGGAGAGTAGTGTTGTGGAATTCGCACATATCTGAACCAACAATGCGATTCCAGAACGATTTACATTGATGTCTATGGAGGCTAAATTCGCAACGCAACGCTGTAAACTCGCACAAGACCCTTTTTTTTATCGCATCACATTCGTATGGGAATCGCAACGCATGTATGTGAACGACGGTCATTGAAAACAATGACTTAATGGATAACATGCGAATTTAGAATGTTTTTGACGCATCACATTCGTTATGAACTCGCATCAGTGTGAACCGGCACTTAGTCCCGTGGCTTTCTCCTGCTCCCTTCCTCTGTTATCAGCATGATAACTCTTCACAAGTTCTCCAACACGTGATAAAACCAGCCTGAAATTTGTGTCATGGTGGGTGCTATAAACAGATTAGCAGAAAGCTGCTCTACTCACAGGACAGCTCTGAAAGTCTCTGCCTATCTGGAGGGGGGTGTGTTCCTTTCCTCCAATCACTGTCTCCCAGTGTAATCCAAAACTACACTGCTACTGCTGAATGACGATGTGAAAATTCTAACATAACATGCACTTTCTAAACAATATATAAAGCTGAAGACAGCAGATATACATGTAAAACTTATGTAGGGAGATTTGTTTCATCCCTGTGTATCATCTGAGGCTGGTTACTTCACTGGGTATAGGAGAGGGTTTTCATCCATTTTAACTGACATTATGTGCAGATCAGTAGGTACTATTTTGGCCTGCATGTAAAAAAAAAGAGGGTGTATGTAAATTGTAGCAATAAATTGTTACAAAGTATTTATGGATGATACTTGCAAAACACTATTTCACAGGTTGCAGCTGCTCCTCAAAACACAGTGGAGTGGGAACTGGCCATCAAAATGACAGCTGGGTTGCACTTATTCCAAAAGAAAAGCCCTGGAAATGGAGAAGACCAGAGTATACTAGGTATCCCTGTAAAAATAAAAAAAGTGTTTTAGGTTGTACTTTGTACACCCTGAATTTAATACTACCGTATTTTTCGCTCCATAAGACGCACCTGACCGTAAGACGCACCTAGGTTTAGGAGGAGGAAAACAAGAAAAAAAATATTCTGAACCAAATGGTGTACTAAAATATTTAATATTATACTACTACTACAGGTGGGTGGTGGACACACAGCAATACCCCCCCACCCATCAAATTAGCTCAGCTACACTATACCTGGGTGGTGGTTGTGGACACTGCAACCTCCCCCTTCCCTAGATCAGCTCCGGGCGGCGGGGCAGATGCAAACACCCCTTCAGCCTCTTCTATCACAACAGCTCAGGTGACTGGGCAGTGGATACCATGCCAGCCCACACCTCCTACCCCCTTAACACCAGCTCACCTAAGGGACACTGTCATTACAATCCACAACCCCCTCTGGCTGGCTGGCTCACTCGCTGGCTGGCTCTCAACCTCAGATACACCTGGGCGGCAGCTAGGAAGGAGGACTGGGGACATAGTTTGCAGCAGCAGCTGCCAGTGGGAGGAGCAGGAAGTGAGACTGGACCAGGCCACGGCGCTGGTGGTGTTCCGGCTGAAAGAAAAAAAAACAGCCAGGGCTCTCGCCGCTCTCGGGATGGTGTCACCTCTGGCGTGTGTCACCCCATAGCGACGCCACTGACACCACCCAATGTTTTGGCACCCGGGGCAGACCACTTCTCCCCGCTCCCCCTTGGTATGCCCCTGCCAGGATGCACCTGTCGTCTTTCCTCAAAAGGAAAAGCCGAGAGCCGGTATTTTGACACGACGGCGATGGGGGGAGGGGGCTGGTCAGTATTCGCTCCATAAGAAGCAGGGACATTTTCCCCCATTTTTTGGGGGGAAAAAAGTGCGTCTTATGGTGCGAAAAATACATTAAATACAATAACCCAAAAATATATAAAAATTGCTGATTAACATTTTAGAGGCTGTTTTTTGTTAAATCCAGCACTGTTTGTCATAATTAACCCCATCTGCCAGATCTCATTGTCAGTTGTAAACTAGATTTGAACACTGTCTTTCCCAACATAGGTTTAATGATTTAGAAGCTTGGCTTTTGCATTGTATGGTAATGAGAGGAGATTCAGCCTGTTCCTACCCTAACTATTGAAACACTGAGTTGCTCAGAAATGCTTGCAGTCTATCAAGAAACCTTCTCTTAGGAATAGGAAAACATTAATATAGACTAAAAAAGGATGGTGGACTGGCTCTCCCAGACATTTCGTTGTACCTCAGATCAATATTTATAACCAGGATTGTGGATTGGTTCCAAAATATGGACAACAAACAATGGGTGAAACTGGAGGAAGAAGTCACAGACATAAAACTGAAATCATTACCTTGGATTAAGAGGGAATATAGACCCCGGGAAGGGGATATGCCCTTCTTGGTCGTATCAACCTTGAAAGTGTGGGACGATTTGATAAAAAGGGGGATAGGATCTACATTGAGAGGTCCAATGACCCCCCTCTTTAGCAACCCGGAATTCCCACTTGCTTTTAAAGCCAAGACCTTCCTAAAGTGGCAAAGGAGGGATGATACGAGGATAGTGGAAATAATGGAAGAAAATAAACTCCCCCCATTGGAGGCCCTTGGTACCGAATATAGAAAGAAATGGTTTCAGCATGGACAACTCTATCAATACATTTCATCTTTGACGAAGGAGTCCATAATGAATAGACCATTGTTAGGGTTAGAAAAAATACTGTTACAGAAACATAGACCCACACATATCTTATCTGTTGTGTATAAATATTTAATTTCAGAAAACAAGGAGGAAGGGTTACAATACATAAAAAAATGGGAGGAGGAACTAGGGATGGTTATCCCTAGAGCTAAATGGGAAAAAGCAATTACAGTAACTCATAAATTATCAATCTCTACTAGGCATCAAGAAAGAAATTACAAAATACTAGCCAGGTGGTATAAATGCCCAGTTGATATGAACAAAATAAATTCAGATAATACAGACAGATGTTGGAGATGTGAACTAGCAAAAGGCTCAATGTCGCATATCTGGTATTTTTGTCCAGAAATTCAATCATTTTGGGAAAAGGTATTTAAAATATACAGGGCTACAACCGGGGTAAAGATACAATCAGATATATATGTGGCGATATTGTTAATGATCCCTGGATCAATAAAAAATATAAAAAAGGGAACTCTGAAGTACTATATAACTGCGGCACGTACCGTCATAGCTAGAAATTGGAAAAATAAAAAAGCCCCCTCCATAAAAGAATGGGAATGTGAAATGGGAGTGATGCGATCCTTAGAGGAGTGGATGATATTAGAGGGAAGGAGATGAGTAGGTAAAGGAAGAGCGTGGGAAGAGTCTAGAACCTCACCGCGATAGGGGAATGAGAAAAAGGGGATAAAGATAGAGCAAATACTGTGATGAAGAGTTGGAGAAGGGGGGAGAGTTCTTCTGAATTGGAGAAAATTTTTTTTTTTTTGTTTTGTTTTTTTTTGTTTGCTTTTCGGTTAGCTGAGTGGTGTTGTGTAAGAGGATTGGTTGAGGGTGTATGATGGGTATGGATGGGGGGTACTGGGATAGTATTGTGTGGTAGATATAGGGGCCGTGCAAAGATAGAGTAACTAATTATATCCAGAAATGTATACAGATGATGCTAGTATAGATCATGGGGATATATAAAATGATCTGAATATTAATTGTGAATGCCCCTATACACCATGATTTATTTTTTTTCTGTGTAGATGTATGTATGTGTATATGTTTTATATAAAAATTATGTATCAATGTTTGATAAATAAAGATTGTAAAAAAAAAAAGAAACCTTCTCTTAGAAAACATCAAAAAGGTAAGAAAAATATATGTATAATTTTTTGTTTAGGTATGCTGTGTAAATACGAACAAGGTTGAAGTTTTCTCCAATTTGACTGCGGAAGTGGAAATATGCTAAAAGTTAAAAAGGTAAAAGTTCCTAAAAAAATAAATTCATGATAAAATATTCAAAAAACTTATTTTTTCACCTCAGCGACCCATTTAGACTAGAAAGTGGGAACGTGAGCCGGGATGTTCTATTTCTGGCAAGGACTAGGAAAAATCATTCCTCTTGAACTTCAAAATAGCCAGTCATGTATAGGAGAGGAACTGAGATTCAGTCTCAGTGGTATTGCTGCCTTTCCACGTTGCATAAAATCTTTTGGTACCCAGTCAGTGCTGGAGATACAGGAATAGTAAGAGTACAGTGCCATGTATCTGATGGTCTTTCAGGCATATTCAACCCTTTTGGTGGGCCATCTTAGATCTCTGTACTCTGGCCATGGCCATAACCTGCCCAGAGTCCCCAGAGATTGCTTTAACTTTTGTACCCTTAAGGTGACTAAAAGAGGCCTACTGAGATTTTTTCTCTTTGCTGGTAAAATACGGATTCCTAGACACTGGAGGTCCACATTTATTCCTAGTATAGAGAACTGGACCACTGAAATGAATCTCATTACGTGAAAGGAAAAACTGATGGCTAGACTACACAACAAGTATACCAACTTCGCTAACACCTGGATCATGTGGATTGCATTCTCTAACCCCAACTCTCTCCATCCTTTACCTCTACTGCTATAGAAACTGGATGATGATTGTACAGACTTCAGACCCACCCTGGCTGAGTTTCCTTCCCTTCTTCCCTCTTTTTCATACTGTTTTGGTTCCCCACCAGTATCCATTGGGGGTGAGACTCCTCTCCTCATAGTCATTTCTGGTCATGGTGGTTTTGTCACTTTGTATTTATAGCTCCCATTACCAGGCAATGTCCTTTATTCTTTTTGTACATATTCGGCTCCCTGTATCATATCTTCATATACTTTTTTAGGAGACGAGGCTACCTTCTACCTCTGTCTCCTTTGTAAAACTTGAATAAAAATATATTCTTTAAAAAAGTATATATTTTTGTCTTCTTTCTAAGAACGGGTTTCCTGATAGAGCCAACAGTAGCATGAAGGTACACAGCCACTTACAGCCTCCAATGGGAGAGAGTACGATATGGTGACAATGCAGAAGAACCATTGTGAAAAAGATCATTGTCACTCCAGGAAGTATCCGAACTGGAGCCTTCATGGAAGGATCGTATGGTATTATTTGCATGAAAGTTGAATATTTAAAAATATATTGCGAATTAAGTGGTTGGGTCTTGATCTACTTTAAAAAATATTTTATTATTGCATGTCTGTAATATAGAGACCTCTGTTTGCAGGACTGTGTAGATTGTAACACAAACAACACAAGAAACTCCAGGAACCATGTGCAAAAATCATCTGATGCCATAAAACACTGCAGCTGTGCCAATATCAGAAGATTCATTAAGTAGTATCTGAATGTAAATTGTGTAACCCATTGTATTCCGATTTTCACAGACTATACTAACTGACTGTATCAGATGCAGGGTAGTTGGGAGAGTACTTCCTGCAGTCTTATCACATTCAGATGGAGGTCTAAATGTGATTGGTGGCACTTGGAAGCTTCTTTGTAGTGCATCTTCTCATTGTAGGCTTGCTGTATGTGAATGGCATCTAAAAGGATGTTCCAGCATCATTAGCACTGGCTTCTAGAACCACCAGATTACTAATAGATAAAACTGGGGTGGAGTGGTGCAATACAACAATAACTGAATAAAAACAAACTGGAATGCTCAGCAGAAAGTGCTCCGTGCATGCATTGCATGGTTTAATTTCAATTCTGACTGGAGTTTATCTTTAAGACCCCATTCACACCAATGCAGTGCATCATTGCACATGTGTTATACTGTGCATTAACGTGGGTTGCATTTGAATGGGTTGCAGCGCACCCCAATGCAGGGTAGTGTGGTACCTTGCATTGTCATGTGCTGCAATGTATGTCCACTGGTTTAGTGCAGTGGTCTCCAAACTGTGGCCTGAGGGCCAGATGCAGCCCCTTTCTTGCCCTAATCTGGCCCCTGCAGCACTTTTTTTAGTGATACAAGGCACTATTCCTCCCACTGACAACAATGGGCCAATATTCCTGCTACTGACATCAACAATGGGGCACTATTTCTCCTGTTGATGTCAATGATGGGACATTATGGGGTTAATTTACTAAAGGCAAATAGACTGTGCGTAAAGTGCAGTTGCTTCAGAGCTTAGTAAATGAGGTAAAGCTTCACTTCGCAAAGACTAGTCAATCACATACAAGGAAAATAAAATCAGCATTTTTGCCTGCACATGATTGCATGTTGGAAGTCAGCAGGACCCTCCCCCATTTACTAAGCTCTGGAGAAATTGCAGTCTATTTGCCTTTAGTAAATCATCCTCTATTCCTCAAAGAAACAATAGGGCACTATTCCTCCAGCTGACACCAGCAATGGGGCACTATTCCTCCCCCTAGTACCAAGGATGCTTTGTTTACTTATACTGACACCAATGATGGGGCATTTTCCTCCCACTGACAGCAATGATAAGGCACTATTCCTTCCACTGACACCAGCGATGGGGCACTATTCCTCCCCCTAGTACCAAAGATGCTTTGTTTACTTCCATTGACACTAATGAGGGGGCACGCTTCCTTCCACTGACACCAATGATGGGGCACGCTTCCTCCCACTGAGACCAATGATGGGGCACACTTCCTCCCACTGACACCAATGATGGGGCACTATTCCTTCCACTGACACCAGTGATGGGGCACTATTCCTCCCCCTAGTACCAAAGATGCTTTGTTCACTTCCATTGCCACTAATGAGGGGGCACGCTTCCTTCCACTGACATCAATGATGGGGCACGCCTCCTCCCACTGACACCAAAGATGGGGCACGCTTCCTCCCACTGACAGCAATGATGAGGCACTATTCCTTCCACTGACACCAGCGATGGGGCACTATTCCTCCCCCTAGTACCAAAGATGCTTTGTTTACTTCCATTGACACTAATGAGGGGGCACGCTTCCTTCCACTGACACCAATGATGGGACACGCTTCCTCCCACTGAGACCAATGATGGGGCACACTTCCTCCCACTGACACCAATGATGGGGAACTATTCCTTCCACTGACACCAGCGATGGGGCACTATTCCTCCCCCTAGTACCAAAGATGCTTTGTTTACTTCCATTGACACTAATGAGGGGGCACGCTTCCTTCCACTGACACCAATGATGGGGCACGCTTCCTCCCACTGAGACCAATGATGGGGCACACTTCCTCCCACTGACACCAATGATGGGGCACTATTCCTTCCACTGACACCAGGGATGGGGCACTATTCCTCCTAATCTCAAAGATGAATTGCTTACTCCCACCGACGCCAGGACACTTTCTGCTCCCAATGGCCCTAGTCTGGCCCCCCTAAAGTCTGGAGGAAAGTAAACTGGCCCTTTGTTTAGTAATGTTGATGACCCCTGGTTTAGTGGATTAGAGTATCGTTCAAAATGAATAGTACTGCAATCCACTGCACCATGTTAGATACCTCCCAACTTTTTGAGATGGGAATGAGGGACACCTATCAGCAAAAGCATGCAGGCATAGGACACACCCCCTGCCACCCCCCTTAAAGGAGAATTGTACAAAAAATAAAAAAGATTGGTTAAACCCAAAAGTGTTTTTTTCACCACTACTATTCCTTTATATTGGCTTTTGGAATTTACAAATGCAGCAATTTAGAAATCAGATGAAAGGTTTAGCACTGGGAAACACTTTTTGATAGATAAATAGTACATTTTATATACAGCTATATAGATCAGACCAAAATGAGGTACAAATGAGAAGGAATGAGAGACAGAGGGACATTGCTCCAAATCAGGGAAGTCCCTCCAAATCAGTGACAGTTGGGAGCTATGCCGTGTTATATGCATGTTACTGCAGTGCATATGTTTGAAGCTGGCCTAATGGTTGTTTGTGATCTGTACGTATTGGTAGAAAGTCGTTGTTATATAAATAATTATGTTGATATACTTTATAATCAGATTCTAGAATCATCTTGCATTTAGTTACTCCCCACACAGAAACCCATACTTGCTCCATTGTACTGTAAAATAAACATGAAACACTAAGGCCTAATGTGTGTGCTGCTTAGATGTATTGAGCTAAGCAGTTATTCTTTAGTATGGAAATTCTATTTAGAATAAGTGGCATAATCCATCAGGCCATGGTACAACCCTGTCTCAGTTGTGCAGAGGTTAATCCTCCGATGTGGCACACTCACTGCTAGCGGTACAAGAGCAGACTCTGGTTGGAGACACAGAGAGAGGGGAACTGTATGAGGCAGCAGATTGAAGCTGACAGACCGTGATCCATATTTTTCAGCTAATAAATCTCTGTTATGGAATTCTGTGTCCATCTCCCTTGTCACTTTACACTGGGACACTGAGGCCTAATATCAAAGGAGCCCAGACACCAGCTTTCTGCTTGAAAGGCACCATAAAATGCTGTTGCATTACATTTCTCCGTTACCTTTCCAACTGTTTGACAATAGTTTTCTGTGAAAAATGAATACTGCATTAATTTTGGTTACTGCTAACCTTTACTTTACCGTGCCGTCATACCTAATCAGCTTGCTATCTTTTTATTCTAGTCACATTCTGCCATGTAGGATATGCAAGGATGCTTCTATCTGAGAGCAAATTAAACTAAAAATTTGAGTATTTTTAGCCTAAGCCTAAACTGCCCAACCTTTTTTTTACAATTTTTTTAAAGGACGTGTATAGTTTTTTTAAGTATGTGTACAAATATATACTATATATTGTATATATATTTGTATTTGACGATTAAAAGCCAATTCTGTGCTAATTTCAGCAACAGCTTAATGCAGTGTTGCCTATTGTCAGTATTTTTACTGGCAGCCATTAAAAAATGGGCACTTTTCTCCTGCCAGTAAATGCCAGTAACAGGAAAAGGTTGGCAGTAAAAAAATATGGCTGCCACGCTCGGCTCGGAACTGTTAATGTGCATTAACAGTTCCGGTCCGTAGTCACCCATCTGAGTGAGTGCCTGCTACAGTGTGTTTGGGCGCTGCCAGCAGGGGGGCAGGTCTGGCGGAGGCGGTGCCTGAACGTGTTGTGTCATGGTGCAAGGGAGCCAAGTGGAGTATCTGGACCCTTGTGTACGGGTCTGCGGGATTGGAGCAAGGCAAGCCGGGAGCGGGACTGTCAGTGCTGTATGGACTGGAGTGGACTGAAGGGACCACCTGGAGTGGAGAGAGACTGTCACTGTGACTCAGGAGGGGACGTGGCGGGTCAGTGATCTGTGCTGATGCACACTGCTGTCAGTGACGGGAAATGTTGGATGTGAGCGGAAAGTCCGACCGTGTGTATGCTCCATCAAACATTTGTTGGCGGACTTTCCACCAACACATGTTTGCTAGCAGGTTCTCAAATTTTCCACTAACAAAATTTTGTTGTCGAACTTTCCGATCGTGTGTACACAAGCCCGTCGCACAAAATTCCACGCATGCTCAGAAGCAGAAGCTGCCGGTCTTGTAAACTAGCGTTCGTAAAGGAGAATTAACATTTGTGACGTGGCAAATTAGGAAATCTCCAAATGCAGCGCACAATTCTCTTCTTCTTTAATGAGATAATAATGAAGCTGCTTTGCTGGTGATACTGATGGAGTTATTGCAAACACATTTTCAAAGGCTTTTTTTTTTCAAGTGATATCAAGGAATAATAATAATAATGCAAAATAAAAAATGCAAAAAGAAAAGCGCGAATCAACACTCACCAAACTTCTACTAACACGAAATTAGCAGATGGAGCCCAAAGGGTGGCGCTAAAGAGCTGAAAAAACACGTAGTATGTTTAGTACGTCACTACGCTCGGAATTGTTGGCCAAACATTTGTGTGACCGTGTGTATGCAAGACAAGTTGGAGCCAACAACCTTCAAACAAAATTCCACGGTTTTGTTGTTGGAAAGTCCGATCCTGTGTACAGGGCATAAGAGGAAATTTCATATGTGTGTGCCTGTCCAATCTAATTTCTTGCCCTCCTGAGTCCTGTCTCTGACCTACTTACTTACTATATCAAAAATAATATAAGAAATGTATTTAAAATCTACCTTAAATCACATTGCTAATTGCATATTGTAATTGTTTGTAGCCTAAATACTGAAATTTGCACTTCAAACTGTAATTTTGTAACTTCTGGAAATGCCAGTAAAAACACTTGGCTGTGCAAGTAAATTTTGGGTGTCGCATCAGTAAATTTCAAACTGGTAGGTTGGCAACACTGGCTCAACGTGAGAGTTAGGCAAAGGTGAGTATGGGATAGGCCTTAAAACGAATCCTTCCTAGCTGGTCATAATGTATCTATATGACTATGATAGGTACATTAGACTGCAAGCTCCTCTAGAGCCTAGACTAATTCAGTGGTTTTATGTACACTGTAAGCCAATACAGTATTTTTTGGCATCATATAAATGAATAAAATACATAAATATATTTACTTTAAGATAGATTGCAAATCATTTGGAATATTGAAACACTTGTGTTGGTTCCACGACAAGGTAGAAAATTTGCTGTAAAAATATAAATCCCCCTATGCAGTGAAATGCATTAATATCATTTGCCTTCCTTTCTCACACCATGCATTATAAACGTAGCATGTAATTATTTTCCAATAGCTCCAAAAAACACTATTCCTCATAGACTCCAATGGCTTTAAAAATTACAATCAATTTTGGCATAAAATATAATAAAAAAACAAGGCACTGTTTCAAAACACCTTTTCACTTTTAGTTTTGCTCATTTAAAAAAGTTAAACTTTTTTATTTGAACATTTTCCAAGTTGAAAAGACATTTAAATTAATCCTGGTGGTATTGGAAGAACCTTTGCTGTGACCCTTCAAACATTTACTTGCAGAAATATTTTTCAATTGGAAGACAAGTTGTCTCTGCGGATATATAAAGAGACTACGGAGACCCATTTGTGCGGAGATAATCAACGCTGTTGTTTTTCAGGAGAAAAATTAGCCCTTATTGCAATATTTTATTATTACGGCACATTCTACATCACATTCAATAAGTAGGTTCTGGGTTAATTATGTTTTCATAAATGCCAGAACATATATTGCAAGCTGTGCATGTTTTGTATTTTACATAGTGGAGGAAGGGTTTAAAAGATATCTGAGTGGAGTATGAATATCTGGGCGTTACATAAAGCAAAAGCTGTTAAATGAAATTATGTTTTGCCTCATATAAAAAGTGGATTTAAGAAAAATAGCAGGTGTTGACCATAAAACCAATCAGGTGTTTTGCTCAATCTTCTCAACTGCAGCAGGGAAATTAGAACTGACATTTAATTGGCTATAATCGGCAACACTATTTTTTTTTTAGTTTATTTGATTTTGAGATATTTAGTATAATTTATTTTCATTATTTATTACAGATATTTATATAGCGCTGTCAATTTACACAGCGCTTTACACATACACTATATTACCAAAAGTATTGGGACATCTGCCTGTACATGCACATTAACTTTAATGGCATCCCCTTCTTAGTCTATAGGGTTCAATATTGAGTTGGTCCACCTTTTGCAACTATAACAGCTTCAACTCTTCTGGGAAGGCTGACCACAAGGTTTAGGAGTATGTCTATGGGAATGTTTGACCATTCTTCCAGAAGCGCATTTGTGAGGTCAGGCACTGAGGTGGACAAGAAGGCCCCAAAACCCCTCTACCCCAAACTCGCTCACCTATGTCTTTATGAACCTTGCTTTGTGCACTGGTGCGCAGTCATGTTGGAACAGAAAGGGGCCATCCCCAAACTGTTCCCAGAAAGTTGGGAGCATGAAATTGTCCAAAACTGTCTTGGTGTGCTGACGCCTTAAGAGTTCCCTTCACTGGAACTAAGGGGCCAAGTCCAACCCCTGGAAAACAACTCAACACCATAATCCCCCCTCCACCGAATAATTTGGACCAGTGCACAAAGCAAGGTCCATAAAGACATGGATGAGCGAGTTTGGGGTCGAGGGACTTGTCTGGCCTGCACAGAATTCTGACCTCAACCCGAATGGTCAAACATATCCCATTGACACACTCCTAAACCTTGTGGACAGCCTTCCCAGAAGAGCTGAAACTGTAATAGCTGCAAAGGGTGGGCCAACCAATATGGAACACTATGGATTAAGACTGGAACGTCGTCAAAGTTCACGTGCGTGTAAAGGCAGGCGTCACAATACTTTTGGCAATATAGTGTATATTGTACATTCACATCAGTCCCTGCCCTCAAGGAGCTTACAATCTAATCCTAACTCACATTCATACATACACACATAGGGCCAATTTAGGCAGGAGAAAATTAACCTACCAGCATGTCTTTGAAGTGTGAAAGGAAACCGCATATAATTGGATATGTCAAATTATTATGCAAAAAGGCAATTTTACTACAATGAATCAGGGTTATTTCTGGATTATAGGGTATCAGAGCTCTGGAAAGACCAGAACATGGACCAAAAGCCACCCTAGATGCATATTATCATTTTGCATGTGAGATGATGACAAACAAAAAAATAAATCAATCCAAATGGCGAGTTCTCTGGGCAACCTCTGATGCACTCAGCAGTTTGTGCACATGTTTCTGCAATTTACAAAACATTTATGGGCAATTTACAATGATGCACTGTGGTAGCATGCAGTAAAACAGGCGTTGTGCATTGTGGTGCCATCCATTTCATATGCTCCTGCTACACACCTTGCCAGCGCATCCATCCCCAAGACACACATGCCTTTCAGCACGCCATTACAAATAGATGTGACCCATCTGGGCATTGTGGGTCATTAACAAAAAGGGGTCAGGTGCATTTTTTTGTGCTTTAAAGAGAAACTCATCGCCCTCTCACCTTATCCGCTGGGTTGAGCTGAAAGAACATACTCACCAACTTAGCAATTTCAGTGCTGTCCTGCTGTGATCCGTCAAATTGCTGCACACCGGGACCTGCACCACCACCTTCTTTACTGACATTAATACCAAAATGGTGCCACTGATCCAAATTAGAGATAATCTAGCACCACTATAGCACAAAGAATGATTAGCTGAACTGGCAGCCATCAGCCATAAACATAAAAGGACGTTAATGATGCTCTCACCTTTACGAAAATACAAATGTGTATTATAAAAAATGTAATTGTTTATTTTATTTTTAACAAGGCAACTCAGCATTGGACGGGTTGATTATGTTTAAAAACAGTACATACAAAAACGTTAAAAAAACGCATCTCAAAAGCATGAACACAACCCCTTATGCATTTCACCCCATCCACAGTATGTCTGTGTACAAACATAAGGTACATACCGCTTCTCCAAAGAGGGCTGTACAGATACTGCCCACCGAATGTATACCAGTCCCCTTTATCAGGTAACATAGAGAGCAGAAAATGCAGTTGTAGAGTGTGGAGGGTCTACAGTTTCTTGACGCGTTTTGCAGGTATGCTTCCTCAGGAAAGAGGGTGTTCTAGATAGTGAAAGATAGAAAAGAAAAACCATAACCAAAATGTGAACAACACTTGACAAGATAATATACCATATATTACAAATGGCGACATTGGCAAGCTGGGGCATCCACCAAATGATATATTATACATAAACTAATAATTACTCAACAGTATAAAAAAAATAAAAAATTTCCATGTAGGGTTAACCACCTATATATCTAACAATACTCAATAAAACAATATATTTTACCAGAAGGTTCCCGAAAAAAAAGGATCCTAGTGAGGTGCGGGTGACTGACGTCGCCAGGGAGCAAGTTTTGGGTATGGATATACAACTTTAAAATGTTACTAAACCCACAACAGTTAAACCAATCTGTATATGCAGTAAAGCATGCTTGTTATACTCACTGTGGGACCTAAGGGGTTAATCATCTGCATTGTATAAAAGGGCTCTTTGATCCTGTTTTCTCTGATCCTCCGCTTTTTTTACTGTCCCCAATCCATCTCCTGATAGTACAGAGCCTAGGGAGCACTCTGCACATGCTCAGTTTGGTGTGTATTGCTAGAGAGGTTTTTTTTTCTTGGGAGGGTGCATGTGATCAGCACAGGGCCAATCAGCACTCTCTAGTTAGGGGTCATGCAGCCTTATAGGACAGTCAGAGGAGAGAAAAAAATCCCTCCTACAGGCTGTAACCAGTGCTTGGCCAGACACTGATAGAAGTCACAAGACTGCTATATACTGATGATGAGAAAAGGTATTTAACAGTTTATATTTACTAAAATAATTGCATTTCCATGTTCTGTGTAGTGTGGGAGATCAGGTATAGTGAATGCAGGGTCCTGGGTTTAGTAACACTTTAAATAGTTGATACATTCACTTCCTTGTTTAGCAATATCATCATATCATTTATTAATATTATTATTTATAAAAATAATACATGCACAGTGATCGGATTCAGTTATATGTGACAGGCAGCCCTGGTAATAGACAACAATACAGTTTTATATGTTTTCTTTGAAGCTGAGTGTGGCTGGAATAAGGAAAGGCAAACTGCAGTTTTGATTGATGTGTTGGTTGTATGAACACAATACTACAAACAAACTGCTGTATAAATCATTGACTGATTAAAGATGTCGCCAGTGCTTCTCACTGCTGGTTCTGATCATCGTTGTTCCTCCCACCTAAGAACAAATGGATAGTTTTGATTCTATGGACATGGTAACAGATTAAAGGATGATGCTGACAGGGCCCACCTTGATATATAAACTCCTCCATATTATGTTCTGTCAGGTCTGGGGTGTTCTCAGGGGATCATTCAGCATAGTTTGACACAAGTTGGGAAAGCACACTTTTGACATCTATAACGTATTGTTCCACCTAGGCCTGTCATTAATGGAACATTTCATATATTGTTGCAGGAATAAGGCTGAATGATTAAAATGTAGACTGAAAAGTGTAAAATGGAAGCTGTCACTTTCCCTGTCCAGAAAAGCCTTTTCTATTCCTGGTCAGAGTTCACCTCAATTATTTGAGTCAATGTTTACAAGCATAATCAAAGCCAAAACGTGTTTCTATTGTTTTGCATAGAGTAAGTGTAGCGCATCCCCCATAGGAGCCTCTGGTGAATAGGGATACCCCCACCTCGCACAGCCAGGCACACCGAATTTCCACAGGCTCGCTTGAGACAGGAAACAGTCCAGCAACTTTGTTTGGTTTTCTTATTTAGGGGTTAATAAGCTTGGATGGGGATATGTGTATTATGGGATGCCCACTTGACTGGAGCAAAGTCTCTTTAGGGACACTCTAACTATATACACTCTCTGTATACACTCCTCTTCCTCCAGCACATCACTTTCTTGCAGAACAACTCAGACCCAGCTGGAACACTGTTTAGTAAATCTGGCAAGGCACTCAGCCAGATTAGGCAACAACCCTTTACAAGCAGGGACCACAGGTCCCTTTGGTGTGTAGACAAAAATGTCCAGTGTTCAGCTACATTACTGAGGCTACTGATCCCATCATCACCTCTTCAGGCACTTCCAGCCTGCCTGGCTGCAGCTGCCCCTTTTACTAGCCCTCCTGGCTACTTCCCACACTCACCAGCCACCTGGCTGTCTTTTCCCTGGAGATCTCCCGGACATGGTAGCTGGCTCCTGCTGTCCTAACTCTTGCTCCCGTGCCTCTGGAGAGGATTTCTCCTTGTGTTGATGTTGTAGATGATCCCTCCGGCACCCGAGCCCCAGGCCCAAGGTCACTCTCCCCCCCAGACTAGGGAGCTACCCTCAGGGGCCTCCAACAGCCTATTCAGCGCTCCATCTCCAGCTTCCCCCCAAACTCTACACCCCCTTGCTGGCATGACCCTGAGTATTTAAGAGGGGCCTACCCCCTGCTGGCCCATTTGCTGGAGATGGAAAAAA
Source organism: Lithobates clamitans (assembly GCA_037952925.1). Classification (NCBI taxonomy): domain Eukaryota; kingdom Metazoa; phylum Chordata; class Amphibia; order Anura; family Ranidae; genus Lithobates; species Lithobates clamitans. Next base: position 6,245,557 of record JBBGZY010000014.1, read on the forward strand.
GCTGGCCCACTTGCTTGAATGGGCCCTCCTCAATACTCCAGGTAGCTCCTCCTAACCTCCCTCCTATTCTTCTGGAAACTTCTCCAAGGTTCCAGCAAGTAGGGGCAGGTACAAGAGATGCTGCCTGGTGAGTCATTCAGCCTCTGTGAGTCACTCACCCTGACCCAAGTTAAACACACCTAACAATTTACCTACACTACAGAAAAATTTACATTTCTAGCACACTAGAGGATTCTACATAAAAAAGGTTTAAAATGCTTGTTAAGGTTTTTTAGAAGTCTGAGTCTCATTGAGAAGATTCTTCTTTATTTCTTGTCCCATAGACACAACAGGCAGTAGCTGAAATATCTCAAAAGTGAGGGAAATCCTCTCTTACACAGCTGTCACCACAAGTGCCCCATTGGAATTTTTTCTACTCCTTTTCTGGTGACAACTCAAAAATGTAAATTTTTCTTTACTTTTGGTCCCAGTGACAATGGATACCAGGACAGCTATAGAAGGTGTTCCTGACTGGGGTGCTATAGGCAATAAAAACCTTCCTACCTGCATCTTATGTTTTTCACCTGCACAAGGTGTGCATTGAGGGTGTCATTTGTTACCTTGTATAAACAGCCTATAGTAGAGTACATCTTCACATTCCTCTGTCAGAAGTTTCTGTTTGTGATCAAACATAAGGCATCTGGCATGGCATCGCGCAGGGTAATCTATATCCTATCTGCTGTGTGAGGACCGAACCTTTCAAGCAACTACACATCCCACAATCTCTGGGTCTCTCAGCCTAGTGCTCTGCCGGTGAGAACTAAACGGTAATAAACGTTGTGTGCAGCTGCACCAGATTTTGCACTCTCCAATTTTAGTAAATCAACCCCTGTGACCTGGAACAAGAAGCTGACTTGTCCCTTTAGCAAACAGGGACAGGCTAATTGCAGCAATACATGAGCAAAAGGGAATCAATCAGCCACAATATCATAACCTGCAGCTGCATTATGTGAGCCCATCAATACAAGGTAAGGCAAGCAAATGAAACAGGGAATATAGCTACTTTAATACCTAGTAAAACAATGAAAACATTTGAAAGGGTACAATTCTTTAAGTAACATGCTAGTCAATAAAGGACTCTTTTAGACAGAGTGCTGAATTGTGGGGATTAGCATGGTTGGGCAGGCATATGCCCAAATTTAAGGAATTACGACCTCCATAGCAATTTAAAAATATATCATACATGGTACAAGAAGGGTCTTCACAGGCAGTGTTGGCTAACTGCAATTTTGTTTTAGTTTTAGATGGTTGGTGAAATGAATACTGAAATTGGAATAACTTCTAACCTAAATATTATCCGAAGGTGATTACGGATTCCCTCTATTTATTCCATATATGTATTAACTTTTATATTCCTATAGTTAGCTAGTCTATTAAAACTGACCACATGTTACTGTTGATATCACAATAATATAAGGTTAGCTATGAAAACAAACACACTGCTTAATAAAACAACATCTTATTTATTTCCCAATAAAATGCTAACATGAAGATACTAAAGGAAGATATTACAAAGCATATAACAATAGAACATATAACACAAGAACATCAAAGATACTTATCGCACGGTCTCCTCACCTGGGCTCAAGATGATAGAGAGCCACGAGGCTCAAAAATGGTAGAGAGAGAGCTCTATCGCAGGCAGCGCTTTTTAGACTTCAATCATACACCAGTCAGACCCAGCCCCATTGCCATCCCATTTAGACTTTTGATGAATCACAGTATTTACAGGGCAGTCCTCCTCAATAAATTATATTACTGTCCATTCTGTTGTATTGGCCTCTAAGGGCAGCATTGCCCATGTATCATGTCTCTGTATCCTGGGTCACTCTTCAAAGCCTGTTGGTCCTTTGATCTTTGTAACCCACCTTCATCAATTATCCCAGCAGCCAAGGCCCTCTTTGAAGCTTGCATACATAGCGTTATAACATCAGACGGTCAGGAGCCAAGCTTTTGTTCAGCCTTGATGGAGGACTGATCTCTTCTTTCAGATATGCTACAAAGCTTGGATGTGCAACTTGCTACATTCCAGACCTGGTATCAACCAGAAAAATAAACTCCAGAAATATGATATTAAACCATGTTACCTTCCAACAGTTAGCATTGAGGAAATTCTACTTAAAGGCCAAAACCAGCCATTTTGTTTGGATATAGTAGAGAAGAGTTAAAATATCTGCCAGGTTTTATTTTCTGCCTGTGACTCTATGGTGGGCATTTTTCTCCACTTTCTGTCCTGTTCCTTTGGTGCCAGGATATGGGGCTGATGGGTGTGGTCCTGAATAGGAGGGCATGCACAAAAAAGAAATAATAACCCTCCCTTCCCCATACTAAGAATGTCTGTGACCGCGCAGGAGAGATTTCCCATCATTTCCTATTGTGACATAAAATGAAGGCAAATTAACTTTCTTTACAACTGTGCTATACTTAAGAATGTGTGTATTTCCAAACTGCAGGGACCTATGTCACATGTGCTTCTCACTACAATAATGAGAACAGTGTCCCAATAAATAGCCAATAAACAGACTGGAGCGTGTATATCAGAAGAGCTGGATACAAATTATTAGTAGTTCCTTTGCTCATGGAGCACAATAACTCTGGTGAAGAAGCTCTCACCAGAAACGAAGTACGCACTAGCAAATGGACCCAGAGTATAAGATCCACATAAAAAGTCTTGAGAGAGCACCAGACCAAAAATGTAAGTCTAAAATCTTTTATTAGCTGTTTTCACAGGGAATCATAGAGCATCCAACATGTTTTGGGGACACTGACATTACCCCGTTATCAGGGCTACAGTGGATACAGGAATATAAAGAAGGAATAGCTGGAACAATCATAACAGTTTACAGAAGCTATCATAACATAAAATAATACAAAAGAAACTCGTATAGCAAAACCAATCACACAAGGTCATAAAGAAATGCAAAATATATCATTGAGAATAATCAAGTTAAAAAAACATTCATCATCCATAATTTAAAAAAAAATCTCAAAATCTGGCATCACATTAACAAGATGGGTTTAATGATTGCTAAACACTGAGGTTATTTATGCAGACAAACAATTTATGCAGCTCTTTATATATGACACAATTCCATCAGACCCTGCCCTCAAGGAGCTTACAATCTAAGGTTCCTATGTTACATGCATACTCGCACATACTAGGGCTAATTTAGACAGGAGCAAATTAACCTACCAGCGCGTCTTTAAACCGGGGGTTGGCAACTTAACGATCGCGATCTACCCGTTGACCGCGCAGGTGACAGGTAGATCGCAATCCGGTCCCCATGTTGCCGATCCTATGTCTTCCCACATGGCTGCAGAGTGCGCAGGTGCACGCTCAACCCCTGCATGGTTAGAGTTCCATCCAGCGAGGCTCCCACCGGCCTCTTCCGCCAGTACTGTGATGTAATTTCCGGTTCGACGGCCGAATAACTTCCGGCCTTTGGGCGGTCCCTTCCCCAGGACTCTGGCAGCTACTTACAGTGGCATCTCCTCCAGGGGACACCTTCCCATAGTGTCACTTTAGCTGAAACCAGGTATTGAGCCACTCCATCCTCCAAGCCAGTGGGATACACTAACTCATCTGCCAAGCTACATGTAAGCTGCAAACTTTTATTCAAACACAAGTGGATTTGCATTTGATTGTTTTATTTAATAAAAGGAGGGCTGGCAGGGATCAGCATCAGAACATGCAGCTCTGCCATAGCAGCTTCCTTGTGCCACTCTGCATAAGGAAAGAACCTTTGTGCCTTCCTGACTCCCCAATACCAGTGGCGTCTCCAGCTTTCATATTTGGGGGGGGGCTAATGGGGGGACAGGGACAAAAGTACAGGGGCAACTGTAAAATGCAATTTTAAATATATATATATATATCCTGGGGGCCTTTACTACGATCCCACAATGGCCGGGGGCACGCATCGCCCCCGGGGGCACGCATCGCGGCGATCGTTGTTGCGGTGTGTCAGTCTGATACCCCGCAACACCGATCTAGGTAAAGAGTCTCTGACGGAGATCACAATGTAAATAGGAAGAGCCGGTGATCGTCTTTTCCTCACTCGCGTCTGACAGACGCGAGTAGAGGAGAGCAGATCGGCTGCTCTCCTGACAGGGGGGGTCTGTGCTGATTGTTTATCAGCACAGCCCCCACTCGGATCCTGCCCAGGACCACCAGGGAAGCCGCCCAGGACCACCAGGGAAGCCATCCACACTGGACCACTAGGTATGCCCCTAGACCCCCAGGGAAATACCACTATGTGCCCAGGCAGCTGCCAATCTGTGCCCAGGCAGCTGCCAATCAGTGCCCACTCCAATGCCTACCACTGCCAGTGCCACCAGGGATGCCTCATATCAGTGCCGCGTATCAGTGCCCATCTTTGCCACGTATCAGTGCCCATCAGTGCCCAGCAGTGCCGCCTATCAGTGCCCATCAGTGCCTAGCAGTGCCGCCTATCAGTTCCACCTATCAGTGCCACCCTATCAGTGCCCATCAAAGCCCAGCAGTGCTGCCTTTCAGTGCCCATCAGTGTCGCCTATCAGTGCCCATCAGTGCTAACCAGTGCCACCCAGTGCCACTCATGAGTGGCCATCAGTGCCGCCTATCAATGCCCATCAGTGCTGCATATCAGTGCCACCCATCAGTGCCGCCTACCAGTGCCCATCAGTGCCGCATATCAGTGCCCATCATCAGTGCCCGTCAGTGCCACCTCATCGGTGCCACCTTATCAGTGCCCATCAGAGAAAACTCACTTATTTACAAAATTTTTTAACAGAAACAAAAGCAAAACTTTTATTTTTTTCAAAATTTTCGGTCTTTTTTTATTTGTTTAGCAAAAGATAAAAACTGCAGAGGTGATCAAATACCACCAAAAGAAATCTCTATTTGTGGGAAAAAAATGATAAAAATTTAGTTTGGGTACAGTGTAGCATGACCGCGCAATTGTCATTCAAACTGCGACAGCACTGAAAGCTGAAAATTGATTTGGGCAGGAAGGTGTCTAAGTGCCCTGTATTGAAGTGGTTAATAAATAAATATAATGTTTCAGGTTTCTGATTGACAACTCAACAGTCCAACATAATTTTAGATAATGGAGGTCTAATAACTATGGGCAACATACTAAAAATAAGGTACTTGCTACTGATTAGATGAAATAAAAAGTCAATAACAAGAAACTTTGTTCTATCCTGCATGCAACAGGGTTGATTTACTACACTTTGCAAAGGAAGAAGGAAATTTGTCCCAGTAAATGCGGTGAAGTTTCCCTTTGCAAAGAATACCCAATCATGTGCAAAGAAAAGAAAAATTTTTGGTTGCACATAATTGGTTGATGAAAGTCAGAAGAGCTTCAACTCAACCACTAAGCTCTGGGCAAATTCCCTTGCAAAGTGCAACTTCCCTTGCAAAGTGAACAGCCTATTTGCCTTTAGTAAATCAACCCGTCTGCCCGCATTGTCATGAAAGAAATGAAGATACTTTGGAAGGTAAATGTAAAATCTGGAGACAAGGTGAATTGTCTACACAGGAACACAGGGCCGGTGCTACCACTAGGCGGACTAGGCAACCGCCTAGGGCGCACTGCCACCTAGGGCGCCTGGCCGCTGGTTATTCTACTCCTGCACTGTCCAAAGAGCTTGCAAGTTGCAAGTATCCACCAGGCAGCCGCTCTGACATGTGTGCAGCACCGCCCCGCCCCGCCCCCCCCCGTGCGGCTCTCCGCTCTCCGATCTGACATCATGTGTCCAGCAACCACCCAGCCTCCCCGCCCCCCCCCCCCAGCAGGGAGCTCTCCGCTCTGATGTGTGTCCAGCAATCCCCCCCTCTCCGCTCTGAGATCATGATGACACATCAGCTACACACTTCTCCGAGTCCCGAGTCCCGCCCCTCCAGTGTGCTCTGTCCAATCGCCTCCAGCATGTCTGCCCCAAGCAGCTTCACGCTTCTCCTGAGTCCCGTCCCTCCTGTGCGCTCCATCTGTGAAGAGGAGGTGGGCGGGAAGATTGAAAACAAGCAGCGAACAGCCACACTGAAAAACTGCTGAATGAACCAGTGAGCCCCTGGGGACCATTCCAAGTGAGTGAGCTCTTTCACTGACCAGAACCTGATCCCTTCTCTCTCTCCCTGAGCCCCCCCTCTCTCTCTCTCTCTCTCTCTCTCTCTCTCTCCCTGACCCCCCCTCTCTCTCTCTCCCTGACCCCCCCTCTCTCTCCCTGACCTCTCTCTCTATCCCTGACCTCTCTCTCCCTGACCTCTCTCTCTCTCTCCCTGACCTCTGTCTCTCTCCATGACCCCCTCTCTCCCCCTGACCCCCCCTCTCTCTGACCCCCCCTCTCTCCCCCTGACCCCCCCTCTCTCTCTCTCCCTGACCCCTCTCTCTCCCTGACCTCTCTCTCTCTCCCTGACCTCTGTCTCTCTCCATGACCCCCCTCTCTCTCTCTCCCTGCCCCCCTCTCTCCCTGACCCCCCTCTCTCCCCCTGACCCCCCTCTCTCTGACCCCCCTCTCTCCCCCTGACCCCCCCTCTCTCCCCCTGACCCCCCCTCTCTCTCTCCCTGACCCCTCTCTCTCCCTGACCTCTCTCTCTCTCTCCCTGACCTCTGTCTCTCTCCATGACCCCCCTCTCTCTCTCTCCCTGCCCCCCTCTCTCCCTGACCCCCCTCTCTCCCCCTGACCCCCCTCTCTCTCTCCCTGACCTCTCTCTCTCCCTGATCCCCTCTCTCTCTCTCCCTGATCCCCTCTCTCTCTCTCCCTGACCCTTCTCTCTCCCTGACCACCCTCTCTCTCTCTCTCTCTCTCTCTCTCTCTCTCTCTCTCTCTCTCTCTCTCTCTCCCTGCCCCCCCCCCTTCTCTCTCTCTCTCTCTCTCTCTCTCTCTCTCTCTCTCTCCCTCCCTGACCCCTCTCTCTCTCTCCCTGACCTCTCTCTCTCTCTCTCTCTCTCTCTCTCTCTCTCCCTGACCCCTCTCTCTCTCCCTCCCTGACCCCTCTCTCTCCCTCTCTGACCCTTCTCTCTCCCTGACCCCCCCTCTCTCTTTCTCTCTCTCCCTGACCTCTCTCTCTCCCTCTCTCTCTCCCTGACCCCCTCGCTCTCTCTTTTTCTCTCTCTGCCCCCCCTCTCTCTCTCTCTCTCCCTGACCCCCTCTCTCTCTCCCTGACCTCTCTCTCCCTGCCCCCTCTCTCTCCCTGACCTCTCTCTCCCTGACCTCTCTCTCTCCCTGACTTCTGTCTCTATCCCTGACCCCCCTCTCTCTCTCCCTGCCCCCCCTCTCTCCCTGCCCCCCTCTCTCCCTGACCTCTCTCTCTCCCTGACCTCTCTCTCTCCCTGACTTCTGTCTCTATCCCTGCCCCCCCTCTCTCCCTGACCCCTCTCCCTGTCCCCCCTCTCTCCCCCTGACCCCCCTCTCTCTCACCCTGACCTCTCTCTCTCCCTGACCCCCCTCTCTCCCCCTGACCCCCCTCTCTCTCTCTCCCTGACCTCTCTCTCTCTCTCTCCCTGACCTCTCTCTCTCCCTGACCCCCTCTCTCTCTCTTCTCTCTCTCTCTCTCTCTCTCTCTCTCTCTCTCTCTCTCTCTCTCTCCCTGACCCTTCTCTCTCCCTGACCCCCTCTCTCTTTTTTTCTCTCTCTCTCTCTCTCCCTGACCTCTCTCTCTCCCTCTCTTTTTCTCTCTCTGCCCCCCCTCTCTCTCTCTCCTTGCCAGCTACTGGAAGTAGCTTTACTCCAGTCGGTTTATCTCCTGTTTTAACTCCTTCCTTCCCATCATCTGCCTATACATTTATGTATAACAGAATTACTTGATTAACTTTATCCACTTAAGGTGGTATTAAAGCAAAGCAAAATATTATACTGCAGCTTACCAATTCTTAGATGGGTGGCTGCATTAGTTTTGTGTTTTGTTTATAGGTTCTCTCTTTTATATTCACAAGGTGATCCTGCTCGTAAGTCTGTTGTTTTTCGAAAGAACGAGCTGTCTTGCAGATGTATCAGTTAGAGGGTTGAATCAAACCATTTAACACTGGCAAAGGGGGTGGAGTCAGGGACGGAGCCAGAGGGGGCGGCAAAATGAGGTTTCGCCTAGGGTGTCAAAAATCCTTGCACCGGCCCTGCAGGAACAGGTGAAAGGGGTGGAGCATTAGGCTTTTCCACTATTCCTCCATGTTGCTACCCACAGGATTCTGAATTAGTAAAAAGTGGAAAGTCTCTTGTAGAAGGAAAAATACTGCCTACTGCTCGCCTCTTCAGTCACCCCTGGCTCCAGCTACAAGACAGTAGCAGCTTGTATAAAACATATATTGTGAAAACCATTAAAGCCGTTTATTTCATTCATGTGATATAAAGCTATTTTTCTTTAAATAAATCTATCACTAGATACTTGTGTAGAGATTCAGGGATGACAGGTTTATCTGTTGTACTGTAAAAGCCAACTGGCATAAACTGATGTATACGAAGGACACGTACAAGAACAACAGCCTCTGGTACTGCATCTTGCTAATGTCACTTACATTGATCATTCTACAATGGGCTGCACAGAAAGATTCATTTTAATGTTTCCAAAATAAACACACTAACCTGACTTCATTTTTAATATGTTAAGTCTCTGGCGCAGCTATTAGTCAAATACACGCCATCAATCTGTATGTCTTTCATAATTTCAGGACTTCATGTTATATGTAATCTTCTTTGATATAGAGCAGTGGCCTCCAAACTGTGGCCCTTTGCTTGCTTTTATCCAGTCTTATGGGTACCATTCCTCCCACTGACACCAACCATGAGGTTCCATTCCTTCCACTAACAATGGGACATAATTTCTCCCAGTGACATCAATGATGGGACACTATTCCTAACACTGATACCAACAATGGGGCGCTATTCCTAGCATTGAAACCAATGACGAGGTGCTATTACTCCCACTGACACCAATGATGGGGCACTATTCCTCCACTGACAGCAACAATGGGGCACTATTGCTTCCCCTAATAACAACAATGGGGCACTACTGCTCCTCCTACTGATCACAGTATGTAATAATTTTACTCACACTGATCACTTAGCCTGAAATATTGGTTACTCCTACTGACAGCCTTTTTTTTTTAGAAAGTTTGGAGTCCCCTGATATAGAGGGTGAACGGTTCTTTAGGATAGTCATGACATAAAAACATTACTAACATATTACGCTCACCCTCTGACTCTATTCTACACTCTTTAACTCTCTTTCTTCTGTCATCTTCCCCAACTCTCTAAAACATACGCTAGTCACCCCAACCTTAAAAAGCCCTAACTGGACCCTTCCAATCTTCACAACCCAAGCCCCATCTCCTTCTCCTCCAAAACTCCTTGAACAACTGGTATACAACCAACTGAACGACCATCTGGCTAAGAACAAACTTCTCAATCCCCTTTAGTTACACTCAAAACTCCACAGAAACTGCTCTCCTTAAACTCACAAACGACCTATTAATGGCTAAAACCAACATACACTATTCTGTATCACTCCTTCTGAACCTCTCTGCTGAATTTGACACAGAGGACCACCCCTCCTCCTCAAAAAACTCCACTCCCTTGGTCTCCGTGACTGTACTCATCACTGTTTCTCATCCTACCTATCCCATGGCACCTTCAGTGTCACTTACAACTCTACTTCCTCCTCTCCTCTGTCTTTCTCGGTCAGGTCCCCCAAGGTTCTGTTCTTAATCCTCTCCTTTTCTCAATCTACACCTCCTTCCTGGGTCAGTTGATTGCCTCCCATGGCTTTCAACTCTACGCTGATGACAACCAAATCTATCTCTCCACCCCTCAACTCACTCCATCAGTCTCCTCTCGCATCACCAGATTACTAACAGACATATCAGCCTGGATGTCACATCACTTCCCCAAACTCAACCTATTCAAAACCAAGTTCATGATATTTCCTCCCCCACGTGCCTCTTCCTCTGATTTGTCTGTCAAACTCATGGGCTCAGCTATCAACCCGTCCCCCCATGCCAAGGTCCTAGGTGAAATCCTGGACTCTAAACTATCCTTTTGGCCCCATATCCAGCCGCTGTCCAAAGCTTGTCGCCTCAACGTCCGCAACATCACCAAGATATGCCCCTTCCTAACCAATGACACCACAAAGCTTCTAATCTACTCCCTGGTTATTTCTCGTCTCGACTACTGCTACTCTTTCTGCATTGGCTTACCTTTAAATAGGCTACCCTCCCTTCATTCCATCATGAAAGTTGCTGCCAGGCTCATCCACCTTACAAATCACTCGGCGTCTGCTACCCCTCTTTGCCAATTCCTCCATTGGAAGCCACTCATCCAACAAATTAAATCCAAGACACGAACCATAATTTACATAGCCCCCGGCTACATCACTAACTGGGTCTCAAAATACCAACCAAAAATACCAACCAAATCGTTCTCTTTGTTTCTCCCAAGACCACCTGCTCTCTAGCCCCCTTTTCACCTCACCCCACGCGCCCCTCCAGGACTTCTCCCGAGCCTCTCCCATCCTCTGGAGTGCTTTACCCCAATCTGCCCGACTATCTCCGATTTTCAGACGATCTCTGAAAATTCATCTCTTCAGAAAAGCCTATCTGGTCCCACCTAACAACTGTACATTTATTTTCTCCATCAGCACATTCCCCACATTTTTTACCTCTTGTCCCAAAGCCAAAACAGAAAGTGTGAGGAAATTCCTCTAAAATTAGGGTAGTCATCAGGGTCACTAGAACTATAGTTCTTATTAAAAACTCCCCCTCTATTCCTGGTCTGGTGATCACTCAAAATGTTGGATTTTCTTTCACATTCACTCTTGATAACAATCACTGAGACAAATAGCAAAGGCAACAAAACCTGGCAACTGTTCTAATCCTTCTCCACTCTATCCAAAACTAGAGAAATACATTTTGCCTTTAGTTACGCACATATGGGTTACGTAGGCAGTAGGTTACAGCTGAAGTTTAATCTGCTTATATTTTGCCTTCCTTGGTTCCACTTTTCCTCCCGTCATCATCATGCTAATGAAATTATTTATTAAAATGTTTTGATTTTAATGAACATATTTTAGACCCTGTGACACCATCACTGGGTTTCTGTACTTCTTTATGCAATGCAGCCAGATGATGGCTGTTGGCAGGGGCTGACAGGGTGCTGTACATATCTTCCTGCTTTGGTGATGGCCACATGTGATGCTGAGCTTCCATGATTGAAAGAACTGAAATCTAATAAATGAAAGGGGCTGGCCAGTGACAGTAAGGCTGGAGAGACATGAGGCAAGCTTTATCTGACTTGCTGCAGCTTCTAATGCACACTGTAAGAAGCTCTCAGTTTGCAGTGAGATGAGAGTAAGCTATTTCAGTACAGGAGAGAAACCTGTACATATACGTCGGCAGAATGGCACGGCTGGGCAAATGGGTGTACCTGTACGTCCCTTTGAATTTGCCGCCGTGTGGTCGCGTACCTGCCGCCGCGTGTGACCCTGGCGCAAGCTCCGTGAGTAGGATCGCGGGTCCCGCGGACTCGATGTCCGCGGGTATACCCGCGATCGTCTCACGGAGAGGGAGAACGGGGAGATGCTAATGTAAACAAGCATTTCCCTGTTCTGCCTAGTGACATTGTCACTGATCATAGCTCCCTGTGATAGGGAGCTATGATCAGTGACGTGTCACTCGTAGCCACGCCCCTTAACAGTTAGAATCACTCCCTACGACACACACTTAACCCCTTCCTAGCCAGCTAGTGGTTAACCCCTTCACTGCCAGTGTCATTTTTACAGTAATCAGTGCAATTTTATAACACTTATCGCTGTAAAAATGACAATGGTCCTAAAAATGTGTCAAAATTGTCCAATGTGTCCGCCATAATGTCGCAGTCATGATAAAAATCACAGATCGCCAACATTACTAGTAAAAAAAAATTATTAATAAAAATGCCATAAAACTAACCCCTATTTTGTAGATACTATAATTTTTGCGCAAACCAATCAATGAACGCTTATTGAGATTTTTTTTTACCAAAAATATGTAGAAGAATATATATCGGCCTAAACTGAGGAAAAAAATAGTTTTTTTACATATTTTTGGGGGATATTTATTATAGCAAAAAGTAAAAAATAATGCATTTTTTTCAAAATTGTCACTCTATTTTTGTTTATAGCGCAAAAAATAAAAACCGCAGAGGTGATCAAATGCCACCAAAAGAAAGCTCTATTTGGGGGAAAAAAGGACATCAATTTTGTTTGGAAGCCACGTCGCACGACCGCGCAATTGTCAGTTAAAGTGACGCAGTGCCGAATCGCAAAAAGTGCTCTGATTTTTGGCCAGCCAAATGGTCCAGGGCTTAAGTGGTCAATAAAAATCTTCCTTTATTTGGTTTTGTAATGGAAATAGTAACAGTGTTTAGAAGTGTGGGCCCCCTAATATTTTCCTTTTTCGGGGTTCTCATACACTTATGCCCCGTACACACGGTCGGACATTGATCGGACATTCCAACAACAAAATCCTAGGATTTTTTCCGATGGGTGTTGGCTCAAACTTGTCTTGCATACACACGGTCACACAAAGTTGTCGGAAAATCCGATCATTCTGAACGCGGTGATGTAAAACACGTACGTTGGGACTATAAACAGGGCAGTGGCCAATAGCTTTCATCTCTTTATTTATTCTGAGCATGCGTGGCACTTTGTGCGCCGGATTTGTGTACACACGATCGGAAATTCTGACAACGGATTTTGTTGTCGGAAAATTTTATAGCCTGCTCTCAAACTTTGTGTGTCGGAAAATCCGATGGAAAATGTGTGATGGAGCCTACACACGGTCGGAATTTCCGACAACAAGGTCTTTTCACACATTTTCTGTCGGAAAATCCGACCGTGTGTACGGGGCATAAGACTTTAGAAACCGATGTTAATTCCTAGAAGTAACATCCCTGCGCAGCAGAATCCTGTGTGCAATGTATAATACTCCCATACTTCACAATAACTAATCTTGTTCTGCTGCGGGTGATTTATGAAGCAGCCCGGTCTTTATCTCTTTCACTGTATGCCTCTGATGAATCAAAGATAAGACGGATACAGCGTAATCCCGCAAAACATAAGGCAGGCTTTTTAACATTATTTAATACTGACATTATGTAAACACATAAAAATGCATTAACTGTGTTGTGTGGAATATCAATTATTTGTTTAGCGCTGACATTAATGTGTCTTTGCTTAATCTTTTAAAGCCCAAAGATCACAATATTGAAAAAAAACCTAAAATGTTATTTCATTTATCTTCTAGTTATTAGCACACTCCTGAACATCATTGAAACCAGAACTGGGACATAATGGCCTAATCAAAGATATTTCCACTAAGCTCCACCTCTTCAAGGACCATTATTGAAGACCCTTATGCCTTGTTTCCACTGAGCGGATCGGTTCGGGTCGGTACAGTTTGAATGGCCTAGAATGGTCCGGTCTATTCTGATGAGCTTTTCTACTGCAAGTGGGACCACCAGGGGCCATACAGGGTTTAGAAAAAATGCCTCAGCATAGCACAGCAGAGGGTTTTCTGTCAGCCAATCAGTGGAATGTATCGTAGCTCCGCCCTAACCGAACCGTTCCATTTTCTATGGCCCCACATCTGAAGCAGGACCCTGAATGGAACGGTTCGGTTTGGTTGTATGGGCCACTTTCATAATGGAAACACCCAAAATAGCGTACCGTACCGAACCGAACCGATCCGCTCAGTGGAAATGAGGGATTACAGACCCTTACAGTGATACTAAAGTCCATGGGGTTGATTTACTAAAGGCAAATAGACTGTGCACTTTGCAGTTGCATTCTACAAGTGCTATTGCTCCAGAGCTTAGTAAATGAGGTAAACCTTCACTTTGCAAAGAGTACCCAATCACATGCAAGGAAAATAAAAAAAACAGCATTATTGTTTGCATATGATTGGATGATGAAAGTCAGCAGAGCTTCTGCTCACTTACTAAGCTCTGGAGCAACTGCTCTTGCAGTGCGCAACTGAACTTTTCAAAGTGCACAGTCTATTTGCCTTTAGTAAATAAACCTTTTTTTTTTTTTTTTTTATCCAACAAGATTTTTATTGAATTTGCAGAAGAAATATTACAAAGAAGTTTTGTCAGATCATAGATTACATCTGCATATTACATATTCCAGTTTCATCAATAACACATTATCCCAGTTATAGCCAATCTAATTTTGTACCTCACCCAACATTGATTCCTAGTAACCTGTCTGCCACCAGATTCAATGGAGCCAATCCCGGTACATCTAACCAACGTGTCCATAGTTTTTCAAATTTTTGCACACTTCCTCTATGTTGATATATCAACTTTTCCAGTCTCAAAGTCACGTTAATGTTATCAGTCCATTCTTTAATAGTCGGGGGTCTCTCAGACTTCCAATGAGTCATAATTAGTTTTATAGCTTGAAAGAGTACTCTATGAATGGCTTCTCGGCTGTATCCTTCCCACTCATACTCCTCCAGAGCCCCCAAGAGACACGCTCTCGGGTCATGTGGAAGAGGTACCTTAAAGACCGTGTTAACGTTCTGCACCACTCCCGCCCAATATGTGTGTAGTTTAGGACACCCCCATAGCATATGTATAAGGTCTCCATGGTCTCGTTTGCATCTTGTGCAAGTAGGTTCAGCCTGCAAATTCATTAAGTGAAGCCTGTGAGGAGTATAGTACGTTCTCAATAATACCGTATATACTCGAGTATAAGTCGTTCCGAGTATAAGTCGAGGCCCTAATTTACCACAAAAAAAATGGGAAAAACTTATTGACCCGAGTATAAGACGAGGGTGAGAAATGCACAGCTACTGTAAGTGGAAAAGAGGGTCAACAATGCCCATTTGCATGCCTCACTGTGCCCATTTGCAGCCATAGGTCCCCTGAACTTCAAACTCGGTAGTTAAGGGTTCCTAGATGCCCCCTAGCTGCAGCCAAAATTTGGGGTCTCTGAACCCAAAGGGTCCCGAAATGACATTGCTGCAGATAGACACCATTGACCAAATTTGGGGCCCCGTATCTCGGGGCCACTTGGTGCTAAGAATCCCAAATTTGGTGTGCAAACCCAGTGGACCTAGCACCATAACATTTCCAAAGCTGGGGTTTCTAGCACTAAGTGGCCACGAGATACAGGGCCCCAAAAATCAGTTCAGAAAATGTAAAGCACTTTTCTGCAGCAGAGAATGACATTTTCCGAACCGATTTTGGGGCCCCGTATCTCAGGGCCACTTAGTGCTAGGAACTTCAGCTTTGGATATGTTGTGGAAGGTCCACTGGGTTTGCATACCAAATTTGGGGTTTCTAGCACTAAGTGGCCCTGAGATACGGGGCCCCAAAGTCGGTTCAGAAAATGAAATTTTTTGCTGCAGAAAAGTGCTTGACTCGAGTATAAGTCGAGGGGGGCACTTTCAGCACAAAAAAATGTGCTGAAAAATTCGACTTATACTCGAGTATATACGGTATATATAATTGAGTACGTTTTTGGGACACATTAAGTGAACAAAGCTTCACCACCTGAAAAATCTCTTCCCACTGATCCCCGTCCAGCCTTCCCACCTCTGCCTCCCAGTAAATAAACCTTTAAATGTTTTTTTTCCTTTATTGCATTATCTGCATTAAGTTAAAAACACCTTTCCTACCTTCCTCTGTTCCTAAACAATTACCTGGTTCCATGTCATTACCCCTGCCCTGTCTCCAGCTCCAGAACTGCTCCCTTTGTTTCCTGCATTCACATGAGACACAGAGGGCAGCGGAGACCTAGGTGCCTGCTTTCATCAGTCAAACTTCTGTGTTAGCCCTTAGTATCACTTTAAAATTTAAATCAACAGTTTAATTTGGTTTTTAGTATCACTTTAAGTCAGCAGTTACAGATTTAAGGTGAGTATTGCAGCTTGAGCCGGTAACAAAGTAGCCTGGAAATAGGCTTTAATAAATCTGGATAACAAATAATCTGGCACACAATTGGATTGTACGATCTATTTTATTCCAATATAATTAAATAGCAATCCTAAATGTGTTTGGGCTCATATAGGATAATCAAAGTATTCTCAGAAACTGGATGAGATTGTAGGAAATCCTGATTAGATACGTTGGATGGTTTTAATCAACAATAAGCACATTGCAAAGCTTACTACCCATGTAGAATCCTTTTTTTTCTTCATTCTGGCCATACACCAGAAAGTTTCTCTTGTTTAGCCCCCCGGATGAACAAAAGAATTCTATTCCACTATCCATGCTACAAAATTAATCTATCAATGTACCCATCCACGATACAAAAGAAATCTATCGTTTCCCCTATTCGTGGTTGAATGAAAGAAACCTCTTGATTCCACAATCCACAGCTGCACAAAGAAATCTTTGGATTCCACCATCCATAATACAAAAAAACCCATTGTTTTATCGTATCATATATCATATATCCATATCTCCCTTTGTGCTGGGAGTGCGCTGCGTGGCACTCCCAGCACAGAGGCTGGGGTCTCACCGAGAGCTTCGAGCCCCATTCTAACAATTGGGACCGGGAACGTCCGATTCTGGGTCACGTGATTGCTGTGATAGCCTCTTCTTGGCTATCACAGTGATCAGTCACTGTGAAGCCCACCTGGCTCGCAATCTCTGCTTTAATTCTTCCCAAAGATGTTCTATCGGGTTGAGGTCAGGGCTCTGTGCAGGCCATTCAAGTTCCTCCACCCCAAACTCGCTCATCCATGTCTTTATGGACCTTGCATTGTGCACTGGTAAGTAGTCATGTTGGAACTGGAAAGACCCATCCCCAAATTGTTCCCACAAAGTTGGGAGCATGAAAGTGTCCAAAATGTCTTGGTATGTGAACGCCTTAAAAGTTCCCTTTAAAGGAACTAAGGGGCCAAGCCCAACCCTTGAAAAACAACCCCACACCATAATCCCCCTTCACTAAATGATTTGAACCAATGCACAAAGCAAGGTCCAAAAGACATGAATGAGCGATCGAGTTTGGGGTGGGGGAACTTGACTGGCCTGCACAGAAACCTGACCTCAACCGATAGAACACCTTTGGGATGAATTAGAGCGAAAATGCGAGCCTGGTCTTCTTATCCACATCAGTGCCTGACCTTACAAATGAGCTTCTGGAAAAAATGGTCAAACATTCCCATAGACACTATCCTAAACCTTGTGGACAGCCTTCCCAGAAGAGTTGAAGCTGTTATAGCTGCAAAGGATGGGCCAACTCAATATTGAACCCTACGGACTAAGACTGAGATGCCATTAAAGTTCATGTGCGTGTAAAGGCAGACGTCACAATACTTTTGGTAATATAGTGTATGTCAAATGTGTAAAATTGGGCATTAAGATTTATTTTACCCTTAAGCAAGAAGGGGTTAAAGTTTCTTGAATCAATATACCTGTGGCCAGGATTTTCCAAAGCAATTTTGCCTTTCTAGATTGGCAATAAAAGTTGGTAAGTATCCAGCATTGTGTGGAGGCGAGCACTGTTGTCGAACACTGTATGGATATCACGTTTGTTTTATTATTTGTTTGGACATTGTTTGGATTGATTTCATAGGATATTATTTATTTACACATATAATGTTTTAATTGGTAGCATTGTGTATGGGAACTTTTTTTAATTGTTGTAATACGTCAGTATCTAATCACATCAGCACTTTGTATAGATCTTTATAATATTGAGGTGAAGCGCTGCATTGAGGATTGTTATTGATTCTGTTTAAATTTATATTATGAAATAAATCTATTGATTACCCCATCCATGGCTGAAAAAAATAAGTCCTACTAATTCTTCCATCCATGCTATGAAAGAAATCTATGAAATCCTCCATCCACGCTATGACAGATTATCTATCAGTTCCCCCATCCATGGCTGAATGAAAGAAATCTATCAATTCCTCCAGTCACAGATGAATAAAGAAATCTATCGATTCCTCCAACCACTTTAAATAGAGCAGATTTAGGAATCTCATCTGCCAGCTATTTTATTATATATGCAGTTGCACCAGAAAGAGTGCCAAACTAACAATCCAAGATTCCAACAATAATTTATTGGTTCTGTAAATCAGAAACAAAAAAAAACAGAAACACGTTGGCTGTTTGTTGTCCTTTCCGTTGTCATTTGCTGAACCAATAAATCATTGTTGGACTCTTGGATATTTTCTTTGGTGCTCTTCTGGTGCAACTGTATAAAGACTACTAAGGTTGGATGGCCCCTATTTTTTGGTGGCCCCCACTTTCTGGAAAAATACCGTATATACTCGAGTATAAGTCGTTCCGAGTATAAGTCGAAGCCCTAATTTACCACAAAAAAAATGGGAAAAACTTATTGACCCGAGTATAAGACGAGGGTGAGAAATGCACAGCTACTTTAAGTGGAAAAGAGGGTCAACAATGCCCATTTGCAGCATCACTGTGCCCATTTGCATTCCTCACTGTGCCCATTTGCAGCCATAGGTCCCCTGAACTTCAAACTTGGTAGTTAAGGGTTCCTATATGCCCCCTAGCTGCAGCCAAAATTTGGGGTCTCTGAACCCAAAGGGTCCCGAAATGACATTGCTGCAGATAGACACAGTTGACCAAATTTGGGGCCCCGTATCTCGGGGCCACTTAGTGCTAAGAACCCCAAATTTGGTGTGCAAACCCAGTGGAACTAGCACCATAACATTTCCAAAGCTGGGGTTTCTAGCACCAAGTGGCCCCGAGATACAGGGCCCCAAAAATCAGTTCAGAAAATGTCAAGCACTTTTCTGCAGCAGAGAATGACATTTTCTGAACCAGGTTTGGGGCCCCGTATCTCAGGGCCACTTGGTGCTAGGAACCCCAGCTTTGGATATGTTATGGTACCAGTTCCACTGGGTTTGTACACCAAATTTGGGGTTCCTAGCACTAAGTGGCCCTGAGATATGGGGCCCCAAAGTCGGTTCAGAAAATGTCAAGCACTTTTCTGCAGCAGAGAATGACATTTTCCGAACCGATTTTGGGGCCCCGTATTTCGGGGTCACTTAGTGCTAGGAACTTCAGCTTTGGATATGTTGTGGAACCAGGTCCACTGGGTTTGCATACCAAATTTGGGGTTTCTAGCACCAAGTGGCCCTGAGATACGGGGCCCCAAAGTCGGTTCGGAAAATGAAATTTTTTGCTGCAGAAAAGTGCTTGACTCGAGTATAAGTCGAGGGGGGCACTTTCAGCACAGAAAAATGTGCTGAAAAATTCGACTTATACTCGAGTATATACGGTACCAAACCCAAGCCAGTTGACTCCTCTAAGGACTTCTTTTCTTTTTGGGAAGAGTATCCAAATCCAGTTCATCGCCCCTAGCTCATCCTGGCTATTGTATTGTATGTACACACGGGCGGACTTTTCGACCAGACTGGTCCGACAGAACGAATCCGTCGAACAATCCGACCGTGTGTGGGCTTCATCGGACCTGCAGCGGACCTTTTCGGTCAAAAATCAGACGGACTATAGATTTAAACCATGTTTCAAATCTTTCTGACGGATTCGAGTCCGGTCGAATAATCTGTTCGTCTGTATGCTAGTCCGAGGGACGAAAACCGATGCTAGGGCAGCTATTGGCTACTGGCTATGAACATCCTTATTTTAGTCTGGTCGTACGTCATCCATCGAACTTTGGTGAGATCGTCTGTAGGCAAGTCCGTTCGTTCAAAAGTCCGTCAAAAGTCCGTCGGAAAGACTGTCGGACCTTTGATGCTGAAAAGTCCACCCGTGTGTACACGACATTAAAGTTTCTAAGACTTTTTATTTCTGCACAATGCTCCTCAAAAATTGCCACAGTCACATGTGTGCAGGGATCCACTTAGAGGCCCCTCCTTAATTCTGCCACAGATCTACCCACCGCCACCAAGATCTACCTCACAATTATACTACATACCTCATGACTTTGTAAGATGTGACAGAAGAGCCTTATTGGTTAGTTTACTTATATAAGGCAATTTAGGACATCGTGGATAAAAGTTTGGAAAACTTAATCGACCAGTCAAGGCAACTATCTATCCAGTCAGCATTAAACACGGGCCACTTAACAAGTTATAATCTATATAATTTAGTTGAGTACCTATCATATTAATTAAAAAAAAAACATCATTAACATAATTTTTCACTGTAGGTTAATCATGAAATTCATGGTAATGTATGCAGTGCCATGTTTCTTATGCTCATTATACAATGTGTCCATTGATTAATTCAGCCTGTGTGTTCTTCATATCTTCTAATGTATGCCTCCTCTTTTATTAGGCTTTCATTTAACTTCATTCATCTTCTCCAGTGTGCATTCCATCTTCATCTCTTTTTTCTTAGTCTTCTTTCAAAGCATAATGTTTTCCTTTTGTTTGCAGATTGATTGATTATAGGACCATGACATGGCTGAGAAGATTATATGTCATCAAGATAATCCAAATACATAAGGTGTTCTTCTACAGGTCTGCATGTGATTCTTTCAGTGTCTTGGATTTGGCAAAAATTGTTTAGAAGTTTTTATAGCTTTGCCATTGTTTTTGGACAGCGTTGTTTTGCAGAACTCTAAACAGTCTATGGTGGTGATATCCTCCAAGACTTCCACTATTATAGAACTTTGGTTTAGGTTTTATTGCAGAGATACTGGGGAAGATTTACCAAAACTGGAACGTGCAAAATCTGGTCTAACTCTGCATAGAAACCAATAAGCTTGTAAATATCTTGTCTTTAGCCCTTGTTTGGATAGGTGGTCTTTCCAATCTAATCAACTTTGAAATGCAATGCTTGGTATTGCCTATGTTGAATAAGCAGCACAAGAATAGTATAGCCGGCCACACATGGATCGAAAATCGACTGGTCCATCAGTCCCTTTCAATTCATTTATGGGCAGCTTCCGCTCCGCTGATCCCCACTGAGCAGGCGGATGACAGGTCCCGGCAACTCCGCTGTGCAGAGCAGACACAGACACAGTCCTGCTCTCCTCTATGGGGAAATCAAATGGAAACAGACCGCCTGACCATTTTCATCTAATCCTATCTGATCTGCCAGACGGATGGAAAATAGGACCACCGTCCGTCTGGATTTTGCGGACAGGATGGGATCGGATAGCGGCAGATGTCAGCGTTGACATCTGTTGTTTCATAGGTGAGACCGCATGGTCCAATCAGGTCTGCCTGAAAAACTGACAGGCGGACCTGATCGGACAGCCCATGTGAAAGGGTCCTTAAGTAAGGTACACATTATAAGAAAATTGGAAGAAAATTTCAGTTTGAGGCACGATCATTCAATTTTCATATAGTGTGTACACAACTTTTGTCAAATCCGATTTTGCAAACAAAAATTTCCAAAGGGACAAAGTGCAAATTTGTTCTTGTATGTGAACAGAACTAATGATTTTCCTTTAATGTGTACTGTTTTTGTACAGTTTTTGCACAAGAAAAATCAGACAGGAAAGACTGCGCATGATCAGAAATAAAAAAACAACAAAATAAAGTCTTTGTTGTTCGAGAATTTTTGTACATTAGTTCTATCCATGGTTTCGACTTGCTGTGAAACATCGAGGAAAACTGGACCATCATTCTCCTGGTTTTCTTTTAGTGTATACCCACCTTAAGATAGCATCAGACTGATCTCCTAGCACTAGTAAGACAGCATCAGACAGATTTCCTAACACTAGTAAGACAGCATCACCTTCCGCTGTGTCATTGTATTGTGATACAGGGGTGGCTTCCCTGCTATCAGAACACACTGATCAGTGCTGCAGGCTATAGACTACAGCACCGATCAGGAAGAAATTTTCCAGCAGGGTGCTTGAAAAGCAGTTGATCAGTAGATAAACTGCTGTACAACCGCAGTTCCCATACATGGATTGAAATTCGGCCAATCCCTGCTGAAGCAGATGAATTTTAATCTATGGGCAGTTTAACGCGTGGGATAGTGTCAGACTGATCTCCAAATCCTAGTAAGACAGCATCAGACTGATCTACTAATGCTAGTAATGTAGCATCAGACTGATTTCCTAACTCTAATAGGATAGAATTAGACTGATCTAGTAATGCTAGTAAGGTAACATTAGACTGATCTCCTAACTCTAATAGGATAGAATCAGATTGATATCCTAACAATATTAGGATAGCATTAGACTGATCTACTAACACTAGTAAAGCCAGCCATATATGGATTAAAATTCAGCCGGTTCAGCAGGAAAGGGACAAATTTTATCCATGTATGGGCAGACTGGTTGTACAACCAGCCTATCGGGTTTTTCCCAAACAATCAGTGCTGCCAGCAATAGCTTGCAACACTGATAATTGTATTCTGCTGGCAGAGAAGGCTCCCCACTGGCAGAATTCATTAGTTCTTCGGTTGTGATTTCCCCATCCACATCAAATGTGTGGATGGAGGAATCGGTTCATATTTTTATCTTGTTCAACCAAAATAAAAATGAATCGTGTATGGCCATCCTAAAGCCTCGTGCACATGATCAGATTTTTGGCAGGGAATTGTGTGATGACAGACTGTTGGCCTAAAATCCGACCATCAGACAACTGTTGTCCAACTTTCTGCCAACAAATGTTGGATGGCAGGCTAATACATTTTCGGCGGACAACAGTCTGTTATCAGATTTTCCTATCGTCTGTACACAAGTCCATCACACAAAAGTTGAAAGTACAAACACGCATGGTCAGAATCAATGCTCACCAACCACGATACTAGCAGAAGGTGCCCAAAGGGTGGTGCTCAAGAGCTGAAATTCCTCGTAGTACGTCACTACGTTTGCGTTTGTTGGCCAACAATTGTGTACCGTTAGTATGCAAGACAAGTTCCTGGCACACGCCCTTCGGACAAAAATCTGATGCTTTGTCTGCCGAAAAACCGATCATTTGTATGAGGCTTTAGAGAGTGTCAGACTGACCTCCTAACTCCAGTAAGCAAGTATCAGACCAGTCTCCTAGTAATCTAGCATCAGATTGATCTTCCCACTCTTGTAAGCTAGTGTCAGACTAATATTCCAACTCAGGTGAGTGAGCATCAGACTGATTTCCTAACTCTAGAAGGTAATATCAGACTGGTCTCCTACTGTCAGTAATTGAACATCAGACTGATCTCCTAGAATCTGTCTGAGCTTCCTACAGTGTGCATTAGAAGTCACTGCTGCAGATCCTAAGGCCCCTTTCACACGTTCAGACCGTTCAGGTCCGCCTGTCAGTTTTGACGGCGGACCTGAACGGGCGCTCCATGTTAGTCTATGGAGCGTCGGATGTCAGCGTAGACATGTCCGCTGACATCCGACCCCGTCTGATCGGATCAGGTGAGATCTGATGAAAACGGACATGCTGTCCGTTTTCATCCGATCCCTCCATAGGCGGCAGCGGCGCCTGACAAGCCCCTCCCCGCTCAGTGAGCAGAGAGGGACCTGTCATCCGCCAGCTCAGCAGACATCAACGGACTGATCTCCCGCTGAGCTGGCGGACCGAGGCGGGCTCCGTGGAAGCGGAGTCTGCCTCGTGTGAAAGGGGCCTTAGTTAGAAGTTGCTGTCAATTCCTGGCTGGAGGAAATCTATCATCATCCATCCCTTTCCTCCCCACCTTACTGTCCTTTGTCACAGTATTTACCTTCTTTCAATCATGGAGGTTCAGCATCACATGTAGGGTTGTCTGCATGCAAATACTGCCTGCCTAGGCATACCCATTCATTCAAAATGACATCCATTATGGCATTCCGATATTTGCATAATTCATCCCATTGTTTAAATCAGGGCTAAGGGCTTTTAAGACGACTACTGAAGCAGTGCACTTGGCTGTTTACAGGAAACTATGTACAGCACCCCACAGGCCCCTCCCACTAGCCATATTATACTTGGATTGCATAGAGAGACACGGGGACCCATAGCTCCCAACTGTCCTGGTTTTCGAGGGACTGTCCCTGATTTGGAGCAATGTCCCTCTGTCCCTCATTCCTCCTCATTTGTCCCTAATTTTGGTCTGATCTGTATAGATGTATATAAAATGCACTCTTTATCTATGAAAAAGTGTTTTCCAGCGTTAAACCTTTTATCTGATTTCTAAATTGCTGCATTTGTAAATTCCAAAAGCCAATAAAAAGGAATAGTAGTGGTAAAAAAAGCACTTGTGAGTTTAACCACTCTTGTTTTTTTGTACAATTCTCCTTTAAGAGGGCGTGGCAAGGGGTGTGTCCTATGCCTACATACTTTTGCTGATAGGTGTCCCTCATTCCCATCTCAAAAAGTTGGAAGGTATGAGGACTAAGTGATAACATCACTGGGTCCAAAATAAGCTATTTAATCAAAAAGGAAAGGTTTTATTTCAAAGCATTATAGAATTTCGATGAGGGGAAATGAAGAATCAGGAAAGGCAAAATGTAAGCAGATATCATTTTCAGCTTTAACTCGGTGGGCCAGATGTCCCACTTGACCTTATGGATTTAGTATTATAATGGTGTTGTTAAATATGTAGGATGTAGTATACATGCCCTACTCTAAACCATAGATTACACATAATAAAGCACCATGATTTGTCTTCAATAAGATATATGCTCTCTTCATCAACATATATATATCATCTGCACATTCTTTTTATATGTATTATAATGGATTACACTGATAATCTCCATCCTCATAGATGTTTCTTTTATTCAGAGCCAACAGCTGTCACAGCTTTAGAAAAGAAGCATTTTTTTAAGTGAAGATCTGAGGAACAGTAGAACTGTCAGATTTTTGTCTGGTGAGCTTCACTCCTTTTACAGATCTTGGTAATGGCTTCTCGATGTTTCTTCTTACTGCTCTCCTGTAAATGGTTCCAGCACCGGGCTTACAAAGATTTTGTTTACCATATTCGAAAAAAAAATTTTTGTTAGTAATATATTCAGAATGTACTTACTTGTTCATTGTGGCAACGTACACTAAAATGCATGCGTGAATGCACATTACCACATTGCATGGTGTATTGTGTGTTGGACCCCACTGTACAATGGGTTTGGGAGAGACTTCTGAAGGGGTCCATATTGGATGAGGTTGCCCCTTAGATCATAGCTCCCCCCCCCCACATCAGGAGTCTCCACTAAAATCACCCCCTCCCAGATCAGAAGTCCCCCCCTTAGCTCAGAATTTCCCCTTAGATCAGGACTTCCCCCTTAGATCAAAATATTCCATCAGATCAGAATCCTCCCTTAGATCAGAGTCCCTCCCTAGATCAGGAATCCCTCTTAGATCAGTGCACCCCCTTAGATCAGGAGACCTCTTGGATTGAAGTCATGCCTTAGATCAGAGTCCCCCTTTAGATCAGAGTCCCTCATAGATCACAATCTCCCTTAGATAAGAGTCCCCCTTCCTTAGATCAGCAGTCTCCCCTGAAGCTGGGGTGGAAATTTGGGCAGAACATTTTGGGATAAAGGAAGTTCCATCCTGCTGTGGGTGCTGGGGAAGTGTGTCATTGGTTAGCAGAACACTGGCGGTCCTAACAACCAATGATGACAATAATCATCCACACATTGCCCCTGTGGATAGACCCCTGGTAGGTTCCATAATGAAAGGAAAATGTCAAACTAGACAGGATAATGTGCATAGATTTTCTAGCTCTTTAACCACTTCAGTACTGGGCACTTATACACCTTCCTGCCCAGGCCAATTTTCAGCTTTCAGCGCTGTCGCAAATTGAATGACAATTGCGCGCTCATGCTACACTGTACCCAAACAAATTTTTTATCAGTTTGTTCCCACAAATAGAACTTTCTTTTGGTGGTATTTGATCACCTCTGCGATTTTTATTTTTTGCGCAACAAATTATAAAAGACTGAAAATTTTGTTTCTGTTAAATTTTTTTGTAAATAAGTAAGTTTTCTTCTTCAATGACGGGCACTGATATGGCTGCACTGACGGGCACTGATAAGGCGGCACTGATGGGCACCAATGAGGTGGCACTGATAAGGTGGCACTGATGGTCACTGATGATGGGCACTGATAGGCGGCACTGATGGGCACTCATAGGTGGAACTGATGGGCACTGATAGGCACTGATAAGTGGCACTGGTATGTGGCACTGATGGGCACTCATAGGCAGCACTGATGAGCACTCATAGGCGGCACTGATGGGCACTCGTAGGTGGCACTGATGGGTATTTATGGGTGGTACTGATGGGTACTTATTGGGTGGCACTGATAGGTGGCACAGATGGGCACTGATAGGTGGGCACTGATGGGCACGGATGGGCACTGATAGGTGGCACTGATGGACACTGATGGGTGGCACTGATGACACTGATGGGGGGCATTGCTGGGCATCACTGTTTTTTATTGTGCCACTGAGGTGCCAGACAGTGTCCATTTGTGGGCACTTATTGGCATATGTTTGGCATCAATTTTCACATGTGAATGGCCATTGGTGATGTACCTGGCCATCCACATGCTGGTGGCTTCCCTGGTGGTCCAGTGTGGGCATCCGAGGCGGGGCTGCACTGATAAACAATCAGTGCAGACCCCCCCTGTCAGGAGAGCTGCCGATCAGTTCTACTCTACTCGCGTCTGTCAGACGCGAGTGAGGAAAAGCCGATCACTGGCTCTTCCTGTTTACATTGTGATCAGCCATGATTGGACACAGCTGATCACGTGGTAAAGAGCCTCCGCCAGACACACCGCACCACCGATCGCCGCGATACGCGCCCCCACGGGCAAGCAATGGCTGTTATTCTGCAGGGCGTCATATAATGCCCAGTCAGGATAACTGAACCACCGCCCGGCCATCATTCTGCTATAGACCGGACGGGAAGTGGTTAAAGGGTAACTCCGCTTTCCAGAGGAAAAAAACAAAATAAATAAATAAATAATATAGCGTATTATTAACACAATAGCTCAGCAGTAGTAATAACACAGCAAGAGTGATTCCCCTATCCACATTGAGTGAGTCACGAAAAAAAAAAAATACTGTATGGCCATCTTTAAGGAATGCAGTCCCTGAAATTTTCTTCATTAGAAGACTGCAAGTTCATCAGCTCATTTATAATAAAAAAACACTCTCATACAACTACTGGCCCTAAATAGTAAAAAAAAATATATATATATTTTTTAAATTTAGCTGTATATTTTGTGTTACTACCAAAAGCTACCACCAAAGAACAAACCAAACAAATTTTACATTTTTTTGTCCTCCCTAAAACACACTGACACTAACTGACACTGATGCTAATTAAAAAAAGAATTCTGTCCAAAATATACTGACCATGACCTTGACCTTTGACCCCTTACTTGACCCAAACACTAACCCTGGCTCTGACCTTGATCAAACCTTGATCTGGATATTTTTCTTTATTTTTTATTTTTTATTTTATTATTTGGTTATTTTACATTTATTTACAAACACTTTATTTTCTTTCTGCAAGGAAAGATAGAGATACATTGTATGCAGTCCCTGCAATTTTTTTAATTAGAAGACTGCAAGTTCATCAGCGCATTGATAATGAAAAACACTCCAATTTAGATTAACTTTGCAAACAACAGGCAGCTTTTTCTTCAGAAGAGAAACAGGTAGGAATCTGCAACAAAGTTTGTTAAAATCCCTGCAATATAAATATATAGAACACCCAGAGGGGAATGTTCTTTTTTCTCAACAAAAGTGGAGTTACTCTTTAAATACTTCTTAGTAAATAATTTGCACATTTTAAAACAACACATATAAAAAAATGTAAAAATGGTTAAAGGGCAAGTGCACCCAAAAGTCAGCCACTGGCTTCTAATATGTCTTCTGCAGAGAGATATTTTATCATATCACCCTCCCTGACCCTGTTTCTGTCCTACTGAGCTTCTAGTAAATCCTCCATAATGTAGCAAAAAAATAAATATCCAAGAGGAAGCATGGGACCAATCAATGGGACCAATCAATGGGACCAATGGGACCAATCAATAACAACCACAGCAGGTGTGCAAACCTAGGAACTCAAACTCAGCTATCTTACCCAAAGAGAAATCTAGACAGATATTAAAGACACAAATTAAAGCCTAAGATCGGCCATACTATAGTAGATTTTCAAACATTCATAGAAAAATGTATATAAATGTTAATACTTGGTTCACACTTGTGTTTGCGACTGCGCAGGCACAGCAGCCTATTCGTTTAAATGGGCTGCCATGCCTGCGTTTTCCGCAAAAAACAGTGCATGCACCTTTTTAAAAATGCAGCTACAGGAAACCGCCTGTTCTTTTTGACCATGAGATTTCCTTGCGGTTCCCACACCTGCAAACGTGCTGCAGGTTGAGATGCATGAGGGTGCCATTCAGAATAAATGGCGGCCCCATGTGTCTCGTAAGAGCAATGCAATTTGGCTGTGGGTGGTTGTGGGTATGGGAACAGATGTGGGAACAGATGCGATTCCTGCACTCGCTACCAGTCCACACAGTGAGGTTAATTTACTAAAGGCAAATAGACTGTGCACTTTGCAAAGTGCAATTGCTCCAAAGCTTAGTAAATGAGCAGAAGCTCTGCTGACTTCCAAAATGCAGTTTTTGGTATTTTTCTTGCATGTGATTAGGTATACTTTGCAGACTGAAGCTTTACCTCATTTACTAAGCTTTGGAGGAACTGTACTTGCAAAATGCAACTACACTTTGCAAAGTACTCAGTCTATTTGCCTTTAGTAAATCAACCCCAGTGTGAATCAAGCCTAATAACAATATTCTCAGTACATTCCATGACTTGATGAATGTCGTTCGAAAGTACTTCAACTGTTCATATTTTATCATTCAGTTTTGGAATGAATGGACTTTCCGAAATAAAAAACACAGAAATTTGTTGATTCAAGGAAAATTTTCCATCTCGCTCTTTCGAATTTTCTTGCCACTGTGGTTGAAAAGGAATGTCAATTGGACCTCTCTAGTAATTAGAAAATCTAACAAATGTTCCTAACTTAAAAAAAAAAATATTTGAACAACATACTACTAGTACATGGCCAGCTTAAAGTGGTTGTAAACCTTTTTAAAAAAAAAAAAAAAAAAAAAAACCTGCAAGACAAAGGCATAATGAGCTAGTATGCATACTAGCTCATTATGCATTACTTACCTGAGATCGAAGCCCCCGCAGCAGTCCTCGTTCACCTCTCCGGCGGCCGACATCTCTCCGAGGGGTTACTTCCGGGTATCGCGGCTTCGGCGCTGTGATTGGCCGGAGCCGCGATGATGTCACTCTCGCGCATGTGCACGGGAGCCGCCGGTAATGGCACAGTACAACTGAAGCAATGGCACGTACGTGTCATTGCTTCAGTTTTCTTAAGTGCGCATGTGCTGATGACGTCGGCACATGCAAATACAGGGATATCTCCTAAACCGTGCAGGTTTAGGAGATATCCAGTATAGCTACAGGTAAGCCTAATTATAGGCTTGCCTGTAATATAAAGTGGTTGTAAGGGTTTACAACCACTTTAAGTTGAGTCCAAACTCAGCACAAGGACAGTACTTACATTCAATGTGAAATGTCCCTTTCATCAAGAATGACCTGGGCTTGGAGGAAGTTGGTTGAATGATGTTGGCCATCAGACTGAGGAAATCTAGTAGCTGAAAAATGTACTGTAGAGGAAACCTCTGGATTGAAGGTGAATATTGCAACAAGAGCTAATTTAGTTTTTTTTTCATATTTGACCAGACTATTTACTTGTATCTTGTAATTTTTGGCTGGAGTTCTTCTAGGATCTATAAAATTGAAATTATACTGGATTAGTCTTCCATTTTAATAGTGTGCAACAGTCTAACTGGGATGACACAAGGCTATTATAAGAATCTATTACAACAAACATTACCATGATGTTCTAACACACAAGCAGTTAAAAGTTGGTTTATGTTTAGTTTTTAATTGGAGTATGAAGGAAAGAATTTAACCTTGTGCAAAAAGGACATGAGAAATGATTAGCGCTGTTTATTGTTTGTAATTATTTCTTCAACAGCAAAATTTATTACATGGGCAAGGTCAATAACTTTATCTCCAGATCAGAAAATTAAAGTGCAAGTCCATCCAAAGTGTTTTATTTTAGGTTTGGATAACATGGGGAAGGATTAGAACCCTTGTTGGGTTTTCACTATATGGGGCTCCGTTAGAGAGATTTCCTCTCATTTACTGTCACATTGTTAACCACTACCTCAGACATGAAGTTACAGAGTCCCCGATCACCACCACACCAGTTACAGAGTCCCTGATCACCACCACACCAGTTACAGTGTCCCTGATCACCACCACACCAGTTACAGTGTCCCTGATCACCACCACACCGGTTACAGAGCCCCTGATCACTGCCACACCAGTTAGAGTGTCCCTGATCACCGCCATACCAGTTACAGAGCCCCTGATCACAGCCACACCAGTTACAGAGTCCCCGATCACCGCCACACCAGTTACAGTGTCCCTGATCACCACCACACCAGTTACAGAGTCCCTGATTACCGCCACACCAGTTAAAGAGTCCCTGATCACCACCACACCAGTTACAGAGCCCCTGATCACAGCCACACCAGTTACAGAGTCCCCGATCACCGCCACACCAGTTACAGTGTCCCTGATCACCACCACACCAGTTACAGAGTCCCTGATTACCGCCACACCAGTTAAAGAGTCCCTGATCACCACCACACCAGTTACAGTGTCCCTGATCACCACCACACCAGTTACAGTGTCCCTGATCACCACCACACCAGTTACAGAATCCCTGATTACCGCCACACCAGTTAAAGAGTCCCTGATCACCACCACACCAGTTACAGTGTCCCTGATCACCACCACACCAGTTACAGAGTCCCTGATTACCGCCACACCAGTTAAAGAGTCCCTGATCACCACCACACCAGTTACAGTGTCCCTGATCACCGCCACACCAGTTACAGTGTGCCTGATCACCGCCACACCAGTTACAGTGTGCCTGATCACCGCCACACTAGTTAAAGTGTCCCTGATCACTGCCATACCAGATACAGAGTCCCTGATCACCGCCACACCAGTTACATATTCCCTGATCACCGCCACACCAGTTACATAGTCCCCGATCACTGCCACACCAGTTACAGTGTCTCTGATCAACTCCATACCAGTTACAGTGTCCCTGATCACCACCACACCAGTTACAGTGTTCCTGATCACCACCACACCAGTTACAGAGTCCCCGATCACCGCCACACCAGTTACAGAGTCCCAATCACCGCCACACCAGTTACAAAGTCCCCGATCACCACCACACCAGTTACAAAGTCCCTGATCACCGCCACACCAGTTACAGAGTCCCCGATCACCACCACACCAGTTACAGTGTCTCCGATCACCGCCACACCAGTTACAGAGTCCGTGATCAACCCCACATCAGTTACAGAGTCCCCGATCACCACCACACCAGTTACAGTGCCCCTGATCACCACCACACCAGTTATAGTGTCCCTGATCAACACTACACCAGTTATAGTGTCCCTGATTACCACCACACCAGTTACAGTGTTTATTAACCGCTTGCCGATCACCCCATAGCAAATTTACTGCTACAGGATGGTCGCACTGTGCAGAATCACATATATTTACATGATTCTGCACTTTCAGATTGTGGGCGTGAGAAAGCGCCGCCGCCGGCAGCTCGCTACCCGCTGTGATTTTACACAGTGGGAGCTGATCAGTGTGTCTCGCGGACCCGATTTCCGCCGGGAACCGCCGATCATTCGGGAAACTGACAGAATGCCAGTCTGCCTATGTAAACAAGGCAGATTGTCATTATGTCAGTACAGGAGACATGGATTTTTGAGGTAAAAAAGGACATAAATTTTATTTGGGTACAGTGTCGCACGACCGCGCAATTGTCAGTTAAAGTAACACAGTGCAGTATGGAAAAAATGGCCTGGTCACGAAGGGGGGTAAACCTTTCCGGAGGTTAGGTGGTTAAGCTCTGGAGCAACTGCTCTTGCAGACCGCAACTGCACTTTGCCAAGTGCGCAGTCTGAGTCTATTTGCCTTTAGTAAATCAACCCCTTGCTGTCACTATAAGGACTTGTTCACATGTGCGATGCTCTCTTTAGAGCCATTCATGTTCAGATCGCTCTTCAGAGAGCATTTGACAGGCAGCGAGGAGGTGTTGTATCAACTCTCACAGCCTGCTTTAAATCCTTGAACCCCACACTAGCGCGCCCCATGTACGTGGTTGCAGGCCACTTGTAGAGCTGCTTACAGAAAGCTACAGAGGCTACAATTTCTGTCGTGACGGCAAAGCAAAGTACATCCCTGGCCACCTCCTCTGCAGCTGAAGGGGTTCACCACTAGTGGGAAGGAGCCCTTATTTCTGTCTCAGTTGCTGTTGGGAGTTTTTTAAAAGGATTTATGTAAAAAGGAACATGCAATGCCATATTTAGTGCTGGACCTCCTAACTTAATGCCCTACACACTAGTCAACAGGTTAAGCCCAGGTTCACACTGCTGCGGGATTGAAATCGTGCAAGCTCAGCTGAACTCGCACAATTTCATTCCCGCATGTCAGTCCAATGATTTGTGGTTTTGTGCACAGATTTTATTTTGAAATCGCACCTGAAATCGCCAAAGGTAGAACAGAAACTTTGGACGGTTCTATTGCGGGCAATAGCCGCCGATTTGGCGGCTATTGCCAAAACGCATCAATGTGAACCAGGGCTTAGAGTCTCACTAGAACTAATACATTCCTTATCCAGCCAGGTAGGCCCATTCCTTACTTTCCTTCATTTAAACTTCACAACAACTAAATTGCGTTGTAGTTTATGAACACGTCCCCAATATTCTATGTTATCCCATGCAGCTTAGTCTATGTATTCCTGCAGTCTAACAGGACCCCCTAGAGGCAGCATACAGGAAGACACGGGTTGTTAAAGTGTTTTGTGTCCTGCCTTTGTCTTCCCTTTAATAAGCCAATATTCACACAGATGTTTTCATGGCTATTTGTAACAGGATGCAGAAGACACAATTTCCTTAGTTTCTATTGCTCATTTGGTGAGCTGACATTGGAGTAGATAGTGGGTTAAAATAAGCAGTGACTGCAAACACACTGTGGCTGTTAATTGATTCTCTTTGATGTTTGATGTGCATTCCTTCCTGAAACAGTCACTTAGTCTTTTCTGTAGATGATCCAGTATCAAACAAGGGAGGACTAGGGAAGAACGTTGTTAAATGTTATACTCCGCAGACAATGCAGCCTGTTTTACAGTCTCCCATTGTTCAATAGGTTTTACAAGATGAAGCGTAACTGGCGATTGCGTACACCACATCTAATGTTACTTGCCAGAAATGCCTGGTATCATATGATATTAAATCCTCATTCACACCTGTGTGAGTCCCTTTACACCCATATAAATCTTTTCTGTGCATCTTGGAAAAAAGTAAAGGTGCTTTTTTGTTCGATGGTGCACGTTTTTGGCCCTGAAGAATTCAATGGCAACGCATGAAAAATGCATGAAAATAAGGACGCACAAGTGTCAACCAAGCCTCAAACACTTACTACAAACAAATTAGTGATGTGAACTGCATTTATTTTGTTCCTTGGCTGCACAGTTATAAAATGTCTAAGGGCTCATTCACATGCTTTTCATGGATTCACATCTAGAACCAGAAGCTTGTAACAGACATACATTCTCATCAAGTAGTGATAAGCTCACTTTAACTAGCAGGCAGAAATTGTCCAGTAGCTCTCTGTGGCTGACCTTGTTCTTTCTGAAGCAAAATTGTACTGCTGCTGGCCATTTTCTATCAAGCTTTGATTATAAAGATAACAGATTACACAGCAGTGTAAAATTAGCTAGCAGTATACTAGCTAATGAATAGCAAGGCTAGGCCCAAATGTATTGGAGACAAAGAGCACAGGCTTGGGTTTTAATACAAGAACTTAAAGAGGTTGTAAACCCTTGGTTTTTTTTTCTAAATAACAAACATGTAATACTTACCTCCACTGTGCAGTTCGTTTTGCACAGAGTGGCCCCAATCCGCCTCTTCTGCGGTCCCCCGGCGGCGCTGGTGGCTCCTTTCCACATTGCGTGCCCACGTTGGAGAAGGCTCTTCTAAGGTGAACACCCATGCGGGCGCGCCCCCGAGTCCTGCTTCTGTGTCCATTCACACAGAATGCAGAACTCGGCCCCGCCCCCTGGCGTCCCCATCATTGAATTTGATTGACAGCAGCGAGAGCCAGTGGCTGCGCTGCTATCAATCTATCCAATGAACCATGAGGGTTTACAAACCCTTTATACTGTATTCTTTTCTTTGTTTTTGTACCTTTGTTTTCACCTGGTGATTTGGCCGGTAACACACCTCGTGTATTAGGGAGCACAAGAGGCACAACAGCCACCACCATTGTCAGTTTGTGTGTGTGTGTGTGTGTGTGTGTGTGTGTGTGGGGGGTTAAGGAGGGCGGGTACTGTTAGATGTATTAGCAAATTTAATTACACTAACAAATTGAATCCAAACTCCAGCCCACACTTTAAAAAATAAAATAAAAAATGTAATCTCATCCATGTAAACTGATACATTTTACTGGAGAGCTTGAGCTTCGGAATAACAGCAGACTTACTGGCTGGATCACTATATGAAAACAGAAGAAGGAAAATACAGACATCACATCTAAGAATTGGTAAGCTGAAATACAATAAATATTTGCTTTTGGATTTAATACTGTTTTAGGATACTGCAGCAAATACAGCAGTGTAAATATGGATAGCAGCAGGACAATTTTGAATAGCAAGGCTAAGCCCAAATGTACAGGAGACAAAGATCACAGGCTGGGGTTTTACTATAATGCCCTGTACACACGGTTGGATTTTCCGACGGAAAATGTGCGATCGGAGCTTGTTGCCGGAAATTCCGACCATGTGTGGGGTCCATCGGACTTTTTCCATCGGAATTTCCGACACACAAAGTTTGAGAGCAGGCTATAAAAATTTCCGACAACAATATCTGTTTGCGTAAATTCCGACCGTGTGTGGACAACGTTTCCGATGCACAAAGTGTCACGCATGCTCAGAATAAATTCCGAGATGGAACTGCTCGGTCTGGTAAAATTAGCGCTCGTAATGGATATAGCACTTTCGTCACGCTGCAATGTTTTAAATTGTTTAATGCAGCGCACTCTCTTCTTCTTTATAATGCTAGAAGAATGAAGTTATTTTGTTGCTCATATTCACACAGAGTTCTCACAAACTTCTTTCTTTATTATTTATCGTGATTTCATGAATATAATATTTTGATTTGTCACATCTCCCGAAAATAATTTTTTTTTATGTTTTTAGATTTTGTATTATTTTTTTTAGTTTTTTAAACCCTGATCTCCTGTTATTTTTTTAATTAATTTTTTTTAACTCCAGAATAGTTTTGGGTGTGTTTTGTGTGTCAAGTTACCACAACACCATTATTATCTTGTATTATTTAATCTCAAGGAGATTGTTTGGTGTTGGTGTCTCTTGTTAAGTTGACATTGTATTTTTGAACCTGCCTTCTCACAAACAAACTGTCCTTTTTGAAGGGAAACACACATAGGCAAGTATTATTAAAAAAAAAATATTAAGGGGCCCTAACCAAAGAAAGAGGGAGGCAATGCTAGAGAAACAGCAGAAATTGGTGAAGCCTTTGACCCCCAGGGCACACATCAACTATTTTAATGCAAAGAGAGTACAATCTGGTCCAGAAGTCCAAGAGATCATGAACAGCAGCAGATGACATACATGTCCCCAGGCTGTGGTCATACAAGAGCCTGCATCTTTTGTCAGACCAGACTGAACCCAGGCCATCACTTTCTTGTCTTCCTTCCACTCTTCCTTCCAGGCTGTGTCTGTGGTGTGGCAGGAGGAGGAGGAGGATGATGTAACTCACACAGATGGGTATTGGGTGTGATTTTGCCCCTCACCCTCTTAGTTAATGTTTTATAAAGGATTTCCTCACATATGAGGCATTGGCCCTCCTGCATGTCCTGCAGTTTGATGGCAGCCATGGAGTCAAAGGCCTCTTCACGAGTGGGGGTGGCTCTGAGGGACGCAGAAGCCTCCTGAATCAACCTGAGCGCTGAGGGGAGGAACCTGCGATTCTGTCAGGCTCCTACTGGGCCCTGCCACCTCCTGGCTGCCACTTACCCCGGCCATCTCCTGGCTGCCACTAACCCCTGCCTCCTTCTGGCTGCCACATTCCACAGCCTCCTCCTGTGTGCCACATTCCACAGCCTCCTCCTGGCTGAGGTCTTCCTGTGTATGAAAAAGGGACATAGTTTTAGATTTTTCTTCATCAATCACACACAATTTTCATCTCATGACTTTTGCAAATTGAATGGTACCAAATATAACAGATTATCATTCTGAGCCCAGCATTTTTCATTCTTGTCCCAATTATTTTTGCCCACTACTGTCTATTGATATGTAAAACACTTTATTAAATCAGCAATTAGTGATCAATAATAAAATCTAGTAAACATCATTTATTTATTGACCAGAAATCTGTAGAAGAATGCTATACCTGACTCAAGCTGGGCTCCTCCACTTCTTACTGGCTGGAAGTCCCAGGTTGGACATCGGAAGCCTCAGCTGGGGTGGAAGATATGGTGCAAGGAAGAGTGGAAGGAAGAGTAGAAGGAACGGTTGAGAAGGATTCCCTGACTTCAGTCTGGTCTGACAGAAATCGCAGTCTCTTATAGTACCACAGCCTGAGGACATAAACGTCATCTGCTGCAGCTCCGGATTTCTGGGAATCCTGGACCTTCTTGCGCTCCCTAAGATAAGTGTTCCTCAGGCCACCAATTTTGGCTTTTAAATAGGGGATGGTTGCCGTGGGGACCACCGGCTTCACCAACTCCAGCAGTTTCTCCAGTGCTGCCTGCCTCTTTTGTTTATGATTATATTGCGGGTGTTTGACCTGCCACAGACAGGGCCGCTCCCTGTACTTGTCTATGAACAGGGGAAGGAAGTTGCGATCATTGAAGCCATCCATTTTATCTGCAATACACAAGACAAACTCTAATGTCAGGCTAAAGTCTCCTAATCTTGTCCCAATATAGGGCTCAATCTATAAGCAGTATAGGCCCAAGTTTAAATGATACCCTCGTTATCACGATCTGCGCTTCCGATACTCCTTTCTCCGCTCACAGATTGTACGCATGACGCACACGTGTTACGCTTTATATACACTGCGCATGCGTGAAACTCCGTCCACCCCTGACATTCTTTCTAGTCTATTCCCTGCCCCTTCTCTTTCGGCACAGTGGGAGAGCACATGGCGGAGACACACCAGGTGCATGATAATTCCAGCAACGAGGAGGAAAGCCCGGAGCCAGAAACGTCACTATCCCGGAGGAGAAGACTTAAGGCCTCAAATATGGCCTTTGTAGAGATGGTGGAGATGGTGGACATATTGAAAAGGGCCCACTATGACGGGAAGTATGGAGCTTACCCCAACCCAAATGTCAGAAAGGCCAAGATCATGGCTAAAGTTGTGAAGAGTCTGCAGAAGAATTTTGGGGTACGGCGACCCAAGGATCAACTGAGGAAGCGGTGGTTGGACCTCAAATTAAGGTAGCACGATCAGTATAGAAGGATCAGGAGAGTGCTGCAAAAAAGTAAGTAGTTGTCCTGTGTTCCTATCCTTTATTTGTATTATGTTCGTGCTGCTCCATGTGCTTTTCTTTACTGTTGTACAGTTTAAAATTGCAACTTTCATGTTCATGGACACATTATTCGTTCGTAGGAAACATTGTTCGTTCGGCCACTAAAACATCATGTTTTGGCCAGATGCAGTTCAATAAATTTTTTCTGGCCTACTTCTCTTAAAATAAATTTGTTGGCTAGATGGGTTTGTAACTAGAATGATATGCAAAGTAGATTCTGTGTAAGGAGAGGACACTCAGCAGCTGTTTACACATCTGGACGCTGGAGCACTAGTGTGGGACAAAAGAACATGCTTTTTATTAGGGGGCCCACACAGATGCTCCAGTGAATACTATAGGGGTGTCTCCATCTGTGAAGCTTGCACAAAACAGGTACATTTTCAAGCTTGACAAAGGACAAAAATATTTCTTCATCTTGGAACTCTGCCAAAACAGACAATTGTACCCCACTTCCAAGCAATGTTTCATATTCCTATTTCTGGCCTCAAATATCTGTGTGCTAAGTCTACCTATTTTTGTTCACATAGGGGAAAAAAGACTCGGAGGACACCACTCATCAGAGGAGATCACAGACCCCCACCTCAGGAAGAAGGGGAAATCCCCCAAACCCAACCAGAGGAGGAGGAGGGAGACGTTCTAGAACTTGTCACCACAACAGGTGCGTGTCTGCAACCACAGATTCAGGTAAGAGATGGATGCCTGCATATTTACAATACATGGTGTTTTTTTGTTTGTTTTTGTTTTAGGTGATTGTGATGTTGTGGAAGAGGAATGTCATTTCACAAGTGAAAGTGCCCAGATCTTCATCGGGAGGTTAATGGGGTGTAATAGGGATTTAGAAACCCTAAAGAAAAACATCAATGATGTTCAAAACAAAATGAAGAACATCATTGATGTTTTAGAGAGAATATAAAACACCCAGAAATCCCTAACTTATTGCAGGTTTATTTTTGTTTTTTTGACATATTATAGAAAAGCCAAACTTTGAAGATGCACAAAGTGTGTCAACATGTGCTATCTGCCATCACGGGAGATCAATGTACGCGTTTTGTGTGTGCAACCCCTTCCTCAATAATAAAGTAGCTGAGAGGAAGGGGTTGCACCCACAAAACACGTCCCTTGATCCCCCATGATGGGAGCTAGCACATGTTGACATTAGGCAATTAGTGTGCATCTTCAAAATTTGGCTTTTCCAGGGGTGACATCACCCCATCTACTGAACGCAATATCAAACACAGTTTATAAATACTCATGTCTGATATTGTCTTCACTTTCTATAAAAGTTGAACTTTGTAAGTTCCAGAGTTGTGCATTTTTTATGGTTTTAAACATGCCTGTTTTACCTTAAAAGGCAATTTCTACTTTTAATGTAACCTAAAAAATTGTTATACAACAAACATGTTGGTTTGTTCAAAAACCCTTTTAGAAACGCACATGTGATTGTGTTTTGATTAAAAAGATTGATAATCAACAATGTGTGGCTTCTTCTTTCAATGCTCAAAAGCAGTTTTTGCAGTAAAGTTGGTGTTTTAAGTAACAATGGGGGTTATTTACTAAAGGCAATTCCACTTTGCACTACAAGTGCAGTTTCAGTGCAGTCTCAAGTATTTTCCTTTAGTAAATAACACTCACAGTGCTTTCTAATTTTACACAATCACGCCATTTTCTGGACTCCCCAAATTTCGGTCATGGTGTTGAAAATTATTAATATTTTTGTCAGTAATGCATTACATGCATTCACAAAAAAACAAGGTGTGTGTGTAGCAGACCCACAACATAATAATAATAGTTAGCCGAAGAAGAGATTGTCACCTCATATGTCAACGAAATTTGGTTTGCACTGTTGAAGAAAAAGGCCAAAAAATTTGTACATTAATAAAAGATAACCGAGGAGACAGCTAAAAGAAAGCCAAGCAGTAAATCAAAGCAAATATTTGTTCAGTTTAAAATATATTTTTATTTAAAAAATGTCTCAGACATTGTCTGGCATATCGATGGCCCCCCTACTCGCAGGCAATCTGGGGGGGCAAGCCAGGATGGCCAGCTTCAAGCGCCGTCAGGGTTGGTTCATTAATATTAATTTCGGCCTCAGGCCCATATGAGCCAGCATAGTTCAAAGAATTTCTCCTTAAAAAGTTGTGGAGAACACAGCAAGCCAGGATGATGTGATTGAGTTTATATTCCGCCATGTATATCGGTGTAAGAAATAGGCAGAACCGGGTGGCCATTAATCCAAACGTGTTCACCACTCTATTGGCTCTGGCCAGCCCGTAATTAAAAACCTCTGGTCCGGGGTGAGGTTCCTCATAGGGAATGGCCGCATAAGATGGTCCCCCAGCGCAAACGCTTCATCCCCAACAAAGACGAATGGGAGTCCTTCCACATTGTTTTCTGGAGGTGGCAAGCCCAAGCTGCCATTCTGGAGACGCCTGTAGAGTTTCGTGTGGGCGATGATTCCACAATCGGACATCCGGCCATTCTTCCCCACGTCCACATACAGGAACTCGTAAGTAGCCGACACCACCGCCAACATCACAATACTATTGAACCCCTTGTAATTATAATAGTATGACCCCGAGTTGGGGGGTGAGATGATGTGGACATGTTTCCCATCAATTGCCCCTACGCAGTTGGGAAAGTCCCACTGCTGGGCAAAGTGGGAGGCCACAGTCTGCCATTCCTGTGGGTTGGAAGGAAACTGTGGAGTCAAACAAGAAAAAAAAATATTTATTTTGCACATAAACATTGAAAGCAGATTATACACAAACATTCTTGGCCAACATCAGTATAACATTTATTTTAGGGAGTATTTAAAGACAGAGGTATAATGTCCACCTATCAGATTCCACCCCCCTCTCATGGGCCATTTTATAAATTTTAGGGAGGGAGAAGTTTTGGACAGGTAACCCTCTCCACTTCATTGAGAGATGAATGCCTAAATGACGTTTATTACTTTGGCCAGCCCCTCCTTACTTACACTATTGGCAGCCCACTGGACAGGTAAGAAGTGTCATAATACAAAGATATAAATACACACTGTACACATTTTAGCACATTTTTACATTCTGCTATTACCTATCAAGATAATAATAGGATACAAAAACTTTTAACATTACCATTTGAAAATATTCAGGCAGGGCCTTGCACTACATGCTTTTGGAATTCATCCATAAATATGACCACAAAAGAGGTAGGTATATAGTGTGTATGGGTTTGGCAAAGTCAGCAGATAGAGAATTGGTATCAGCTGACTTAGCAGTTGGGGGGGGGAGGGAGGGTTCCAAACGATTTTGGGACCCCCCCAAAAAAAGCCTCTGGCACTCTGCCTGAATTTAAAGCACAAATAACATTTTTACACATTTAAGGGGTTGTTTAGAGTAAAGCACTACTATGGAGCTGACAAAATACATTGTTAAGTGACTAGGCGAGGTGGATATAGGCCCAGGAGAGCATGCTGGGGAGGCAAGTGAAGGCAAATATGCATGAAGGACAAAAAATTAAAAAAAAAAATCCAGCATGCATGAGGGCAAAGGGGACATTCACAGCATATTACAATCATGGTAATTAGGGAATAAGGAAAGAAATACATTATCAAACATTAAATACAATAAAATGTGATGTTAAAGGATAAATCTTACCTTAATATAGTCCTTCTGCAGGACCTGGATGATGGCAGAACAGGTTTTGCCGGCGGTATCCCAGCGCTGCCCCATTGATTTCAATAGGGAGCAGTGGTGGAGGAGCGGTAAACACACTGCTCCTTCACCGCTCCAAAGAAGCTGCTGGCAGGACTTTTCCTGACGTCCTACCAGCGCAGCGCTTCGGTGTGAAAGCCTTCGGGCTTTCACACTGGAGACAATGCTGCAGCTGTTTGAGGGCTGATTGCAGGCGCTATTTTTAACGCTATAGCGCCTGCAAAATGATAAATGATATATCCAAATCCAGAAGTATATTCAGTTGACTGAAAAATGTTTGATTCAGAACTAGGGATTGTCTGCAGAGAATGGGCCTTAAAGCGGACTTGAAGTTTGCAGGACATAGCAACAGCTTCACTTAAACTGTTGCCAACCTCAACAGCAAGTATTCACCTTCCTTTTGCTTTCCCTTTTCAGTCACCAGGAACAAAGAGAGATTCCTCAGCATGCAGCATACAGTACATGACAGCATTGCTCCCCTTGCCCCCAGTGTTGTCACACAGGGAAAAAGTTTTCATCAGTGTACGCTTGGAGGTTACACATGGTTTACTTTTTTCGCTCCACGGGGCTGGACAGGAAGAAAAAGGAAGGTTCAGTAAGTATTTGCAGCTAGGGAGCCAGCAGATAAACTGTTGCAAACTACAAGTTTACTTTGACATACATACAGTATCTCACACACCCCTATTTGATTATATCTTTTCATGTGACAACCCATAAAAGAATTACACTTTGTTACAATGTAAAGTAGTGAGTGTGCAGCTTGTATAACAGTGTAAATGTGCTGTCCTCTCAGAATAACTCAACACACAGCCATTAATGTCTAAACCGCTGGCAACAAAAGTGAGTACACCCCTAAGTGAAATAGTCCAAATTGGGCCCAAAGTGTCAATTTTTTGTGTGACCACTATTATTTTCCAGCACTGCCTTAACCCTCTTGGGCATGGAGTTCACCAGAGCTTCACAGGTTGCCACTGGAGCCCTCTTCCACTCTTTCATGACAACATCACGGAGCTGGTGGATGTTAGAGACCTTGTGCTCCTCCACCTTCCATTTGAGGATGCCCCACAGATGTTCAGTAGGGTTTAGGTCTCGAGACATGCTTGGCCAGTCCATGACCTTTACCCAAAGCTTCTTTAGCAAAGCAGTGATCATCTTGGAGGTATGTTTGGGGTTGTTATCATGTTGGAATACTGCCGTGCGGCCCAGGCTCTGAAGAGAGGGGATCATGCTCTGCTTCAGTATATCACAGTATCACTATGAACTGTAGCTCCCCAGTGCCGGTAGCACTCATGCAGCCCCAGACCATGACACTCCCACCACCATGCTTGACTGTAGGCAAGACACACTTGTCTTTGTACTCCTCACCTGGTTGTCGCCACGCACGCTTGACACCATCTGAACCAAATAAGTTTATCTTGGTCTCATCAGACCACAGGACATGGTTCCAGTAATCCATGTCCTTAGTCTGCTTGTCTTCAGAAAACTGTTTGCGGGCTTTCTTGTGCATTATCTTTAGAAGATGCTTCCTTCTGGGATGACAGCCACGCATACCAATGTGATGCAGTGAGCGGTGTATGGTCTGAGCACTGACAGGCTGACCCTCCTACCCCTTCAACCTTTGCAGCAAAGCTGGCAGCACTCATATTTCTATTTCCCAAATACAACCTCTGGATATGATGCTGAGCACGTGCACTTAACTTCTTTGGTCAACCATGGCGAGGCCTGTTCTGCGTGGAACCTGTCCTGTTCAACCGCTGTATGGTCTTGGCCACTGTGCTGCAGCTCAGTTTCAGGGTCTTGGCAATCTTCTTATAGCCTAGGCCATCTTTATGTAGAGCAACAATTCTTTTTTTCAGATCCTTAGAGAGTTCTTTGCCATGAGGTGCTATGCTGAACTTCCAGTGACCAGTATGAGAGAGTGAGAGCGATAACACCCAATTTAACACACCTGCTCCCCATTCACACCTGAGACCTTGTAACACTAATGAGTCACATGACACCGGGGAGGTAAAATGGCTAATTGGCCCCAATTTGGACATTTTCACTTAGGGGTGTACTCACTTTTGTTGCCAGCGGTTTAGACATAAATAGCTGTGTGCTGTGAGTTATTTTGAGGGGACAGCAAATTTACACTGTTATACAAGCTGTACACTCACTACGTTACATTGTAGCAAAGTGTAATTTCTTCAGTGTTGAAACGTGAAACGATATAATAAAATTACAAAAATGTGAGGGGTGCACTCACTTTTGTGAGATACTGTATGTCAAAACACATAAATGACTAAACTGATATCACGTATAATGGTAAAGATAAAAATAGTAATGGTAAAGCTGGACTGCTTGGCATGTTGTAATTTATGATGGGTGACATGTCAGATATATGCCCAAAAGGCATCACAAGAGCCCTCAGTTATTATTTGTTGTACTGATCTCTCAGCCTTGTCCAGACTCTAACCGTTTGTTTTTCCAGCCCCGATTAAGGGGGATCATTGCAACCTTAGAAATGCATTGGCTCACCTTGCTAAAAACCAGTAAACTTTATTTTGGACATTTAACAGTGGTACTTTTATCCTCCAATCTACTTAAACTGATATCATGATTGAAAAGCAGACACCTAGAGATCTGTAGACATCTTCACAAGTGCCCCAGGAGTCACCAATCACAGACACCCTGTCATCCAAAACTTGACCTCCACTCTGGCGCTGTGCTCTGTTAGACCTCCACACATGGTTATTGGTTTCTTAAAATAAGGGGTGGCCTCACTGATCAATAGTAGACTGAAGCAAATGGGTGTAATTTGCTAGATTTCTTTTTGAGTTGAAGCAGAAATTTGCGTAAATGAGCACCCCAGGTTTTGTGGATCTTAGGGCACTCATAGATCTCATTTAGACATGTGATGGTGTTTACTGTCTCTCTAAATAATGATCCACAGTTGGTTGCTATTCGTTGGCATTTGACAGGTGACTTGGAGGCAATATGTTGCGTCCTCACCGCCCGTGTTAACTACTGAATGCCCACAGCACTGTGGTGCAACTGGGTGCATTGCACAATGTTGCAGCATGGCCCGTTTGCTTGAATAGATTGCATTTAGTGGTGGCACTGCCTGCCAGACATGACCTTTTGTAATGGAAGTGTGTACTAACATGGCCGCTGGTCATGCAAACCTGCAGCTCAGTGGTCAGGGGGTGGTAAAAATAGGTGGTTGAGCTACTTGACAATCCTTGTAAACAAGGCAATGAAGCTATCTATAAGTATATCCAAGCAGCTTTAGGTGACTTCTTTTAATGCTATCAGTTTAGTAAATTGTGATGTAGAGGCGTTCTTTAAGGGCAAACATTTTTCACAGTAATGACAATATTGAAGAAAATGTTCTCCTCATATAATAAAACTAAATGAATTTTTTTCCAATGTTATGTCCTTGTAAATAGGATGCTCAGACAATTTAGTGCAGAGAAATGCAAGCCATCTTGGTTCCAAATAA
The DNA here is from genome assembly GCA_037952925.1 of Lithobates clamitans. Taxonomy (NCBI): domain Eukaryota; kingdom Metazoa; phylum Chordata; class Amphibia; order Anura; family Ranidae; genus Lithobates; species Lithobates clamitans. The sequence continues at coordinate 6,290,347 of JBBGZY010000014.1, forward strand.
TTAAGATAAATGTAATCAATAAGTAATTCACATCTGCACATTTCTATTTCATTAGTTTACAACTCTTGGTTTAAACGCATTATTTTCCAGTAAGCTGAATGAATGAAGATACGGGATTCTTAATCCTCTCCATGGCGAGGCGGTAAAAAGTGAAACTGCTTTACAGCCAGATTAAAAAATGCATGGCGATTTCAATGGGATCATTTACAGTTATGCTGAGCTGCACTTTCAGTTTTTTTTGTAATTTGCTCTGAAACATAAAAATAGAAATGAGAAGATAGATAAAATGAAGGCTCTATAGGAAGCGTGCATTTAAAAACCCTATAAAATCAGCAAGCATTAGCACGATGTAGGTTTTATTGGGGGGGGGGGGGGGGGTTAATTTTCAGTTCTTGCTGATCCACATCTATACTTTCACTATTTTTGTTTAGTTATATCTACCATATAAGGCTTAATAGTCTACTCTGTGAACATTTCATAACACATTAATATAACAAAGATTTAAAAAAAAATGGTAATGTAAAAACAAAATCACACTTTTTAAATACTTTTGGTCATTATATTTGTCTCTTTTGGCATTTTGTTGCGCTACTCCAAATTTGCATGCCCAGATTTTAATGATGTGCCCCCATAGTCATTTTTAAGGCTCATATTTGTTTTTTACACTGATCTACTAAATATTTCAGCTGATCCCCTGTGACTTATCACAGCAAGCAATAGAACCCATTACAAAGGATCCTGAGACCCATGTAGCTAGCAACATTTATTCTCATGTGTTACAAAGCCCACAAGCACTCATAAGAAAGCAGAAGTATTTTTTCAGATTATAGTGGCTGAATTGAAAATGCAGCTGAATTGTGGTTTACCGCTGATACTTTGCAGCGATGGTGTTCTGTGTTCAAGTCCCACCAGAAACACAATTAACATGAAGTTCCTATGGTCTCCCCACCTTTGTAGGCATTTCCTTTGGGTATCATTAATGATTGACAGCTAAAGTAGGTCCTGAATAGAAAAAAGGTACATTTCTTATTGCTAGTGAAGGGGGATTAAGGCCCCTTTCACACATGCGGACCATTTGTCTTTTTTTCATCCATCCGTTGACGAATGAAAAACAGACATCAATGCATCTCTATGGAAAAATGGATGTAAACAGATGATCATCCATTTACAACCACTTCCATCAACATTTGTTTTTTGTAATGGATTAAAGCCCTATTTTTCTTCTGTTAAAAAAATAGATAGCACAAAAACAGAAAAATGGTTTGTTTTTGCATGAAAAAATGGACTCAAGTGGTTAAGTACTTTAGCTGGCGGATGTAAAAAACTGATGAAAAACGGATGAAAAACAGTCGCCTTATTTGAAAGGGGCCTTACTGTGTTCACTGTTGTATGGAACTGCACAGTCACTATAGGGGTTGGATATTTTGATTTGCTACAGGCTTCATTTTTTACTACAGGCCCAAAACTAGGGAACATGGTGTTTAATTCTAAATGGTGCTTGCAAGAATAAAAAACAGGAATAGGAAAAAATTACCTACATAAAAGTGATAGAGTTTTGTGATTTGTCTGCAGTTCCCAATTTACTAACTTCCACCTAAACTGGTCTTATATTGAGAAGGTACTTAAGCAGCAACTTAAAAGCAAGGTCTATGCCAAGTTGTAAGTCACTAAGCTTTGTGTCTATGCCTTTTATAGGGAGGAATGATAGGGATGAGAAATAATCCCATTATTTTTGGGATATGTGATAGAATGAGACACATAAATTCCCTTTTTGTTTTAAGAAGGCTTTACTGTGCTACACTCTAATTAGAGTCAGGGATTTTTGATTGCGTTAGTCCCTTCTTACCATAACCTGTATGGTTATACTGTCTATGACTTCCAAATACTTGGCATTTGTAAGTGCAGTGGGGGTTCACTTATATTTACATACCTTGCATAAAATATTAGGTTGCTGTATAAGAAGGATGTATTTGCATAATTTCATGCAACAAAGTAAATAAAATGCACCTTTATCCATGTAATTAGAAGAAACAGAGCACTTTCACACATGTGACAGAGGCTAAGCATCTTCCATTATTCTAGCCTTGCAGCAACCAATCAGGAGTTTGATAGGCATTCTTTGCCCACTATAAATGTGTATATAGACTGTGCTGTGAATTTTCTTTTTCTTAAGTAACTTAAACAATCCACGATCCTGGTAAAAACAAAAACAAGGGAATGGCTTACCACCAATATACCAGTCCTACACTAGGGGTTGGGGTTCCCGTCTGCTTCAGGGGAATTGCAAAGGCCATGGGAGCTCAGTAAAATGGTGCCTCAGTCTCTAAAGAGTCCACGCTTGCACACAGCTGCGAATCAGTTCACACTCCCTCACAGACAGGTGTTGCTTCCATCCTGCTGCAAGGATTCCCTTGCAGGTAGCTTAACCCCTTCAGGACCAAAGTCCCTGTAATCAGGGTTTGTATGTTCTTTTCCACCCAAAATCTCTATAAACGTCTAAAATAAATTATTCAAATCTTGAAAAAAGAAAAATAATGCTGACACAACAATTGAAGACTGGTTAGTTGCAATATAGTAGATTTTGTTTATAGGTTTAGATACACTTTAAAGTTGCTGTCAGGAGCAGGGTCTAGAAACAGGAAGAATTGCCGTGGAATAGCTTAAACTTCCATTGCAGTGCTGGATGCGTCCATAATATTAGCCTGTATCTATACTTTAAATCAGCAGTTATGGATTTACAGTTTGCCAAAGAGAAAGAAATATGTAGTTATGCCCACTATCTTAAGATGAGAAATTAACCTCTTGTTTTTGGGAAGTATGACACTGTAGATACTTTCTGTTTTAAGTAGACGCTAATATACTTCATATTGATTCAGAGGAGGGCTATTTGGTTTCATTTGGCCCAACTCACGATAACCTGTCGTGTTCCCCTTATTCAGAATCCTCTATTTTCCCCTATTGGGTCAATAGCCTGCCCACACATAGAGCCTGCCCTCCATATGAATCCACTTCTGACATTGTCAGGAAAGCGTTTTGGGGTAGAGATTGTCTGATTAGAGTGTGTCACTTATTAAGGGGTTATAAGGGTCTTATATAGTGACAGGAGGAACTCTTTACTGTTATTCATTGCATGCAGACTAGCAATACAATGAATAATTCAAGATGGCAGCTGCAAATGTGACATTGGAGATCACATTTTTAACAGTTAGTATTTGAATTAAAAAATAATAACCCCTCTAATTAAACACAACAATATGTACACTCAAAGACACTTCTTCTACCAGATCGGACCATTTTTATTGTTTTAAAAACTGTGAAACCTCACTGTATTAATTTGATGTTCTGTACTAATTTCTCTTCAATTTTTAGCCCTAGCATTCATTAAGCAGGTTTATATTTTATAGCTGCGATGGGCACACAGACAGTACAGGGTCATCTTTGAGGAGTAAAGCTATAAACCACTGTATTTATTAGATCCTGTATATAATACACAGTAGTTTAATGACTAGAGTTAAAATATGCATTTCAGATACACTGCCAACGAATGTGATTCAAATTACGTGAATTGTAGCTATAAGCTGTTCGCCAGTAACCAAGCTGGAGGTTGTTAATATATAACTTATATATGTAACCATCCCTGAAGATGAAACGTATCATAATTGTACAAATTATGCTTGAAATGCAATACTGGGTTATTTTGTTTCCTACTTTTTCTTTATTTTTTGCAACCTGGAGATAAGAGGCATAGCTGTGCTCCTTGTAGAACCTCATCACTTTTTAAAAAATGTCCTTTATTTGCATAGGGTGTAGACTTTAGGTTATCCTGCAGAAATATATAAATGTATATACAGTATCTCACAAAAGTGAGTACACCCCTCACCTTTTTGCTAATATTTTATTATATCTTTTCATGTGACAACACTGAAGAAATGACACTTTGCTACAATGTAAAGTAGTGAGTGTACAGCTTGTATAACAGTGTAAATTTGCTGTCCCCTCAAAATAACTCAACACGCAGCCATTAATGTCTAAACCGCTGGCAACAAAAGTGAGTACACCCCTATGTGAAAATGTCCAAATTGGGCCCAATTAGCCATTTTCCCTCCCAGTGTCATGTGACTCAGAGTTACAATGGCTCAGGTGTGAATGGGGAGCAGGTGTGTTAAATTTGGTCTTTCATTGTTTTTGGTGAGACATTGTAACACTAATGAGTCAAATTTACACTGTTATACAAGCTGTACACTCACTACTTTACATTGTGTCATTTCGTCAGTGTTATCACATGAAAAGATAGTGAGATACTGTATGTATAGCCTTGTGCACAACAATGAATGGGTTTGCAGGCTTTGATTCTTTTACATTTGTAAAGATTTACATTTTAAGTTTTGGATAGAGGGGGGCAGTGTTTTTCAACCTTTGTTTAGTCAAGGCACACTTAAAAATTATGAACTACATTCTAAAATGTAAAAAATCTAAGTAATTGTTTTACATAAGACAGCAACATCCACACATGTAGAATGCCCAACATTAGAGTTGATATTTTGTTTACAAAGAAAATAAACCTTTGCACACTTGTACTGACTAGTATTCAAGCATTTCTCTTCTCTCTCAGTTTATGACCCTTACTCAACTAATGTTACCCCAGGGGAGGGGCAAATAAGAATGCTGTGAAGACACCCGATGTCCTCCTCATCAACTGATGACATCGTTGGTTATTAGTGAAAGAAAAGAAAGTAAAGGAGTGCCAGTATCCAATAAAGGTAAATATATTTGTATTTTGTATTTTATTTGAAGTTTCAGCAGTAAAAAGAGGCGAATGCGTTTTGGGGACTGAGGACTCCCCCTTCATTAGGGCTGCTAGTGGAAGTGGTTATGGAATAATCCTGTTGGAGGGTGCCTTTGGCACATGAATTGGACTGTTAGATGTCCACAACACTGGCTGTATGTTCAGAGGCATACAGCCAGTGTTGTGGACATCTAATGCCGCGTACACACAAGCTGACTTTACGGCAGACTTTGTCCTGCGGACTCTTGAACGGACTTTACAACGGACTTTCCGAATGAACAGACTTGCCTACACACGATCAACCAAAGTCCGACGGATTCGTATGTGATGACGTACGACCAGACTAAAACAAGGAAGTTCATAGCCAGTAGCCAATAGCTGCCCTAGTGTCGTTTTTTGTCCATTGGACTAGCATACAGACAAGCGGACTTTTCGACCGGACTCGAGTCCATCGAAAAGATTTGAAAAGATTCTAGGTCCATCAAACTTTTGGGGAAAAAAAGTCCGCTGGAGCCCACACACGATCGAAATGTCCAACGGATTCCGGTCCGCCGAACCAAGTATGCCATAAAGTCTGGTTGTGTGTTCGCGGCATAACAGTCTGATTCATGTGCCAAAGGCACCCTCCAACAGGATTATTCCATTATTCTACTCCCCCGAAGTGCGTTGGCCTTTTTTTACTGCTGAAAATTCAAATAAAATACAAATATAATTAACTTTATTGGATACTGGATGCTCCTTTACTTTCTTTTCTTTCACATTATATGCGGAGTTGACCTTAAGGCTGCACAGGTAGCAGCTCAAGCCCCAACAGGGCTCACCACAACCTTTTTCTTAAACTGGGTACGGACCTCTGGAAACCAATTATTTCCTTCTGCCCACACCCTACCAATCTACAACACTGACTGATCGAGTCAGTCCAGAACGATCTACACCCACTCTAAACTAATCGTTGGTTATTAGGACACTGGCAAACTGAAAGGTTGTTATGGTGCACAATGAAAACCTGTGGCTATTTGTAAATAAAAGGCAGGCTTCCTCCATTCGCTGTCTTGTATCAAATTTTTGGACAACTATTAGGTATTTTGCCAAGGCACCCCTGAAGAAACCTGAAGACACCCCAGGGTGCCTGGGCACCCTGGTTGAAAAAGGCTGGAGTAGGGAATAGCTAAAACTTTTTAACCCTTCCCTCTCCCATTGGGGAAATTTCTCTTCACTTCCTGTCCTGTAAACACTTTGAAAAGTGATATGAAATTGCTTCAAAGTGAAAAAAATGCCCTCTGAGACAGAGGGCATGTCTCCATGCAGGATTCCCCCTCTATTTCTGTTTTGATGACAGCTCAAAAATTTGTATTTTCCCTCACTCACTGCCTCAGTGACAATGGTCACTAGAACAAATAAAGAGAGTGAATATCTGTAAAAGGGCCACAGACAGCAATAAAAAGGGTTCCAACCCCCTCAATGCTATATCCAAAACTTAAAAAAAATAAACATTTTGGCTCTGGATACACTTGTCATTGACAGGCACTGGATACAGGTCTTTACAGACAATAAAAAGAGCTCATCTGGCAAGCAACTGATTAGGCCCCATTCACACTTGCAAATGGGACCAACACAGATTTTGTGTCCAAGGTTGATTATTCACAAGTGATCACTCCATGAGTGATTACATGTTAGCGGCTTGCAATTGGGCTGCCTCCCACAGCTAATCGCTGGGAATCCCTACTGGGGATCTTGCATGTTATCAGTGTTGCCATTTTCCGCAAGTATGAATTTTATTCTAATGTTCCCAGTAACCTACTGCTGCAGAATAATATTATAAGGGTCTAGATCAGTTGGCCTTAAATTAATCATGCATCCTCATTCTTCACTAAGGAGTATGAGATTTTAAATGTTTAAAGAAAATCTTTAATTTGCTCCCCTGTTGCTCTGTCCAGCTGCCACGACTACCTCCCTTCCTCTCCCCTATGTGACAGCATTGAACTGATCTCCAAGCAGCAGGGCTTTCACATGAAAACAAGGAGGGTGAATCACATGCTCCTACATACTCAAAAATATTGGGTATTTTTTTTCTCTTGCATATTACAATCCCCTTGCTGTCATGTGGATCTAAATTCCTCAGTTTGGGTTTTGAACCAGACAGTCTAGATTTATAGCTGATAGCTTGTTCTTTAATTGCTATGCAGAATATCTAGCCTAGGCATGCTGCACAGTAAAACTGGACCCCCTCCCCCGTCCACTCTGCCTGATGTACTTGCAGGAGCCAATTATTAATTTGACAGCCAAATCTTGTTTTGTGTTTTAGTAGTGACTCTTGTGTGAATGAAGCCTGCAAAAACTGTTTCCAGATTTCATTCATATAAACATGTTTACAGATGTTGCGCTCTCCTCTGGTTAGTCTCCTAGGTAAATTTTGTTTTTAGCTCTATTGTAGTGAGTGGAGCAGTCATTGCTTGTGTTTGTCTGATTAAGGTTTCCTGAGCCGAGTTTGATTACTCCCACCTGCCTCAGTTTCCTGAGCACAGGAAAGGAAGATTCAAACGATCGGTTGAATATTTTCATGCCCCAGCCAATCCCTGAAAGGAGGCATCCAGAAGGCGGCTGGGAGGAGGATAAATGTCCAGGAGGTCTGAGCAGATTGTTCTTTCCCTGAAGGGAGGATTCAAGGTTCTCTTGAGGCTGCTGCCCCTGGAGGCAACTCCACTAAAGACAAGAACCTTCAGTCTAGGCCTCAGCAGCTGCTTGGCTGAGGGACTAGGAGACAATTGCTTGAGCATTACATTTGCTTGAGGGCACTACAATGAAGATGTGGCTCTGGAGAAGGTGCTTGTTATCTCCCTGACTAAGGGTCTACCTTTTTCTGGGTGGCAAAAGTTCCCAGGACATTGTGAGAAAGGACCTTGCAGGAGACTATTAGTGCCAGAAGGGAATTAAGTGCCAAAGGTTGCTATATGGACTGCTGCTAAAGGGTCCAAGATATACTGACTATTGCCTTCTACCTCCAGAAAGGCTACTGTTTGAAGATTAGAGTGAAGTTTCTCCTTCTATTGTTGCCACTTATCGTTTTGGAATATCTTGTGACCCTAATCCCCTCTACTGTTAAAGTTCTTCAGCAATAAATGCTAAAAACACATCCTCAGGCCTAGACTGAGCCTGAATTGTCGGTGTCAATGGGACTGTGCTTGTGTGACTGGCAGTTTCTGTACTACATTGGGAGGACCTGGTATATTCTTAGTGAGCAGTACTCAATGTTACCCTTATAACTATGTCACCTTGAGGACGGGGCCCTGCTTGGCCTACGCATAAAGTATGTGATTTGGACTAATAAAAGTATATGCTTTCTGCATCTGAGTGCCGTGATAGTGTCTGCCAGTGTCACTGCAAGCACCCATCTACCACCAAGATCAAACACTGTAAGGAGTGGTCCATATCTACAGTATACTTTTGCCTAACTGACTATCTGCACACAGATCACCACATGGCTGAGAATACGTACAATTTCTTTCTGTAATTGAGTGCACAAATATCAAATCAAAGCACTGAAATGCCGACCTGACCTAGTGCAATTTAACCGCTTCTTTACCAAAGAAAAGCTGCTCTGGACTGTATGTGGTCGTTCCCATGTTTGCTGTTACAGAAAGAAAAATAAAAAGTGATCTATAAAAGAGGCCACAGTGGGTTATATGACTGCAATTGCTTCCAGGCTGAAGGAGCTTGTTATGCGTTTATTACATCGAGTACCTTTTTTATACAGCTCATACTGGATATATCATACTGTGGTTTTATAAAGATGTGAATGAATCAAAGCTATACAGTTTAACAGAGTTTAACAGTATTCCCTTTTCCCACCGTTTAGCATTAATGTGTGTCAACATATGTGGCATAACATACATATATTTATTTTTCTCAAGTACATAATATAAATGTGTGAATTTTACTAGGAGGTGATACAGGAGGTTGGTATTTAACTGTGGCTTGTTGCATGTGCAATAGTTAAGGGTTGTGTGCAATGTGGTGCCATTTATTGGAAATGGCACTGATGTATTGTGCAGTAGAGTACAACACATCACAGCACACTACAACATATACAATGGATATAATGTATACAATGAATTTTGGTGCACTGCATTTTGAAAAAAGTGTCATGCATGTTTTTTCATCTGTTGTGGTGTATTCAATAGATTTGGAGAAAGTTGGGAGGAAGAAATAGGGACTTTCAGGAAGCCATGGCCTGGTAAGGTCATGTATTTCCATCCCTAGGGACTTTGTATGATATCAAGACCTGGTAAGGTTGTGGATATCCATCCCATTTACATCGAAGGAGAAAGGGGGTTTATTAACAGGGAAGGTGGGACTTTGTATGAAGCACAATGTAAATGGGATGGATATCCACGACCTTACCAGGTCTTGATATCATAAAAAGTCCCTAGGGATGGAAATACATGACCTTACCAGGCCATGGCTTCCTGAAAGTCTCTATTTCTTCCTCCCAACTTCCTCCAAATCTATTGATTACAATTAGGGCTGGAAGCACGTGGTTTAGCTCTACCAGTTTTTGCTATATTACCCCTTCTGCACTTTATGACCTATGTTTAGTCTCCCCTGTTTTTATTTAATTCTCAATTGATTAAATCTATATAAACATTCACCTGTCATTCCATTAATAATACATATATTTTTTATTTTTTATTAATATTAATATTATTTTTATTAGTTAATTATTAAATATTGTTACGGTCACCGGTGGGCCATATCTGGGCTGGGCTCCTCCTCCCCTTCTGCTGGTTGGGGGGGTGGATGCGCCGTCGATGCACATCGATGTCACGCACCATACGCTGTGCGTGCGGCGTCTCCCTGATGCCACCACGCACAGCCTGTTTGTACCGTGCTCATGGGAAATGAGGAGGCTGGCTGTGTGTCGGTTGGCCAGAGCTCCCGCTATCCGATGCATGGTGTCCCTCCCCTTGCTACACGGCGTGACATTGGTGGACCTTCCCACGGCTGGGCAATTTAGGGGCCTCCCAGGGTGGTCCTGACACACGAGACTCTCCACACACGGACTGTCACAATTTCTGGCTGAGGCAAGATCCTCCTGGTTCCCTTTCATTGGGCTCCTCATCCTCACTAGGTTAATTCGTCACACTCACTACCACCATTTCGGCTCTATCACTTCCACACCCAATGTCCCTTTCTTTCCCCTCACTTTCTTTCTCTTCACATTCATAGTCACCCCTCCATCACCTTCAATCCCATCCCCTCACCTCACCCTCCTCTGTCTTTTCCCCCTCTCCTTGCTTCCCCCTTTCCTCCCCTCTCCTTTTCTGCTCCCTTCTTTCTCCCCCTTCCTTTCTTCCTTTCCTTTTTCCTTTCCTTTCCCTTTCCACCCCCCCTCCCTTTTCCCTCCCCTTCTACCCTCCAATCTACCTTCTTTCTCTCTCCCCCTCTCTTCTCCTCCCCCCTTCCCTCTTTTCTCTCCTTTCTCCCTCCTCTCCCCCTATTCCCTCCTCCTTCCCCCGTCTTTTTTCCTTCCCCTTACCCATTTCCCCTTCCCTTCCTTCCCCCCCCCCTTTTTCCCTCTCTCCCCCCCATTTCCTGCTGTTCACAATACGTTCCTTCTACCCAGCATGTCCTCGTGTCCCATGCCTACCCTGGGTGTCGCCCCTTCCGAGCCTGCGGGGTTCTCCACCTCAGCTCCCGGTTGTAGCTGCATTCCGGACCGCCTTCAGGGCCCCACCACTATAGCATCAACCCAGATAACCACAGTAAGTAAAGCCTCAGTTCTTGAGGTTGTTTACTTCACCCCAAACATTGTCCTTTCATTTTTATCTTCTCTTCTTAATTTTACAATATGTCTCCATAGATCTCACACGTGCTTGCTCCTGACGAGTGGTATTTAAGCCACGAAATGCGTAGAGCTACCGGTTGCCGTGTCTTCATCTATCTTACCAAGATTACCAAGTTATCATCCATTTTATTCCCCCTCAGGTCTAGTGAGGCCAAAGGTTCTGCAGGCATTACCCTTTGAATTTTTGTTTTATGCTAATTCTCCTTGAGGTGAATGAGGGAATTACAGTGTTTTACTATAAGTGATTACCTTCAATGTTATTGTTATTACCTTGTGTATTGCATAGCATTGATATCATCACATGTTCTATGGACTGTGTTTATGGTCTAAATATTATATGTATGTTACCTTGTATCAATTTTATTGACCATTGTATGTCTACAAACCTATTTTTCTAAAAAATTCCTCTACATTCATCCAATGACTTCCTTGCTGTCACGTGCTTCATACAAAGTCCCACCTTCGCTGTTAATAAACCCCCTTTCTCCTTTGTTGTGGTGTGTTGGCAGCCCATTCATAATGGTGCATGCACATGTGGTGACAAGGAGCATGCTGACAGGAAAAGAGTGCAGAAAAATTACATCATCGGTCTTTTACTGTTTCTTCAATGTCTAATTACAGGCTGGGGCAGTGACTTAAAGTGGTTGTAAAATCAGATTTTTTTTTTATCTTAATGCATTCTATGCATTATAAGATAAAAAGCCTTCTGTGTGTCTTCTCAGCCCCCCTAATACTTACCTGAGTCCCCTCCCTATCCAGCGATGTCAACGAGTGCCTCAGCTGCCCGGGACTCTCCTCCTGATTGGCTGAGACACAACAGCGGTGCCATTGGCTTCCGCTGCTGTCAATCAAAGTCAGTTAGCCAATCAGGAGGGGGGGACCTGAGAAGAGGAGGTTCTGGACTGCTCTGTGAAAAACCATTACATAGGGCAGGTAAGTATAACATCTTTGTTATTTAACACTGTAAGTTGGGTACAGAGGGACTGAGAATTGTCTGGTTCAGCTGCATTTCAATCTGTGTGTAGCCCTCTTTCGAACAGTCCTGCTGGAAAACCGGCAATCGATCAGCCTCTGCAGCCAATGGCTGCAGTGCTGATCAGTGTATTCTGACAGGGGGAGAAGTCCCCACTGTCAGAATACAATAATGCAGCAGGTGAGATCACTGCATCCACATCCCTGGTGTGTGGATGCAGGAATCTTTGAGGTTTTTTTTCATCATCCAGCTGGTTGAATGAAATAAAAAAAAATCACTGTGTGTACCCAGCTTTATTTGTGTTGCTTAACTGTGGTAGCTCACTAGCCTGGCTTTTCTGCTTGGCAAAGTTGTGTAACTCTCAGGACTGGGTGGTCAGAAATACAAATCCTTGGACATGCAAAACAGTTCCCATATACTGTATGCATTACAAGATATCTGGGCTGTCTAGGCCATATAACACTAAGCAGTTGATAGATGTATATTGGGCATTTGTAGTGGGCCTTTAAGACTGCATTTATCCATGGCAAATGTTAGGGTTTCTCCAACTTTTATCTCAGAGTTGCATGACCCAATGCACTATTCAGGTAGAGTGTTTTTTATGTAAATGTGGGCACAGCGTGTACCATTGGGCATGCTAAAGTTTGTCTCAGGCAGTCATTGTCAACCTTTTTAACATTGAGGAGCCCTTGAAGTAAATTTTGATAATAAGTACAATATCTGCAGCTCAAGGTACTTTAGCATTAACAGATAAATGTACATAAAGAAAATTGTAGCGTTCCTTCACCTTGCCGGTCAATTAAGAGCTCCCCTACTTTGGTGGTCATAGAGAAGGGCTTCTTTAGATTGGTGGTCAGTGGGAAAAAGACTACCTTGCATTGGTAATCATTGGGAGAATTTCCCCCTTAAGCTGGCCATATACACATAGGCTAAATAGAAAACATTCATCAGATTCTTCCACGCTTCACGGTGTAGATGGACAAATCTCCCAATGCGGCTATTGGCTAATTTAATAATTTCACGTTGAGATTAGTAACTTATTCTGAATCTGAATTGTATTTTGACAGCCAGCAGCTGCAACTGTCAAAATACCTGAACAGTGTCTGCATTTGATAGATGTAGGCACAATTCAGATGAAAATTTTTCACCTGGCTCCTTCGATTTTTCAGTCTGGGGATGAACAGGAGTACCCACTGAGTGAATTTCAGCTGGTTTATCAGGAACTGGTTAAAACTCACTCCGTGTATGGCCAGCTTTACACTGGTGGTCATTGGCAAAAATATCGCTTATGTGGGTGGTCAATGGGAAGAATTCCTCGAATACAGAGGGCCAAAAAGATCACTGATATTAGTGGTTATTAATTTTAGAGAAGAAATTACTAGTCTCTCAAGGAACTCCTAGCAGCTTCTGAAGGAATTTTAGGGTACCTTGGAAATTAACAATTAACAATTGGCTAAAGCTCTACCAGTGTTCTTGTTTCCATGGAAAGAGTGGAGGCTGTTTGTTTGAAAATATATCGGCTTATATCGGCTTTCTTTTATAAACTGGGTTTTGACTTTTTATAACACACTGTGTAATAAACTACAGTATGGATTATTTTTATGCAAAGGGAGATGAAATCAAATGGGAGTTTGCTATTAGAGAACCTTTCTTCAACTACATCTTATTTCTATCATCTGGGATAATCACATTTCAGGCCAGCTTCAAAGAAGAGAAAAGTGCCCCTTGTAATCTGCAGCTGCAGCTTATCCCTTGTGCTGCCACAGCTTCTGTAACATTTACAACTAAATGACAGAATTGCTAACAAACTTCCAATCATGGGAGAAGCCAAGATCAGTATTGCATGGGCAGGGACTATGGACAGATGTCATAGGAAGCTACATGTGTGGGATTAATATGTTATGTATTTTGCTGATGTATTGAAATAATTGCAATAACATGAGATTGGTTTGGCTTGCTTGTCAGTGAAGTAGCACCGGGTAGACAGATGTTCAGGTTAATGTAGAACAATAGGGACTTGCTTTATTGTTTGGCTTCTGGATGCTTTGTAACATTGCATGCTGTAGAAGAATGATGGAGGCAGCACCAGGACTGTATCATAAAATAAGGCAATTGGTTTTGCAGAACAACTATAAAGAACTATGCACAACTCTGGATTTCAATTGTATATCTTCATAATTTTTTGTTTTTTTACCATGTTCCTCTTTACCTAAATTTTGAAAGTAATTTTAATAAATTAAGTATATATGAACACTATATCATTGTAATGATTATTCTCTAATGATTCATACTTACATGCCATAAAAACAATGAAACAACAGCCTGCTTGTTGGCCTTGGAATTTTCTTGAGATTGGCCTTAGATGACCTTTCTGCCTTAAAGAGGATCTTCAACCTTAAGAAAAACTTACGTCGTATCTACCCCCTCTGCTATCTGATTAGGGCTGTTTTTTTTTTTCTAAGCCCCCCCCCCCCCCCCTGCACATCATTCGCCTAAGTGAACAACCTGCACAGTCCTCACTTTGCTTATTGGGATATGCACATTAAATATCCCAGTAGCAAGATAGCAAGCCTGGCTCACAGTCTCCACTCTAATTCCTCCCAAAGGGGTTCTATTTGGTTGAGGTCTGGACTCTGTGCAAGGCAGTCAAGTTCCTCCACCCCAAAATTCGCTCATACATGTCTTTATGGACCTTGCTTTGTGCACTGGTGCGCAGTCATGTTCGAACAGGAAGTGGCCATCCCCAAACTTTTCTCACAAAGTTGGGAGCATGAAATTGTCTCAAATATCTTGGTATACTGACGCCTTAAGACTTCACTTCACTGGAACTAAGGGGCCAAGCCCAACCCCTGAAAAACAACCCCCACGCCATAATTCCCCATCCACTAAATGATTTGGACCAGTGCACAAAGCAACGTCCATAAAGACATGGGCATGGGGGTGCGCTACACTTAGAAGTTGGAAGTAAACAGCAGAAGAGAAGTGACAAAGCATGCAGCGAATCCAGGACTTTGTGGAAATTGATTGCCAGCAGATGGGCAGCATAAACGATTTTGCAAGTAAGTTTATATTGGATTGTAAAAAATGACTATTGTTTGTATTGTTATTACAATGCTGATGTTATAAAATGAAAGTATCTGCTGTGACCATGGATCTCCTATAGGAGTATATAGGGGCTTTCAGACATGAAGCTGTTCTTACCTTTGCACTGACTAAACGGGACCGTTGAGAATCATCTGAACATTTCCAACCTAGCTGACCAAACTTTTTTCTTCCCAATAGACTGTCACCAGAGATGGCATATTCACCAACTAGCTTTCAGAGAGACTGTCACCATCACCTTCCTTCCAAAACAATTTTGGTACACAAGAATGTGAAACAAGAAAATGTTTTTCAAAGAGTTACCTCATATACTTCTGTATAATGCTGGCTATACACATGTAGATTTTTGTTCAAAAATTTGGGTTTTAAAAACGTTTGTTTGATTTTCTAATCATTAAGTAGGGTCAAATCCACATTCGCTTTCTAACACAGTGACGAGAAAATTGAAAGGAGCAGGAAGGAAAATGTTCTCTTGAAAGAGCGTATTTTCGGACAGTGTTTGTGGTTTTTGTTCGGGAATTATAGTCATTTTAAAATTGAATGTTAAAAGCAAGTGAAATTTTCGAACAACATTTACCTATTTATTGAATGTACAATTAATTTTTGTAGGAATCTTTGTACGAATATTCTCATCCTTAAATCTACTAGTGTCCAGCATAACTTTTTTGTACCTGTTTATAACTGCTATCAACTAGTAAAGCCCTGCTTGTGTACGTTCCCATTTTCAGAGCACTGGTAATGGTAGGTGTCTATAACAGTGGAAGCTAGAGGTCACGGATGGAAGTAGACTCTGCAATTGAACCAGGATATCCTGCCTCATTCTCATAGTCATTGTCAGTGTTGCTGCTAAATGAACTAACCCAGATGACCTGCTGGCCTTTGTGCCCTGTAGCTGTTTCCAGCTGCTAGCCTGTGTGATTCGGGACATCCATCCTTTGCATTTCAATCTAATGTAATGAAACAAAACAAAAAAAATTAACTCCAAAAATGTTTAATTTGATAAACCTTCTTCTGGATTTGTTTTACTGTCTTTATTATACTAAAATATTGTTTTAAAAGCTAGGTTTACATTTACCATGAATTCCTTAGTTATCCTTCTCTCTTCCCCTAGTTATATTCCCCAATGACAGTGCAGACCTGAGAAGCAGATAAACAAAGCTTTCACCACTGTGGTCCTCTGAGAGCTGGGTGATTATGCCCTCTCCAGTGTTTGGCATCCTGTAGTTGTGCGTGCACTAGGCCTGACCTTATAGAATTATGGCCATCAGTCTCTAGTATGTAGCGGGCATATTCTTTTCATTTGTCTTCTTCCTTTTATACATACTATTTACAGAAACATCCACATTTGGGACTCCCCATATTATCCGACTGTGTGCCTCTGTGCTTGTCAAGGGGGAGGTCCATTATTGCTTGGAAACTGGCATGGTGGTTAATCGCACCTCTATGTATGTATACTTAAGATAATGGGGTTGATTTACTAAAGGCAAACAGACTGTGCAATTTGCAAGTGCAGTTGCACTCTACAAAGCTGCTCCAGAGCTTAGTAAATGAGGCAACCACACTTGCAAAGTGCACAGCCTATTTGCCTTTAAAGCAACCCCAGTATATTTAATATTACTGTATATTGGTGATGTATATACAAGATGGTATATAGATTCTGTATGTATATTTTAACATATAATTCTATGTATTAATGTATAATTCTATTTTTTAGACCCCTCTTATTATCCCCCTGAAGAAGCAATACTTTTAACTGTAAAAAAATTTAATTGTCCAGCTATTATATATCATTTGCATGGATACAACTGCATAAGCTGGCCATACATTGGTAGATTACTCAACGAATGTTCATTCTTGACTTGACAAATGTCGTTAGAAAGTACTTCAAAATGTTGTTTGCTTTAAAAATGTAATTTAGGAATGAATGGACTTTCCATAAATGAACAATGGCCCCATCAATGATTAGAAAATCTTTCAGTATTGTTGTGTATTGCATATCATCACTTACTGTTATGTTATTCTCTGGGAAAAAATCCAATAAAATTAAGTTTAAAAAAAAAAAGAACCTTCATCCCCCCCCTCTATTATTGCTCCCCCCCCCTCTTATCCCCCCTCCCCCTTTTTTTTCTTTTCTCTCTCTCTCTCTCCCTCTCTTTTCTCTTCTTTACTTTTCCCTATTCTCAATTGGTCTAACATTCTTCTTACTTTTCAATGGCAATGACGACCCATAGGTCATGCTTTCCTACACAGCAATTGTCTAAAAATACATTTAATCTCACATGAGGCATGATGAGCCTCTTAAAACTAGAGTTTGGATATCTAAAATAGTATTACATTACTGTTGATTTGCATGGTCAGACCAGTCGAGACGTTTCTATAACATGAGCAAAACTGATATATCTTTTGTACCAATGTATGCTGAATGATGATATCCTATGTTTCCATAAATAAAGAATTTATAGAAAAAAAAAAAGAAAAAAAAGAAAATCTTACGAACTCAAAGCAAAAATCTCCAAGGAAATTCTACTCGTGTTTGGCCAGTCTTATTCTCAAATTGATGCTATTTGCTAAGAGCAGGTGGTAAAAACAGGGACCTATAGAGGGTACAACTGAAATAGCTGACCCATGGTGTTATATGTTTTTATAATCTATGCATTTTTATTTTTTATACATGTTTAATAAAATCTGATGATCTTAAGAATTGTATGGTGTGGTATGTAAATCAGAAGTCTGTTTAATAGTTTCATTTTCTGTCTTTCTTGATATTTTAAATGTGGATGTGTTATCCCTATTCTGTACATGCCAACACTAATATTATACGCTTTCCTTCTTTCATTTATGTAGTCATTTCAGATACAAATATTGGTTTGGTTGGAATTGTTCTTTAGCAACTTTAGTGAGACTGAATTGTATACACATTTATATGTGCTCTTGATGATAAAAGCATATCACCTAAATAGGAAGACCACATTGTACAATGAACTTGTTTACTTTAGCTAATAAACCTTGTTTCCATTTTCCTCCTTTGCTTTTACATCTCGTGTTACTCATTGTTCTTAGCAGACTAGTACTACGGTACTTATCGGCTCATCGCCATGTTATCGAGTGACATTGTTGCCTGTCTGTTATAGCAGCCGAATATTTTGTGTTGACAGTTTTCACGCACCATAAATTTCTCTGATATAAAAGCAATGCTGACTGACTATAATTGTTTTCAATGACGGAACTTCAATTAAGTTGGTAGGAGAGTCCTAGTGAAACATCTACTTTAGAGAGTGAGTTACGTGTTTTTTTAGTAGTTGTTGTATGTCCATTGAATGCTGTAGACTTGAGTTTATCGTTATATCATTTTGTTTTTCAGGTTATCATGATAATTATAATGTATTAATACTAAATGTTAAAGAGTATCACTAGCCAAATCAAAACCTTTAAGACTTTATTTACAACATAGTTTTGGATAAAGTAGTAAATAGGTAAAACTACTGTCAATTTTTTAATTGCTTTCTGTATCCTGTTAAAGAGATTTTTCTTTGCTTCTTGTCCCAGGAACACAACAAGAAGTAAGAGGAAATCTCTTGAAAGTTAGGATAAATCTCCTCATGGACTATTGCCCCCAGAACAGGCGTCCCCATTGGAAGAGTTTTCCTCTTGCCTGGTGAGAACTAACTTTTGGTTTTCCCATCAATATCTGTGCTGGTGACAAAGAGTGTAATTATATCCAGAGGGTACACAGACAGCTTGAAGGCTTTAACCACTCAAAATGCTGTCCAAAACTATATAAAAAAATCTAAAAATTAAAAAAAATTCTTTGCAATCTTTATATCTAAAAGTACGAAGAAACTGAACTGCTCTCACTTACTGTAAGGTATGTAGATACAATTGCAAACTTGCTGACTGTAGCTGAAAGGCAGGGAGGGGAGGGGGGAGAAGGACAGAGGAGCACAGGGGAGACAGAGAGTAGGGCTGCGGATAATAGAGGCACGTATAAACTGACCACGGTGCCAGAGCTTAGCAGCCATGATACACCATGGTCAGTTTACAGAGGGGAGTGTGGAAACTGACAGGATCAGTCGTTTTTTAGGTGTTACAAGGGCCCAAATTACTCATATATAGTATATAGTAAAGTATAACATGCTTTAAAGGAGCAGGGTTAATTTTTTTTTTGGGTTAATAAAGGCTTTAAGAAAGACTGGTAACTTCCTGGAACCTCACGTTACTTGCCACAGTGATATTTAAATACTAATAACATACTAATAAAAATGATCCGAAGAAAGTCAGCTAACGTTATAAGCAAATCTTAAATGTTCCTGTAAAGGTTGAGCTTGGCCTTGCACTTCTCACCTCCCGTGCCTCTTCCATCTTCTTGTTGGTCAATGAGGCTACCCATCACTTCAAAGCACCAATAGGGAAGATTGGGAGGTATAAAGAGTGTAGTCAAACTCAATTTTCACAGAAAGAGTCAAGATTTTGATATAACTTAAGCTGTCTATATCTCTGGATCTACTCATTTCTTTAATTGAAGATAACTTCTGCTTGTGTTTTTTTTGTAGTATACTCATTTTGAATCGCCCAATCTTCTGACAGGTTTGTTGGCTGCTGATCTTATCAACGAGGTATAGTATATATAACGCAGTTCAGAGTATATAGTGCAGTCCGTATCGTATATATAATACAGTTCTGAGTATATAGTGCAGTCCGTATAATATATATAATGCAGTTCAGAGTATACAGTATAGTGCAGTCAGTGTAGTATATGTAATACAGGGGAGAATATATAGTGCAGTCAGTGTAGTATATATAACACAGTGCAGGGTATGTAGTGCAGTGCAGAGTATATAATACAGTGTATTAAAATGGTTAAGGGGAACCCTATGAGAGAATTAAGAAAAAAAAATTACGTGGGGTCCCCCCTAAAATCCATACCAGGCCCTTTGGGTCTGGTATAGGTTTTACGGGAAACTCCTCGCCAAGATTTAAAAAAAAAAAAAAACAGTGTGGGGTCCTCCCCAAAATCTATACCAGGCCCTTTGTCACTTGCATAAATTTTAGGGGGAACTCCATGCCAAATTTTTGAAAAATTGGCGTGGGGTCCCCCCCAAAATCCATACCAGACCCTTATGCAAGCAAGCAGACTGGCAGGCCAGGAAACCTCCTGAACCATACCAGGCCCCTTGCTCTCAACATGGGGAGGGTGCTTTAGGGGGTTGTTGTCGTTCATGTCCCGACATCGTTTGGCACAGGCGTAGTACATTCGTAAGTTCCTTCTGCCAAATATACGATTCATTTGTAAATCCAAGCCTCTGAGCCGCTGTCAGTCGTGGTCAGATATCACTCGCCATAGGCTTCACTGTCCATAGGGTGGCCGTCTCATCCATTTGGAGATGAGCGTGTATTGTTTGTATAGGTTCTGTGGCTGATTGAGGTGATAATTAGACCCACCTGGTGCCTTGTCTGCACTTGATTAGCCTGGGGGGCTGGGTGGTTGGTTGGTGTTCGGTTTCAGAGTGCGGGGTGGCATACTCTCTACAACCAATTCGTATCAGATTAATTATATACTCCTTACTACCGATTCGTATCGGATTCATTTCATACATTTTACAAACCGATTCGTATCAGAGTCATTTCTCCTTACAACCGATTCATATCAGATACATTGCATACTTTCTACTGTTGCCATTTGTTGTTTATCCCATGCTGTGTGTTTTAGTTCCCACAGCGGAAGTTAGGAATGGTTTGTACACGGTTCTTCTCTCATTTATTTACCAAACCAAAGTTATTTTCTGTGCGTCACGCACGGCGCCACACCACACTCTTTGGATGTGTTGCACACCCGCTCGCACGGCTCTTCCAACTCACTCGGTGTTTGTGAGCTGCGTGTCCAAACTTTCAGAGGCTTTTGGTTCTCCGTTCGTAGTTTTTCGTAGATCTAGTCTTTCTCAAACTGTCGCAGGTAGGATTTGTATATCTTTTCTTCATTTCACGTACTGTTGTTTGCCAGATACCCTGTGTCACCGAAACCCCGCTCCGGAACTTGCAAGTCATTCGTTAAGCCATTTTTTATAGGTTTCATTCGCACATTCTCGTACCTTGTTGTTTCACGCCACGTAGTAGGCCCATTTCACTTTAGAAACACACTGTCTATCATTTCAGTTATTTTAGTTCGCATTACCCTCCGGTCCAAAACTAGTCGCATCGGCGACTCACCGGTTCGTCCCAGGTAGTTTTGTCATCTCATTTCATGCCATGCTCCACAGTCCGGGTCGTTGTCAGTCATAAATTGCGGCACACTGATCTGTGCCTCTGTCATGGCAAGTCATTTCATTTGTTACATTTTACAGACCCTTCACTCCGATTCAAATCCAGTCGCGTCTGCAACACACCGATTCGTGTCGACTCGTGCTAGTCAATCCGTCTCATGCATTTCATGCTCCACAGTCCAGTTCATTGTCAGCCGCAATCGCGGCACACCGATTCATGCTACTGTCATGGCAAACATTTTATTTGTTCATTTCACATACCCTTTGATCTGATTTGAATCCAGTCGCATCTGCGATGCACCGATTCATACCAGCTCGTTCTAATCATTTCATCTCATTTCATTCCATGCTCCACAGTCCGGTTCATTGTCAGAAGCAATTGCGGCACACCGATTCGTGCCACTGTCATGGCAAACATTTCATTTATTCATTTCACATACCCTTCTATCTGATTTGAATCCAGTCGCATCTTCCGATACACCAATTCGTACCGGCTCGTTGTAGTCATTTCATCTCATTTCATTCCATGCGCCACAGTCCGGTTCGTTGTCAGTCACAATTGCGGCACACCGATTCGTGCTTCTGTCATGGCAATCATTTAATTTGTTAATTTTGTATACCCTTTACTACGATTCGAATTCAGCCGCATCTGTGACATAGCCATTGTTATTTCCTGTTCCACAGACAGGTTTGCTGTCAGTCGCTATTGCGACACACCGATTCGTGCCGCTGTCATGGCAATCATTTCGGCCATTTTATTTAAAAAAATAAATAAATAATTTCACTCATCTTATTTCACCCTCATTTCATCCCATATTCCACAGTTCAGTTCACTGTCAACTTAGTTATGACACAGTGATTCGTGCCTCTGTCATGGCAAACATTCATTTCATTTTATATAACCGACAAGCCGATCTGAGTCCAGTCTCTTTAGAAGCGCTCCGATTCGTGCCGGCTTCATTTTGCTCATTTCATTTTGCCCTCATTTCATCCCATATTCCACAGTTCGGTTACTGTCAAGTGGCAGTTACAGCACCCCGATTTGTGTCACCATCACTTCAATCATTCAATGGTCTTATTTTGTATATTGTCTGTCATGTTCTCCTTAGGTACGGCAGTCACTTCGTGTTGGGTCATTCGTGTATTTTTGTTTCTCTTATCCCATCATACGCTCTACTGTTGTTCGATGTCGGTTGCGATGCAACGGTTCACTTTTAAATTCAGATTACTGTATGATTTGTCACATCATTGACAGACACCCCTCAGTACGGCTCACCATAGGGTCTAGTTCGAATCCAGTCGCAACAAGGCAAATTGGCCCACATAGCATCAGACCAACTGTTCTCAAAGCCATTTTCCTTCAAATTCCATTCATGGTTTCAAATTCGTTCGTTTAACCATCGTTCGCCTCCCCTATAAGGTTTCCCTTGCAGTCGCTATAAACGCATCTCAAAGTCTCACGACCCGGCCACTCATTCACCTTCTAATGGCATAAAGCCACTCTCTGTTGTCCTTCTGTCATTTCTCCTCTAGCTCAGTCGAGTTCAGGTAGTTCCATCCTGCACCAGGTTGGACGTTATTCCCTCAGGTTCTGGTAGAACCTCAAAAACCAGGACTTCGCAACTAGGGCACAAGTCAGCCAGAGCCATGTCACAGGCCGGCAGCGAAGACCTCACATCTGTCCCTCTGTCACCCTCTCCGGTTTCAGAGATTCGAGTTTTGAGTTCCTTAATTCCTTCAGAGGAATTCTCCTTGAAATATGCTTCAGTCGACATGGCAATCCAGGCCATTATCAAAAATAGGCACAAGTGCCTGGCTCTCTAAACCTGACATATCAGACGCATTTAAGCTTCTACCCATCCAACCATCCCTCTGGTGCTAGCACGACATTAAATGGAAAGAGTGCAATTACTTCTCCACTAAACTGACCTCCGGCTCTAAAAACAAAAAAGAAAAAAAAAACAGCCCATGGCTCTTTGGCACCTTCGCACAGTCCCTCACTTGGATCCTGTCGCAACAAGCCCAGTGCCAGATGGTCATCTATTGTCTGGATGACTTCCTGCTAATCAAACAACCCGGTGTGCACCCAGTAGACCTAGATAGGTCAAGAGTGGTGTTTGGGTATCTCAATGTACCCATAGCAGAGCACAAAGGGGCAGGCCCAGCACACTCTATCACCTTCCTCGGTGTCAACCTTGACACTCGCCCCATACAGGCCAGCCTGCCCCCTGACAAACCGACCCGTATCAGGTCGGTTCTTCATGACTTTACCCATGCACAGGGGTGTACTAAGAAATAGCTTCAATCCCTCTTAGGGATGCTCAACTTCGCAATGAGAATTATTCCCCAGGGACAATCTTTTATTTTGCGCCTCTTGGTCTTACTCTCTCAGACACAGGACCCTGATCAAATCCTTAGACTAGGCACAGAAGCAGTAGCGGATTTGTCTATGTGGGATGAGTTCCTTACTAGTTGAAATGGCATATCTGTGTTCATACCGTCAGTATCGTCTTTATAACCACAGGTAGTAACGTAGTATGCTGCAGCCTCCACGGGCTTCGCTGCAATTTTTGGCCATCATTGGTTTGCAGGACCGCGGCCTCCTGAGATACTCCTAATCCCCGGGTTCACACAGTCTTTCTCATTTGGAGCTATACCCAATTGTGGCAGCCGCTCAAGTCTGGGGCCATACCTGGACCGGACAAATGATGGCCTTTGCAATTGACAACCAGGCCACGGCCGATATTGGGCATGTCCAAGTCCTTCCTATGCAGGCTGGTACAATTATCCCTGCAGCATCAGCTCAATGTGCACTGCACATACATTCCGGGCAAGTGCAATGTCGCAACAGACGCACTGTTCCTTTTTAACCTTATTTCATCCTTCCAGCAGAAACCCGGAGCCGACCCAACGTCATCTCTTATTCCACCTTGGTCTCAGCTGATTTTGGGTTAAAGCAGTACCCTCACAGCGCGACCCAGCTCACCAATCAATCCTTATCCCGCAACACACTCAAGGCCTAACACACAGCTCGGAACTATTTCTGCAAGCTTCTGGCATCCTGCCCCACGGCAACGTTAACAGACACAAAGCACATACTAGCTTTCATTTCATATTGCCACACTCGATTGACTCTATTACACAACACCATCAGACTATGCTTAGCCGGCATCCAACACTTCCTGGCCTTACAGGATCTCGCAAAGCTATCCTCCTTCGCAACCCATGCGATTCAAGACATTTCCACGTGGCATTTAGAAGCAGAAGCCCATAACCAACTCCAAATGCTTGCCCATCAAGAGTACCATCTTCAGAGACATGTCGTCCATCCTCTCTTGTTCCCCATTTGGCTTTCCATTTGGCTTTCTTCCCAACTTGGTCATTCAAGCGGCCATCTATCTGGCCTACTACAGTTTCTGCGGCCTAAGCGAGTTTACCAGTAATAGCCCTGCCGGCCAGATACTGTGTAGACGTCACCTGGCTCGCTTCCAAGATCTTTTCATTCTCCACCTCGCAGTATCCAAAACCCAGCAATCTGGCTCCGGGGGTCGACATCCATCTTTTCAAGACAAACAACAGTAAATAACACCAAACCAATAAAGAGCTTTCAACCCTACCTGAATGTTTTTGTCCCCTTTTTTGGTATACCGACCAGCAGACCTGGGCACACTTCAGGTCCATTTCATGATGT